>CM060734.1:9270895-9870895 GCA_030704615.1 Takakia lepidozioides
TGCCACAGATCCATCAAAATTCACTGCTGCTGTAAGAAATTGCAATTGTTTGTCAATTCCAGCCTTGGAATCCTACCAGTCAGCACTTAAAAGGTGAGAATCCGGTCGAATCAGAACACCCATTCTGTAACCAACAGGCTTTGTAGAGATTCTGATCCCACTCAGTGTCGTTTCCAACTCCTAAGGTGGTGATGCTCTGTTTGAGAGACTTAATCAACCCTTTCCACCATACCATTACACTGAGGCAATAAGGGGCGCTATGCTCCCTTTTATACCATATTTGCGGCATGCATCTCAAACTCGCCTCCCCACTCCGTGCCTTGTCAGTGAGCAATGTGTGTGGCAGCTATACCTGTCGATCTTCTTCCACCAGAAACTGGGGCGGCTGCAAGTGCTGCTGTGTGATCTGCCACTGGTGCCGCTTCTATCCATTTGAAAGAAATGTTCTATTGCCACAAGAAAGTTACTGATTCCCTGCTGGTTATAGGTAATGGTCCTGCCGTGTCATGCAATCTGAAAAACGATCCACTACTGGAATACTGTGCAGTTTTGAGCTACCTGAGCGCAACACTCCGTTCTGTTTAGCCATCTGACATTCGTCACAGCCTTGAGAGTACTTGCTGATGAGTTTGTTCTGTCATGCCAGAAATACCGTCGGCATATCTCCTCTGTGTTCTTCGGATCCACAATGGTCCGTGGCCTTATGCACTTCAGTGATTATTGCCTCTCTGTCGTTCTTGGTGGAACTACCCTTCCTCAACGTAGACCTCACCCTGAGATAGGGAGTACTGCATTGCCCGCTGTTCACCTCTTTTGCTCTCCTCCTTTGTCAGATAGTCATTGACTTCTCCAACACATAAGAGATGCATAACTTCCACATCATCAAGTACATCAGGTTGCCTTCCTCCTTACAGCTGCTGTATGATTGTCAGAGCTGATGAGAGACCTTTTCCCCCATCTTTCAGCTTCGCGTAATAGTGACATCTGAGTGGCCTTGGTGGGTGTGCTCCATGGCACCAAGTCCCCTTATCATCACCTGTTATAAGAAGAAGTGTCTTGTTCGGAACAATGTGGCCATCACTGTCTGAGAATAAAATGTCTTGGTGGAACACTCACCCCCATGTTCTCTTCAACTGGCCATTCTGACGAGGAAGTCACCCGAGTTTTTCTTGTTGTTTCTGTGCTTGTAGATTGTTGAAGGAATGGTGTTTTCTTGCAAGCTTCCCTCTTCATCGTTTGATCGTTCCTTCACAATTTTGCAGGCTGGCTGTACCTTGCTTAGCTCCCGATCACGAGCATGAGATCCTCGGTAATCACATGGATGGTGGGACAAAAGGCCATCAGATCTTCCTCTTCTTTGTTGTTGATTGCAGGAACCTCCTTTTTTCCTGCACCCATATCTTTCCAAATACCCTCCCTGACCAGATTGACAGGACTTGATTGATCAATTCCTTTTCCTTGTTTCTTGGCAGCCAAAGTCTGTGTAGCAAAAGTCACCCTTTTTCCTCCCCATTTGGCATTGTACCTGGTTTCAGTCCTCCTTTCAATATACATGAGCCTTGCTCAACCTTCCACCTGTGAAGAGCTATCTATTCCAACGAACTCAATGAAAAGTCACCAAGCAAATCTATTCCTATGTGGTGCTCTGAGTACAGCCACCAATATGGGTCCAGATCTGTTTCTAAAGAAAAATGACTTCCCAACAGTGTTTTTTTTAAAATGCCACAGACCCCACACACATGCATAGTACTCTTCTCTTTTGTAGATCATTTCCCCCTTTCACTGCTATACCCACTTGCTATGAGCCTCTTCTCTCAACTCCTTCTTACCCTCCTTAAATTGAAATAGATAAGCCTTGATGGCACCCCTATCCCACTCTAGTTTAAGAAATAGGCTCCATCCCTCTTCCTTCCTTCCCTTTTCTGACTGTATAGAGAAGTAGAGTATACCTCGATTTCCTCGGTTTCCTCTGCTGGTCCCACGGGATACCTGCTTAGCGCATCTACGTTAGCATGCCTAGCACCGCCCTATGAACAATTTTAAACTCAAAATCTTGTGACATCATGATCCATCTACCCCTGCTTCCATATGCGTCACTTACCGTTGCCAACCACTCCAGTGGTTTGTGATCAGTCCTGATTACAAAGGGGTTCATACAGGTACTGCCTAATGTGTAATACTCCCCATACCAGGGCATAGCATTCACCTTCCATAGGGTGATATTTGCGTTGAGCATCAGATAGTACCTTACTGGCGTATGCAATGACCCTCTCCTTTTTATACTCCTTTTGTGACAATACTGCCCCTACTCCTTTGATGGACCAGTCAACATCCAAGACGAACGGTCTTGAGAAATCTGGTCTTGCCAGGATGGGAGCAGTTATCAACTTCACCTGTAAGGCAGAAAAGGCGTTTTGTGCCTCTGCACTCCAGATAAACTTCACATCTTTCTTGGTTAGAGTGAACAAGGGTACTGCCACTCCAGCATATCCTTTGACATAGGGCCTATAGTACCCTGTCATGCCCAAGTAGCTTTTGAGAGCAGTGTGGTTTTTGGGCAAGGGAAACCTTTCAATAGCAGCTATCTTATCTGGATCAGGCCACGTTCCCTCTTCAGAGATCACATGCCCAAGGAATACCAACTGTAAGTTGGCAAAGTAACACTTGTCCGGATTGAGCCTAAGATTGGCCTTTCAACATTTCTCAGTACTCTCTTTATATGTCCCACGTGATCTCCCAGTCCTTGCTATGGATATTGACGTCATCTACAAAAACTTTAGCGCAATCTTTGATTTCTTCTTTGAGCACCCTATTCATTGTTCTCTGAAAGGTAGCAGTGGCATTTTTTAGCCCGAATGGCATGACTAGCCATTCATACAATCCCTTCTTTGTGATCACTGCTGTTTTGCTTATGTCTCGGTCGTCCATTTTGATCTGCCAAAACCAGATTGTAAATCCAGCGCAGAAACCACTTGGCTTTCCCCAACTGGTTAAAAACATCCTGAATTAATGGCATAGTGTCGCGCACCTCACTTCGGTAAGCTCCCCTTCAAGTCATAGTTACTCGCTTTGATGCGCGCGCCTGACTCCCAACCTGGCCGCCGGGCCAACTTGGAGCTTCGGCTGCTCACCAGGACATAACAGTCCCCCTTCACTCCCCCGAAAGACCCTCCACCTATTTGGGCCTAGTGGAATTCCCTTTGGTAGATGGCAGTCCGGAACAGCTCCCCACTCTTTGGTCGCTTTCCGGCTCGCTCGCTTACTCACTAGTTTTTGGTCGCCAACAGGCTTGCACCGTTCTCGGGGTTTACTACTCCCCTATATACTTCTGTAGCTGTCCGCGGGGGTTCCACAAACAGCCATGCCATTTTATGGTGAACCACCACGAAGACCCTCGATTCCTGGTGGTGAGTCGCGGTGAGTCTTGGCCCACTCACCGCGGCCCCAATGGACCGTGATGAGTCCCAAGACTCCCCACGACTCCCACCTCGAGGTCTCCACCCCATGGTGAGTCCTATGCCACCCCCACTAAGTCCCGCTAAGCTACCACCACCCCTTGTGGAGCCACCCCACCGCAACCCGGTGTGCGGGGCTCCGCCTAGTGAGCGTCTCCGCCTCCTTGAGTGCCTTGGGCACTCAAGGGTGCTTCAGCCCCCGTATCTATCGCTGCTACTGCCCCCACCACAGGGGCAGCCCCTTCTGTGTCCCGACCCCCTGCCCTCAAGGCAAAGGGCCGCGACACACACCCCTACCAACAGGGAGTCGATGTCCTCATCGACTTGTCCATTTTGTAGAAACGAACATCCAAGTTGTGGCGTCCCACATCAAGGAGTTTGCTTCCGCACCATGGCGTCCCATGGCAAAGAACCAAACCCCACACTTGACTCTACTCTCCACTAGCTAGTTCGGCCGACTTCCTCCAAGTCCCGGCCAAGGGTGGAGCCTCTCCAGCTCCTCCCAGTGCACTCTTCTTGGCCTACTTCAAGGCCAAGGAACGATCCTCCCCGAGGATCGAATCGCCTTACTGCAACAACATTGCTTGCGATCGCTCATGATGCCGCTTTTGGCATCACCTTGAGCAAGGGTTCACCTGGAACCCTCTTTGACTAGGAAGATAACCTTGAATCAACCGTGCGCCCCAATCACTACAATTGGGTCCGCCTTGGAATGCTGGCCTGAGGTACGGGAACACGCCGAAGCCGCACTACGACTTCGTCCCGAGGCTACACGATTATAGTACGTGAACGGAAGCATGTAGCTTCCGCGTTAGCCCGCACTACAAGGCAACCCCCTCGGTAGCGCAGTTATAGTACGCGCACGCGCCAGGTGCGCACTAGCACGTGAACTTCCAAAGAAGGCGCAAGTTGCATTGCCCCTTGGATGGGGGTCACCCGATTTTGGCACTACGCAAACACACGATTAACCCAATTTACCTCTCCCACTTTTGTAAGCTAGCATGCATTCTACACACTAGCCAACCATACCATGCATCACCATTCCAACAAAATAGGACGCACAACATTTGGAAGCCATTTCATTTATAGCAAGTTTTGTACAATACAAGTTTTTGCAATCGGATTCCTAAGCTAGCTAAGGCGGGCTAAGCATGCATTTCTTCCCCCACGCTCCAAGGTTGATGTCTCCATCAACGCTTCTTCCGCTTTTGAGGTCGCCCTTCGAACGCTGCAACCACCTCGGATGCGTTTCCCATTTCTGAGGCACGCACCCAAGATGCCTCCACATGATGATAGCCCTTCCATTTGACGAGATACTCCGTTTCTCGGTTCTTGAACCTCCCCGACTTAAGTACTGCCTCCACCTCATACTCAGGTTCATTTCCATGATCCAACAGCACAGGTGGCGGACGCAACACTTGATGCCGATTCGGACGCGCTTCATCTTTGAAGTAAGGCTTCAAAAGGGATACGTGGAATACTGGATGCACCTTGCTGTTTGCTGGCAGCTCCAATTCATATACATCCACATTCATAACCTTCCGGATGCGAAAGGGACCCGCATATGGAGGTATGAATTTTGGACTCACTTCCGGAGGTAGTCGAAAATTCTTGATGTTCAACCAGACTTCCGTGCCTGCCTCAAACTTCACTTCCCTCCGCTTTCGATTCGCCTGCCTTTCATACCGTTTCCTAGCTTTGGCAATGTTGTACTTTGCGAGCTTCAACAAACGCTCGCGTTCTTCCAGTACCGCCGCTACTGCCGGTTCCTCAACGTCCTGGGCGGCCCAACTTGTCGGCACCAGAGGTGCTTTTCCATAGACCAATACAAAAGGGGAAACTCCCGTTGCGGAGTGTTCTGTGTTATTATAACAGAACTCTACCGCGTCTAAGTGTTCCACCCAGTCTGATTGGTCTGCCGACACGTAATTCCGCAAGATCTGCTTCACTACGGAATTCACTATTTCCGTTTGGCCGTCGGTCGTAGGTCGAAAGGCGGTGCTCATCTTCAGCCTCGTCCCCATCTTCTTCCAAAGTGTCCTCCAAAATTTACTCGTAAACTTTGGATCGCGGTCCGAGACAATATCCTTCGGGACTCCATGATGCTTTAAGACGTGGGCAAAGTAAAGTCGCCCTGTCTCCTGCGCCGTTGCCGTCTCCTTGGTGGGGATGAAATGGCCCATTTTACTGAACCTATCCACCACCACCATGATTGCATCGAATCCTTTTGACAGCGGCATAGCAGTCATGAAATCCATCGAGACGCTTTCCCAAGTCCCCTCTGGAATCGGCAAGGGTTGTAACAGCCCCGCTTGCTTTTTGTACTCGCTCCGGTTTTGTTGGCATGTGGTGCATGTCTTGACATACTCCTCTGCCTCCTCCCTTAGTTTGGGCCAGAAATACTCTTTCTTCAAGAGTGCCGCAGTGCGCTTGGCTCCGCCGTGGCCCGCAAGCGGGCTATCATGGCATTCTCTCAAGAGACTATCCTGATCCCTCCCTTCGGCACGTAGAGACGCTTTTGCTTATACCGGAGCAGTCCATTTTGCAAGTGGAACTGCGATTTAACCCCCATCCTCAAGTCTTGCATCACGGACTTCGCCAGCTCATCCTTCCGGCAAGCCTTCCGGATCTTCCTTTGGAGCGCCGTCTCGCCCCTATGCACCAACATGAGCTGCTGCTTTCTACTTAAAGCGTCGGCCACCACATTGTCCCGTCCCGGTTTGTACTGGATATCCGTGTCGAACACCGCCAAAGTATCTTGCCACCTAAGTTGTTTTGGGGACAACTTGGGCTGCGTGGCAAAATACTTCACCGTGACATTGTCCGTGAACACCTTCACTGGGTTGGAACCAACATAGTGGCGCCAAAGCTCAAGGCAATGCACCACCGCCTTCATCTCTTTTTCGTGCGTCGGCCACCGTCGCTCCACTTCATTCAGTTTCTTACTTTCATAAGCCACTGGACGTCCATCTTGCATAAGTACACCCCCAATCGCGAAGTCCGATGCATCTGTATGAATCTCAAACGGACGATCGAACTCGGGGATTTTCAAGACTGGAGCTTCTGCCATCCGCTGCTTCAATTCAGCAAAAGCTTGGCCACAAAAAGTATTCCATGCCCAGACTTTGGATTTACACAGAAGGTCGGACAGCGGCCCCGCGATCTTGGCGAAATTTCTCACATACTTCCGGTAATAGGAGGCGAGTCCTAGGAAGGATCGCACTCCCGGGACCGAAGTCGGAGGCTCCCAGTCCAAGATCGCCCTCACCTTTCTGTCATCCATTTTGATCCCATCCTGTGTAATCACATGCCCCAAGAACTCCACTTTCGTGACCCCGAATTCGCTCTTTGAAGCTTTGGCATACAGCTTCCATTTCCGCAATTTTTGGAACACCCTTTTGAGGTGCTCCAGGTGCTCCTCCTTTGTTTTCGAGTACACCAAGATGTCGTCGATGTACACGATCACAAAGTCATCCAACCACTCCTGAAAAAGGCTGTTCATTAGCGTGCTAAAGGTCGCAGGTGCATTGGTGAGCCCAAAAGGCATCACCAAGAACTCATATGAACCATACCTTGTCCTGCATGCGGTCTTCTCCTCATCTCTTTCCGCCACCCAAATTTGATGGTAGCCGGAGCGCAAGTCGATCCGGCTGAAGTACTTCGCTCCTGCCAACCGGTCGAAAAGGTCGTCGATCCTTGGCAAAGGGTACCGGTTTTTAATAGTCACCTTATTCAGAGCCCTGTAATCGACACACATCCGCAACGTCCCATCCTTCTTGTCTGCGAATAGCCCTGGGGCTCCGTAAGGTGACTTACTCGGTCGGATGTACCCCTTTGACATTAGATCCTTGAGCTGAGTCTTCAGCTCGACCAACTCTCTGTGGCTCAACCGGTAGGGCGCCTTGGCAGGCGGTTCCGATCCCGGTATCACCTCAATCTTGTGGTCAACTCCTCTTCGCGGTGGCAAGCCGCTTGGTAAATGCTCCGGCATCACATCTTGGTATTTCTCCAAAATCCCCTTGATCCAATCTGGGCTCGGCTCCCCATCGCCTTCTCCCTTCACTTCTCTAATGTAAAGCAAAAACTGGGGCTAATGTGCCTCCTCCACGGCCCACTCTCTTGCTGACAGAAGGTTTATTCGCCCTCCCACGGATTTGGGCGTTTCCGACACCCGTAAGACCTCGCCACCATTCCAACATGGCAGCGTGACTACTCTCTTGCGGCCATCTATGACCACTCCGGATTTGCTCAAAAAGGTCATCCCCAAAATGAGATCCACTCCATCGATCAAGCAGGTGGTGAAGTTCTCACGTCCTTGCCAACTCCCTAATTGAAGAGGAACATCGAACGTCAACCTTGTCGCCAGCTGTGGTTCTCCTTTGGCAGAACGCACCTCAATAGAGGCCCCCACGTCACTTGTCGGGAGTCCCAGCTTTTGTGCCGTTGCCGGTGTCATGAAGGAGTGCGACGCTCCTGTGTCCACCAACAATGACACGTTAGTTCCGGATATTATCCCATCCACGAACAGTAACTGACTCCCTTTACGTAAGGCGCCAGTTTCTTGATAGAACTCACAAGAAAATGTGCCTACCTTGCAAGTCCTGGCGACCACCGCTTCTACCAGGCGACTGATGGTATCTTCTGACAGCTCTGTGGTCGCCCGAGTCATGTTCAACTGTCGGGGCTTCGTGCACTTCTTGGCCATGTGCCCGGGCTCCCCGCAATTGAAACACACTCCATCAAAGGTCGCCTTCTGTCCGCCATAAGCCGCTGCACCTGCTTTTCCTTTCGGAGCACCAAGTGCCGCCTTGACGTGTGAAGGCCCTCCCTTCGATTTCCACGTGCCATTATCACCGCGTGGCCTATCCCACTTCTTTTCCGGTCGGAAAGAGTCACCTTCCCGCCGGGCCTTCTTGTGGTTCAGCTCCGTACGGCCTTGTCTTTCACCCCTAGGGACATCCGAGAAACATTCCGCCCTCTCAATTGCCTCGTTCAAAGTCTTAGGCGGCTTCTCCTCCAACTTCCGCCTGGCCCACGGGGCCAGTCCCGCCACAAAGTTGAAGACCATTTCTGGTTCTGCCATGTCCGCGACTTCGAGCAGCAGCACATTGAAAGCCTGAACATAACCCCGAATGTCATCCGTTTGCTTCAAATTCCTTATCTTGTCCCGGGCAAGCCAGGACGCGTTGAGGGGCACAAACTGTCTCTTCATCAATTCCTTGAACCCACTCCAGTTCAAGGTTTCCGGGCTCGGACCTCGGTCGTGAAGGCGTTTCTGCCACCATTGTTGAGCATAGCCCCTCAAATAGGTGGGAGCCACTTCCACCCGATCCTCGTCACTCAACTTGGCCGCCCGGAAGTACTGCTCTAGCTCCAGGAGCCAGGTGTTGAGTGCCTTCCGATTTCGGACGCCCTCGAAGGTGCCGGGTTCCTTAGGCTTCACCTTAAACTTTGCCTTAGTGGAAGTGGCATTAGCTGCCTTCAATACGTCTTTCAACGTCCCGCCAAACTGCGCCAACAACCCTTCCCAAAAGGCTGCCGGCATGGGAGGCATCTCTTGGTTTGTCGGAGCTCTCAAGGATTCCTCGGGCTCCGACTCCTCGGATTCCTCCCGCTCTTGAGAGGCCTCGTTTTCGGAAACATGCATCGCTTCCTCAAACGGCCGCCTCGGTGATACGTCGCCCCCATCTGGCTCACCAGGATCATCATCTTTTGGGCCGTTCCGCTTCCGCTTCGGCTTGCCCGACCCCATGATGAGGCCAATCCCAAGGACGATCGCGTACTGAACTCTAGGCTCTGATACCAAGTGTCGCGCACCTCACTTCGGTAAGCTCCCCTTCAAGTCATAGTTACTCGCTTTGATGCGCGCGCCTGACTCCCAACCTGGCCGTCGGGCCAACTTGGAGCTTCGGCTGCTCACCGGGACATAACGGTCCCCCTTCGCTCCCCCGAAAGACCCTCCACCTATTTGGGCCTAGTGGAATTCCCTTTGGTAGATGGCAGTCCGGAACAGCTCCCCACTCTTTGGTCGCTTTCCGGCTCGCTCGCTTACTCACTAGTTTTTGGTCGCCAACAGGCTTGCACCGTTCTCGGGGTTACTACTCCCCTATATATACTTCTGTAGCTGTCCGCGGGGGTTCCACAAACAGCCATGCCATTTTATGGTGAACCACCATGAAGACCCTCGATTCCCGGTGGTGAGTCGCGGTGAGTCTTGGCCCACTCACCGCGGCCCCAATGGACCGTGATGAGTCCCAAGACTCCCCACGACTCCCACCTCGAGGTCTCCACCCCATGGTGAGTCCTATGCCACCCCCACTAAGTCCCGCTAAGCTACCACCACCCCTTGTGGAGCCACCCCCACCGCAACCCGGTGTGCGGGGCTCCGCCTAGTGAGCGTCTCCGCCTCCTTGAGTGCCTTGGGCACTCAAGGGTGCTTCAGCCCCCGTATCTATCGCTGCTACTGCCCCCACCACAGGGGCAGCCTCTTCTGTGTCCCGACCCCCTGCCCTCAAGGCAAAGGGCCGCGACACATAGGGTAAGAGTCCCTTCTGGTTAAACGGTTTACTGGCCTAAAATCACCACAAAACCGTTTGGATCCATCTTTTTTGGGTGGAAGGGTAACTGGACACGACCATTCTGAACTACTCTCTCTCATCTTGCCTTGTGAGATCAAAGTCTCAATTTGTTCTTGTACCTCGTTTTCCTCCCACTCTGATAGGCGGCTGGGACGACTTCTGCAAGGGGGAAAGCCTTGAGTATCAATTGTATGTTCCACCTCACTGCAATATCCTAAGTCAGCCTTGCTAAGAGCAAAACATTCCTGATTTGCTTTTAGCTCTTGCTCCAGCTCTTTCCTTTGTTCTGGAGCGAGCTCTGGGTTGATGTGTAGTCTGGATTTCAGACTTCTCCAACGACTCTCCATTTCTTCCTCTTGACTGGGTTCTAAACTCTTTCCCTCCACCTGGCTTACAGAGTTAGCTACTCTCTGTCTTTCCTCCTGTGTGACAACTTGATTCCAATCATGGAAATCATCCTCTATTTCTACGTTGTTGTTCCCTAGTTCTCCATCCCTCTTCTGGTGAGCTTCCTGAATTATAGCGGTAGCCATGCTACGTTGGGTCTCTTCCTGAAGGAGTTCAGACATCCCTTGGTCTTCGAACAGGTCCTCCCCTAGGCTGACATCATCTATTATCTCCTCAACATCCTTCAGTACTGTATCTACCTCCTCACTCTCTTCAGAACCTCCCATCTCCTCATCCTTATCAGATGTAGAGGTGTCAGAACCTGAGGATCCTTCCTCCATGTCCTCATACTCTTCCTTTGGCTCTCTTTCTTTCTCCCACAAGCCTAGGTACTGCTCATCTGACGTCAGGGTTAAGACATTACCTGCTGACGTACTGCCTGCATACCGCACTCTACTCTCGACCCCTCTATGGCAGGCTGTTCTGGTAACTACAGGCTCATTATAATTTATGGTGTGCAAAGGGAAGTGAGCAAAATCCTTTCCTGGCCCATAGCGCACACGATTTGTTTCAGCTTCGGTGTCAACTACAGCGCCAAACTTTTTGAGAAAGTCTAATCCCAGCAGCATGTGATATGTATCCGTGTTCACCACCATAAAGGACAAACGATTGGTCAGCTCTCCTACTTTGACCTTGATGTCCTCAAGTCTGCCCATTGCAGTCTCAAGAGCACTAGAGGCTACTCTGTAATTTACATCCTTACTAGTAATGACAGATCCCATCAGACCAAGATCCCTTACAGTACTCGCGGATATTACTGAGAGCATGGCACCTGTGTCAATCTGGCCTAATACTTGGTAATCTCCCATTGTAATCATCACATGAAGTGCCTTTACTTTACCAGTATAAGCATATGAGATTGTGGGTTCAGCGTGTGCTGAGTACAAAGGTCTTGGTACATCCCTCACAACTTCTACACTGTGAGTTGTCTCCCTTTGTTGTACCATTGCCCTTTCCACCACTTTGACCAGCCCTTTCAATTTGTCTAGCTCTCCGGGCACAGTCATGATTAGGTCCATGGGAGACAACGAGATTCTCCCTTTGTAGAAGTGGTTCAAGATTTTGGATTTCGTACCTCCTTCTATGGCAGTCTTGAAATTGTTCTTTGGGTAGATTTCACTCTTGGTCCTGCTTGGCTGTTCACTGCTCTCACTATTCCTTTCTGGTGACCCTGTAGGTTCAACAATCGGACTCTGGATAGGGATACGTGTCCTTGGAAGTCTGACTTCATTGATACTATTTTGTGACATCAGATTTGTCATTTCTGCGAGTACATCATCCTCATCATCATAGAACACATCTACAAAGTTAGTTCCCGGAGTTCCCATCATAGTCTGGTCGAGTTTTCTACTGCACTCACTCTCTGTATGCCCGAGTAGCTTGCAAAAGTTGCATCTCACACCACACATTTCCGTGGAATGCCCGAACCGGTGACATTTGTCACACTTAGCTGGGGTTCTTCCTTCAGGACAATATGCAGCTATGTGACCTTCTTTGTGACAAACATTACAAAGGCGAACACGAGGTGGTGTTCTAGATCCCGAGCTTTCCTCCTATGACTGGTCCCCTATCAAAGTACTTCTGTAGGGTAGTGTTCAGCTGATCAAGTCTTCTGTCCACAGGGTTGACAAACACAACTGACTCATCTGTATCATCTCCTTCCAATGGCTCTAGAGGTATTTCCCCTAACTTTCCCAGGCCCCTTTCAATCTCAGTGGCTGTGTCAAGTGCTTCCTCTACATCAAGGAAGCGCCTGCCCAGCATTACTCTTGTTATTTCTGGTCTCAAACCCGCTGCAAATCTACACCTTTGTTCCAAATCAGACGCCCCACTTCTTATAAATAACCGGTTCAACCTATCGAAGTACGTTTGAACCCTTTGTCTACTCTCTTGTTTGATGGTATCCATCCTTAACCTGATTTCTGCCAAGTCAATGACACCAAACTTGGCTGATATGACTGCCCTGAAATCTTCCCAGTTGTCTGGCCTAGGGTTTTGTTTACGGTACCATTCATCAGCCTTGGCTCTCAGGTTGAGCCTTGCTACCTTGAAGGTTTTATCCTCATTTAAATCCTTGACATCTGCCTCCATCTGAATCCTTTCCAGCCAGTCATTCACATCCTCGCTATTCCTACCATGATAAGGCACGTCTATGCTAGTTGGACTAGTCATTCTTCTATACTCTAGTTGAAGTTCAAATTGTTTCAACACCTAATTCTGACTCTAATTTTCCTGCAACTCCCTTAATGCTGACCTCTATACCACTCCCACTGTCCATTTCGCAACATCTCTACTCTACCTCCCCATGTCACCTCTCGTGCCATGGTATTTATCTTCTCCCACCTTCCTAACTCTCTTATCCAAAGTGCTACGGTTGTTCTTCCACCAGCATGTATCACTCTAAGATATAAATCACCATTAGCTATTCTCCAAGCAGGGTTGAAGAAGTACAAACAAGGGTCTGCGTGGGCATTTGGTGTGCGTCTGCTGAAGCAAATCAGCACATCTCCAATGCTTGGTTTATCAGGAATCAGTGTGTGGTCTCTGCCTGCCATCAAACCATCCAATACCAGTCAAGATCCCTAGCTAGTAGAAATCAAGATTTAACGAAGCTCTGATACCAAAAGAAGGGGCGTGAATCCCCTTCTGTGCAATTCTAATTGTGCTCCTCCCCAGTTTTGAAGCGGAGCAAAAGAAAGGAACTCTCTTCCAATGATCCAACCATCGTCACTCGGTTGTGGGTTTCCCTCAGGTCCTTCATGATCAGAGTTTATACAATCCTCATCCACGCCGCAGTGGAAAGAGAAGACATGGATGGGGAGTCTGTATTGTTCTCACCCTTGGTTCTATTTTTACACGACATCCTTTCCCTGGGGTACAGCACCAGCCATGCTACCATGTTGTCTTCAGTGATGCAACCAGCCCTACGTCAGTGATGAACACTGCCCTTGTGGGCAGCTCCCTTGGACAATAACACGTGGAAGCCCCTTTTTGTAATAAGATCAGTGAGGAGCTTGGTGGTGTTAAGGTTGTGCATGAAGATGCAGCAGTGTTGACCTACCTTCGTACCGGAGAGACAACATTTAGTGTGACTGCTAAGGAGAGAGATCGGATCCTACAACGAGCCAAGAGGTTCAAGTGAGAGCGGACTCACCTACTCCAAGTATGGGAGGATGGACGAGTGAGGATTGTGCCTCATCTAACACAACGAGCGCGATTGGTACGCCATGCCCATGAGGAGTTGAGACATTTTGGGGTGTGGTCAGTGTACATGGAGTCAGCCCCAGGGTTCCTCCATGCCAGGAAGAATGGTGGCTCGAAAGAGAGATGACCTTTCTCCACAAGGGAGAACTTGCAGTAATGAAACACAAAAACACATGAGGTCCCTGAACTGCAAATTCGGCACCATTTTCCCAGGTTGGGGCGGACTTGAGTGGGCCTAGAAATGGAAAAATGACGCCGAATTTTGGTTTTCGGTGACTGCCACCCTAGGGACAACCATCTTGGGAGCCCTGAACTGGAAATTTGGCACCATTTTTCCCGGTTTGGCCCGAAGATGGCTAAGTCCCAGAACGGCAATAGGGCCTCGAACTGGAAAAATGGCGCCGAATTTCCAGTTCAGGGCCAGCCATCCTAGGGACAGCCATTTTCACCCGAGGCCTTCGAGAAGTGCGAGACCTCCAAAAAGGCGGAGACATGGTACACACTCACGAGGGATGCGTTCCTGGAGTACATGTACACGGTAAGTCCTGCAAATTGCTATTTTTTAAGCATTCATATGTACCCATGTTCAGGCTTGTGTCAACGCAAGCCTGGATCATTGCGAAGTTTAGACTCAGGTACCTATTTCACATTTTGGAGTTTGAAATTTTCAACGTTGCCTTTGGGTTGGATAGCAAGAAATTGTTGATGCGGGAGAGAGGGGAAAAGCGGAATATTACGGGAAAACTCCTGAAAGTGAACGCGCCTACGGTATTGAGGTGGCAATGACCTTCCACATGAACGAATTCCGCGGGAAGGTGGTGACTGCGTTCACCAAGCAACTACGCATAGCTGATCCCGGTCTTGGCCCTCAATTTCTGGATGAGGTTCGCATTCATTAGAGCAAGACAACAAAGCCTGAAATGACACAAGAGAAACTACACAGGCTTGCCATGGCAATGGTGGAGCCAGCAGTGAAAATTCGGTGGCTTCAAATTTGGAACTCTGAGCCTGTTCTACGGCAAGCAAATAGTTTTCCATGGGCGAGAAGAACGCCACCACCGGAGTTGTCACCCCTTTCAGTGACCAAGTATGGGACATCTGGCTTCATAAAGCCACATTCTGGGCGCAGGTAAGAATTTCACAGGTCTTCAATGTCTGTTTTGAATGTCTTTGAGTGCTTTCGCAAAATCTAACCAAGTTACTTGAGTGGCAGTTGGAGGAGAGGGCTGAGGAGGTTATGGAGGAATCTCTAACAGACTTCAAGATAGTCGTTGCTACACCAGATGAGTCATTCGAGACCTGGATAAGGAGGTGGAAAGGGATAGTTTGGGACCATGCGTTCTTCCGCGAATTTGTTGTTGATGGTGGGATTAACCGTTCGAATTTGTTCGATGCGCAGTACAATGGGGAGCAGGCGATGAAGCGAGTCATATACAGGTTTCATTTCATGCTTTTTAATGTTGTGAGCTGCTCTTAAAGATAGTAGCTTTCTCTATTGAGGCTTGCGTTAACGCAAGCCTGCGGACCCTCCTACTCATGGCTACCTTTCTCCCGAGTGTTTTTGGGCTAGGGTCAGGCTTGCGTTGACGCAAGCCTGTCTAGTGTGTGGAATATATATTGGTAGTTTGAACTACGTATTAGGAAGGGGTATGTTGTGACAATTTTAAGTACAGCTATGCATTGTTTCCCTTGTAGCAAAAACTTTGAGGCAACGAGACTTTTACCGGGTCTGCATGAGGCTTGCGTTGACGCAAGCCTATTTGATGGCAGCCCACGACTTACGTTATAAAAGGATTTCTTAAGTGTCAAACTCTTGTTTCATAAACGGAAAGAGGATTTCGTTGACGCAAGGATGAATTTACCCTGCACTTGGATTGTTTTTTGTTAAGTGTTACAACAAAAGAATGGTGTCTGCTATCATGTCTTCCTATGAACTCTCATGATATTTGTTGGTTTTGTTTTCGCAGATATATCCATGGAGTTTTCTAAGCTCGTACCCATTCTTCATTGACAGCTGGGAAAAGACAAATCCCGACACACAAATGTACACAGCGGGCATTCTGGAGGACTGGAGCAGGTCTCATTTCAAAGACTGTGGGTGGTACCTTGATTGCCCGAAACAATCGACACCCTGGGAGGAGAACATCCTGTGAAATTTGAATGACAATGCAAAGGCTCTTGCTCCTCTGACAGATAGGCAGCTGCAGTTGAGAGATCTCCGGCTTCTCAAAGCAAAGGAACTAGTTGTAAATCAGAGCCCGAAAAAGAAGGGTGGAAAGAAGAAGGACAAAAAGAAAGATGGCGAACAAGGTCAGGCAACGGCTGCTGTGGCAGGAGGGCCTCAGAGGGGTTCACAACTAGCTCTGTCGGACAAACCATACGAGGTCCTACCTAACCCTGGCAGAGCAGTTGCCATGGGCTACCAACACAAGACAGTCAACGAAAGCTTCTTGGACATGATGGAATCAAGGAGAAAAGGCGGCACAGTCAAAGAGAAGTCCCCAACTTGGGAGATATTGTCTTCATTCCTCACTCTGGTAAATTCCTTATCCACTCCCCTCCTTGTCACTTGGTTCTTGCAGTGTGGTCAAATGTCATTTCGATTGAATTGCTTTGGGGGGTGAAGGTTGGGAAAGGTCCATCGTGGGTGAACGGAGAGAAAAAACCCTTTGCCTGCAAGCTCGTTGTTGTGGACATTCCAGACGGGCTTCCAGTCCTAGATCTTCTACCAAAAGGTGTCACTCCAGCCTGAAATGAATGGGACGAGCGCTACTGGCCCTGGGTCTTCAAGTTCTGTGGGAACTTATTGGCTGACAATGGGTGTTTGCTCATCCTACAAGCTGCCAATGCAAAGTGCCGACGACTACTGTCCAGTTTCCTGAAGTCTGGTGGGATGAAGGTGATTAAAAGCTGGAATGGAGTTAACAGTCTCCCACTTACAAAGGGGGACTTCCCAGGCCAGAAGGTATGTCGTATCCTCCATTTCATTAAATCTTGTAGAAATGTTCCCCGTGTTTGGATAGACTTATTTTCCTTTTGCACTGTCAATCTTCTCCTGCATCCTTGTGTTGACGAAATCGTAGTGCAAGGTTGTCATCTGCTACCTACCTTGATGTTGCCTTGGCGCTCACCTGACTGAGTCCGGTGTTTTCATTTCGTAGACACGAGCTTTTGATGCACACTGTCTCGTAAGAGAACGCCACCCATCCACACCGTCATCCATTAAGGAGTTCCAGGTCTTGAAAGGGGGAACGCATGTTGACTCGTCCTGCGATCTCGTGGATGATGATTTTATCTACAACTACGTGGACGCCTCACTCACTGTGCTGCGGAATTCCGGAGAGCCATGGAGAGGTGCACGGGAAAAGAGTCCTGCATTCATGCAGACAGTCATCGAGTCTTGCAGTGTTGAAGGGTCTCGTGTTGTTGACCTCACTCTTGGAACAGGTTCGGCCTTCACACTCTAGCAATAATCTGCCTTCATTGTTGTAGTTCGAAAGTGCAGGTTCGTGCGCATATCGTGGCTCATTTGGTTTATTCCTCTGGAAGGCATCTGTTCGCCTTTGAGGGGGATGGAGAGCTGTACAAAGAGGTAATTGCTCCCCTCCATGAGGGCTCCACCTCAGGTACCCAGACAGATGCCGCTGCCGCAGCAGTGCCGTTGGATTACGAGGACATCGAAATTGACAACGATTTTGATTGCTTTTTCTTCTTTGCATGGGACTCCGTTGTGGCGTCGGAATTGGGGATTCTCATGAAAGTTTGCAATGTTTTGCAGGAGCCCAACTACGCCTAGGTTCCTCCCTTTCTATGCGAACCCCGACTTCTTTCCAAGTCCGCCACCCATGCTTGAATTGCCATGTTATGCTGAGGCTACAGCAAAAACATTTTCTCTCGAAACATCTCCCCCTAGACAGGTTTGTGGCAAGAATGGACGTGTGCATAGTGGGACTATGGTGTTCATTGATAGTTGTGCTTCAATTTCCAATGAAAGCTCCTCTACTAGTGGATCTGGACAATCAAAATGACCCATAAATTTTCGGACTTTCTATGGATCATGAAGCAATATCGACTTCTATGGTTTCAATAATGCCTGTGCCCGTTCATCCATCCTACAGACGTCAACAATAGAGAATCTCAACATCCACATTCTTTTCAAACATTCATCCAATGATATGAGCATGCATTAATCCATCAATGTGCCGGATTGCATCCCTGAACATCCAAAATTCATCCAACATTCATCCATAAAACTCACACCATCCACCAAAATTTCATCCATCTACTTCATTTATCATCCATCAACTTTCATCCATTATTCATCCAACATCCACCCTCCATTCATCCGCATTCCATCCGCTTGCTGCCATTGTCTCTTCTACATTGTTGCAAACTACTGCCGCGTTGTGTGCAGACTTTCCCACGGACACAGGTCCCGCATGGTTTTTCCATCCCTGGGTACATGCCCTTGCGGTGATATTCATCCTCATCCATGAGAATCTTTCTGCTCACGGATTGGTATCTTCACGCTCACGAATCGTTCTGCTCATGTGAGCCGCTCACAGTTTAGCATCCCCCAAATTTGGGTAGGGAGCTGCAGAAAGGGGAGATCTATGGATTTTAGTTTTTAGGACCCGACCAAAAATCTATGGATTTTTTTGAAAAATAAAGTGGTGTCGGTTCTAAAATTGGCCAAATGCAATCTTAGTACACTGCTGGGGAGAATTGGCTTGTATGCATCTGGGAAGTTTTGTATGTCCATGATGCATGGCTGGAGGAGATAATGAGACCATTGAAGGGCTCATTTCCTCGTTGAGTCTTCAAGTGTATAGGGAAAAAAATTATGTTTCCCAAGGCACACAGACTGAGCTAAGTGGAAGCCAGTTGGATGACCTTGTGGCATACTGGGAGTCAGGCAACGGGCAGAGTGCTGTGGGAGAGAGCAATTCTACAGCTGTAGGTGAAACACCAAAGTGGATGGAAGCTAGGCTTGGAACACAGCCGAAGACAGCCCTAGGTTGCACTGACTTGGGGGCTGCGACTTGTAGTTCATACATGTGCAATATTGTTTCTACTGTGTTTGAATAGCAACACGGATGCTACGATCGATCTACTACAGCATTGCAACCAACACAATCCCTCCACACTGGGGATCATCATGTTATTGCTAGGGGTAGAGCCTTGAGATTGATCATGGAAAGCCGCAGGTACATCAATGCCGCAACACACAGTAATAAGAGGGAATATGAAGATCAGTAGGAGAGATAGAGAGCCTAGTGGCTGTTGGAGAGAGGAGCGATTGGTAGCAACACCGCGCATGTTGATTGATCGTTCACACATGAGCTGCATTGGCGTGCGTGAGTGGAGAGCTTGAGGCAAGAGCGTTGCTGTCCGGCTGGGTGTGGGCTAGTGCAAGCAGAGCCGGGAGTGGTGCGCTGGCACCAGTTGAGCCCAAATGCTCAAAGTGGGGGGGTAGCTTGCATCCCGATCAGAGCTATTGGTTTGTAGCCCCCTGAGGTCCCAGTGGTGGATGGCAATGTTATTTGTGTTCTCTGCAGGCTACGAGCCATATCTTCTAACAAAACATCAGCTATAGTCAAGAATTATGGGCTATAGCCACACAGTTGATGGATGCAAAGAGGCCTGGAGACCTTAACCAAGCCTTGATGGAACTAGGTGTCGTTGTCTGCACCCCTTCATCACCCTATTCTTGCTCTCTTGTCCTATTGCAATCCACAGCTAATCGAGGACAACACCATCGCCACTTCGCCAGTTCATCCATGCTCGTTTTCCAAGATCGAATTCCTCAAGCATAATCACCAAGCCTCACTTGCTTGTTGATCTTATTTGACTACAAATATTCCCACCGGTTCTGCTGTAACTATTCCACATGAAAGCCAACGACGGCACAATCTACCTTCATGCCAGCCTGTCCCTGCTCGCTGACCAAGAAAACCAACGATAGCCAGCCAACTTCTCAACTCGGCCTTTACTGATTGCACACCATGATATATGCCATGAACAACTTCACCAAATCGTTTGTCATCAGTACCGATATAACATTGGCACGACGACTTGTAGACATGAGCCCATCAACCAGTCCAACACCTTGGCTGCTCACTATGTAACCATCAGTCTGCTCAGGAATTACCTATCGCATGGTATTTTTATCTCTGCAGCTGAAGTCGAAGACCACGGTCCACCTACTCGCGTAACCAGCTGCACCTCCACTTCTAACCACCAAGACAATGAAGGCTTGCATCCCATTGCGAGACAACAATAATGCTGATCATTTCACCATGCTCGGCTCTCAATCTGCCGCTCAGCCAGTGACCGTTATAAAGGGAGAATACCCATGCACTTTCGTGTTACCGCTTTCAACACACAGAAGCCTAACTTGCCATTGCACCCTCGTGTTTCTCTCTCATCTTCACACAAAACCCACAAGTGCTAAAAACTAATTAAGCTCACATCTTGCACTCACAGATGCAAACTCATCTCTCTCGAGTGATAGAACAAGCTAAGAGACACGCTGTTCACACCAGAAACAACATGAAATCCATCGCTATCACTCGTTAAAACAGAAGTCGAGCCAGGGGCACTCCAAGCTATGGGGACTCCACCCCCACAACAACCTATACTCCCATCATAAGCACACTCAGTCCTAAACGATGCAGGAGCTCGGTCGCGCAGGCTCAACTCGAGAGAGATGAGCTGCGCGACTGCCGCTCTCGTGAAGATAAGGCGGTTCAGGTGTCAAACTAAACTTGACACCTGATTTAACACTTGACCTAAATCCAAGTGTTAAATACAAATAACTAGCTTTATTCTAGTTGTTTTCACACTGTGCTTATTTAACTTGACACACCTTCCACCATGTGGAGCAAGTGGTCAATTGCTTACGCAAACGATCGGTAAAACCCAAAGGCCTGAATTGAGTCAGAAATGCCGTCTTCAGGGTGTTCCAATCGGTGAACATGCCATGAGGTTGACAATCATACCACTGGAAAACTAGCTCACGCAACGTAGCGGGAAACATCATCCACCACCAGTCTTCTGTCCTGGCATTGTTAGCGATACAAGCCGTCATAAACTGGGCCAAATGCCGATCAAGGTCTGATCCCTGTAGTCCCGTGAACTGTGGCATAGGAGATACATTGACTGGTCTATCGTCCGTTCCTCCCAAATTCACCATCACCGGAATCAACTGTAGGGCAGCCCCGATTGGCGCAGCAGTAGCAGCAGCCATTGGTATTGGTACGATAGGAGGTGCGATAGGCGCGATAGGGGGTGTCGATACTGCAGCTAACTGAGTGGCTATCAATGCTCGACGTGCTACCCGCACCGCCGCTCGATTAGCCCTAGCTTTAGCCTAATGCGCCCCTCTCACAGGGGACTCCCTCATACCCCATACCCCTTTCTTCCTTATCGAAACCACAATGTGGTCTCCCTGATTTCGTGCGATAGACAATTCAAGTGTCGTCGGCCGATCCTCCCGGTTAGGTGACAATTGTATCGGATCCTCCTTGCCTATCGCTAGAGCTAGCATCTCCGCCTTTCTTGGGCTTAGATCCTAAAGGTTCAATCGTTGTTTCCTTCTTTCTCTTACTCCAAAAACATTCAGGAATTTCTGCCTTCTTATGCTGATTCCGCGGATTGCAATAAGGACATAATTTAAAACCAGGTGGTGGCACCTTACTGTTACGAATGATCTCCCCCGTCATCTCGCCTTTCTTCAGTAGCCACACCAATTCAAAGAAAATCTTAGAGATTATAATCAACACATCATTATTTCAACCGCATCGTCTTTCCCTGGTAGCGGCGCCAAAAAGATGTAGAATAAAACTATAATCAATCCTAAAAGAAGGATTAAGCAGTTCTAAGGTTCGTTCGCAGGAAAGCACTATATGATTATAAAACAATGATACTAAACTGTTCTATTACTCTTCAGTCCTTCAACAGAATGATTTCTACCACCAGTCATCTTCATCTAGTTCAATTAACATTCTTCCAGACTCATAAATGTTCTCTCCATCTTCTATTAATTCTGCCCCATCAGCAAAGACCAAAACCATTGTTCTACCAAATTCTTTCTCCAATAATCTACTTTATAAAGGATCGATAATTCCCTGTACCCATCCCTTACTCATAAGCTGCAATTGAATAATTTCCATATCGCTGCAACAGAGCTTCTTTAATATCTCCATTGATGTATTGTCTGATAGACCAATAATTATCTCTGAAGAATCCCATGTCCTCTCATCGGTACACATCCTCCTATCGACTGATCCTCACCACCAATCCTGTTTATTTAAATCGACCAAGATTTTCCACCTCCAAAGTTCTTACTCCACTCTTTCATAAATTCAAGATAACCATCGAAGGGACGATACCACATCTGAACCCAATCATGTCTCCAATGACAATGTATATATAGAGTGGATATTTCCTTATGCCAGCCTCTGCTCACACTCTCTAATTGCACTAATTCTACATCATTGCAATATAAGCTTTTGAATATCACAACAGATATATCATTCGGTAATCCAGGAATTTAATTCTTGCATAGAATTCTCATCTCCACCAATCTTGCACATTCTCACCATCTCACACAAAAGATAATCATTCAACTCATCAAAGGCAAATCATTCCATCACTCTATTTCTTACACAGATAATACTTAATTAAACTTCTTCATTTTTCCTTCCTCACTTAATAACAAAGACAGTATATTGCAGAACTACACTACCATTGATATAAGATTCTATCTCCTAGCTTCTACAACTCCGACGTGCACACACTGCTCTCTACTCTGGTCACGGCTCTCTGGCTCAACTGACATTGATTGATTCCACAAATACACACTTATAGAAAAATTGCCCAACAACTATTATAACCGCTTCTAACTCCTTCTATTCATCCAGACATTTCATTCATTACTGTCATCCGATATCAAATAGAACCAAGTCATCCATCATTACAAAGTATCGAGAAGAATCGTCCTATCACGACTATATCGATGGTACTGCAGAGTATATCAACCGATAATTCACTAAAAAGTCTTACAATAAAAACTTAATTGAAAATTCCTATTATTCTACACTATATATGGTCTTGAACTACGACCCTCGGTGAAGCATATGCTAGAACACTAGACACACAACTACAAGATGCTTTAAATGACTTTGGCAAGCTTGGAAGCATTTATCAAGGACTTCTTCAACATGTCGTTTTTTAAATTTGGAGGTCTAGCTCACTTACCAACGATAAACCCCATTGCCTGTACCCACTCGCCGCTACTCAGAACCTTGTACATCCTAAAACATATGCACCTTGTTATCAATACATCGCTACCTAACATTCAACTCCACACTACATCCCTAGAAATAGCATGGGATACAAGCCCACAACAATGTCTCTTTGACCCAAATAGTCGACCCCCACAAAAAAACCACCCTAAAATTCTTTATGCAGTATAATATATCAACAATTTTATAACATATAGATGCAACTGGAACCAAGCTTATTAACCCACACGCTTTCCGCCTAAAGTACCCCAGACCACTAACGTTGTCCCAGCACATCCACTTAGGCCATCTGCAAAACATTTTAGGCTACCCCACAACCACTTGCCAAAATAATTGCCCTACAAACTGCTCAATATTACATTCATGAGAGCTTCTACCCCACTGTCGTTCCCAACCCACGCAACCCCCACTTGCTAGATTATTTGCCGCTCCTATATCTTGTACGACAATTGCCCAACCTGTAACTGCCCAAATAGCTGAGCAAGAACATTCTCATGTAATGTAACCGATACAAATATCAAAGCTCCAAGTTCCACATATCTATAGCTTTGGTATCCTACGAAAGAATAATACATTAGGGAAAACAAAGTCACAATAACCAATACCATCCAAAACACACAAATACCAAACAATAATTGAACAACGGGTTTCGGTAGCGAAATAAATCAAGGTATCGGGTTTCGTCAACGAAATAATGGATTTCGTCAGCGAAATTTCCAAGTATCACTGCGTAGGACATTATCCAATGGTTTCGTGGGCGAAACAAAATGTGTTGTGTTTGGTTTTGCACATAAGAGATGACGTGAGATTGTTTTATTTCGGTAACAAATTGTTATGTGCTTATTGCGGTATGTCGGTACCCATGCTGCCGTGGGCGAAACAGAATGAAATAATTCTAGTTTCGCGTATTACTGATTGCATCGAGCTCACATGCACTTGACTAAATATGCAACTATTAAACAACGAAAATCCTTGATGGAGACGACACCTATCGGATATTCTTTATGGCCCAACTTCGCGTGGTTTGTGCTCACGTGAGCACAAATTGCACATTTTAGTTTCACTATCGCATCTTTTCAAGAATATTCAACGAATTCCGGTATATCCTCTTCTGCTCACGTGAGCATGCTCATGCTCATGTGAGCCTAAGCATGAGCCTGCTCACGTGCTACCCAACCTCTACTGTGGAACGGGTAGAGGCGAAAGGAGCAGATCAGACGCCTTGGTCAACACCGTGGCGACACTGTGGAAGGAAGGAGTGGCTTGACATCAGGGAGCAATGGTAATTGGTCAGGTGGACGGCTTTGCATCCTTTCGTATTTCATTTTACTTGCATGTCATTGGGATATTTGTCTTTATGTACCACGATCCGAATGGGTGTGCAGGAACAGCAAGATGTAAAATTAATTTATAAATACCCCAGTTGTTCAAAACTATCTTATAAATATGTTATGAAGAAGCTTATCCCAAATCCTTTGTAAAATCGATGTAGAGGCATGCGACGTCGTAGTGGAATATAACATATTCCGTAGGAGATGTAATTTTGAGCCAAAAAACCATAGTCACAATGCATATAGTCTGACATAAAAAATATAACCAAATGATAAATCCTTTAATGAATGTTTTAAATTTGTTGCCGCAATTGGTACCAAAGAAAGTCATTTCCATTTCTTTCTTCTTTTCTACTTTTTTCAGAAAAGGGAGGAAGCCCGTGAATTGAATTGACTTGAAAAGGATAAGTTACAAACGGGAAAAATGACCCCAGGGAGAAAGCCGTAAGGCGAGCAAACAGGGAACTGTGACCCTGAGCCACCATTTCTCGTTCTCAATATATCGACCAAAAGTTCAGATTGTGACTCAATTGAGCTCACAACTTTGCAATCATAAAATAAATCAAAGAATCTTTCTAGTTGTGGATGCATAGTTCTTCGGAATGTCGCAGAATCAAGCTCACAATTTTTCAATCCTAAGTAAATCATCAGTGAATGATGCAGCGTTAAGGAATGAAGTTATGTGCTTTTTTGTGGGTCTCTCCCCCCCCCCCCCCCCCCCCCCAACCTTCAGATTCAAACGTAAGTTAGGGCAATATTAATTCCTACATTGCCCTTTTTCCTTAATTCTTTTTTTTTCCTCTGCTGTCAGTGACTTGCTACCAAAATTAGGCTTCAAACCGGACAAGGAAATGAAGGAAGCTCAAGCATGTGGGTCAGGTCGATCCTCCTCGCTACTCGATGCTCCATCGCTGTGTCCCATCACCGCGCCAGAGCTCCACAGGGAGGGTCCGGGCTGTGCGAAGATTTGCTCGAGTGACAGCTCTGGCTGCCTGCTACCGAACTGCCGCTCCGATATACTTGTAGCTACTAAATTTTCTGTGGAATTGGGACTAGTCTGATGCAGGTATTGTTGCGGAAGATGTAGATTCTGATGTATGTCTTGAAATTCGTATCCGAAGTGAGATGCTCGTTTGGTTATTTGCGAAATAGATGAAGAGTTGCTTTCTGATTGCCATCGAGGTATGTTAGACAAGCTCGGCCTTGCAGAAACCGGCTCTCCTGCACTTTCATGCCTCATCGACCACAAGTCCTGTCCGCTGGAGGGAATAGCTGACTGTTGTCCATCTACATTTCCAGCACTAAAATACCCGGGGCCAGAGGGCGGCAAAAAAGGCAATTGCATCGAAGGAGCTGTAGAGTTGAAGAGAAAAGGTGTGCCTTGGTCGAGGGTGGGACTGAAAGTGTTTGAGATCCTTGACTGTGGCGCAGGCCAGCTTTCATTATTTTCAGACGATTGCCTTGATAACTCTCGGGGTGTAAATGATGGAGGACGAGCCGACGGTTCGGAAAGGGTGGGAGCTGAGACTGCGCCCGAAGAACTCCCACCGGGCACTGAAGGCTCTTTAGTGGTGCTAGCAGAGGGATTTCCAGTAGCTGCTGAAAAATCCTTAGGAGGATGGTCTGGAAAATTGAGCTTAGCTCGGAGGCCCCTGAAGTTTCTAGCGGCGGTGTCGTAAGCCAAAGCAGCTTCCTCGGCAGTGTCAAAAGTTCCCAGCCACACGCGGGCCGCTTTGTTTGGGTCCCGAATCTCTGCAGCCCACTTACCCCAAGGCCGTTGACGAACTCCTCTATACCTACGCTTCTTCACTGGCGGCAGTGTCTCTCTGTAGTACCCAGAAGCTCCAGCGCTCTCAAGGGGCTTCGAGCTAGCTACAGGTGCAGCTGCCACCTCCGCTATGGACCCTTCAACTTGATTGCATGCTTGCCTTAACACCTGTGATTCTGTCAACCACGTTAATGCAACAACCATCAGCATCTTGAACCCTGAAGTACTGAAAATTTGGTGCAAGGGCGTAATAATTTGACTGCGGTAAAGTTATGTGGTCTGAGACGCATACTTAGCGTGACAAGACATCTTCATGGTGGTCAAATGTGGTGAGCGCTTTGCATGCCTAGACTGCTTGTATTTCCCCCTTACTAGCGAGAGAAAAAGACACGGAAAAGAACTAATGTCGACAGGAGGAACAAGCTATTACGTCCGTGAGAGGGAAATGGGCTGTTCATAATCTGCAATGCTTGCATTAAGACTTTTGTCGGGATGAAATAATACCTTCGTATAGCGATGGAGGCTGAAGACGCCTTGCTATCTCCGAGGTTCTCCCAGAGTCAGAACTGTAAGATTGTCGTGTGTAGCTGGGATCGCTGACATTTAATCTTTCTCCCAGAGAGTCTCCCCGTTTAATATCCCCGCGTGGCTGCCATGCTGCTGCATTTGCCAGTTTTGGATCAATCCAGAAGGAGGGCCTTGGCGTGGCATGACTGATGGGCGTTGCCCACGGGCTCCCAGAACAGTCATCCTCTGAGCGGTATCGCTTCTGCCCCACCGATGATCCCGTAGTCATCGACCCAGCAGCTCCAATCTCCCCGTAATCGAGGCTAGCCGTGGCATAACTCGGCGGCGCGGATGCATGCTCAAACCTATCGCCACGTCCAATTCCCGAGGCGTGAGAGAGAGCAGAAACTATCATAGACACCTCGGCCATGGGGTCAGGACGCGTGCGCAAGCTGGGGCTCAGCGAACCCAAGTCAGGTACATCACCGGGTTCCAGTTTCCCTACCCTCCCTGGAATTTTTCTACACATAATCATACTCAACTCGCTACAAGGGCGCCCCCTCTTCTCTCTCTCTCTCTCTCTCTCTCTCTCTAATTTCTCAATCAGCAACTAGACAGGTACCGAACCGACTCAAATCCTTCAGAAACAAGGCTGCACAATTGGCCGACGCAATTTCAACAATCTCAAAACACACGCGCTCTCCGCCAAGTCCAATCACCAGGCTTCTTCTAATCGATGACCCACTCATCCTTTCTCTTTCTTTCTCGTAGCATGTCCTCACCCAAATCTGAAACGGCGGGGATTCAATGAACGCCCTAGACGACGAAACTACTACTGCTTCTCTTTCGTGTCTATCTATCTATAGATGCTGTGACCAGTTCACGAGACGTGCAGCCTTCCTTTCCCTGGTTTACCAATGACGTATGAGCTGCGAGTGTGGGAGACGCCTGAAGGCTGAGGCCTCAAGAATGGCATAATTCCGAAGGATGCAGGATAAGAATTAGGGGAAGAGAGTCCTGTGGGGATTTCGGCTGCACTTTCTCTCCCAGCTCAGAATGCCACGTGCGCATTGCCATTGCTTGTGTGTCGGTGCGAGAAGACAGAAGACTCCAGCGAAGGAAGGCTGCCGACGGCACCTCCCAAAGCACGCCATTCCCCACCCAAACGGACGGACGGACGGACCAACAGGATGCCAGCGTCGTGAATGGCGGCGCGGACGAGTGGGGAAGAAGGTAGGAGCGGTGGCGCACCGACAGAGCGCGGGTGGCGTGTCTCTCTGCGTTTCGATTCTTCCATAACTGCACTTGCGTCCCCATCTTCCAGTTGGGCGGTGCCATCCCCATCGCCGCACTGTTGTGTTTGACATTCCACCTTGTCTTTTGTCTGTTTTCTGTTGACCCTCGCTTGTTTATGCAGCCTTTCCGCCTTCATTCACGTGTGAACGTGTACCATAGCTGTGCCTCTTTTAGACAATAGGGGGCTGGCGGCGTCCGTTCGCTGTCATCTTTACCCCCTGAAAAGACATTGAAAATCCCATTCACTTGCATCAAGGATAGGGACGGGTTAGTTGAGTGGGTCCACATCGATGTGTAAATTTCCAGTTCCGAATTCAGAATGTGTCACTTGGGAAATTCCACACACACATACCTACCTGGAATAGAATATGGCATGACAAGGCAAGCGTGTGGCTGGGAGGCCTATGAGATCGATGAGCAAAATCTACGGGCAGCAGTGACGCCTGACAAAGTCGCGTTCTCCTATCAAAGCATGAGGGCATATACGTCCAGGTTAACATCGTGCCAGATATCATTCCGGAGAGTACCCTTGTTGACGTGCAAGCAGGAGCATGAGGAATGCTTGTCATGTGTTCAATCTACGCTTGGCACGGTATGTTCTCGTAATCTCATCTTCTTGGGTCTCTTTGTCTGTCCATGTTTCTCCCACAACATAAGAGTTCAATCTGTTTCATGTGTTGAGGGAACCCATGGAGTAGGAAAGCTGCTGACATATAGGATACAAGCAAACTCATACACCACTCTTCACCTAAGCAAAAGTTCTGAAGAGAATTAAAAACCTAGTCAGGATTGCAAACAAGTTGTTTGGTTATAGACTAATGGGATAGAACCCCATGACTTCACATCCTGAGAATTTTCCCTGTACCACCACGCAAAACTATCCACACTGCGTCAGTTACTGGAAGACAAATGGCCCCAAAACCAGCTCTGCAGCAAACGGAGAAGAAAGTTGGAGATGCAGTACATGCATTTGTTGATGGAATGTTCATTCGCTTCAGCATACCGTACCATCTGCAACCATTTCCTTTTCCTTATGCATACTCTGAAGTTGTACACATTGGTATGTAGACTATGAGATTTAGATCTCCCACTTCGAAATTGTAATAATGACTAGTTTGGAACAGATGGAAAAGGGAAGTAATGGACAGAAAAAGATAGAAAACAGAAGGGGCCAGGGACCTTCCTTGATATCAACAATAAAAGGGAGGCGGCAAATGACGTTTTCACATAATTGAAATTTCAATGGTACAGTGGTGATTGAGAGGAGGAAGAGGGCAATTTTGTTGGTACCAACAAGGCATGAAAGGTCATCCCTGTTTCATTGGACTTCCCTTTTCTCGCTTGTGTATGAGTCTATGAGGCCACCTTCAAGGCCATCTTGCTCTGCCTAATAATTAGTTCAGCGGAATTCCTCAAAATTATCAAGGCCCTTTCAAGCCTCTTGCTCCTCTTAACCACCAGTGTAACCCTTGGTAATGGCGACCTTGGCTTTATTACCCTATCTATATAGTCGACCCATAATTCAAGTCTATGGCTGTTGACACCAACATGCCCAGGCTGCAGTAGACTACTGTCAAAAATCAGGTGTTATCCACAACTGTAGAGGGATTAGGAGTAAATCTATAGAGCTCCTTCAACATACTTAGCATAAACACCCCTTCCTAGCCAAAGAACTGCTGAGTGGACTCCAAGAGATTGGAAGCTGTAAGGATATTGTTTGGCAACCATTATTGGGATGATCAGTGTTGATAGTACGCTAAAGTATGGGAAGAATCCCTGGCCGAGGGAGGGGCATCTTTGTCTTCCCATAACTCCTTGTAACATGTAATCTCTTTATCACCTCACAAACCATCTTGCAAGGGCTTGTAGACGTGGCCAGAATCATCCACAAGTGAGACCAAGCGCCCCTCTGCAGCCCCTCCAAATTGAATGCAAAAATCATGAGGTGCAAAGCATAGGCCCAAACCAACACTGCTTTCCTATAGATAATTCACTTTCTTCAGTATTATAAATGCTTCGAGACCAATATATATACTTATATGCTCTGACAGTCCATGGACGTCACCACAAATACAAAGGTGTTGTTCTTAAGTTTAAGACGTCTACCACATATAAGAATGGGAAGGCAAGTACTGAGTACTATTGGAGTGTGGCCCTGGAGGATTGGACTTGCATTGGTCAAGAAGGAAGCTAAAGTTGCCCGAAGTCTTCGCCCCTGCAGGGGAATATGCTCATGTAAAATGCAACTGGGATTTCTTCTTGAGCCTAACCAGAAGGCTTGTAGTAGCGCCTCTGCCATGCATCACTGTCAGGGTAAAAATCCCTGCTGAAAATGATGGAGTACATGATGAACTGAATTGAAGTAAGACCTATATGTCTTATTGACCAAGATACAGTTACGTAGATTCACCTTCAAATCACTTTCAGGAAGAATAACCCGCCTCTAAGGCAATGTTCAATGTCGAGAATTGGCTGCCATGCCCACTGATATGTTGGAACTACCCACTCTTCATGTTTCAGCACTTATTATTTAGTGTACCAATTCTGGTATTACCCCGGAGGAAAAATACTCCAAGGTCAAACCGGATCTTTCCTTTTTGAGAGTGTTTGGTTGCACTGCTTATGTGCATATTCCCAAAGAAGAAAGAGGAAAGATGGAGGCCAGGTCTAGAAAATGTATCTTTCTGGGATACGACACAAATTCAAAAGCCTACAGATGTTTTGACTCAGTGAAGAAAAAAATTGTTATCTCCAGAGACGTGGTCTTTGATGAGAGTTCATTGCAGATCTTTGATCGCAACCTCTCGACCACACCAGAGGTAATTACAGGCCTTGGGGATTTCATCCCACCATCTCCAGGGAACTTAGTTCCTCCTCAAGAAAAGGAGACTACTCCTCAAGGTGACACCCCTCCATATCAACCAGTGATTCGTCATACAATCATTGTACATGATCCATTCATAGAGACAGATGGGAGTACGCATGAGGAAGGGTCCACTCCGGCACCCGAGGATGTAAATCCAACTCAAGAAACTGCAATAAATATTCCAACTAATCAGGAGACTACAGTAAATATTCCAATTGATCAGGAGACTGCATTAAATATTCCAACTGATCAGGAGACTGCGGTGCCAGCACCTCAACGATATCCGACTCGTGAAAGACATGCACCTGATTGGCACAAGGATTATGTCATCTCTGGAATCACAAAGCCTGCAGCTCATGCAATCACCGTCACCACTTCCGAGGAACCTGTGATTTTTGAACATGCATGCAAGGATCCAGCTTGGATCACTGCTATGATCGAGAAAATGCGCAGTATTGATCGAAACTCTACATGATATCTGGTAGACCTTCCAAGAGGAACGAAGCCCATTAGTGCAAAATAAGTTTACAAGCCGAAACAAGGCTTAGGTGAAGCTCAACCAATCTACAAAGCTCAGTTGGTGGCTCGTGGATTTGAGCAACGTCAAGGAGTGGACTACGAGGAAACGTTCGCCCCAGTGGTCAAGTGGAGCACTTTGAGAGCTCTAGTGGCCCTTGCAGCTCAACGGAACTGGCCCACGTATCACATGGATGTTAAAACAACATTTCCAACGGTCACCTAAAGCAGTTGGTCTACATGCTGCAGCCACAAGGTTTCATCGTCCAAGGAAAAGAGAGCAAGATATGCAGACTCAACAAAGCACTCTACGGACTGAAGCAAGCTCCCCGTGAATGGTATGAAATAATAGACGCCTATCTTAAAGCTCAAGGTCTACATAGGAGTAATGCAGACTACAATCTATATTATTGTATAGAAGATGGAAAGATTATGGTTATTGTCCTGTATGTAGACGACCTTCTCATTACTGGAGATCATGCTAAGAAAATCGAGTGGATACAGACATAGCTAAGCAAAAGGTTGGACATGACAAACATAGGCCTCATGAATCATTATCTCCGCATTGAGTTTATCTATTTTGTAGTGGAATCTTTATGATACAGAGAGTCCATGTATTGCAGCTATTGGAACAGTTTGGCATGTCAAACTGTAATCCAGCCTCAACACATATGCTAGAGCAAGTAAAATTGGTAGCTAACATGGGGGCAGCTCCCGCTGACACACTCCTCTATCAGACCATGGTAGGAAAGCTAATTCATCTTACAAACACTAGGCCTGACATTGCTTTTGCGGTAGGAGTGATCAGCCGTTTCATGACAGCCCCCCAGGAGGCTCATATGGCTGCAGCCAAGCATGTTCTTAGATACCTCAAGGGTACAGTAGAATTTGGGTTGTTTTATGGAAAAGGGGGAGAAACGAAGATAACAGGGTTTACCGACGCTGACTGGGCTGGAGATTCGGACACCAGAAGGTCCACAACAGGCCACGTTTTTTACTTGGGATGAGCCCTATTGTCAAATACTCGATGTGCATCGACAAAACTCTCACATTTGGCATACATATCAGCAGGAGAATCACATCTCGAGCAATCCCAGCTTTCATGATGTTACCATGAATCCCATTGCACTTTTCCAGGGCTCCAACGATGGCGCATGCATTGAGAATGCAAGTGACTGTGACCTTGTCAGGTGTGACCGCTTCCTGTATCATTTACTTGTAGATCTCTACAGCCTCCCTATCACAGCTGAGCATATCCTGCAATCATAGTGGTCCATGAAATGATGTTTCCTCTAACCATACTGTCAAATACTTCCCGTGCCTCCCTTACACTCCCACACTTAGCATACATGTCAGCAAGGGAAATCTCTAGAACAACATCTGATGCATTTTCAGCTTTAATAATCTCTGCATAGACCCCTCTGCCCCTTTCCAGGACTCCTCGGCTTGCACGCACATTGAGAATGCACATGATTGTGACTTTATCACGTACCACTCCTTGTCCTATCATTTGCTGATACATCTCGAATACCTCCTCCTGAGCATATCCTGTGATCATGGCGCTCCATAAGACCACATTTTATCTAGCCATATTGTTGAACACTTGACGCACATCCCTCATGCTCCCACATTTCACATACATGTCAGCAAGTCTCCACAACAATATCTGGCGCAATTCCAGCTTTGATGATGCCATTATGAACCTCTTACCCATTTTCCAGCACTCATAGACTGGCACATGCCTTGAGAACACAAATGAATGTCACCTTCTCTATGACCTCCCTATGACAATCATGTTGGGCATATCCTGCGGACAACATCCACAATCCCTCTTTATTCATCCACAAAGAGCTTCATCTCTTTCAGTAGGTGACCTAACTGATGAAAATTGAGAGAAAAATGCAACTCCACCAAGACATCTACTGATGCTCATGCTATTCAAGAACAATACATGGAAATGTTCAGTATGGCATCCCAGTCTGTTATCTTGCACACCATTACGGCTTCTCAAAGTTATCAAACCTCTAAAGTTCGGTTGCATTAAACAGTGGATGTGGTTGTTGTGAGCTAGGCCTACCATCTGTGGTTGATTGACCAAAGCCTAACCCAGCAAGCAAGGAGCTGCTCTCATCACCGAATCCAAGTTTACCCATCAGTTCCTTGACCCGTAGCTTGAGTCTTATCTATGCATAACAGCACTCAGAATCTAACCCTTGCTCATCATGGCAGAGACATTTAGACCTCATTTCTCTTGTTCTTTGTTATTCATTATTCTTCTATCGGTGTTCCCTGGAGTCTTCTGCAGAATGCAATAAATTCCTTATTCTTTCTCTAGCTGAGGTCTTAGCATAGAGAAGTTGATATGCTATTTACTCCAAATAGGTTTTGATATTTTGTACAACAGCAGGTCTTATCCGTATTCATAGAGTTGTCAGTTGAAATTGGCCGTTTGCCTCACTGACACATATACATATAATTTCCCATTTACATAAATCACAATGATGACTCAAACAATTCTAAGGTAGATAGTCACATCAATTAGCAGTAGTGGAATAGCAGAAGTCCAGCCTTTTCTCTTCAAAGGCACATCAGAAAGAGAGAAGAGGGGCCTTACAAGAGTTTCCAAGGACGATGCACTCCTGTACACTGCTACTCCAACTCGCCTCATTGCACATCTTTGCCCTGATTCAATGTTATTTCCCCACCTGACCACGTTCTTGCCAACCACCCCAATTCTTGGTTTGTGATAAAGTTAACATCCACTTTACATCAGGCATTCACCTTTTGGCCTCGGTTGTCCCACCATTGACTGGGGTCAGAAAAGTATTCTTTCCACACCTTCTCCTCGTCTCTGTTACCTGTATCTGGATACTTTCCTGTTGTCATATTGGTAGTATCATGTCAAAGTCACCATTGCAGAATTCAACATGGAATTAGGGCCGGTTCTGATAAGAGAAAAAAACAGGGTGAAATGTGTTGAAAAAAATGCCTTCAGTAACATGCCTGATTTTATCAACTGTGCCGCTGCTGCTGCGGCTTCCAGTTGACCATCTACCCATGCAGGTTTCTTCCAGCTATCGATGCACAGGAAACCATAGCTAATCTTGAGCTTAAAATCCAGCCCTCTTGAATGAATCTAAACCCACACTCTACCCCTGCTTCTTCAGCTATCCATGCTCTGCACAAATCATGCATACATCCTTGCAAACACCCCAACCCTACTTATTACAGTAATTCCAATTCAGAATTGCATCTACTCCTCTCGTAATCCAACAGGCATGCACCTTTTTGTCTCCATTGTCCCACCATTCACTGGGGTCGGAAAAGTGTTCATTCCAAAGCTTTCCTCATCTATGTTATCTGTTTTTGGGTACTTTCCTACTGCCACATCTATAGTAACGTATTAAAGTCAATCCAAACCACCACAGATCCAGCCAACGAGCTAACTTATAGAATCCAATATCCAAATTCAAGACCGAGTCTGATGAGAGTGCAAAACAGGCTGAAAAGAAAAAGATGCCCTCACCACATTGTCATTGACCTTGTGTCATGACCCATGACCATCAACCCAAAAGGACCTCTTGTGTGTGCTGCTTGTGTGTGTATCTGTGAGAACACGGTACTAACAAGAAGAGCCAAGAGCCCACATCTGCAAGATGGACAAACTTCTTCACATCGTACATTAAGAGAAAGCCCACATCTTGCGATTGCGGTTGTCCCACCATCGTGAATAATCTTTAAAAAACTTATGCCAGCTCTGCCCCCAAAATACGAGTTCACCAATTGCTATGAAGCCCGAGAGTACCTAAACTCGATGTCCACGGCCTGCACACAATTCCCATCATACTCCTTGCCACGGTCACCATGTAGCAACAGATGCAGACACGGATGTCATTCATTAAAAGACAAAATATTCTATTAACAGCTGTCTCGATCGAATTGAAAGTGTAATCAAAAGTATCGGTGCTAAACAAGCCACAAGCAGGTGAACCCTTTGCGTAGTCCTGCCTTGAGAAGGTTGTTTTATTCCGCTTTGTCTTGTAACTCATCCAAGTGGATGAATGTGGGCATATTAAGAAGATCATCCACCGGTTAAGCTTGGGAGCTAGTTCTCCCCGCCGTTAAGAGTGGTTCCCTGCAAAAAAGGACGTTCCCACTAGTTTTTGTGTTCCCCTAGAGATGCCTGTGTGATCTTTGGAATCCCCTCGAGATTCTCTAATCTTAGGTGTTTTTCTTTATTTTCTGTTTTAATTATTATTTGTTATTATTTAGTTGCATTGTTTAAAGCTGGTAATTAGAGCCATTGTGAACTAACTTATCCGGACCCCCTTAAAATCAAAATTTGAGTTTTAAGGAGTGATTTGAACCCTCTAAAAGGTAGGCTTGAATTCAATCACCCAGGAGTGGAGGGGCATTCGGAAAGGGTCTTTACCCTTCCTCCCTAAACTCGGTTAAGCACTTTGGGAAGAGGCTTGAACTGATTCGCCCCGGCTATAAGCACCTCTTGAGTTTAGGCTTGTAGGATTTAGTAATTGGAAGGCAATAAAAAATCATAAAAATACATAAAAATATTGTAGGACTAGGAAATGCAATCTCGCCCTGTAAGGAAGAGGCATCGACTTCTCTCCTTGCCGGTAGGACTTAGATTTGGTATTCGAGAATGATGAACAGATGCTAACCAATGAATTTTTCCATAGATTGACTGACTTACCAAGTGGGTGTAAGGAAAATATAATTAGTATGGATACCAGTATCCCCAGATAGCAGCTCCTGCACGGATGGAGTGACTGCCTACAAATGTCCATAGTGGAACCCACAAGAAATGAAAAAAATGTAGAATGTTTGTCTTCCCATCAACAGACCCAACAACACAAAAATGCAGCAGAAATATGTCCATGGCGACCTACACTTACCAACAATTTGGCTCAAAGAATGATACAGAGAAAAGAAAATATGTCCACAGAAGGCCCAAAGACATAGGGGACACATGGAAAAATTATGAGTTACTGAAAGAATCATTGGATACACCTAAGACTTACAATTTCCGCATCTGACAACATATGCAAGGGATTGAACGTGAGGGGGAGAACTCTTACCATGGAATTCGCTGTCGATTTAGGCTGATTTCAAGCATGCTTAGACAAAAAATCCATGTCGTCACAGAGATCCTTCCCAAAGGACTTAGGAAGCCCGGCAGCTACACGCTCCACATAGGAGAGCTTCCAATAATCCAGAGTCCCCGTTGAGTATAGTTGATGATCTTTTATCTGTCGGTACAACTTGAGTATTGCAACCTCAGTTCTCTAGTTCATTCCATTGTTGACATACTTACATTTCAATATTCTATTTATTCTTTGTGTCCGTGGGTGACAGGGGTTCGGCACGAACAGGAGGGTTGAAGGTCTAAAACTATGTTATGCAGGGGAATGTATGCGGTCACCAAATATTTTTATTATGGTGCAAGATGTGTATGTGGCTATAATTTTTCTGCCCAAAATTACATTTGCAATGGAGTTTGTTATATTCCATTACGATGCCCTATCAGTCTACATCAATTTTATAAAGGATTAGAGGCGAATAATATGGGTCCACAGCCTGCGACCTTGCGCTTGTGTCTCTCAATTGATGTACTTTGAAATACGATCCATTGGGCCACCACGGCCCTAACTTTGCCGGGTGGGGCCGCGACCGCCCTTTGATGTGTCGGGCCCGCGGCGATCTATTCAAATATCGACGAGGGGGTTCATAAAAGTCCGGTGGTTACAACAGCGATGGGTGCACCAATCCCGCAGCGCAGCACCACCCTTGCAACTCGCACAATATCTCAGACGCGCGTCTTGGAAAACGCCGCGTGGAACACAATGCTCAGGTAACCCTAGAAACTAATAGAGCGTTACGTATAGTGTAATGCCCTGAGTGGAGGGCATTCCCGGATTTGAGGGCACCGGCCTGAATGGCGGTAGCTTGAGGGAAGGCTCGAAAATCTGGGAATGCCTTCCACTCGGCGCATTACACTGCATAAAGCACGTGCAACAAAAAGGTACAAAAAGGTACGGCGGGCATTACACCGAGTGTAATGCACCAGCCTCGCTGCCCAGTGCATTATAGGGGAGTGTAATGCCCCGCCCGGCCAAGCGATGAATTCTGGTATTTGATGGCACGATAAATACAAAGAGAAAAAATGCAAAGTGCTTTATGATTTACTCAGCCTTCTTCGTCTTCCCGCGCTGTGCTTCTTGGGATTACCTCTTCCTCAAAGCTGACTCCTTCACCTCCTCTTTCCCACATCAAGGCGCGGGGGCTTGAGCTGTTCTTGCGCTGCCGTTGTAGCGATTGTGTGTTGATCTCAGCCTTAGGACATCGTCGTTCGTTCTTCGTTGTTTGCTTGACGTTGGTTGTGTTTCTTGCTTGTGTTCAGTCTCTTTTTTTCACGCGAAAATGAGAGAGATCCTTCACATTCAGGGGGGACAATGTGGCAACCAGATCGGTGCCAAATTCTGGGAGGTCATCTGTGACGAGCATGGCATCGATCCAACGGGCTCATACCAGGGCGACTCTGACCTCCAGCTGGAGCGTATCAATGTATACTACAATGAGGCCAGCGGGGGTCGATATGTACCGAGGGCTGTGCTTATGGACTTGGAGCCGGGCACCATGGACAGTGTGCGTTCAGGTCCTTTTGGGCAGATCTTCAGACCTGATAACTTTGTGTTTGGGCAAACGGGAGCTGGGAACAATTGGGCCAAGGGGCACTATACAGAAGGAGCAGAGCTCATTGACTCTGTTCTTGATGTCGTACGCAAGGAGGCGGAGAGCTGTGATTGCCTCCAAGGTATAATTCCTTTGTCTTCTGCCAATGTCATGAATGGAACTGGAGAGGCGTTCTTCTCTGCTTCTAGAAGTTGATGCTGTTCGTGGAGAAAGCTCTTCTCGTTTCTTAACTGTAGAAGTACCAGTGATCTTGATGCATTTGTTTGAAAGAGCGTACTCTCTTTCGCAGCGGTAATTGGAAGAAGCCGATCAAACAAGTTTGGCTGTCCTTGACACCGGAAGAGGTTGAGATGCACACCATTTAAAGGATCCGTCATATGGAAATCCGTAATGTTCCGAATGCATCGATTGTGGTTTTCTGAACTTCCACTAACCATATCCGTGCAGGCCTTCGTTGGATCAATTTGTAACTTTTGGACTTCGCAACAAGGTCTAGTGAATGTTTCGGTGAACATCTCAGCATTATTTGCATGCACTTTCCAGATAGTGACACTCTGCACGTGATTATCTTGAATTTTGGTAAGCGCACCTGAGCTTTCCTCCATCCTGAGTCCCCCCTCCGTAGAACTCACACTTGCAGAGTATGGCAGGTTTTCAAGTCTGCCACTCTCTGGGAGGAGGAACTGGGTCCGGCATGGGAACATTACTCATTTCCAAGATCAGGGAGGAATATCCAGACAGGATGATGCTTACTTTCTCTGTGTTTCCTTCACCAAAGGTTTCAGACACTGTCGTAGAGCCATACAATGCGACTCTATCTGTGCATCAGCTTGTGGAGAACGCCGACCAGTGTATGGTGCTTGACAACGAGGCTCTCTACGACATCTGCTTCCGAACTTTGAAGCTCACCACTCCGACCTGTATGATCTTTAATTATGAACCGATTCAAAGATTGAGAAATAAGTTTTAGTAGTGTTGCTTTACTCTACGTATGTGGAGGCATGCCCTCGTAGTGTTGTATGCTCTGTAACATGTGGATACTTGGTATCGTTGGACTGTTATCGTCAGCTGGTTTCGCTCAAATGTCAGCCACATCCTAACATAGGGCCAGATGGAGAATTTGTTTTTAGTTTTATCATGGACAACGTGAAGTCTAACGGGAGGTGAGGTTGCTGATGCAGTTGGAGACTTGAATCATCTGATCTCTGCAACAATGAGTGGGGTGACTTGCTGTCTCCGTTTCCCTGGGCAACTGAACTCTGATCTTCGGAAGCTTGCCGTCAATCTTATCCCTTTCCCACGCCTTCATTTCTTCATGGTTGGTTTTGCACCTCTCACCTCAAGGGGTTCGCAGCAGTACCGGGCCCTGACCGTACCCGAACTCACTCAGCAGATGTGGGATGCTAAGAATATGATGTGTGCCGCCGACCCTCGCCATGGTCGGTATCTCACGGCATCTGCTATGTTCCGGGGCCGCATGAGCACCAAGGAGGTGGATGAGCAGATGCTGAATGTGCAAAACAAGAACTCGTCGTACTTCGTTGAGTGGATTCCAAATAACGTGAAGTCGAGCGTGTGTGATATCCCACCCAAGGGCCTCAAGATGTCGTCAACCTTTATTGGGAACTCAACCTCAATCCAGGAGATGTTTAGGCGCGTGAGCGAGCAGTTTACGGCCATGTTCAGGCGGAAGGCCTTCCTGCATTGGTACACAGGAGAGGGCATGGACGAGATGGAGTTCACAGAGGCAGAGAGTAACATGAATGATCTGGTTTCTGAGTACCAGCAGTATCAGGATGCTTCAGCTGAAGATGAAGGCGAGTACGAGGATGAGGAAGCGGCTTAAGAGTTTGATGCCCTGGAGGAGTTTACTTTTTGAGTGGGTCCGAGTATTATATGCCATGAATCAGAGATCTTTGATAACAAGTTAGTTCGAAGTCTGGATTAGATGGCACAGTTGAGTATATAGGGAGGAGGGTAGGACCTCATCTTGTAACATGCACACATACCTGATGATTTATCCCCAGCCATCTTGGTGTGAGTTAATGCGATGTATACACATCCAGGCCTCATTTTCTTGTGATCATGCATTTTCCTCTGTTTGGCCAGATTAGGAGTGTCGGTGAGGTCTGTGACAGGAGACCACAGGTGAAAAAATTTCATGAACTGCTTGGAACTTTTCCCATTACACTGCTGAATGTGTTTGCATCCAAATTGTCATTTACGTGTGAGTGGTTTGAAACAGTTTGTTCCAAGCTCTTCTGAAGGTCTTCCACTTGTGGGCAGCACAAAGGAGAGCTGGAGGGTTTCCTCTGTCCTATGAGGTCTGTACTCTGATTTGACCATGCATGGTGTAGTTATTCTCTTGGAGTCTATTTTAAGTTGATGCACATGAACCTTTAATCATGTCGAAGAGCAGACTGAAAAGGGCCTGCAGTGACATAGCACTCATAGAGCCGGGTACCATGGGCACTCCCAATAGCCCCCCCAAGCAACCGCCCCAGGAGGGAATCGCCCCTTAAAAATGAGAAAGGGTGGTTTCATGGACACCTTTCCGTTCACCCCTCCAAAATCTTGGCACCAATTGCCATGTGGGCCCATGACATAGTAAATGATAATTATTCCAAAATTATTGAATCTATCCCTGATTCTTGGAAGATCACACTAGGGGGGGTAAGGATCAGCCCAGACCTCACCCATGGTTTACATCTCCTGTCCCAGAAATCCCAATAGTCTACATCACGGACATGGAGAATGATTCTACCAACTCCTTCCGGGGCTATGGGTTCCAAGCGGACACATTCTCTGGTTCTCTCTCTCTTCACTCCTGCCAGAAGATCTATATTCAAAATCCTTCCGCTCGGCCAGCCAGGATATGTCATTGGTCAAAAGCTACCAAAAACTTCAACCCAATGGCGCCTATGGATAGACCACTGCTCTCTTGGCTGGCAGCTGGTATTTGTCTGCAACCCACTCAGGCCCTGCAACTTGACCCTGCTGAATGGAGGTGGGCATTTGGTGCAAACCTAGACCCCTTTTTTAGTTTCACAGCCAAAAGGGCATACAGAGCTCTGTGGAACGCCGCACCCCTCACTCAAAAATGGGATGACAAATGGGGGCACGTTTTTTCGGTCTTCTCTGGAGGCTCTATGGAACCCGCTGGACCCTGGGCTATCCTCGAGTTTATCGCTCCTGGATTGCTGATCATATGTTATCAGTTGTCGGATTCTCCGTTACGGGTTACCATTCAGGCCTTATGGCAGCCTTCGGGCCTATAAGGGTTTTAATTTTTCTCCCTTCAATAATTCAAATAAAGTTAATTGAGGCCACTGTCCCTCTTTCACCTTTTTTTCAAAAAAAATGATAATTAATATAAGTTTTAGATGAAGGTGTCAAAAATAATTTCATCTCCTAAAATCTAACTTACTTTGGATGGAAATCAATAGCATTTTGTAAGGCTGTGGGCTCCGCTATAGGAAAAGACAAAGGTGAAAAGACAAAGGTGTCAGTTGGGGGCGCTCCACAAAACTTGATCGCCCTATGTCTTTTTTGCGCCCAATAGCCAGGGGCAATTCCGTGGGGGCGCCCCTTACATAATATTCTATCTAAGCCAATAGCACCTCTTTAATCATGGGGGCGATTCACGTAGGGGCGCTTCACGTAGGGGCGCTTGCAGCTACCCATGGAACCCGGCTCATAGCCTCCTTCACTTTTTCTCACTTGAGCAGGCAGCCCAGCGGTTGGGAGTTTGTGTTTGGCCTGGGCATAACCAGGATGATCCTAGTTGAATCCTTCAACCGTCCATAGGGCCCTCAAAGACCTGTCCGTTGAGTTGTAGGCTCTGTAAATTCGCATGACGTTAAACATACTGTAATCTTTTACATTAAGCGTTTTGCTGCGGTTAATTTGGCGGGTTGTTTTATGCATGATGTTTGCTAAGCTTTTAGTGCATGTTCAGTTAAGGGATGTAACTAGCATGTCAGTTATAAGCCGGATTGCATCAGTCTCATCAGTTGGATTTTCATCAGTACCAAAAATCAATGAAGGATGGTATTTCTCTCAATCTGCCTGACGAAGTTGCCTGGAAATATGAGGAAGTGTTGAGCGGATATATCTTTTACCCAGAAATACCCGCTGGGTATCAATCCTGATATTGTAGAGTTAAAAAGAGGGGTCCCTGTACTTCTTGCTATCACACATGCCACTTAGTCAGTCCTTGAGGAATAGATGATGTTGCAGCGAAAGAAGAAAACAACATCTACACCCCTAGTTCCTACCTTTGTCTAAGTTCCACACTCTGAAGGTCATCCATTCTCTTTCATTTTTTCCTTTCTTAATTTCCTTTCCGCTCATCCACATGACGGGGAGTCAGCGCTGAATGGTTCGTCTCATCCGTATGCCTGCATGCTTGTCCTTCGCGGTCCTGATGTCACCTTCCTTCTTTCATCAGGTGGTGCTACATGATACTCTCCACTCGAATTATTATTTCGCAAGTGCTCAACACTAGAAACTGCCCTCATGCATTCTAATCTAGCCTATCTATATTACACCCTTTTGCTGAATGCTCACTGTTGTGTAACCAAGACTTCTATTTCATGATGCTCCTAACTATTTCCCCATGAACTCAAATCAACACAGCAAGGAACAAGTTACCCCATCACTCTACTGCACAATGCCCATCCTCATACAATCCTCCTCCATGTCGTCACAACTCGTACGGAAAAGAGAGCTTCTCCTACCTTCCTCCTCGGCCATGCCACCAGTCGGCCATGCTCCACCGACGTCCGTAAACTTTGGATAACTTGGCCGATTTGGCCGGGACATGGAAGTTGGCCCTAAATCCTCTTCAGCCAGCCTTATCCACCGGACGTAATTCTCCATGCTAGTGCCACGTGATTATTTACTAAGACCATTCATGGCAAGACTGCGGGTATCATATGTCTTAGTTTAGCGCCTATCTTCTATAAGAATCTGCCAGCTACTAGGTGATAACTAGTTGGATGAACTATACCAGTGTCATCCAATCTACAAACTGCATGCTCATTGAATGTGTTGGCGTGTCTACATCATTTGATAACATGTATGGTGTTTGTTTTTAAACAGACAATGTCTACTGTAGGATTTATGCTATGCCAATGTTCACTCGTGATCTCAGGGCAGAGAGAATGTAAACCTTTTATCTTTTTGGTATTCAAGTCCAAGGATAGAACTACATTGTAGAGGGAGAGCCTTATGAGAATGGGTCTGGTATGCACTCCCTTACGGGGTGAGTGCATACCACACTCACTCCATAAGGGACTGCCATGCCAGGGGTTGGATGGTGGGCGCCCCCTCTCTCCCTCTCTCTCCCTCTCTCCAATTATCTGTTTGGGATTAACAAATTTTTTCCTAGCCTACCTGGTTTGGAAATACCTTCTTTCTAATCCCTGATGGAATATGTTTTGAATTTCATCCATACCGGATGAAAAATTTGCCAGGTATAATCCCTAACTGGATGAATTATTGTCTTGAGCTTTACCACTAAGGATGTAGCCTGCAATTCTTCATCCATGACGGATTACATCCATCATGGATGTTACCCTAACGGATGTAAACCTAAGAGGATGTAACTCTAATGAAGTGCAAAATTTCATCCCAATGGATGAAATCACATGATGGTTTGCTAACAGCCTCTCTACCCTAAGCACGGCACGATACTCGTGCTTGTTTTCTCTGGAGGATGGCGATGGCGGCTGAGCTGAGTGCTCGAGCATCACGATCCGCGTGCATTTTGTTTTTTCTTGCGCGATGGCGGCAGGCCCTTCCATTTCCCGCACTGGCAAATGACCTACTGCTGTGTTTGCATGCAATCTTTCTTATTCATGAAGCAGCAGCGCTCATAAGGTGATGGGGGAAGTATCATGCACTTTGTAAATATGCAATTGTCCTCAAGTATCCCAATTTGTTGCATTCTGCTGCGATCTCTTGAGATTCAGGTGTTGAATGCCGCAGCGTCCCACTCCACAAACGATTAAAGTTCTTTGTGGTGTCGCATCTATGTTTTACTTTTGATCAATTTATGCATGTTGGACATGGATAGCAACTGTGAAGACCTGCTACTCACCTCGTGCATCCTCACTAACACACATCTTGATGTGGTGGTTTTTGGGACGGGCACAGGTGAGGGTCTTCACTTGATGTGTATTTTTTTTCAGTTTGCAGATGATCAAAGGACTTGGCGATGGTGACGATTGACGCTACATACTGCTTCAGTGGGGCATCTGATACGATTCGGCCTCTCAACCTTAATCCTTTTTGGTTTTTATGGGTTGTAACCTGATTATAAGTCAGTTTTCTGGTATGATACCAGTCTGAACTTTGGCACCATATTAGTGGGGTTTTCGACCCGATTGTAAATCAGTTTTCTGGCATGATACCAGTCTGAGCTTCGGCTGCATTTTGATATGGTGCTGGAGTACCATCTCCAGACCTTATAAGGCTATCCAATGATGCTTAAGATAGGCCTTCTTATGCTGATTTAACACGGTAAGTACCAAGCGGTAGTTTTTGAACATTGAGGTCAGAGTTCTAAATTTAAAACAGCCCTGGTTAAAACAGCCTTCCCTCTACAATGTAGTTCTATCCTTGGACTTGAATACCAAAAAGATAAAAGGTCTACATTCTCTCTGCCCTCAGATCACGAGTGAACATTGGCATAGCATAAATCAAACTTGGCAAGAATATAGAGTCATGCGTTTTCCATGTTACCTCTTATCTTGTCAACGAGCTCTTGTAAAGAAGTAGAGACCAAGGAAGGATCTCCGTGCGATGTAGTTTTATCTTTGGTTAAAAAGCTACAGTCTCTGCTTCCCAAGTCAAGAGAAAATATGGACCAAACATTCATATAGCTGGGCACGCAAGAGTTCAGAAATTACAGGTGTTCTTCAACCGATGGCAGTAAATTACTGCACATTTTTCCACCATATCAGCCAACTTTATGGTTAGAACCGTTTTTCCAAAGGTATGAATAAGAACTTGTGTTCTTCAGCCAGTGGCAGTAGTCTACTGCCCGTGATTCACAACATGAACATGTGAATAAGAACATTGGCAACAATCTGCTGCCCATCTTTTCACCATATCAGCCAGCTTTATGGTTTTAAAACCAGATTTCCTTAAGGTATGGAAAAAAGACATATCGCGTTACACCTGGGCATTTTTTTAGTGGTGCTATAAAGAGCAAACCCACATCCAGGAGAAGTATTAAAGCCCACGAGTAGGGAAGGTTTTTCATCATAAGGGATCTGATGCTGACATAAGGCATCAACTACAGGTTACCAGTTAACAGGAGTAATGTGCATTGACCGGATCATGTAGAAGATGTACACACATACTCTAACGGGCTGTTTTACCCGGGCCTAGCTCATAATATCAGTATGCAAGAAACCCTTAGATGTTCTTCAAGTAATATCAGCGATGCCTTTCTCTCGTTGTCCAATCCGCCAACAAATTTTTGTTGGAGAGGATCATCATACCTTATGAGGTATTTGTTGCTCCACACTATTGTTATGGAGGTATAGGGGGCTGATACCCCATGGCTTTCCTAGACCCATGCAAAAGCCATTAAAGGTGTTAGTACATCATAGTAAGAAAACTGGAAAATGGCAGGTGAGAGAGAGAGAGTGTGTGTACAGAAACCACTAAGTACACTGGTCAAGAATAGAGAGGGAAGATACTACGTCTCGTCGGGACATGGACAAGACCAAACAAGGTCTTTGTCAAATTAACGACAAATCAGCCTCATAACAAGGAACTATCTAACTTCACCTTCCATAGGCAGTATCTTACCTGATAAAAACTCATGTCATCTTCCTGAAAACACGTGAAAAATTAGGGTGGGAGGGTGGGATTTCCAAGACAACCATCACCCTAGATTCAGAATATGTCATTCATCATTGAAGGAGTCTTGTTTTTCTTATAAAACAATCGGGACCAACACCACCTTTGGTACATACCAGATCAGCATAAACACTTGAGCCTTTAAGAATGAGTTGCAGGTGTTGCAATTCCAAGAGCCCAGCCTGATAATGTAGACCAGCCAGCATGCTATGTCTATGTTCCATGAATGCACAAAGGTCTGGATCTGGTTTTCCAATCATCTCTCCAAAACTCAATCAGAGTGGAGTGCTACAATGAGCATAATCAGAATTTTATAGACAACACCAACTCAAAGGGTATTCCAAAAGGCTAGTTTGATAAGTTAAACCAGCCCCTGTGTATTTTGAAAAAACCCAACAAGACCACTGCTTGGTATTCTTCCAAGTCAAGTACTGCTTGGTACTTTCCAAGTCAACATAGTAAAACTGAACCTGTTTCAAATTCAAAGGATGGTTCCAATGGCATCGCTTGGCAACCTTAAAACAGGTGTTATGTAATCTGAAAAGCCCATCACGCCAGCTGCTTGGTAATCTCCAAGTTAAAACAGTGTAACCAGTGCTGTTTTAAATTTAGAACTCTGACCTCAATGTTCAAAAACTACCGCTTGGTACTTACCGTGTTAAATCAGCATAAGAAGGCCTATCTTAAGCATCATTGGATAGCCTTATAAGCCTTACAAGTGCTCATTCTTAGAGCTGTACACACTGAAATCATCCAAGAACACCTGCATGAAATCATCCAGATACTCATGAAAAGATTCACTTATCACTCTCTGAAAGGTTGCTGGTGCATTACAAAGTCCAAAGGGCATGACTTTGTATGCATAAGCACCCCAGTCTGTGATGAAAGCTGTCTTTGCTTGGTCTTTTTCTGCCACTTGCACTTGATTATAACCACTGAAGCCATCCATGAATGAGTACATCTCATGGCCTGCCACAGTGTCCAATACTGCTTCTGTGAATGGCAAAGGGAAAGGATCTTTCTTCGTACAAGCATTCAGCTTCTTGTAGTTCACACAAACTCTTAGTTTACCATTCTTCTTGGGAACTATCACAATGGGTGACAACCAAATTGTATACTCTATTGGGTATATAAACGTAGCCTCAGCCAACTTCTTGATCTCTTCTCCAACCTTCTGTGCATGGTTGGGATTCATTCTGTATCTTGTCTGCTTGATTGGTACTGATCATGGTTCCAGTTCAATCTTATGCTGACAGATCTCAGGTGGTATCCCTTTTAGATCCTCGTAGCTCTAAGCAAATACATCTCTGTATTTGATGAACAAACTTTTAGCTTCTTCAAAGAATTCTGGCTCCAAATCAGCTCCTACCTCCACCATCCTTGGTTCCTCTTTAGTTCCCACATTCACTTCCCTCACCTGCTCATCAGCTGTGATTGTCAACCAGTCACCACTTCATCCTGTAAACTCACAGTGGCTGGTTCCTCTAGGATTTCCATTTCTCCTTCTCTTTCTTCATAGAAATGTGATGGGTAACTGCTGGTTTCCTCTTCAATTGGTGTTGCTGACACTACACCACAGCAGATACCTCTTAAACAACTTAGGCCTTCCAGTCGCATCTCTGCAACCTGCTCCCACTCTGGGTGTGCAGCGAACAGGGTAGCTTCTTGCTTCTCATCCAGTCCTCCTCTCCAGTCATACTCTCTGACCCCTCGAGGTCTTCTCGTAGCAGGTAATCTACTAGATTTCTTTGTGGTAATTTGTATCTCGTGCATCCCATTATGCACGGTTAGTAACTGAGAATTCCAGTCATGGAATACCCTGTCCTGTTTCAGCCACGGACGTCCCAATAATAAGGAGTAAGCCTCCATGACTTCATCCATCTTCAACACAGTTACTGTGATCATAAAGATCATCTTCTGTATCTGTATCTTAACTCCTCTTATCAATCCCATGGCTGTACACTTCTTTGATCTGCCATTGTTACTGTAAATGGGGCGGGTTTCATGTTACTTAGACCAAGCTTCTTCCTTAATTGGTTTGTCATGATATTTACTCCAAAGCCTCCATCTATCAGTACATCAGTTAGTTCTGTGCTTCCAATTCTCAATTGGATTACTGGCATAGAATCATCAAAGTCCATGACTATTTCTCGCCCTTCCGGCTTCACATTATAACTGGTCACCTTGCTGTTCAGGTCTGTGTTTCCTGTCTCCTGGGCAATTCGATTGATTGCTTGATACAGCCTGTGTCTACAATAAGGTGCCACAGCCAATAGCTGTCCAATGGTAATCTCTGCTGTGGTCTGGCATATACTTCATCAGCCAAAGTCCCTTCATTACTTTGCATGTCTGTAGCTTCTTTCTTCCTTTCATCCTCACTCACTTCTTCTTCTCCATCAGAATCAGAGGAATCTGCCACAGGAATATCAGTACTCTTCTGCATTCCCTTATGGTATCTGCCACTTCCTTGTGCAGTTCCTTCTCATCTCTCCAAGCCTCATCATCTTCAGGCATATCACTGCCATTTCCATTATCATCATTTTCCTCAAACTACTGGAGGTATTGGTTGGCTTTGCTTCTTGTTACTATCATTGTACTTACTTCTGGTACAACACATGGCCTAACCATGTGAGCTGCCACCACTTGGCCCTCATTCACAGGAGCTCTCATCTCATTCTGGTGTCTAATCCATAATGAACAGGCTGCCTTGCGATGTCCTGGCTGATTACAATAGTAAACACAGTTCTTCACCATTGGGTCCTCGCCCTTGGTCTGCTCTTGGATTATTTCTGTAATCCTGCCCTGGTCTGCTCTTGGATTATTTCTGTAATCCTGATTCCCTGGCTGGTAATTCCCTTGGATTACCCTGATAGTTGCCTCTGGAATTTCTTGGTAATTCCCTCTTGAATTACCTCTCCCTTCCATGCCATTGTTATAACCACCAGGCCTACCATAGTGGTCCTGATCACTGTTTCTTCTTGGCTGGGGTTGCACTTGATGCACCCTTACTTGCCTAGGTTCTCTTGCAGTTGTCCTTCTGTTGTAGTAACAATTCTCAGTAGAATGGTTATCCATTTTACAGATAGTACAATGTTTCTCCTTCATGTGGCATTCAGTGGTGGTATGGCCTTCATTCTGGCACTTTGCACACCAAAACACCCTTCCTCCAATGTGTTGCAGCTCTGTGGCATACTTCTTCAAGATTTCTTTAATCTTTTCTCATAGTTATCCCTCTTCAAACTTCTCCTTTCTCTTACTATTCCTTTTTAGTTCTTGCTCTTCTTCTTCATCTGACTCATCCTCAGAGTCCTCATCATCCCTTTTCTCTCTCCTGAGCATTCCCAATTGCTCAATTCTGTTTGCAGTTTCAAATGCCTCCTCCACTGTATATGGGGTAACATATCCACTTTCTTCTGCAACTCTGGTCTTAGTCCACTCACAAACCAAGTCTTCTGTAAACCTGGTGCTGGTACAGCAGCCAGCTTTTTCATCATCAATTCCATCTTTTCCATATACTCCTCAACAGTTCATGCTTCTTTTGCTTTAACTGTTGTAAACTTCCATACACTTCATCCTCAGTTTTTACTTGTCCTGAACCTATTTCGGAATGTTGTATTCAAGCCATTCCAGAATAGGAAATGATTATCAGGGAATCTTGCATACCATTCACTTGCTTTCTTGATAAGTGAACAAGGAAACAAATCTATCTTGGCATCATCGCCATTCTCATTGTTCACAATACACATGGGCTCAAATTGGCTAATGTGTACATCGGGATCCCCTTTTCCTGAATATATTGGAAAAGGTGGTTTTGCCCGTTGTGGTTTGTAACGCCATCTGTGGCCCTACCTCTGCCCACTGACAGGTACTGGCACCTTGCTGGTGCTGGTCCTTGAGGACCTGTTGTAGTTGTGGTGGATCTTCCACCAAGTGGTGGCCCCTGAGCACTCCTTGCTACTGGCCCCACGATATTCACAGTATTCCCAGCTCCAGTTGCACTACTTCCCACACTCCCTGTCCCCCCAGAGCCAGATCCAGGCAGCCCGCCTGATCCCCCTGAGCCGACACCTTCGTTGGCCTATGATCCAAGTGCTCCACTTGATCCAGGTCCAACGGGTTGGGATGTCCTGGTTGTAGTCTCAACCTCAGCTGTTGGGTCTACTTCTTTATACTCTTCATCTTCCAATTTCTTTCTCTATTTTATCCTCCAAGTTCTGCCCTTGGGTTTATTTTTTCACTCATGAACTCAACTGCAATGGTGTTGGAGAGTCTGAACTCTCCGTTGGCTCTGCCGCATCCTCTCCTCCTTCTTCACCTTCCGCTTCATAAATTGGAGTTCCTGCTTTTGGTGTTCCATGCCAACTCTTATCAAAGATTTCTGTCAAATCTTTTATCCAGGGATGTACCTCAGATCTTCTTCCCGTACCAATTCCCTTAATCTTTCTTGCAAAGAAAAAGAAGGAGTGGCATCCACTTAGTTCTTCCGGTATGGGTGATGTACTCTCTGATCTTAATGGTGTGAGAGGTCCAGATGATTCCCCTATTGTCTATTCCTCTCTCCCAAAGATATGGATAATTAGCTTTCAGATAGCTTCTCTTTTTTTGCTGAATATCTCTGGCATCTAGCTTCTCTTTCATCACTCATGTCCCATGTCTTTTCATTCTTTTTTAAAGTGGCAATACCAAAACTCTCTTCTGTAATATCTCTCGTAATGCCTGGGTTTCTTTCCAAGCTTCAATGACCCTTGGCTATACTAGAAGTCTCCGTTACCATTATAACCATATGGCAAACAAGTCTGGAAAGCTGTTCTTGGTGTGAGTTTTTTTTGATCCACAAAATATCCTTTGGAATCCAATTCTTAACCAGTACAAGCTCTTCATGCCATATGAGTATAAAACATTCACCTTTCTTTCCTCCCCCAGCCTTCAAACTCTACTCGCTTAATGGAGGCAATGCTATCCATAAACCAGTGTTGGTAACCAACGTGCTCTTCCTCTACAGGCCACCTGATAAATCTTTATCACTCCTTTTCTCCAGACCCCACTCAGGGTCAGCATCATGCACTCTCTTAAGAATGTTTTCTTTACAACCGTCTGGCAATTCCAAGACCTCTGAAAGAATCGTTAGACAATCTTTCCTTCTCAGTTTCACAGGGAATTGAATCACATCAAATTCTTTAATTCTCCATCCACCATGATCCCACCAGATGCCTGTCACATCTGGTTGTCAGACCCAGTTCCCCAGTATGGTCGCCAATGTTCGCGCGGCTTTTACTCACCCATCCATTGGCTATCCGAGGTGGGAACTCCAAGATAGAAGAGTTGGAAATCTCTAAGCACTCAGCCCGCTCAGAACAATCAGTGATGACCTACAGCTAGTGTATCAGCTATTGTTATGGAGGTATAGGGGGCTGATACCCCATGGCTTTCCTAGACCCATGCAAAAGCCATTAAGGTGTAGTTGTTAGTACCATCATAGTAAGAAAACTGGAAAATGGCAGGTGAGAGAGTGAGAGAGTGTGTGTACAGAAACCCACTAAAGTACACTGGTCAAGAATAGAGAGGGAAGATACTGGTGTCTTGTGGGACATGGACAAGACCAAACAAGGTCTATGTCAAATTAACGACAAATCAGCCTCAAACAAGGCACTATCTAACTTCACCCTTCCATAGGCAGTATCTTACCTGATAAAAAATCATGTCATCTTCCTGAAAACACCTGAAAAATTAGGGTGGGGGGTGGGATTCAAGGACAACCATCACCCTAGATTCAGAATATGTCATTCATCATTGAAGGAGTCTTGTTTTTTCATAAAACAATCGGGACCAAAACCACCTTTGGTACATACCAGATCAGCATAACACTTGAGCCTTAAGAATGAGTTGCAGGTGTTGCAATTCCAAGAGCCCAGCCTGATAATGTAGACCAGCCAGCATGCTATGTCTTGTTCCATGAATGCACAAAGGTTTTGGATCTGGTTTTCCACTCATCTCTCCAAAAACTCAATCAGAGTGGAGTGCTACAATGAGCATAATCAGAATTTTATAGACAACACCAACTCAAAGGGTATTCCAAAAGGCTAGTTTGATACGTTAAACCAGCCCCTGTGTATTTTGAAAAAAGCCCAACAAGACCACTGCTTGGTATCTTCCAAGTCAAGTATTGCTTGGCTTTTCCCAAGTCAACATAGTAAAACTGAACCTGTTTCAAATTCAAAAGATGGTTCCAATGGCATCGCTTGGCAACCTTAAAACAAGTGTTATGTAATCTGAAAAGCCCATCACGCTAGCTGCTTGGTAATCTCTAAGTTAAAACAGTGTAACCAGGGCTGTTTTAAATTTAGAACTCTGACCTCAATGTTCAAAAACTACCGCTTGGTACTTACCGTGTTAAATCAGCATAAGAAGGCCTATCTTAAGCATCATTGGATAGCCTTATAAGGTCTGGAGATGGTACTCCAGCACCATATCAAAATGCAGCCGAAGCTCAGACTGGTATCATGCCAGAAAACTGATTTACAATCGGGTCGAAAACCCCACTAATATGGTGCCAAAGTTCAGACTGGTATCATACCAGAAAACTAACTTATAATCAGGTTACAACCCATAAAAACCAAAAAGGACTAAGGTTGAGAGGCCGAATCGTATCAGATGCCCCACTGAAGCAGTATGTAGCGTCAATCGTCACCATCGCCAAGTCCTTTGATCATCTGCAAACTGAAAAAAAATACACATCAAGTGAAGACCCTCACCTGTGCCCGTCCCAAAAACACCACATCAAGATGTGTGTTAGTGAGGATGCACGAGGTGAGTAGCAGGTCTTCACAGTTGCTATCCATGTCCAACATGCATAAATTGATCAAAAGTAAAACATAGATGCGACACCACAAAGAACTTTAATCGTTTGTGGAGTGGGACGCTGCGGCATTCAACACCTGAATCTCAAGAGATCGCAGCAGAATGCAACAAATTGGGATACTTGAGGACAAATTGCATATTTACAAAGTGCATGATACTTCCCCCATCACCTTATGAGCGCTGCTGCTTCATGAATAAGAAAGATTGCATGCAAACACAGCAGTAGGTCATTTGCCAGTGCGGGAAATGGAAGGGCCTGCCGCCATCGCGCAAGAAAAAACAAAATGCACGCGGATCGTGATGCTCAAGCACTCAGCTCAGCCGCCATCGCCATCCTCCAGAGAAAACAAGCACGAGTATCGTGCCGTGCTTAGGGTAGAGAGGCGGTTAGCAAACCATCCCGTGATTTCATCCACTGGGATGAAATTTTGCACTTCATTAGAGTTACATCCTCTTAGGTTTACATCCGTTAGGGTAACATCCATGAGGGATGTAATCCGTCATGGATGAAGAATTGCAAGCTACATCCTTAGTGGTAAAACTCAAGACAATAATTCATCCAATTAGGGATTATACCTGGCATATTTTTCATCCGGTATGGATGAAATTCAAAACATATTCCATCAGGGATTAGAAAGAAGGTATTTCCAAACCAGGTAGGCTTAGGAAAATTTTTGTTAATCCCAAACAGATAATTGGAGAGAGGGAAGATATACATGTCATGTCAAGACATGGACAAGACCGCTAAGGTCATTGTCATTGAAAGACAAAACAGCCCTTTACAGGGCACCATCTAACATTCTCTTTCATGTTTACAATCTCATTTGAATACCCAATTACATTTCAGGGTCTCTGAAAAAACAGGGCGGGAGGGTGGGATTCCAGGTCATTCATATCATGAAAGCACCATAGTACACATCATCATCTCAAGAATCCATTTTAAACTCATTTCAAAAACCAGATTGCAGGTTTGGTTTGAAGATGATGTTTTAGAACCAAGATATAAGCAAGATTCTTAAAAAGGAAGAAGAAACAACAGTGTAGAGCCCCCTTAAGCAGGTATAGGCCTAGAATGGTATTTTAAGGCCACATAAAGTAGTTATGCCAAGGTGAAAGAGCAGCTCAGAACCCCAGTTTGTTATCAAGCCATGAAACCAAAATGATATGAGGGCCTTGAAGAATGTGTGTTATCTATCAAAGCCTATCCTTTTGATCCATTAGAGTCATACCAAGAGTTCTCATTTCAGAGCCAAGTATCAAGGCAGTCAAAGTAATAACTGCTATTTGTATCCTTGTATCCTTCATAGCTAAACTCCTACACATGCAAATGTGGTTGTAAAAAACCGTAAACAGGGGTAAGGAAAGAAGCAGATCCTCATTGGAGCAATCTTGGAGCAGGTCTGAAGCGGCATGGTGGCAGTTTGAAACAGCAGATGGCATCAGCAGCTTAGGCAGCAGCAGTATCCACACTTGCAAGAACAGGAACTGCAAGCTTCAAGAAATCAAGACAAGTGAAGACCCTCACCTGTGCCCGTCCCAAAAACCACCACATAGCAATGTGTGTTAGTGAGGATGCAGCAGGTAAGTGGCAGGTCTTCACAGTTGCTATCCATGTCAGTGTTGAATTCTAAAGCAAGTACAGATCACAATTCAAGCAATGGTAAACTCAAAAAACCTTGAGTGTTTGTGGTATGCCCTGCGCCATGGCGTCCAACAGATTGTCTCCGACAGAACGCAATCAGAGTAGAAGCATTCACAACTAGAGAGTGGCTCATACACGAAGAGAGAGCAACAAGTAATCTGTAGATAAATAGGGATAGAGTACTTCCCAACAAGGAGTAAAAGCGCCGCTGCAAAATAAAGAACCATGAATTCCTGATCAGAGCAATCACGGCTTTGTCGTCTGCCATAGAAGAATCTGTTTAACCACCACTGCGCATCCCAAGAGCCAGCAATCACGAGTACCATGTAGCAGCAGGGGAGTAGGTTTATACGGCGCATCATCCGATCCAATCCGCATTTTTGTTGGAGGTAGCCTATACTATATGCGCACACAACTGCATGCATATGGAGGAATGTATGCGTGCATACAAATTTTAGATATGCATAGGAACAATTTTATATGCACAACACTTAAATAAGGGTACCAAAAATAAATAAATAAATTGTGATTCATCTAATCTTAGGGTCCATAGTCAAAATATCAAAGGATGGAATAAGAATATTCTATATAGAATATTCCATATTCATTGTATTATTGTTCCACATGGGTGAGTGTAGGAATGGGAGAGGAACATGTTGCTTTTATGGCTTTCCAACATGAGAAAAAAGGTCGAAAAATTAAAAAGTGACGAGGCACGGCTCCTTGTTAGATACAGATGGTGAAGGTACGGGCTCTTCCAATGGTGGGAGTCTAGTTTGAAGTTCAGAATGGAGCAATGCTAAGGGAATGCTAGGGAGCTTGACAATGTTAGGGAGCTTGTTACATAGGTTTTGCAGTATCTATATATCTATCTTCTGAAACATTTTTATTTTACAAAAACATAATGTCCATCAGAGATAGAACCCACAACCTATCGGGTATCAAGCCTAGTTCATACCACTACACTACCCATTCAGACTTGAAACACTAATGAAATGAAACACTAATGAGATAAAGATAGTCACCCTGTGTGTACATAACATGCCACAATACTCATAAGGGTTGATCTTATTAATGATGAAATTTGATAGTGCTGAAGTGCATGTCGAACTTGCATTAAGGTAAAGGGATCTATGAAATGCAGTAGAGATCTATGTACAAACTATTACATAGATAAATCAAATGACAGGAAGATAACATGAAATCTGATTTCAACACCATGTCATTTGCCCCATTTGTTTTACCTTACACTAGAGAGAAATACATGTATCATAAAAAATAACAAAAAATTCGGACTGACAATGAGGACAATGTATTGTATATGTAATTTCTAATTACCTACATAATATCATCAGCTGATACTTCATCATCCGTGTCATAAGCTTGTGATTCAGAGGCATACACATCCATGAAAGCCTCAACTCTACGCAACCTATCCACGGATTGTCCAACAATAGCTGCTCTTCGGTCAAACAATAGATCATTGGAAAGACCTACATCACGTTGTTGATGTATTGAATGCAAAGCTTGGGACTTGGCATACGAAGGTAGATAAAACGATGAAAGAGGACTTTGGGGTAGACTATCGTAGATGGTCCGCACAATCCCATCACTGCATCACACATACATGTATACTTATGTTAACAAATCAAATGGGAATGGTTTGCTTTGCAAATAATATAGAGATTGCAACAAAGGGAATGGAGGCGAGACATACTCACTAGGAAGTACTGCCGAGATGAAGACCAAGCTTGCGCGCCACCTTAGGAGCGGGGGGTTCCAACAAACTCACAGGACGTTGAATGGTTGGAGTTACCACAGATGAAACCAAAACGGGTTGAGTATTTTGAAGTGCAGAGAGACGTGCTGCATACAACGTCTGGTCCCCCTCAAGACCAAATACGTGACGTCCAGACTCGCGAGCAGCAATAAATGTAGAACCTGCAGGAAAAAAACATGCAATGATGATATTATATCGGATAACAGTTAATGATCATGAATCAACTCAGAAGATTTTAATTACAAAATGGAGACAACTGATTTGAAGGATGTGAAGAACTACCAATAGGACCAGCAATAGAAGCCACACCTGCATTGACATCCGCACATTTTCTTTTTCGTGATTTGCGTTTTGGTACACCCACAACGGCAGGGACCACTTGGGCTACAGCGTCAGCGGCCTGTGTAGCAATCTGTTCTGCATGCTCCAGATCAAGAACAGGGACTTCAGTGGAGATACCCCCTTCATCACTCACTGACTGCCTGCGAACACATTCCTTATGAAGTCCCATTTCTGCATAGGGGATAGTACCCTTGGGGCATATCCAAATACCAACCCCCCCCCCTTCCCGGTGTTCCACACCCCAATCTTCCTCAATTGCAGGTGTGTACATGGAAGCTTGTTGAGCACCAAACTTCCAGGCCATCAGAAACTTGGGCTCAGCCTTAAGTCGATCACTCGGTACAAGCACAAATCTCATGTACCTAAAATACAAACACATTTAAAGTTATTGTGGAGACAAATATTTGTGCAACATGTTCAACAATTGAACAAGCACATTAAGAAACATGTATATCCCAATGTACTAGAAAATACTTGAAGCATAGACATTTTTGACTTACAAGGTGTATACACTATCCATGTACAATGCAATGGAAAGATGGTACCTGAATAAAATCCGTCTCACCACCTTCTCCCCACCTGTTTGTTGTTCCCAATCATTGCCTCTGAATGGCCCCTTTGGCAATGAGAACTCTCTATGAAACAACTCATTGAAATGAGTCATCTTCCATGTATCCATGTAGTCTCCTAGACTCTCACTCTCTCCTTCCTCCAAGGCAACATGAAATTGGCCAAGCTGAGTGGTGTACAAGGCAAACTGAGCCAAGGCAACCTTGCGAAGCTGCCAGAAAATACAGTCAGTTAAATAACTATGTTAATGTGTCATCAACAAAATGAACTAATTGCATTGAGAAGATAGTGATTGTATATGTACCTGCCACCAAAAAGTCCTTCTATTCAGCCAAGGATCAAGTGTTGGCCCACTGATAGGCCCGGGTGGAAAAAAATTACGGTCGTGAAGTGTTCGGTCTCCATTCCATATATGTAGCCATTCCACCTTTTCTTCAGGATCCACCCGGGCGGTAGCAATGTTCACCATTTTCTCTTGGGTCATTTCCTCTGATCCTGCCTTTACACGTGACCAATGCAGTTTAAGTTCTTGGAGAAACCCCTCTCCAAGGGTTGGATCAGCAATAGGAAGCAACTTCACAAGCTGACTCTTGTGTTGCTCCCTTGCTTTCAATCCAGCCTGTCTCATTGTATCTTCAAGGCCCTCTTGACTCTTTGGCCCCTCAGCAAGTTTGTAAGCTTCCCCCGCCATGCGTTGGGCCTCAACAATATCATGTTGCCAAAAGAACCAAAACAGTTCATAACATGAACCAGAGGTGAATCTTGTCTATGGATGCAAAGAATGAAACTTGGTTAAGACATGATGTTACCTTGTACAAAATCTCTGTCATTGCATGGACTGTCAGGTTATACCAAGTCTTTCCTGCTTTCTTGATGCATTCGTCGTGTTGCTCTTTCCTCAATACATTCTTCCATTCAGAGACAGGTGTAAGGCCAATCATATTGACCTTGCAAACCAAGTGCACAAATTTGGATGTAACATGTGCCCTCTCTATTGCCCTGCACATATAAAATATGATCATTAGAAAGAAGATGTGTATATGTACATCCATTGAGCAAGAACATGACAACATTGAACATGAAAGTAAATGAAGAATAGAAAGGAAACTCATACATTCACTCCATCCATGATGGACCTGAGGGAACCACGATTTTCAATGTCCGCATTGAGCACCCAACTTGTCACACAGATATGTCTTGACAAGTTGGCCCCATGAACTTCATTGATATAGGGATACCATGCTTGAAGCCTATGATTCCCATCCCAGACATGAAACATCTTCCCCCGAAGATGATGCAACTTTGGCTTGGACTCAAGATACTTCTCAAACTCATCATTGACTATTTTCCAATGACTATCCCATGTAGAGATGATATCAGGACCTACATCTATAGTAGATCCATCAATCCCCTCAACAGAACATAGAACACGGCTGCTCCTGGATGGTATCCAGAATAGAAGTCTCCTCTAAGCTTTAGGATGTCGTTGGCAAGGGCGGGCCTAACAACCTGCATAGAAATCATGCGACACAATGGAATGTCCATAACTCCATCCTCAATGAGGAGGGACCTGAAAGTTACATTCAGATCTTGTTTCTTTTCCAGAATAATTGCCTGTTTGGCATCTAGAGAAAGATGATCACTAGATGTTGTATCCTCTTCATACTCATCTGCCCCCCAATTCCCTGCATCAATGTCGTCAATAATGGTTGCAAGCGTCCCGGCCTCCACAGCTTCAGTTGTAGTAGTAATTTCCTAATTCCATAGACCAAAACAGTTCAAGATGTCAGTGTATGAGGAGAGCACATGTGTGAATGTATAATATGTAAAAAGAGCAGTTCAGTGTCATGGTTGCATGAAGAAAACAAATGAATTTGGATAGTCAACTAATTCCATGAATATCCTTGTCTTTCAAAGCTTACAACTTGGAGCAGAATACAGGCGTGAGCATCCCGACAGAGGACCTCCGACCACCTACGCCGGCGCATATGACACATATGTGCAACCAACTCAAAATTTGACAAGATTTGAGGCCCTTGAAGAAATTTTTGCTCAAGGAGCTCCAAGCATATGCGCCGGCGCATACCATGGAAGAGAGGTTGTAGCCAAACATACAGGAGCACCTTGAAAGATCAAACTAGGCCTATGGAAGCATGTGGAGTTGTGGAGGTGGCAACGTAGAAGCTTTGAGATACTTGAATACTGTGATCAACCAAAATAGGGAAGGTTCCCCAAGCGTCTGCGCCGACGGAGGTGGCAGCCTCGACACTTTGGAGCTTACGTAACACAAGGAATATACAACAAAAAACCAAGCTCCAAGCATCTCCGCCGGCGGAGATGCTTGCATGAGGTTCCTGAAACCTAGGAGCTAAGCAAAAAAAGATTGTGCTCAATGGGTATGCGCCGGCGGATATGGCAGCCCAGCCCCGCTCGAGCATCAACAACTTATGAGAATGCGGAGAAACAAAAGAGATGGAAGGGGGGAGAACTTCCTGAAATATGTGAGCAGCCCTGCTGCACGGGTCTGTGTTGACAGAGGTGGCAGCCTTGGCGCTTTGGAGCTTCCTAACACAGGGAATATGCGCAAAAAAAACAAGCTCTAAGTGTCTCCGCCGGCGGAGACGCTTGCAGGAGGTTCCTGAAACCTATTGAGCTGAGCAAAAAAAATGTACTCAATGGGTATGCGCCGGCGGATATGCCAGCGCAGCCCATCGGAGCATCAGCAACTTTTGAGCATGCGGAAAACAAAAGGAGATGGAAAGGGGAGAACTTCCTGAAACATTTGGCAGCCCTGCTGCACAGGTATGCGCCGGCGGATACGCCAGCCCAAACCCGCTCGGAGCATCAGCAACGTATGAGCATCAAAAAAATAAACGGGATGGAGTAGAGGAGCACTTCCTGAAACATGCGAGCTCCCCAGCTCCAACGGTATGCGCCGGCGGAGGTGGCAGCCCAGCCCTTCCAAGCATCAGAAAAAACCAAGGGGAATGAGCTGTCTCCGCCGGCGGAGACGGTTGTGTGTATGTGTGGAGATTCGCAAACTTGTGAGAGTTGAAGTGACTTAGGCATCTGCGCCGGCGGAGGTGCTAGATTAGGAGCAGCTTGGTGGGGCTTATGCGATGGCGCATATGCCTAAGTGCAGGTCATGAAAAAAACAAAACTACAGCTTACCTTCTCCGTCCGCAGCTTGCCTCTACCACCACCACCACCAGCAACGCCTCCCCCTCGAGTGTCCTTCTTCCTCCCCATCGCCGCAACAGCTCGTTGCCTCGGGGTGGTATAGTATAAGGCCGAGATGCGGCGCCTCCGTCTCCTCTTCGCAACGGGAGTCTCCAGGGTGTAGAGACTAGAGACGTGTTAAGTGCTTGTGTAGTTTGTGTGTGTTTGTTTGGGGGAGTGGCAAGGGATAATGTGCAAGTATACTAGACTACGTTAGTGTAGTAATGATACCGGGTTAGTCATGTAGTAATGGCAACAAGTTTAACTGAATAGAAACAGTTTATTAACAAAAAAGTAGAGGTTGTTTCATTGAATAGAGCATGGCTTGTTGGTAAGGTTGTGGTGTATTTTCCACAAGGTTGCGGGTTCAAACCTGCCCCGCCAAGGAGAGCGGGGGAAAGGGGGAGGGCGAAGGCTAAGGCCTTAAAAAGGCCAAATTGGCCAAATCTGAAATGTGAACCTTTTTTATACACTCTGGCGTTAGTGCTTTTTGGACTACATGGGTTACACGTGGATCCTCAGAAGATGGTTGTACGATTGACATGTTACTTTGTGGCGGCGCCTTCATAATACAATATAAAGTAAGTGATAAAGTAACTAAATATTTTGTTATGGGTGTCTTAATCAATTTATTGGTTTTAGAGTCAATTGTCGCCACAAATACTTGTACTCATTACTCATACATGAGTAATCAAAGAACAAATCAACATACATGTCATGGGATTTGATTGTAAATAAATTGTGCCGTCTAGTGTGTCAGTTCATAGTTGGACGATTAATCAACGATTGGTTGTAAAATAAATGGAAACATGCAGAGCATTTATGTTTCATATGCTCATAAGAAGAAGGCAGTACATTGGATTCTAAGATCTCAAACAACGGCGCCGTCGTCTTAAAAATAGGGGATAGTCCATTTAGTTGTTTCTGTCAGAGAATAATATGGATGGAGCACATGCCTCAAAAAATTTGGACCTTCTGGATTGATGATACACATAAGTAATGTAAGCCATTTAATGTATTTGCATAAGGTCTTGCAAGATGTGCGCTTTCATTCATTTTGCATCTTCTCTCAAACTTTGAGGGCATTGCCAAATGTCTACACCAAAATATGCAGTGCTTTCATGTCCACCTGATGCAAAAGTGGTTCGTTATCCTTGCAATGGAAACAAGTGCATTATCCCAGAACCTTGGTTATGCAATAGATTCAAACTTGTTCCGGGTTCAGTTTTTTTGGAGGATGATGGAGATGATGATGCCTCCACAGTGTTGCTTCCAGTTTTCAATGACGGCCAAAAGCAATGGGAGTTGTTTCCAGACACTTTCTCCAAGTACCGTGTCACAGGTACGAGCTATACACAGTCACATGATGAGAGGCACACTTCTATTGCAAGAAAACGATCAAGCTGCAACAAATGGGAGTTGTAAATTGAAGGAGGAGGTTGCAGATTCGGCGAGCTTGGGGTCTCATAATTCGGATTGTGTTGAGGTTTCTAAGAGTGTATTTTTGGATCTCAACCTTCCTCATCTGCTCATACGGTCTTGCTTCACGACATGAAGCCTCGGAAAACTCCATTGGACAACACCACGTCTGATTGTTGCGAATCTGCGAGGGGTTTATCTTCATCTCCACGACTAGCAGGGGAGGCTACATCTGCATTTCCTTCTGGTGTGTTGTCCATTTTGAGTATCTTGGCCACTGCTCGGAGGAATGGATCAAAAGGAGAGCTTTCTACCTTGGACTATAGTCACATTCCAGTGCATCGTGTTCGGTGTCTTCCTCGAGCTTTTGATGGAAAAGTGATCCACGAACTCCCCCCCGTGGTCAAACTACGTACGGACCGTGGTTCACAGTCCCTCCAAGGCATGGACCGCAAGTTTGATGGTCATCCTTGGTGCAAGACCAATACCTACAATATGTCTGGTGTTCCAGATCATGTGAAATGTAGTAAGGTTTGTGTTGGAAAGCTCATATGTCAAAGCAGCACTTGCCCCTTCTTCAAGAAAGAAGGAGAACGGAATGACCGCTATTGGGAAGGCAATGCAGACAAGGTGTTCATTGCAGGAGCCCAAGTTCCATTCAACCAGTTCAAGTGTAGTTTCTGCAAAGAAAGACCTTTCTGTGAGGCGCATTGTGGGGCAAGAATGTACTATGTCACAAGTTCCCTTCCAACATATACACGTGTTGCAGTTCACGTTGGGTTTCATAACCATCCATGTGCCAAGGGCGAGAATAGAGAGCGAAATGCATCAAGCATGATTCAAGAGCACGTTAAGATGAAGCCATGGTCGACCCCCGGAGCTATTTCCTTGTCAATGGCCCAAAAGCTCTTGATTGATCGAGTTCTTGTGGCTGATGGCACAGAGACAGTACGTCTTGAGGGAGAGGCTTTGGAAGATATTCTTGAAGAGTTTGCCCATGTTTGTAGCCCCAATGTGAAAAACAAGGTCGCATCTGCACGTGTCAATTCCATCATGTCCATATTGGAGTTGAAGCGTCTGAGTACATACCATTTCATTCACAGCAATCTCCTTCCAGGCCAGCATACTTCTCATCTCCCCCATGTTTTCAAGATGTCTGTTGCTGGTCCCGGGAGTGGTGTTGATCTTGTGCGTCGCATGAGTGAGGGGGATCTACGCACAAGTTGGGTAGTATTTGACCATGTCAAACGCATCAAGGATTGGACAACTCTTGCGTGTCATGTCTATGAACCATATGTCAAGCGAATGATGACCATTGCCATTTGCGATATGAAAACAGAGGATGCAGATGCTCAGGTGTTATTCTGGGAGATGATCAATGAACAAGCAAAACTTGCTGGCTTGAACAAACCAAATTTTGCTGGCTTCATGGCGGATGCAGCAGGAGCGAATTGGGCTGCTGTTCGAAGGGTTTATGGATCTGATCCCAATGTCCCAATGGAAGGTAAAGAAAGAACATGTTTATATCATTGGGCTGAAAGCCTCCGAAGACACACCAACGACTATATCTTGGAGGACTTCCGTGAAAGGCACACTCAGCTCTGTTATGAATGGAAAGATAGTGCTACCTTGGAGGATGCTACAACCACATACATTGCAATTCGGGCTTGGTGGCTCTCTTCAGGAGCATGCACAGAAAAGAGTCTGCCAAAACTAGATTCATGGCTTGCATGGTGGCACTACAGATATCGAATGTGGGGCCAATGGATGAGAGAGGACATGGATGTGGAGGCAGATGCAGATATGCCTACCACTAATTTGTCTGAGGCAGTCCATTCTGCTTGGTGGAAGACAGCAGGCAATGGGAAAAAAATGAAGGTGGATCTATATGAGGCCACCATGCATGACATGTCACGAGCTCTTTTGCAGCAGGCAACATTTTACAGGCACACCACAGGAAAGACATGGGGGACGGGGCCCGACAAAGAGGAGCTCATGTTGCGTCAAGCAGCTAGATCTAATAGCCCAGCAAAAATGGGTAAGGTTGTACGTGGCATAGTAGCTGGAACACCCATGCACACAAGGGGGGTTCAATTGGAGGGAGACAATCGCACTATTCCAGTCAAACGCAAGTTAGGCGATGAGCATGGTGGGCCAAACGAATCTTGGAGGTGTGATATGAATGTAAAGACTGTTCCAGTGCGCGCCCACTGGGATGCCCAGTCCACACCAGCCATCTAGGTTTGTCAGCTCCAAATCAAGTCATGACATTCCTGGTTCTTCGACTTTCTGTGAGACAAATCCACATGTTGCTATCCCTCCTCAGCCAATGCAATGGGGAAATCCAGTGAGAGAGACACAAGACTTTTCCGATGCATTGTTCAGGATTCAGCGGACAGGTCCTGCTTCCATGGTTCGTTGTTCTGCCTTGGTTGGAGTTTCCAAAGATAAATGCAAAGCGCTCATCAGGAAAGGTAAAGGAAGTCCTGCACCTTGCTTCACTGGCAAGTTACTAGCACCGAACATGAAAGAACCAAAACTGCAAGTTTTTTGGTTTTGCCCCACAGATGTTTTGTCGTGTGTTGGAGGGACCGTGCCATCCTATTGCTTGGGAAAACCGGGTATACCTAACGTGTGGCCTGTGAAGGTTGGAACCAACCTTACACAAGAAGAGGTGGACAACTTGACCCTTGCAGGTTTTTTCGACTAGTCCATCCTCCCAACGTTCCTGATCCGAACTTTCCTGTGGGACCACTTCCAGTGGAACAACATATTCATCAAGGTGTTGTCCTTCCTGTGGGTAAGTATCCCACTACACGCTATGGGGTGCGCATTCGGCGTCGGGATCCGACTCCTCGACACTTGAGTCGCCAAGAGTCAGCGGAGACTCTTATTGCTGAGGTTCGTGGATTCAGAAACGTGCCTCAGCCAGGTTATGGGAGAATTTACCAGCTACAAACAGAGGGATCTACCAGAGCAGGATTGGTTTACAATGTATACATTGGTCAGTTTCCATCTTGTGATTGTCCCGACTTTGATGAGCTATCTGTCAAGAAAAAAACAAACATATCTACCTTGTAAGCACATGTACTTCATGTACAACGTGCATCTAGGATGCGCCGGGGCTTATGAGATCCACCAACCTTCCCTTAGCCAGTTAGAGGTTAGGGCTATGCTAAAGAAGGACCCTAGTTCAACTTCTTAGTGACACATGAAATGCACAAAAAAAGAACCTCTAACTTGTGCCGTTCATTTTCATGCATGTGACATGTAATCTGTTACTCTTGATTCCAAACATGACACATAGCATTTGTTAGTACAAAGTTCCTATTTTGGTTAAAATGGAACTTGTGTACCTGTCATACAAGTTTTCAAATTATAGAACTGCTGCTGGCATTACAAACAGACATGCAATGTGGTGGTTCCAAACATGACACATATGCATTTGTTAGTACAAAAGTCCATATTTTGGTTAATATGAAACTGTTTTCCTTGAATACAAGTTTGCAAACTATTACTTTGGCCAGGGATCTTGTATTCTCTTCAGTTTAAGGTGGTGCATTAGTTGGAGTTAGTGGTCACATGCATCTTTGACCATTGACTACTGATTTTGTTAGCTAAGATTTTTTTATTTTTTTTTTTTTTCTATACATATGATGTAACATTTGCATATGCAATAAATACGTCGTATTCTATGTTATATAACTCCACTGCATACAATCTACAATCTACAATGTGTGCATACAAATTTGTCACATGCATATATAATAAAGGATTTTGTGCATGCATGCACGCAACCTGTGCATATGGAATAGCAACCTCCTTTTTGTTGGAGAGGATCATCATACCTTATGAGGTATTTGTTGCTCCACACTATTGTTATGGAGGTATAGGGGGCTGATACCCCATGGCTTTCCTAGACCCATGCAAAAGCCATTAAAGGTGTTAGTACATCATAGTAAGAAAACTGGAAAATGGCAGGTGAGAGAGTGAGAGAGTGTGTACAGAAACCACTAAGTACACTGGTCAAGAATAGAGAGGGAAGATACTATGTCTCGTCGGGACATGGACAAGACCAAACCAGGTCTTTGTCAAATTAACGACAAATCAGCCTCATAACAAGGAACTATCTAACTTCACCTTCCATAGACAGTATCTTACCTGATAAAAACTCATGTCATCTTCCTGAAAACACATGAAAAATTAGGGTGGGAGGGTGGGATTTCCAAGACAACCATCACCCTAGATTCAGAATATGTCATTCATCATTGAAGGAGTCTTGTTTTTCTTATAAAACAATCGGACCAACACCACCTTTGGTACATACCAGATCAGCATAAACACTTGAGCCTTTAAGAATGAGTTGCAGGTGTTTGCAATTCCAAGAGCCCAGCCTGATAATGTAGACCAGCCAGCATGCTATGTCAATGTTCCATGAATGCACAAAGGTCTGGATCTGGTTTTCCAATCATCTCTCCAAAACTCAATCAGAGTGGAATGCTACAATGAGCATAATCACAACTTTATAGACAACACCAACTCAAAGGGTATTCCAAAAGGCTAGTTTGATAAGTTAAACCAGCCCCTGTGTATTTTGAAAAAGCCCAACAAGACCACTGCTCGGTATTCTTCCAAGTCAAGTACTGCTTGGTACTTTCCAAGTCAACATAGTAAAACTGAACCTGTTTCAAATTCAAAGGATGGTTCCAATGGCATCGCTTGGCAACTTAAAAACATTGTTATGTAATCTGAAAAGCCCATCACGCCAGCTGCTTGGTAATCTCTAAGTTAAAACAGTGTAACCAGGGCTGTTTTAAATTTAGAACTCTGACCTCAATGTTCAAAAACTACCGCTTGGTACTTACCGTGTTAAATCAGCATAAGAAGGCCTATCTTAAGCATCATTGGATAGCCTTATAAGGTCTGGAGATGGTACTCCAGCACCATATCAAAATGCAGCCGAAGCTCAGACTGGTATCATGCCAGAAAACTGATTTACAATCGGGTCGAAAACCCCACTAATATGGTGCCAAAGTTCAGACTGGTATCATACCAGAAAACTGACTTATAATCAGGTTACAACCCATAAAAACCAAAAAGGACTAAGGTTGAGAGGCCGAATCGTATCAGATGCCCCACTGAAGCAGTATGTAGCGTCAATCGTCACCATCGCCAAGTCCTTTGATCATCTGCAAACTGAATAAAAAATACGCATCAAGTGAAGACCCTCACCTGTGCCCGTCCCAAAAACCACCACATCAAGATGTGTGTTAGTGAGGATGCACGAGGTGAGTAGCAGGTCTTCACAGTTGCTATCCATGTCCAACATGCATAAATTGATCAAAAGTAAAACATAGATGCGACACCACAAAGAACTTTGATCGTTTGTGGAGTGGGACGCTGCGGCATTCAACACCTGAATCTCAAGAGATCGCAGCAGAATGCAACAAATTGGGATACTTGAGGACAAATTGCATATTTACAAAGTGCATGATACTTCCCCCATCACCTTATGAGCGCTGCTGCTTCATGAATAAGAAAGATTGCATGCAAACACAACAGTAGGTCACTTGCCAGTGCGGGAAATGGAAGGGCCTGCCGCCATCGCGCAAGAAAAAACAAAATGCACGCGGATCGTGATGCTCGAGCACTTAGCTCAGCTGCCGTCGCCATCCTCCAGAGAAAACTAGCACGAGTATCGTGCCGTGCTTAGGGTAGAGAGGCGGTTAGCAAACCATCCCGTGATTTCATCCACTGGGATGAAATTTTGCACTTCATTAGAGTTACATCCTCTTAGGTTTACATCCGTTACGGTAACAACCATGATGGATGTAATCCGTCATGGATGAAGAATTGCCGGCTACATCCTTAGTGGTAAAGCTCAAGACAATAATTCATCCAGTTAGGGATTATACCTGGCATATTTTTCATCCGGTATGGATGAAATTCAAAACATGTTCCATCAGGGATTAGAAAGAAGGTATTTCCAAACCAGGTAGGCTTAGGAATTTTTTTGTTAATCCCAAACAGATAATTGGAGAGAGGGAGAGAGAGGGAGAGAGGGGGCGCCCACCATCCAACCCCTGGCATGGCAGTCCCTTATGGAGTGAGTGTGGTATGCACTCACCCCGTAAGGGAGTGCATACCAGACCCATTCTCATAAGGCTCTCCCTCTACAATGTAGTTCTATCCTTGGACTTGAATACCAAAAAGATAAAAGGTCTACATTCTCTCTGCCCTCAGATCACGAGTGAACATTGGCATAGCATAAATCAAACTTGGCAAGAATATAGAGTCATGCGTTTTCCATGTTACCTCTTATCTTGTCAACGAGCTCTTGTAAAGAAGTAGAGAACAAGGAAGGATCTCCGCGCGATGTAGTTTTATCTTTGGTTAAAAAGCTACAGTCTTTGCTTCCCAAGTCAAGAGAAAATATGGACAAAACATTCATATAGCTGGGCACGCAAGAGTTCAGAAATTACAGGTGTTCTTCAACCGATGGCAGTAAATTACTACACATTTTTCCACCATTTCAGCCAACTTTATGGTTAGAACCGTTTTTCCAAAGGTATGAATAAGAACTTGTGTTCTTCAGCCAGTGGCAGTAGCCTACTGCCCGTGATTCACAACATGAACATGTGAATAAAATTGGCAACAATCTGCTGCCCATCTTTTCACCATATCAGCCAGCTTTATGGTTTTAAAACCAGATTTCCTTCAGGTATAGAAAAAGGACATATCACGTTACACCTGGGCATTTTTTTAGTGGTGCTATAAAGAGCAAACCCACATCCAGGAGAAGTATTAAAGCCCACGAGTAGGGAAGGCTTTTCATCATAAGGGATCTGATGCTGACATAAGGCATCAACTACAGGTTACCAGTTAACAGGAGTAATGTGCATTGACCGGATCATGTAGAAGGTGTACACACATACTCTAACGGGCTGTTTTACCCGGGCCTAGCTCATAATATCAGTATGCAAGAAACCCTTAGATGTTCTTCAAGTAATATCAGCGATGCCTTTCTCTCGTTGTCCAATCCGCCAACAAATTTTTGTTGGGGAGGATCATCATACCTTATGAGGTATTTGTTGCTCCACACTATTGTTATGGAGGTAATAGGGGGCTGATACCCCATGGCTTTCCTAGACCCATGCAAAAGCCATTAAAGGTGTTAGTACATCATAGTAAGAAAACTGGAAAATGGCAGGTGAGAGAGAGTGAGAGAGTGTGTACAGAAACCACTAAGTACACTGGTCAAGAATAGAGAGGGAAGATAATATGTCTGGTCGGGACATGGACAAGACCAAACAAGGTCTTTGTCAAATTAACGACAAATCAGCCTCATAACAAGGCACTATCTAACTTCACCTTCCATAGGCAGTATCTTACCTGATAAAAACTCATGTCAACTTCCTGAAAACACATGAAAAATTAGGGTGGGAGGGTGGGATTTCCAAGACAACCATCACCCTAGATTCAGAATATGTCATTCATCATTGAAGGAGTCTTGTTTTTCTTATAAAACAATCGGGACCAACACCACCTTTGTACATACCAGATCAGCATAAACACTTGAGCCTTTAAGAATGAGTTGCAGGTGTTGCAATTCCAAGAGCCCAGCCTGATAATGTAGACCAGCCAGCATGCTATGTCTATGTTCCATGAATGCACAAAGGTCTGGATCTGGTTTTCCAATCATCTCTCCAAAACTCAATCAGAGTGGAGTGCTACAATGAGCATAATCAGAACTTTATAGACAACACCAACTCAAAGGGTATTCCAAAAGGCTAGTTTGATAAGTTAAACCAGCCCCTGTGTATTTTGAAAAAGCCCAACAAGACCACTGCTCGGTATTCTTCCAAGTCAAGTATTGCTTGGTACTTTCCAAGTCAACATAGTAAAACTGAACCTGTTTCAAATTCAAAGGATGGTTCCAATGGCATCGCTTGGCAACCTTAAAACAGGTGTTATGTAAACCCATCACGCCAGCTGCTTGGTAATCTCTAAGTTAAAACAGTGTAACCAGGGCTGTTTTAAATTTAGAACTCTGACCTCAATGTTCAGAAACTACCGCTTGGTACTTACCGTGTTAAATCAGCATAAGAAGGCCTATCTTAAGCATCATTGGATAGCCTTATAAGGTCTGGAGCATATTTTTCATCCGGTATGGATGAAATTCAAAACATGTTCCATCAGGGATTAGAAAGAAGGTATTTCCAAACCAGGTAGGCTTAGGAATTTTTTTGTTAATCCCAAACAGATAATTGGAGAGAGGGAGAGAGAGGGAGAGAGGGGGCGCCCACCATCCAACCCCTGGCATGGCAGTCCCTTATGGAGTGAGTGTGGTATGCACTCACCCCGTAAGGGAGTGCATACCAGACCCATTCTCATAAGGCTCTCCCTCTACAATGTAGTTCTATCCTTGGACTTGAATACCAAAAAGATAAAAGGTCTACATTCTCTCTGCCCTCAGATCACGAGTGAACATTGCCATAGCATAAATCAAACTTGGCAAGAATATAGAGTCATGTGTTTTCCATGTTACCTCTTATCTTGTCAACGAGCTCTTGTAAAGAAGTAGAGAACAAGGAAGGATCTCCGTGCGATGTAGTTTTATCTTTGGTTAAAAAGCTATAGTCTCTGCTTCCCAAGTCAAGAGAAAATATGGACAAAACATTCATATAGCTGGGCACGCAAGAGTTCAGAAATTAGAGGTGTTCTTCAACCGATGGCAGTAAATTACTGCACATTTTTCCACCATATCAGCCAACTTTATGGTTAGAACCGTTTTTCCAAAGGTATGAATAAGAACTTGTGTTCTTCAGCCAGTGGCAGTAGCCTACTGCCCGTGATTCACAACATGAACATGTGAATAAAAACATTGGCAACAATCTGTTGCCCATCTTTTCACCATATCAGCGAGCTTTATGGTTTTAAAACCAGATTTCCTTAAGGTATGGAAAAAGGACATATCGCGTTACACCTGGGCATTTTTTTAGTGGTGCTATAAAGAGCAAACCCACATCCAGGGAGAAGTATTAAAGCCCACGAGTAGGGAAGGCTTTTCATCATAAGGGATCTGATGCTGACATAAGGCATCAACTACAGGTTACCAGTTAACAGGAGTAATGTGCATTGACCGGATCATGTAGAAGGTGTACACACATACTCTAACGGCTGTTTTACCCGGGCCTAGCTCATAATATCAGTATGCAAGAAACCCTTAGATGTTCTTCAAGTAATATCAGCGATGCCTTTCTCTCGTTGTCCAATCCGCCAACAAATTTTTGTTGGGGAGGATCATCATACCTTATGAGGTATTTGTTGCTCCACATTATTGTTATGGAGGTATAGGGGGCTGATACCCCATGGCTTTCCTAGACCCATGCAAAAGCCATTAAAGGTGTTAGTACATCATAGTAAGAAAACTGGAAAATGGCAGGTGAGAGAGAGTGAGAGAGTGTGTACAGAAACCACTAAGTACACTGGTCAAGAATAGAGAGGGAAGATACTATGTCTGGTCGGGACATGGACAAGACCAAACAAGGTCTTTGTCAAATTAACGACAAATCAGCCTCATAACAAGGCACTATCTAACTTCACCTTCCATAGGCAGTATCTTACCTGATAAAAACTCATGTCATCTTCCTGAAAACACATGAAAAATTAGGGTGGGAGGGTGGGATTTCCAAGACAACCATCACCCTAGATTCATAATATGTCATCCATCATTGAAGGAGTCTTGTTTTTCTTATTCCGCATCTCCATGCGACGTTCGGGCTATCAGTCTAGTTGTTTCTAGCATAGACGCGGGTTGCGCAAGAGGGAGAGTGATCACACTAGGGCTTCAAGCACGAGGTGTGTGCGTAAGGGTTTTGAAGGAGGCGTTTTCTTTATATTTGGCAGTTAGCATTTACAGCACAAGAGGCTGCATCTTGTTTTTGTGTCAACATGGTGTCTGGCGGGAATTAGCAGAGCTGGGCCGGGAGCAGTGAGTAGCAGGAAAGGGCGGCAAGGAATTATGAGCGTGACAAGGCTCCTAGGATATATGCAAAATGGTGGCATCGGATAGCAGCTTTTGCGACTCTGTTAACTGCGGGTTCGTGACTTAGGCGAAATGGGCTTTCATCAGAGCAGCCCATTTCCCGAGGCACTTATCAGAGGTTGTCCGATGGTATGTCTGCAGGACAATTACAAAGTAATCATCAATGGCCGTAGAACACTCGTGTTCCGTGAATCAACATCCATGTTATTGCTTAAGTCCTTGGACTGATCATAATCAGTATCCTATAACCAATCAGTAGTACTAGGAACTTAGGCAAAGCTGTATTGCTACAGCTGTGACTAAGTTCTGTCTAAGCATACAACAATGCAGTACACTATATGTGATTGCAGATAAGATCTATCCGTAGATGATACACATTCTCACCATCTCACGTTCTCTCATAATACACATTATCTCTATTTCTCAAGCACTCTACACATAAGCACTTGGAAAAACATTGCTTTACTTTAGAGTCACCACATCATAGCATAAGTACACATTGGATCGCTCTGATCACACCCTGATACACTGATGATTCCTAAGTTGCGTGCAATCCTTTTATACTATGCTCGAAAGAGCCGTTTACAGCCTGCGGTCGTTAATGACTGTTGCCTAACTACCTACGCAACCTAAAAGGTTTGCCAAAAAAGTGGCCCGTGGTAGTGGCTTGTGATCGCACGGTCGTGGTCATGGTTCGTGGTCGTGTGCCTTAGTAACACCCATGGTCCCTCACTACTTCTCCTACTAGTAAGGCCTATGTTACCGTGGCCGTGTGATATCGTGGTTCCCGGCCCTTGGCTGCTACACTACCCACTACTGCTCCACGTGGTAGTGTGGCCCGTCCTCTGCTACTGCCAAATGCCGAGCACTTAGCCATTTCTGCCTCATGGCCGGGTAGTGTGAAGTCAATCACTACCCGCCATTATCCCATTGTGGCTCAAGCTGCCCTGCCCTCGTGGCACTGGCACTTAGCCGTTATCATTTATCCTCCCCCCTCATTTGAAATTGTGTCCGCACAATTTTGTCAGTGCCTGTGGCTCTGGGGAATGTAGGGTGGTGGCATGCCCTGCTGTTAGCTTGTCTGCTGGTTGAGGAGTGCCTCCCATGTTGGTGATGGCTTTGGTGGCAGCTTCTTGTTCCTGTTATCGTCGCTGTCTGGTGCCTCCTTTGGCTCCTGTATGGGCCATCTCTCCTCATCCGGGTGTTCTGATTTCCGTCCCTGCATAGTGTATCTATCTTGGTGGACATGGCCTTGCAGTAACTGAGTAGCTCCTCCATGGTCCAAGGCACAATGTCTCAGGTTGCCCTGCTACTCATTAACCAGTTAACTGCTTGTGTCGCTGTCTCCTTGAAGGGGTGGTCTCTATCCAGTACCAACGGTGAGAAGTGCTCTTTTGCCTAGCGCCACGCTTCAGCATAGAGTGGTCTGTCTACATATGCTAAAGTGCCCGAGACTCTCTCTGGTGGATGGAATTTGGGCAATTCCCAGTGGGTATCCTTGTCAATGCTCTTGTATCGCTGCCAACTTGCCCGCATTGTGGTGAGCATCCTGTACAGGTAACTGCCAATGTAAAAGCTTGGGGAGCCCATTACCACATCAACTGCTGGGGTGGGGTTGATCTTCAATTGCCCCACTGCCCACATGTAGGCTACCAACTCCTTGTACTCCAGGGGAGCTTGGCGCCAAAATTCTACCAATTCTGCCCTTGACCATGTCTCATCCTTGCCAAGTGGCCGCATTCTGTATCTCAGGGGTATGAGCGTCTGATTGAGCATATGCAGCTGGCCTAATGACTTGCAGGAGGTTAAGGCCTTGAATGCCTTTTCCAACATGTCTAGGATTTGCTGGGCTGGCATGATCATCATCTTGAAGTATTCCTCTGAATACTTGAGCCATTCCCATCTCGTTTGCATGGCATGATTTGAAAATCATCCACTGCTACTGAAGCTGATGCCACAAGAATGCTTGGTAATGGCACAGTGGTTACCTCTTGGTTGGATGGCCCTGCTGTGGCCTGTACCTATTCATGTTCAAGCTGTGGTGGTTGTACCGCTGGTGGTGTTTGTGCTGGAGTTGTTGTTGTTGATTGTATTGGTGCTTCTTATTTTTGTTCATGGTCTTGTTCCTCCTGTTGATCCTCGTCCATTAGTTCCTCTTGTTCTAGAATTGGTGGGGGGGGGGGGGGGGGGTGGGTTTCTATGAGCAGTGAGCACCCAAAAACATGAGCAGAGGCCGAATAATGGGCTAAAAGTGGATTTTTTAAGAATATTCCCTCCAAAACACTCAATATCGGGGGTGTTTATGGGCCCAAAACGCCTTATTTTGGGCTAAAAAATAGAGCACAAATTGTCAGTTCCGCATGCAAGACGGGTTCGGCGGCGTTGGCACTTCCGCAAGTTGGCAACGATTTGCAGGCAAGAAACCGTGGTTGCAGCCACGTGAACGTACCCACGGTAATAGGTGGGGTTTCTATAACCGTGGAAAATTACATGGCTTAACATGGGAAGTCGGCGCATAATTGGATGTGTGCTGGACAAGACACTCAGAACTGACAAGTCGGCACAGCCTTTGTGATGGCCCGTACAGTTGTATAGGGTTTGGGAAGTCTGCACAAACTTCTCCATGGTCCATACAGTTTGGGAAGTTGGCACAGACTTCTCCAATGAGCGGAAGAAGTATATTTCAAATGGTAAGTCGGCACTGTATTCGACATGGCCTTCAGGCCTCATTTTGAGATGGGAAGTCGGCACAGACTTCCCCATATCCTTCAGAAGATTCTTTGGAATGGTAAGTGGGCATCGCATAGAAGATGGTCTCCAGGTGTGACAGAGAATTGGAAGTCGGCACAGACTTCTACATATCACTTGCATGTTTAGGTGGGATCTGAAATCCGTGCAAAATTGTGGGGTGTGCGAGAAAAAGAGCACCTTGCGGCATTTCACAGAGTTCGTTCCGGACTTAGTACAAGATCTACTGCCTGCACCCTCTCAGGCAAAAGTGAACATGCAACAAAACTCAACATTGCAGAAAAAATGGATCTTTTGCCGAGGATCGAAACGCCTTACTGCAACAACATTGCTTACGACCACTCATGATACCGCTTTTTGGCGTCACTTGAGCAAGGGTTCACCTTGAACCTTTTTTGACTAGGAAGATAACCTTGAACCAACCTTGCGCCCCAATCACTGGAATTGGGTCCGCCTTGGAATGCTGGCATGAGGTATGAGAACACGCCGAAGCCGCACTACGACTTCGTCTCAAGGTTACACGATTATAGTACGTGAACGGAAGCACGTAGCTTCCGCGTTAGCCCGCACTACAAGGCAACCCTCCGGTAGCGCAGTTTTAGAATGCGCACGCGCCAGGTGCGCACTAGCACGTGAATTCCCAAGGAAGGCGCAAGTTTCCTTGCCCCTTGGATGGGAGTCACCCGATTTCGGCGCTGCGCAAACACACAATTAATCCAATTTACCTCTCCCACTTTTTGTAAGCTAGCATGCATTCTACACACTAGCCAACCAGACCATGCATCACCATTCCAAACAAAATAGGAAGCACAACATTTGGAAACAATTTCATTTATAAACAAAATTTGTACAACACAAGTCTTTGCAATCGGATTCCTAAGCTAGCTAAGCCGGACTAAGCATGCATTTCCTCCCCTACGATCCAAGGTTCATTTGGCATACATGTCAACAATGGTGTTCTCTAAAATGATGTCTAGGGCAATTCCACATTTGATGATGTCAGCATGAACCTTTGTACCCTTCTCCAGGGCTCCTAGGCTGGCACACGCATTGAAAACCCATCAACACTTCTTCCGCTTTTGAGGTCGCCCTTCGAAAGCTACAACCGCCTCGGATACGTTTCCCATTTCTGAGGCACGCACCCAAGTTGCCTCCACTTGATGATAGCCCTTCCATTTCACGAGATACTCCGTTTCTCGATTCTTGAACCTCCTCGACTTAAGCACTGCCTCCACCTCGTACTCAGGTTCATTTTCATGATCCAACGGCACAGGTGGCGGATGTAACACTTGATGCCGATTCGGACGCGCTTCATGTTTGAAGTAAGGCTTCAAAAGGGAAACGTGGAATATCGGATGCACCGTGCTGTTTGCCGGCAGCTCCAATTCATAAACATCCTCATTCATAACCTTCCGGATGCAAAAATGCCCCGCATACGGAGGTACGAACTTTGGACTCACTTCCGGAGGTAGTCCAAAATTCTTGATGTTCAACCAGACCTCCATGCCTGTGTCGTGGCCCTTTGCCTTGAGGGCGGGGGGTCGGGACACAAGAGGGGCTTCCCCTGTGGTGGGGGCAGTGGCAGCAAATAGGAAAGGGGACTGAAGCACCCTTGAGTGCCGAAGGCACTCAAGGAAGCGGTGGTGCTCACTAGGTGGAGCCCCGCAAACCGGGTTGCGGTGGTGGGGGCTCCACAAGGGGTGGTGGTAGCGTAGGGAGTCATAGTGGGGGTGACATAGGACTCACCATGAGGCTGAGGCCTTGTGGTGGGAGTCGTGGGGAGTCTTGGGACTCGCCACGGTCCATTGGGGCCGTGGTGGGTGGGCCAAGACTCACCACGGCTCACCATTGGGACGATTGAGGGTCTAAGTGGTGGTGCACCAGATTTGGACTGTGCTACTTGTGGAACCCCCCCGGACACCTACAAAAGTATATATAGGGAGTAGTAACCCCGAGAACGGTGCAAGCCCGTTGGTGACCAAAAACTAGTGAGTAAGCGTGCGAGCCGGAAAGCAACCAAGGTGTGGGGAACTGTTCCGAAGTGCCATCTATCAAAGGGAATTTCCACTGAGCCCGACAGGTTGAGGATCGAGTGGGAGTGTGAGGGGGATGGTTATGCCCCGGTGAGCAGCCGAAGCTCCGAGTTGGCCCGGCGGCCGGTTTGGGAGTTAGGCGTGCGCATCAAAGTGAGTAACTATGACTTGAAGGGGAGTTTACCGAAGTGAGGTGCGCGACATTTGGTATCAGAGCTTAAAGTTTAGTACGCGATTGTCCTTGAGATCGGCCTCACCATGGGGTCGGGCAAGACAAAGCGAAAGCGGAACGGCCCGAAAGACGATGATCCTGGTGAGCCCGGTGGGGGCGACGTGTCACCACTGCGGCAAATGGAAGAGGCGATTTATGCTTCTGAAAAGCAAGGCCGCTCAAGAACGGGAGGAATTTGGGGAGTCGGAGCCCGAGGACTTCCCAAAGGCTCCGCCAGACCAACAGATGTCTCCCATGCCAGCAGCGGGAAGGGTTGTTGGCGCAGTTTGGCGGGACGTTGAAAGACGTGATGAGGGCGGCTAATGCCACTTCCACTAATGCAAAAGTTTAAGGTGAAGCCTAAGGAACCCGACACCTTCGAGGGCGTCCAAAATTGGAAGGCACTCAACACTTGGCTCTTGGAGCTGGAGCAGTACTTCCGGGCGCCAAGTTGAGTGACGAGGATCGGGTGGAAGTGGCTCCCACCTATTTGAGGGGCTATGCTCAACAATGGTGGCAGAAGTGTCTTCATGACCAAGGGCCAAACCCAGAAACCTTGAGCTGTAGTGGGTTCAAGGAACTTATGAAAAGACAGTTTGTGCCCCTCAATGCGTCCTGGCTCGCCCAGGACAAGATGAGGAACTTGAAGCAAACGGATGACATTCGGGGATATGTTCAGGCTTTCAATGTGTTGTTGCTCGAAGTCGCGGATATGGCAAAACCAGAAATGGTCTTCAACTTTGTGGCGGGACTGGCCCCATGGGCCAGACGGAAGTTGGAGGAGAGGCCACCAAAGACTTTGAAGGAGGCAATTGAAAGGGCTGAATGTTTCTCGGATGTCCCTAGGAGCGAAAGACGGGGCCGTACGGAGCTGAACCACAAGAAGGTCCGGCAAAGAAGTGGGATAGGCCACGCGGGCGCAATGACACATGGAAATCGAAGGGAGGGCCTTCGCACGTCAAGGCGGCGCCCGGTGCTCCGAAAGGAAAATCAGGTGCAGCGGTGGCGGTGCGTCAGAAGGAGGACATGAAGGGATTGCTTAGGTGGATTGAGCATTTCATGGTCAAGTACTGGAACAAGCTTTTCCACTACGAGATGGTGGAGGGCCCACATAGGAGCTGGGGTGTCCTTGAGCAGCCAGGGGGGATGCAGCCTGCACGTCAATTTGTCTACAGGTATGACAATGCAGTCCCTGTGTTGTTTTTGTAGAGGTGGTAGTTGGGAAGTCTGCACAAATTTCTCGATAGGATGCGGACAATGGCGAAAGTCTGGGCCGATTTCTGAATGTGCAATGCCTCGCTTTTTTTAGGGTACATCAACTTCTACCTTCTGCCCAACAAACACATTCAAGCTATTCCGGCGATGGTTTCCCCGTCGCCAAGGGCTGGATCACAGATTGAATTATACTTCGCAATCTTTGAGTGCCATTTCGCATACTGCCAGATTTGCATCCAGAGCTGATTCCACAATCTCTGCATTCTCCAGGGTGTTGGAGAGGTGGGAATACTCCGCCAGTGTGTCATCCGTTATCTCCCAAAATGACTCATGTGCCATGAACTCAACAAGGCTCTCCCGTGTCAATGTCATCGAATTGGTGTCTCGTTTGTTGAGGTGTAGTGTGAATATGTGGTTATTTTGCAGCTGTTCGATGGGCTAAGTACTTAAGATTTTACAACATTTAAGTAGTTGGATGAATAGCAGTGATGGATGAATTATGACTCATTGGATGAAGACATCCATCCGCCAAACATCCATGTGCCTAGATCGGCGGGATTGATGAGTGACGGCGTTTTTCATGCAAGCACACAAGCACGGGTATGGCGAGCTCCTGACACTTTGTATTCTGGAGCAGACATCAGCCTACATGCCTCAGTTTTTTGTTGCAATTTATTTTCATGTTCCTTAGTCAGTATCTGCGATGGCGGCTGAGTTAGTTTTCTGGACAGAGCTAGTTGATATGGTCGACTATAGGAGCTGCAGGTGTAGTAATTGCACAGGCAAGTGGGGTTTGGGTTCTAAGGCAGTTTTTGGTGAGAAGGTGGCTCTTCTTACTTTTCGGCAGATGGTAGTGAGGTAGGAAGGATGAGATAGAGAAGAGGAGGTGCTGATGGTGACGTGAACGAGAGACTTGGGCTTTAAGCTCCACACTCGTTATTTTGTGCAGAGGAAGGATTATGCTGATGAAGAAGTAAAAATTGACTGTTTGGGTCACTGCTTGGTTTTTGAGTTTGAAATCGCACTTGCATGATGCATTAGTTCCTGCATTGGTGCATGAGGGAAGTCTGATTGCAGCTATGGTCAGTTTGAGCATGTAAAAGGTGTGGGTGCAATAGCTGGGAAATCTGGGCATGTAGGTAGTGCATCACTCAAACCACCTAGTGGGGAGACTCCACATTGCATAGATGGAATATTATGGTGCATCTGTATAGTGGCAGCATTGTTGATTGTTTCCAAAAGGTCAGTCGAACCTGCAGCTCGTGCGTAACTGACGAGTGTATTTGGATCTGACCCTTGGACTCGAGAGGTAAAAGATGAGAGGGAGTGCGAGAAAATGAGCGGATGCCGGGTAGGCTCGGGTAGTTCGATCAGGCTGTCTGACGGGGGTGCCATGAATACAAGAGGGTGACTGCTCTTCACGGGCAAGGCCCACCCTTCAAGGGGGAATCTATGAAGGATATGCTGGGTGTTTGTAGCATGCGAGATCACATGCAAGGCAATTGTTTATTTGTGACGGATGTGTGTCCTACCTATGTCTTCTCTTCCACTGCGGCATGGGTGGGACGGAATGGTACTCTAGTGACTTGAAGTGAATGTTGTGGGGAAACGTTTTGCCCCTTTCTTTGGTATCAGAGCTGATGTTGTCCTCTGGCTCTGTTGAGTTCCTTTGTGACAGATTGCTTTGTGCATGTGTGAATACATAGCCCGGATCGTGTTGATTTGACCTACTTGTAGTAACGAAGCAACTTGCAGGATGTTGGGTCTTTAGCTGTGAACAAGAAACTCTACAGGTTGGGTCTTCAAGTAATCCAGGTTCAGAAGGGAACAACGGCTGAGAAGGGAGAGTCCAAATAGTGCGCATCCGAGAATCTTCCACGGGCCAGGCTTTCCACAACAAGCCCTTAGACAGCGGCAAGTGCAACTCCACAAAGAAGGAGGCATTAAAATTGTTGAATGAAAAGCTGGACGTGAAGAAGTAATCAGCTAAGTAGGCAACAGACATCCTGAGAAGACCGGTACATGCTGAAGTGGTGCATGAGGGAGAGACGCTAACTGGAGGAGAGATTTGTTCAAGCAAAAACTGACATTCACGAGGAGCCTTTACAAAACACATGAGGCACTGGGAATCACAGGTGAAGGGAGTAATGTGAGCAAAAATATGCTCAAAACAAGCACCATGCAAGGTACCATCAGCCCTGCTGGGGTGGGTGTCCCTTTTTCTGGCACTCAATCCGAAGATGTGGTGGAATGGTTTGAAAGAGTGCAAAGGGCCATGGATGAGGCGATAAGTAAAGATAAGCTTCCCAAGGTGGCGAGACTAAATTTGTTTGGGAGGGCTGATACCTGGTACAGAATGCAACAGCCACAACCATCAAACTGGCATGAATTACAAGCTGGGCTTTTGAAGAAGTTCGGTGGCACGAACGAGGAGAAGCTTGCTACTGCTACATCAAACCCTCACGAGGAGATGACATGGAGGCAGCCGCTGAAAGGTTCAAAAGAAGGAGATCAAAATATTCTTGGTGGAAGGATGAAGTTATCAGATCCCAACAGGGACAAAGGCGAGCTAGATGGCTCACCAAATCAGGTATGGAAGCCGGGAATCATGGCATCTAAGGAAGTCTACATTGATGGGCAGCCAGCAGCAGACACAAGAATTTGCACCATATATGTGGTGTGGCTCCCGTTTTAAGTGTCGTGCGCATACATATCACTACACAACTACATTGTTGTACAATCCTCACAACACATATATAACCACAAACCAGTCTGTCACAATGATAGAGAAACTCCATAAATCACTCATACTTGGTTAAGCCCACTGCACCCCAAGGCCATGGGGAATCCACAGTACACAACGCCATAGCTGCCAGACGTGGTGAGGCTCAACTCAAGAGAGATGAGCCTCACCTCATCTGATGCGAGGATAACTCCCCCCAGGGCCCATTATTAATTTTGGGCCTTGGATTGACACTCGGGCAAAATCAAGTGTCAATACGAAACAACTAGGTACTTCTTAGCTAGTTTCACACTAGCTACATTAAACTAGATATTTTTTTACTAACTAGTAAGTTAACTTGACAGTTGTCGTGCGCATACATATCGCTACACAACTACATCGTTGTCCAATCCACACAACACATGTATAACCACAAACCAGTCTGTCACAGTCGCCCCCCTAGCTGGTGGTTAGGTCCCTCTAACTCCAGATAGCTACAAGAGGTAATAGCCACATCCTCACTAAGTCCTCTATCGTTGTCCTTATTGTAGTCAAACTCTATAGACCAAGAGGCCGGGTACAAGAGTAGCCCCATCGTCAGTCGCCGTCTTGCAATCTGTGAACTTGAGCCAAGATCTCGTGTATTGGTCTCCTAGTAGCTTGGCCTTGCATTTCTTGTTAGCCTTCCATGGTTGTATTCACTCCCACTATCCAATGCAACGTGGACATAACCAATCTCCATCAGGAGCCATCTGAAGAGGTGGCGTCAAGCATCCCATGTGCCAACCTCTTGAGCATCGATCACACACCAGCATGGTGGCTGCCCCTCTGGCAGACCCACACAACATGCACCTCAAACCTGCAGGTACCACGGCCAAGTTTGGGTCAATCCTTTCATCAACATTTGGAATGTGACATGGCGCGCAATTACGCACATGGTCCTTCCAAGTCCTGCCATCCCGACCCTCCAAGATCATGACTCCTAACGGCAACACCTCTCGAACCCTCAAGATAATATGTCCTGCTGTCACATCCACGGTCATAGGAGCAGTCTGCTGCAGATAACATAGTCACCAGGGTTAAACCTCCGAACCCCGGGACGATAGCCTCTACCACATATAGTGGCATATCTCAACGTATCGTGGTGTTGTGCAATGGCAAGGTTCTCGAAAGCCATGGGCATGACTTTCTTGAACAACTCCACGCACTAATCACAGGCACGTGCCCACACGTCCAGATCGTCAAGATTGAGGATTGAAGCAACGTCTCTATGAATGGATGTAGGCAAATCTGGCTCTCGGCCAAAGAGTAGAAAATATGGTGAGAAGGAGGCAAGTGATGCTTGCTTGCTGAAATTGTAGCCCATGACTAACCACGGTAGCTGAAGGTCCCAATCTCCCAGGTGACCCTTCTGCAAGCCATACTTGCGCAAACCTCTTGTGAATCTTGTTTTTGACGTGCAGAATTCTCACGATTGAATTCTTTCTCTTCCCTGCATATGTTCTCCAATTAACCTTTGGCCCAAACAACAAAGAAGAAGCTCATGGACTCTGGGCAGATTGTCTCACTGAGTTCCAAGTATAATTCACAATGGCTCTTGCCACATTCCTGTCACACGATGAGTGCTCACAATACGTTTTTACATTTCAGTCATGTACAATTGCGAGATAGCACCTCACACCCAACTTTCTCTCAAGTTCCAGCAAACCAAAATTCCATGGACAGGTTTAGTACGAATTCACAACTACGGCACATGGTATTGGAATATATCCAGTCATCCCAGCCTCCACACCATGCACGATTCTCCCCCGTTCCAATTTTGTTCTTCCCTCACGGCACTTTCTCGATGTCTTTTCTCTATCCCTGTTCACAGCTCGTGTCTACAAATTTTTCACACCAAGGAGAGAGAGGGAGAGAATCCCTAATCTTTTCTACATCACAATTATATTCTCATGTAGCCACGATCACTTGGAGCCTGCTACCTCATGCTGCATCACATGACAACCCCTTTCTTCTCGCCAGACATTTGTTGAACCGAGCTGAACGCTTCAACGCCCCGTCAAACTTGTCACAGGTTCGAGTTCCCATAAATGTTACAGTTAGGGTACATATGCATCAAGTTCATGCCAATAACATGTATCAATGATATTTCAAAATGGATGAATGTAGTGCAATCCATCCATATTTTTTTTTAAATATTTTATCATTATTTTTTCAAATAATATATGACACCATACTCTTAAACCCAACCATCCACTTATATTAAAAATACAGTCCCCCAAATAAAAACAGAGAAAACACTTTCATATTCTCCTAAAATGATATATGGGAGTAGTGTTCTATACTTTTCCATACCCTGTCTAAAAAGGACATGGCTCAATCTGGTTTAGCCATATTCTTTTGAGACAGGGTATGGGAGAGTGTACCTATAGGAGAGCCCGTTGTGCAGCAGGCTGCGGGAGGGCGACGTGGCGGATAGGGAGGCGAGGACATGGCAAGGCGTGGGCGTGGGCGAGGAAGGCTGGAGGGCAGGCCAGCCTTGTGCCCGCGTGGCGCTGAGGAGCAGGGAGTCAACGGGGAGGAGGGCAAGGGCTGTGAGCCAACGTGGTGCGGAGTACGTGGCAGGGCGGCAGTTTTTGCCCGGGCATCCCCGGCACTATCCTTCTTGTATCTGGGACATAGTGCCGAGGCCCGCCCGCCCCCCCCTCGCTCGCCCGACCGCCCCATCTCCCGCCACTTGCCGATCCCGCCACCGTCGATCCCCACCTCTTCAAAATGCCCGATCCCCCCACCGCTCCGATCCCCCCTACATCGATCCCCCGCCGAGCAGGGACTGCTCCCCCCCATCACCCCCATGTGACACTCCCCCCTATGTTGATCCCCCCTCCCATACAGGGACTGATCCCCCAGCCCAGGGGATCCCGCCACGTGCTCCCCCGCATCGTCCACGTCCCCTCCATTGATACCCTCCTGCGATGGGGATGGATGAGGGTAGGATGAACGGAAAATGACACCAAAGGGCCACGTAGCGGTCCCCTCACCATCGATCCCCTACTCCCATCAAACGACGCGATGCCCCTCCCCTCCGCTCCCCCTCGGTTTATCCCCCTCCAACTCGGGGACTGATCCCCCTGGGGTTATCCGGAGCCACGTGGTGGTCCCTCGATCCCCTGCGCATCCATCCAACCTTAAAAAAAAGGGATGATGTGGGTCATCTGCCCCATCCCCCGTCATCCTCCTGTGGTCCCCTCGTCGTCAGTCCCCCCCACCCACCCTCCCATCACCGGCGCGATCCCCCGCAGGAGATCCCCCTTGGCCCTCTTCAACACCATGTGGCTGTCCCCCCGCCGCCGATCGTGCCTCCTGATCGCCCACTGCATGGCACTGCCCCTGCCGCCCATCTCCCTCCATGGCCTTGTGGCCGATCTCCTGCTTTGATCCCCCCTTCGACTGATCCCCCAAGCTGTTTACACAACCAACGATGGGGTTCGCGCCACGTGGCCCTGCATGTGATGATGACTTTGTCGTAGAGGTAGGGTTGTCCATTCCCTTGTTCACGGTTTGCAACTGTCTTGCCTCTTTGTGCTCCTCCTTGGACGGGTTTGGGATGACCTCTCACTGCCTGAATCATGTCCGGTCTACGGCGTTTGTTACTCTCTTGCGAGGAACGTCTTGCACACGAGGCGTACATGGGATTTTCTTGTTCTCCTTTTGTTGTTGTTTCTTGTTTTCCTCTTTGTTGTTTGTTGTTTATTGTTTTCAAAGCTGAAATGGAGGAATGCAGTAGGCTGTAGCTAATCTTATGTGCAAGGAGATGATGGGCTATAACTATAGTAGCTTTCTCGTATGAAACTTCAGCCTCAACTTCATGTTTGCTTTTATATACTACTTACCTTACGAGATTGTTTTGTAAACATGGCTTCATAATATTATTTACGTGCATTTTGCAGATTCGAAGATGGTTGCATATCAGGCAGCTGAATATGATTGTTGATGTGCAGTTTTCAGAGTCAAAGATGGTTGTATACGCCAGCTCATAATGCATGCACTTATAGGGATTTTTTTTTCGCAGGGTTGCACACGTCAGTGACGTCACGTCACGTCGAACTTGACGCTGATGCGACCAACGTCACGTCAGTTTTGTCGAAAAATCAGTAAAACATGAGTTAAGTGAAAAATATGCCACGTAGGTGGACACGTTGTGTTCCAAGCGACACCTTGGCAAGTGAATGAATTGTTTTATAAATTACTCCATCCGCCAGTATTTGAGGTCATTTTAAAATCATTATTGTTAAATTGGTGCGACCTCCAAATGGTGGTGGTCGCAGAATTTATCTTATTTTTATCAGTTGCGACCACCAGCAGAGGGGTTGTCGCAGCATTTAAAAAAAATAAAAATAGATGCGACCACCAGCAGGGGCGGTCGCATTTTTTTCTTTTCTTAAACAGTTGCGACCACCGCTACTGGTGGTCGCACAATTTTTATTTTATTTGTAATAGGTGCGACCACCATCAGGGGGGTGGACGCAACATTTTTCTGTTTTTTAATATTTGCGACCACCAGCATGGGGGTGGTCACAACATTTTTCTGTTTTTAATAGGTGCGACCACCAGGAGGGGGGGGGGGGAAATGATTTTTTCTTCGCTTGCAACTTTGTGTATGTGATTTGTACGTACTTAAGCACATATGGACCAAAGTTTAACTTCAACAAAGTTGTTTGAATGTGTTATTCAAATTCATAACGGAGGTATGTGTCATATAGACGAGAAACAATCTTTCGCTTGCACATGAATTGTTTTTTATTCCATTCTGAAGCCATATGCTTGATAACAACATGAAGAGTTGCATGCAAAATATCACCATGAACAGACATCGTCTGCATCCAAAACACATTTTATTCCCTCATTTGCACTCCAAGGTGAAGTTATCTTCAACTTCATGCACTCTTCATAGAGAGTTCTGCAATAGTGAGCATAAAGCAAATGATGAACGTTTTTTTTCAAACATTTTTCTTTGGTACATTTTTTTGCAAGGATGTGGTGGTGTGAGGGTTCAACTCACAGAACAAAATCAAGCCAAAAACAAAATCATTGCGCCCCACACCATTGCGCCCCACAATCCTATGCCCTCTAAATCATTTTATTTAGTAAAAATCCAGTTCAATTCAAAATTGGATGAAAGGGTGAACGGAAACTTCCCCGATGAAATGATATTTTATTGCTCCGAAACTTTGCAAGTGTCTTCTACATGCCCTCTTACACGTCTTTGAGAAATATGACATCAATCTAAAATGGCTTAAAGGGTGAACCAATCGTCCCCCTACCAAATGATTTTAAATTGATTTGAAACTTTGCAAGTGTCTTGCATGCCCTCTTACAGGTCTTTCACAAGTTTCAAGTCAATCTAAAATGGTTGAAAGGGTGAATCAATCATGAACATATCAAATGATTTTTTAGTGCTTTAAAGCTTTGCAAGTGTCTTTCACATGCCCTCTTAAAGGTACTGGACAAGTATGAGGTCAGTAAAATATGGTTGAAAGGGTGAACCAATTGTTCCCCTATCAAATGATTTTATATTGCTTTGAAGCTTTGCAAGTGTCAGCCACATGCCCTCTTACAAGTACCGGACAAGTATGACGTGAATAAAAAATGGTTGAAAGAGTGAATCAATCATTCCGCTATCAAATGATTTTATATTGCTTTGGATGTCATTGCTTTGGTAATTCTAGCCCTCTAATGGCCCATTCTAACCCTTGAATTACAATTCAAGATGCAATTCAAGCCCTTAAAATTGGTAATGCCAGTCCTTAAAATGACCAACCCCGGCCGCCCCTCAAATTGTAATTTGAGCCCTTGAAATTGTCAATTCCAACCCCTCAAAATTGCAATTCTAGCCCCTGAAATGGCAATTCCCGCCCCTCAAATTACAATTGTAGCTTGTGAAATGGCAATTGCTAGTGCAGCCCCTGAAATTGGCTATGGGTGAACCAATCATTCCCCTGCCAAATGATTTTGGATTGATTTGAAACTTTGCGAGTATCTTGTACATGCCCTCTTAAAGTTAATGGACAAGTATGATGTCAATGTAAAATGGTTCAAAGGGTGAACCAACAGTTCCCCTGTTGGATGATTCATGATTAATCGTTAACGATTGATCTCATATTACACTGGGACCTATCATAGGGTACATTGAACACACTGGCCAAGTTTCAAAACGAACAAAAATCATTTGGATGGGCAACCATCCGTTGGCCCATTGAACGAATTTCAATTGATCTCATATTACTCTGGGGCCTCTTCCATGGTACATTAAATATACTGGCCAAGTCTCAAAGCGAACCAAAATCATTTCGATGGCCAACCATCCATTGAGCCATCGAATGAATTTCGATTGATTTGATATTAGTCCGGGACCTGTGAGAATGTGTCTCAAACGTACTGGAAAGTTTGGAAGCAAACAAAAATGATTTGGATGGGCAACCATCCGTTCACCCATTGAATGTATTCTATTGGATCTGCTATTACTTTGGGACCTGTTGGACTGCATTTCGCATGCTCATGTTTTTTTTTTTCATTCCATTTTTGAATGGGGCGTGTAATGACTCCATATGCAATGTGCGTGCCAAATTTGGGAGCGATCAAAATTCATTTGGACCCAAAACCACAGTTTCTTGCCTGTTTTGCACTCCAAACTTGATTTGTGCTCTACTTCATGCACTCTTCATAGAGAGTTCTGCAATAGTGAGTGAAGAGAACACTTTTTTTTAGGGGCATTTTTTATTGGTCCAAATTTTGGCGGGGGAGTAGCAATGGGATGTTTGAAGCCGCAAAACAAAATTGAGCCAAAAACAAAATCGATACGTGCCAGAAACCCCCAATGAAAGGCATTACAAACCTATTTATTGGCTTAAAATTAATTTAAATTGGAATGGCTCGAGGGGTGAGCGCGTCGATGGGGAGGCAAATGATTTATTCGTCTGTTCATTTATTTGTGATTAATCATTAATGGTGAAAAGGATAAACCAAAGGTTCTTTGATCAAAAAAAATTTGAATGATTTGAAATTTTGCCAGTATGTTTTACATGCCCTCTTACATGGACCGGACAAGTATGAGATCAATAAAAAATGGTTCACAGGATGAACCAATGGTTACTTGATGTGCCAATTTCTGAATGCTTTCAAACTTTGCCATTGTATTGTACATGCCCTCTTAAAGGTACCGGACAAGTATGAGTTCGATTTAAAATATTGCAATGGGTGAACCAATGGTATCTTCATTCAGCAATTTTTGATTGTTTTGAAACTTTGCCAGTATATTGTACATGCCGTCGAACAGGTACCGAACAAATATGAGGTCATTCAAAAATGGTTCAAGGGATGAACCTCGTATTTCCAAAAATTACGTAGACTATACAGTGGGTTGCACATTTAAGTTTTCCAACCTGAGACCGTTGGCCTACTCCCTACGTTTCTAGCCTTTCTAGTCATCTTCATCTAGATTAATTACTTCGTTGTCGTCATCTCCAGATGTCGATGAAGATGCTGCGGGTGTAGAGGACGTGCCTCCACCAGTACGGAGAGTTCGAGCCTGGGCTCGAGTGGTTAAAGAGGGACCCAGTGTTGTGTGGTCCACCCTTGCCATCATGCGTAGCGTTCTAGGCGAGTGCTGACTCTCTTCCATTTGCCAGAGCCGGGTTTGTCGCTCTTACTATGGCTTCATGCAATTTTTCAAATAAATCCGATATGTTTGGAAGTGGCAAGAACCCCCCTGGAATAGGGGCAACTTGGTCACGCCATGTGTTCTGCCAATACTTTACAACACTCGTGATGGTAGCCATGAAATTGTCTAACACCTCCTCCTACTGGGGGTCTCTGCGCAACTCTGGAGGAAATGGCCCTTCATCCCGACGAGGCACCCAATACCTCTCATTCATATCATCCCAACGGATGCTAACGTTCTCCAACTCCCTCAGAAATAGGTCTCTCCCAATCGGTTCGCGATTGTATGGGTCGTTTTCCCCTGACACCCATGGATCCTCAGGCAGTCAGAAGAATCTTTGTCTGGTACAGCTCCAATGCCCTCCCAAGTTCTGGCAAAAAAGCTCCCTTTGGATTGGTCTCGTATGCCTCTAGCACGCACGGTTATTTCCCAGTTGGATGTCACCCAAAAGGTCACCGGATCTTTAACCCTAGATAACGTCATAGCATTCAAGGCGTGCATCTCTCTTGGAGCATCCCATGTCATTGTCTCCCCCCAGTGCTGACAATTTAAAAAATCGTAAGGCTCCACATCCAATGGCATGTTGTACCGGTTGTACTTGTATCCCGTGGGCATATTGTCTTGCAACCCAAACAACTCGTAGAAACGTCGATGGATTGGTCCACGGCAGTCAGGGCATTGGCTGGCTCGCATGGCTGTCGATATGAGACATGTGGGGTGGAACAAATGGCCACATGAACCAAGCATATAGCCTCCCTCCGGTCCGTAAGGGTTTAGGCACATTGTGCACACCGTACCATCTGTTACCCATGTCGCTGGATTGCTCCGTGGTATCCACGTCCGCGATTCCTCATGAATGTCAGATGACATCCTCGGCCTGCTGTCCCACTCCACCTTGACTTCCAAATCCCAGTTTATGTTCTTATTGGTATCGGAAATTGTATGCACACAGTGCTCAAACATGGCATCCTCATCACCCCATGTGGTGAATCCAGTGTACTTCGACGTGAATACATCACGCATAGTGTCATGTCTTTGCTCATGGATTCAAAACCAGGGGTGTCTTTAGGCTCTGTACTGGGAGCCCTCTTCTTGGCTTTCCCCTTCAGCTCCTCCATAGACTTGTTGTGTGCCACCTTCTTCGCCCTGGCAGCCAGAGCGTCAAGGAAGCTCTCATTGACACATTGGATGATGGTTGGGGGTTCTAGCTTTGGCCTCTGTGGAAACGTCACCGCCGAATACCGCCGTGTAGGCTCGCCCTCAAATGCCAACTTCTTGGCAGAGCCAGTCCTAGTCCGAACTGACTTGGGAACCTGGACAACTGGTGACTTGGTACCAGCAGCAGCAGTCGCAGGACCTTGCACAAAGTCGTCATCGGAGTCATTCCCTTGGGGGTTATTTTACTCCCCTGTTTCCGTGTCCTTTTCTTTTGACCTTTATTCTTCTCATTCAATTTCTCCTGAATACCTGCCTGAGCAAGCTCTGCCGCTTTCCTGGACTTGGCAAGCGCTTTTGCCTCCTTTGGACCCAGCGGAGGCAGTGGAGCCCGTTTTCGTCGGGCCTCCGCATCCAGCTTCAATTGAAACTCGGATGAGTCGAGCGAGCCGGGCGGAAGGTCCACATACCAAGAGCAGTCGCGCAAATGTTCCAGATGCCACTCCTTCACGATAACGTCAGTGTACATGGAGTCAGCCCCAGGGTTCCTCCATGCGAGGAAGAATGGCGGCTCAAAGGACAGATGACCTTTCTCCAAAAGGGAGAACTTGCAGTACCTGCATTCAAGAAACACACACAGAATGAGGTCCCGGGAACAAGGTAAATTATAGGGAATGAAACTGCAAAATAGACGCGAAAAATGGCGCCGAATAAACGAATAGACGCCGAACTGACTGGGCCCGGAACTGGAAAAATGGCGCTGAATTTCCAGTTTCGGTGCCAGCCACCCCAGGGACTTAGCCATTTTCGGGGCCCTGAAGTGGAAATTCGGCGCCATTTTCCCAGATTGGGGCCAAAAATGGCTAAGTCCCAGAACTGACTGGGGCCGGAATTGGAAAAATGGCGCCGAATTTCCGGTTTTGGTGTCAGCCACCCAAGGGACTTAGCCATTTTCGGGGCCCTGAACTGGAAATTCAGCGCCATTTTCCCAGCTTGGGGCTGAAAATGGCTAAGTCCCAGAACTGACTGGGCCCGGGAGTAGAAAAATGGCGCCGAATTTCCAGTTTCGGTGCCAGACACCCCAATGACAGCCATTTTCGGGGCCCTGAACTGGAAATGTGGCGCCATTTTCCCAGGTTGGGGCCGAGAATGGCTAAGTCCCAGATCTGACTGGGCCTGCAACTAGAAAAATGGCGCCAAATTTCCAGACTAAGTGCCAGCCACCCCCTGGATAGCCATCCCCCAGGGCCCGAATCCGGAAATTCGGCGCCATTTTTCCAAGGACTTCTTCACAACTAATTTTCATGCGCCACATAAGGCCTCTTAAATCCTCGAAATGTAGGGACTAAAAAGAAAGGCATCGCGTATGTACCTGTACAGAAGGCGCATTGCCGCTTTGTCCCCGTTCGGCTGGTCGGTGAACTCGTGGCTCCGGTGGGCATGGGGTATCTCTCGAAAGAATAGGTCGGTTTTGTAGAGCAGAAAGTACCTCGTCACATAGTCGCGTAGGCTCTCTGCTTCACCAGAAATCTCCAGCTTGAACTGATGTGATTGTGTGTCAAGCTGCTCTTGCGCATTCGTCATCACCTGTGGACATTCTCCATCAGACCGCTTTCCTCAAAAAATACAATAAATCCATCTGATACAAGAGTAGAAGCCCCAAATGAAGCGTGGGAAAGTACCTGAAACCACCATGTCATGCGGTTCATCCACATGTCGAATGTGGGGTCGGACAGTTTGTCGGGTTTGGGGAAGCTCCACATGTCCCTTGTACTTTGGGAACCATTCCAGATTTGGAGCTACCGGGTCTGTCCAACCACCTAGCATATTAGTAAGCGCCAAACACCACAAAAACGAATTGCTGCCACGACATTTTTGGTTAAGAATGTATAACCTTTTCTGTTGCATCCACACATGATGTGGCTAGACGATGCAGCTTCTCCAATGTCATCATGGGCTTCAGAGCGCGGGAGTAGTGCTTCCCCACCTCCACCAGAAAGTCGGCACCAAGGGCGGGATCAGCTATGGCCATGTACTTTACCATCCGCGACTTGTACTTTATGCAGGCCTTCGCCTTCGCAACTTTGAGATACGATTCCAGTGCTGGGAGGGTTAGTTTCTTCTCCTTTGACTCCATGTAGAACCTCCGTGCATGTGCCAAATCTTGCTGAATTTTCGTCTGTCAAGAATGCACAGATATGATTAGAAATCCTGGTCAACACTTTATCTTCTATTGGGGAAGGTGAGACAGATAAGCTGAACAAAACAGTCAGGAGCTTTACCCAAAATATGTAGTCCACCATGGCATCCATGCTCAGCCTATACCAGATTCTGTCTGCCTTTGCCTCCGACTTGCGCAGCAGGTCGACACTGAGCAAATTGGCAAACTCTTGCACCCCCTGCTTCTCGACATCCTTCACTCGGAAGAGCATATGGGACAAGTTGGTGGCAAAGAAGGCATTCTCAGTCACCCTGCAATGCCACATTTCCATTAAACAATACAGAAATGAGAATTTGCAACAAATATGACGATTGGCAATGAAGTGACTGTTTCAAATTCAAAGTTCCAAAGCAAGAGGCATTGTAACTTACGAGTTGATGTCTGCCATTGCCGCTTTGAGAAGACTGCAATCTTTGGGCCCCGCAACCTTGAGCACAACACACTCCATGGCGAAACGCCAATCCAGGACGTTGGGGTGGGCTTGGGCTATGTACTCCATCCATGCCAGGAGGCGATGATTGCCGTCCCACACGTAAAACATCTTTCTGGACAAGTGCTGGAAAAAGGATCAGTAGCAATCAATCTCTCGAACTCCTCATTTCGCCTTTGCCAATGGGGACCCCATTTGTCCACCTCATCGGAAGTGTAGGGACGAAAAGCTCCGTGGTCGTTCTCCATGGAAACGTAAAACGTGGCAGACCCCATTCGATATCCCTCCCGGAAAGAGAATTTCAGCTTGTCGATATCGCCTGGGAGGGCAGGTCTCACCACCTGGACAAAGGGGAATCCGAAAGCTTGGCCGGGTACACCATGCCCCCTAGGACCCTGCCAATGTTGCTGTGGGTTGCCTCCAACATCTTGGCAGCGGCCAACTTCATATCCGCCTCCGACATGACGTCTGTTGCAAGGGGGGTTCTCCGGTAGCCCACCCGGACCGCCAAATCCAGCATGTATGCTCCGGGTTTGGGGCCTGGGGATGTCCGGGAGGAGGTCATCCTGGTCAGAAAGCTACCTCTCGTCGTCCTCAACATGGTCAACCACCGCCGGAACCACCTCGAGCACTCTCCCCGTCTCTACTGCCCTCTCCCCGGCTTCACCTCGAACTTCCACAATCCGTGCTCTTTGTGGTGTTCTTTCCCCTCCTCCAGTCTCCACCATATGAGTAATTTGGTGGGCTGCTCCCACCTGCGATGGTGTAACCGGTGTGTTACTGCCTGTTTGTGGTGTCTTGGAGGGATCCACCGTCTCTATGCGTCCCTCGCTTACATGGGCATCTGTCATTTCAACAACCCTGGCTTCTTCAGTGGCCTTTTCTGTTGCCTCCTGGCTAGCCTTATGTCTCGCCTATTCATTTGCCCTCTCTTTTGCCCTCTCACGGGCCTTCTGTTTCTTACTAGGGGTAGTAGCAGGGGAGGCCTCCAGGACGACCACCTTTGATTGAGGCGAACTGACACCCTCGTGCGCCCTACTCACTCCCCCCCCGCAGCCCGTGACGGCTCTTCTCGCCGGGGATTGCATGTGCTTGGCTTTCTTCTTCTTTCTTTGCGTGGGCGGGCCCTACTGCATGTGCATCAACTTCCTCCATTGCCGGATCTGCTGTCCTCATCCGACGCCCTTCACCTGCCATGCCGCCTGCACCAACCTCCCCAATGCCTATTCTGTCGTACTCTCGCTGCAGGTCCTCCCGTCCACCAACAAAAGGATTTAGTTTGCCCTCCCGCCCCAAGTTGGGCGATCCAAAAATGCGTAGCGGCTTTTGGAGTGACTGCTCGAGCAGTTGGAGCTGTCGATGATACCACTAGCGTGTCGGGCTCGTCGTCACTCTGTCATCCCCAACAATCGTGAGAACCAACATCGCAATGAAAACCACCATCGCAACGAGCATCGCAACCACCATCGCAACAATCGTGGAAAAACAATGAAAACAAAACAAAACCAAGTATGGAGTGGCATGGAACAAGCATGAAAACAAACCCAAGCAATCCCTAAGAATCACATGCAGAAGCAGCCTTTTCCAGAGGTGCCGGCTTTGCACACGCATTGCAAACTATCTAAGGTTCACTCAACCAGTAGCTTGCTGAAATCAACATGAAAATTTAAGGACGATTTCGATAAGACGGGAAAAGAGGGTGAAATGTTTTGCAGGCACTTCATCTGCACAGACAATCTTCTCAGCTCAGCATGGATTTCCTTAATTCTGGGATGCAACCTGTCATCTACAGCGAAGGTGTGCTCCCTGTTGCAAATCTCAATGCAGCAACGACCTGGCTCTAACCCCTCTGACCTTCATCATTCTTCTCACCAACTCCTGCTTTTGCAACGACCTGGCTCCTTTCTAACCCCTCTGACCTTGATCATTCATCTCACCAACTCGTGCTTTTGCAATGCAACCATGCACTTCTAGGGCTGCCAGGCTGAAGATGCCAAAACAAACAAACAAAAAGCAAGGAAGACCGCACATGTTACACAAAGCGAAAGAGGAAGAGGCTTGCCTGAGAGTGCTCGGCTTCAGTTGGCGTGGGCTATGAGCAAGACAATGGGATCTCCTGCTGGAGCTTCAGTTTGGCCATGCGAGAGGTTGGACGCCGCCCGTAATACAAAGGCTTCAGCTTCCGCCGCGGTCTGGGTGTGGGGTTTCTCTCAGGAGAGCCACGCCCTTCTCCACGCGGCATAAGTCCCAGCAAAAGAAAAAATCTCCCGAGGTATGCGTGCGTATATGCCTGGAATGGAATTTCATCCAATCATCACATCAGGTGTCGAAGGCGTATCCGGGAAGCAAGCGCGGAATCCCTGTGGAACATCCGGTTCAAAACCGACGGCAGACAACATTTAATGCGCAACTGCGCCATTAAATGTCGTTGGTATGGAGGTCGGCCACAGGCGCCGACAGGCCCACCCTCCCCCCGAGACTTCATCAGTCGCCCGCTGGATGGAAAAAACGGCGCCGAATTTCCATCCAGCGGATGAAGTTGGACGCAACGTGGCCTTCCCTCCGCCCGAGCCGTTCTCATCCACGAGACGCCGGATGGAAAAATCCATCCTGCAGGTAATTTGGAGCGCGGCCGGATGGAAATCCGGCGCCGAATTTCCATCCTGTAGGCAAAAAATTCCAAGTTTAGTATGTAACCAGTAAAAAAAAACGCAAAAAGTGCATACATGCCTTCCCGCAGACGTCGACGATAATATGTTATTTGAGTTCCCTCCTCGAACGGACTATTTTAGGGCGTCCAGAATGTTGACAGATATGGATAGGAAACATGAGGTCATCCTTGGTGCGTCACCAAAACCACCAGCATGAAGATGCTCAATGGTGTGCGGGTGCGCTACGTTGTTTGTGCGGGCGCGTTGCAGTGTTTCTCCCCAACTTGCTTCCACTTTAAATCTAGAGGTCACAGGAACGAGACGGATTGGACAGGCACAACTCATCAACCATTTCAAGCTCAGGAAAAGGTTCCAAACTCCACATTTAAGTGAGCGCATTGCAAAGAACCACCACATTGCATGTCTGTTTGTAATGCCAAGCAGTTCTATGTGTTGCACCGTTTCCCTAACCTCACACGAGCTTGCATACACGTTGGTTCCCATTGTCACAAATTGGCGAGGGGGAACTCGCGGGAGGCTGTCCACGAGGCAGAGCAGCTCGTTCAAGAGGAGGTTAAGTTGAGACCTGATGCCAAACCCAAACAGATACAGCTGCAGGCCGCCCATAAGATGGCATTGGCCAGAATTATGTCGGTAGACGGCTCCGACAGAGTTCCTCTCGATGAGAAGGAAATGGAGGCATTGCTGGAGTCAGTGTCCCACGTCTGTTCACCGAATGTCCAAAACCACATTGTCTCCTGCAAACAGAGAATTGGGCGTGGCTCGGATATGCACTCCATTCTGGAGATGAAGCGACGATGTGGATATGACTACATTCATGGAAGTAGGTTTCCTGGACAAGGGACCGAGGCAGATCGTTGTTTCGTATTCAAAATGTCCACGTGTGGGCCTGGCAGCGGCGTCGAACTGGTCGACCGGATGATGAGTGGGGACTAGTCAAACAGTTGGGTCATGTTCGACCATATCAAGCGAATTACAAATCACTAGTGGATGACAATGGCTGCACATGTCTACGACACCCACTGTAGGATGCTAATGACAATTGCTATTTGTGAGATGAAAGGAGAGGACACATAATCGGAGATGCTTCTTTGGCAGGGAATAAACGAACAGATGGCCAAGGCGGGATTGCCCCCTCCCAATTTCCGTGGTTTCATGGTGGACAACGCACAAGCAAATTGGGCTGCCATCTGAAGGGTATACGGGGAAGACCCCAATGTGGACTTGAAGGAGTGTAGGAAGGAGCCTGCGTTGGGGGATGGCAGAAAGGGGAATGTGCAAACCTACCGAGAAACCTTGACCACCAAAATCGACATGATATGTGGGGACGGAATAGCAGAACACCCTGATGACGAAAGCTGGCCCACTCACGAACCACAGGAGCAACCAGACAGTGATGACAACATAAACAAGAAGCTGCCACCACGACAATCCTGGGACGCACTTCCTACCCAACAGACAAGCATGCCACCACCCTACATCCCCAAGATGGAAGGCAAAGAGAGATCTTGTGGGTTCCATTTTCTGCAGAGCTTGTCGCAGTACACAACCCCGCTCGTGGCGCCAGATTTCAGAGAGGAGCACCGTTCCATGTATCTTGCGTGGAAGCGTGCTCCCACCTTGGATGATGCAGAGACACAGTTTGCATGTATACGGGCTTGGTGGACAACGTCAGGTGCTGTAAAGAAATTAGACGAGGGAGCAATGGTCAGTTGGCTAGCATGGTGGCATTATCATTTCCTCCAGTTCGGCGACTATATGCGGGAGGTGAGTTGGACAAATTCGCGTCCCGTTGAATATTATGCTACTCATTATTTGTAACTTGTTTGTAACCTCAACATGTGCATGTGCAGGAAATGTGTCTGGACTCCAACATCGACATGCCGACAACAAACATGGCCAAATCAGTACATTCTTCCTGGCGTGCCTCCTCTACGGCGCATCTGGTGGACATCCTCATTGCCACAACGGAGGACATTGTCAGGTCAATTATGCAGCAATGCAGGTACAACGAGTTCTTGAAAGGGAAACAGTGGGGCTTGGGGCCGGACAGGCAGAAAATGCTGATGCGGACTGCCTCCAGATCGAAGAATCCTCGCAAGTGGGCGGCAACCTTGCGAGAGGGCCTTCGGGACACGCCATTGCTTCAAAGAGGCCAACACTTGGAAGGAGATGTTCACACCCGTCCAGTGAGACGAAGACTTGACGAGGCACCTGGCGGAGAAGAGGATTCATGGCGAGCTGACAAGAATATTCGCACGCTCCCTCGTGGTCCCGTGATGTTGCCCGAGGAGGTCTCGTCGAGCACCGCAAGTCCTGCACGTTCAAGATCGTCATCTCTTTTGAGCACAGGGCACGTGCCCGAGGAACATAACGAGCCATCTGTAGTAACGCAGTACAACATACCCATTGTGGAGACAAGAGTGTCGGAGTCACACTGGAGAATTGCAAGGACATTGCCGGCATTTCGAGGGAAGTGCTGCGCCATCCGGGTGGATACGAGAGCACGCTGTGGTGAGATGATTCGGAGGAACCCACACGGTGTTGTACCTGCACCTTGTTTTAGCGGCAGATTTTTGACTCCCACATTTGCTCACGCCACAACGCAGACGTTTTGGTTCTGTAGGCACGACATAATGACCTGTGTATTTGGCAAGCCCAAGTACGGGATTCAGGGAATGCCGGAGCCTCCGGGCGTTTGGCCTGTTGCACCGGGTTGCAACCTCTCTCAGAATGAGGCGGATGCTCTTTCTGCAGCAGGATTTCGAATGGTGCAACGCACAGACGTCCCGGCCCACGCATTTCCTGTTCCTCAGACGCAGCCATTGCAGACTGCTCGGTCCAATAGAGACGGATTGGACAATTTTGCACATCCCACAATGCGATTCGGAAGAGTGACGAGACGACACCCTCCCAACAAGTTGAATGAGACTCGGATTGCCAATGCTCTTGGGATGGCTTGCACTATTCAGAGCTCCGTGGATGTACCCCCACCCGGCCTTGGGCGTGTTTATCAGATGGCAACGGCCGGCTCAGCTGTATGCGACGACGTATACACAATTACGATTGGAGTGGAGCCCACTTGCAATTGTACGGACTTCTCGTTGATGGAAGCAAAGAAGGGTTCAAAGTATTATCCGTGCAAGCATCTGTATTACATTTATCTGAAGAGGTTGAAGATGAACTTGACTATTGATGACTTTATTCATGCACCAGCGTTGAGCATGAACGAGCTGCACAAACTCCTCCGCCGGGATTCCAGAAATCATTGATGGGGCAAAGGGAATCCACTATATGGATATTTTCAATTACATTTTGATGCATTAGACTTTGTTTTGAACTGTAATGAAATGCACCCCAAAACTCCAGGAATGAGACAAGCAATATTCCAGAAAACTGAGTTCCAACAGTAGCAGTTGTGGGGCCATTTCAGGAAAAATGGCGCCGAATTTCCCTATTTTGGGCCGAAAACTGGCTAAGTCCCAACATGCACGGGAACGATGTCTGGAAAAATGGCGCTGAATTTCTAGTTACATGGCCCAGAACTGCCAAACATCTGTGCAATCCCCGGCACCATGTACCAAAATTCGGCGCCACATTTCCAAATTTTGGGCTTACACACCTGCCATGTTGGGACCTATAGCCGCGAAATTCGGCACCATTTTTCGCCGGAGACACCTATTACCGTGAAATACGTCGCAGATTTTTCCGGTTTCGGAACCTATTACCGCGAAATTCGGCGCCATTTTTGCAGATGTCGCTCGAAATTCGCATGAGCGGAAGACGAAATATCATGAGCACGGCTCTCAAAACTACAATTTTTCCTTCAAACAATGAATATATATATATTTCTGACACGTTCCATTAAAATAATGTTTTTAAATATTTTTTATTTCCAAAATTTGTACTTCTGCTCATGAAAACCGATTGTCTTGCTACTCTGCTCATGCCGCTCATGCTCATGACATAGCTAACCTCCACTACTGCTCCCGTGGTAATGTACCCTTGTTCCGCCATTTGCTAAGTATCGCGTACTTAGCCTTTTCTGCCCGTGACCAGGTAGTGTACACCAATCACCACCCAGTATGTCCCGTCATAACCCTTGCTGTATGGCCCCCGTAGCTTAGCCGTTATCATTTATTCCCCCCCCTCTTTTGAAATTGTGTCCGCACAATTTCGTCAGTTCCTGTGCTTGCAACCAGTTAACAGCTTGCGTCCCTGTTTCTCTGAAAGGGTGGTCTCTGTCCAAGACCAATGGTGAAAAGTGGTCTTTTGCCTGGCGCCATGCTTCAGCATATAGTGGTCTGCTCATATATGCTGAAGTGCCTACGACTCTCTCTGGTGGCTCGAATTTGGGTAATTCCCAGTGAGTATCTTTTTCAATACTCTCATAGCGCTGCTAGCTTCCCCTCATTGTCACGAACATCTGGTACAAGTAACTACCAATATAAAAACTTGGGCAGCCCATTACAATGTCTACTGCCGGGGTAGGATTAATCTTCAATTGCCCCACTGCCCACATGTAAGCTATCAGCTCTTTGTACTCCAGGGGAGCCTGGTGCCAAAATTCAACCAATTCTGCCTGACCATGTCTCCTCCCTAGCCAGTGGCCTCATCCTGTATCTCAAAGGTATGAGAGTTTGATTGAGCAGATGCAATTGACCCAATGACCTGCAGGGGGTTAAGGTTTTGAATGTCTTTTCTAGTATTTTCTGGGATTTGGTGGGTTGGGAGTACCATCATTTTAAAGTATTCCTCTGAATACTTTAGCCACTCCCCATCCTGCTTGCATGGCATGATTTGGAAATCATCCACTACTACCGAAGTTGATGCCACCAGAACACTTGGTAATGGTACGGGGTTTACCTCTTGAGTAGATGGCCCTGTTGTGGCCTGTACCAGTGCCCGTTGACTTTGTGGTGTTTGTGCTGGTGTTGTTGTTGTTGATTGTATTGGTGCTTCTTGTTCATGGTCTTGCTCCTCTTGATCGTCTTCGTCCATGAGCTCATCTTGTTTTGGAATTGGTGGCAGAAATTCCTCGTGAATGTCTGTCACCAACTTTGTCAATTGACATTTCATTTGTCTTACCATTGCCCTGTTGAGTTTCTTCATTTCCAGTTCACTCCCTTCACTCAACCAGGCTCTGGCCAAGGCTGCGTCCAGCCCTCCTTGCAGTGTTAGCTTCTCCAGTTGTTGTTTCCATTCTTGTTCATCGCCCATGGCAATGTCTCTTTCTGTGGTGGCTATGAACAGCCTGCTTTCAACATTTTCCCTTTTCCTCAGCAGTATAGTGTTGCATGAGAACCACTTGCTTCCCTGGTCTTTGGCAGTCTTCAGCTGCCCTTTGAGTGTATCCACTTGCTCCTTAAGTGTCTGGACCTGTCCTGTGAGCATTTCCACCTCTGTCTCCGTTTTCCGAGATCGCTCTCTTTCTGCATCGAGGTCGGCTTGGACATGGCGTGTTTCGTCTATTTGTCTTTGCCACTTCTGTTCCCACTGGTCTCTGCGTTGTATCAAAGTGTTGTATTGGCGAAGTAAGGTTGTCTTTTGATCTTCCAACAATGCGATTGTAACCTCGTGGTTACATACTGTTCTTGTTGTTGCCAATTCCCTCTAATGTTTCTCCTTGATGTGGTCTAAGATCATGCTAAGGTTCTCCGGGGTTATGTAATCCTTGGCCCTGTCCATACAAGCTGTTACTTGACCCAATGCTTGTATTGCCTGCAAAATTACATTCTGTGGCGTTTCTTCCAACCCTGTGTCCCATGCTGTTGTATCCAGAACCTATTGTGCTAGTAGTAATTCCAAATTGGAATTATTGTCTTGCTGCTGCTGACTCTGTGTCTCTTGCACCACCTGTTGTCGCTGCTGACTGTGTGCCTCTTGCACCACCTGCTATTGCTACTGATTGTGTGCCTCTTGCACCCTCTACTGTTGCTGTTGATTGTGTGCCTCTTGCATCATGTGCTATTGCTGCACCACTACGTCTCCCTCCTCTGTTCCTGGTTGTGTGGCCTCTGTAGGTGCTGTTTGTTGGGTTTCGGTGTTACCATGGCTAATTTCCAGGGGTGTTGCTTCATTGGTCTGTGGTCGGTTCCCTCCTTCTGGCTGTTGATTCTCTCATTCTCTCTGCAGTGTGGAATCAGCCGCCGAGTTGAAGATGTCCTCTACTACTGCACTTGTGGTTGCTTCGTTGATCCGGGCTCTCTTTGCAAGTCCGCCCTCTTCTTCTTCTTGACCTGCTGCCGTGTCACTTCCTTCTTCCTCCATCGTTTCTACCCGCTGTATAATTCCCAACGTCGTTTGCTCTTCGGGTGTCAGGTGTACAGTGTATCGAATCATTTGGAGTAACAAGGGAGTAGCCATGGTAACAGTCGCTTCTTTCTTCTTCTTTGTCAACTGTGTCAATCCTTGGGTTAACTTCTTCAATAAGAAGCTTGCCCAATTCACGATTTGCCCATTGAGGCAAATCAACACTTGATCGATTAGCTCCTTGGTACAGTAGCTGTGGTTTTTCCTGAGGCAAAGCAACGTGCTAAGTACCGGGGCTATCTTCCTAAAGCCGGGGTTTTTGCTGTGACTGCATGTGTAACCTTGATCGGCTTGGTTGAGATTCTCAAACAGGTCCGCAAGTACAAACCTTGGAGGTTTGCCGCTGTGCGCTGTCGATCACTTTTTCGGATCATAATTTAGAATAGCACATTTGATGTACATTAGTATATATTTTATGAAGTTTAGTATGAAATCATATTAAGAAATCATAAGTTAAATGGAATTCTAGCAATGGCAGAGCCGAAGGACCAGTCGAAGGACAACTCCTTGATTCCGAGATTGACAGACGATGTGACACTAGAATGCGTTGCATGGGTGCCTCGCTCTTATTATTTACTGTTGACAGGTCGTTGTAAGAAATGGCAGAATGCGCTAGCGGTGGTTGATGACGAAGGCCGCAACGACGTCCTTGAGACTCGCAAACGGGTAGAGATCAAGGAGGAATGGGTTTACGTGTTGGCTGGTCCTGCACACAATGTACAGCCTCTCATAGGTGCACGGAAGTGGTGGGCGTTTGATTCCGGTAGTACGCGTTGGCGTTGTCTGCCAGGCTGCCTTGTGGATTATACCTTTGAAGTTTCTGACAAAGAATCTTGCTGGGGGATCTCACCGGCAGACGACTCTCAGAACAATGCTACAACTTGCTACTTCAAGCATGGGAACCTCTGCCCGACCTCAACCTAGCACGGGAAAGGGAGCTAATGGGAAAACAAGGATAAATGTGAACCGCTGGATATTGGTTGAGCAAGGGTAGCGATCCCCACTTCCCAAATGGATGAATGACATGGATGAGGAGCAACATTCATGAGGATTTAAAACGGTTCATGTCAATTTAAGTTGGTCATGTACCAACTTAAGTTGGTCATGTCCCTGGATGGATGAAAGTTATAGATGGATGAAAATTATGAGGAAGAATGAAAATGGATGAAATTAGCGGATGGAACCATGGATGGATGGATTACGGGCTGGATTTTTGGACAGATGACAATGGATGGAGGAAAAACACGTGGTTCAATCTGATCCGTTCAGGTGGAGGGCGCAGATCTGAAGGATTAAAACAAAAAAGATTATATCTTATATTAATGAACACTCTAGGGAAAATTAATTAAAAACTCTAACTAGGTGTCGGTGCTTAAATGCACCAGTAGTAATTTATTTATTTTTGGAGAAAGGGCTGGATGAAAGTAGTCAAAACAAGTGACGGATGTAGGGCGACGGACTGATATAAATCAGCCGGCGAAAGAGAGAACGGGGACACTATAGTCTCTCTTGCTCTCTCTCTCACTCTCTCTCTCTCTTATCAGTAGTAGCTTGAGTGTCTGCCTTGCAATAGTTCAGGAAAGGAGGTTGCCATAGATAGTAGAAGGTGTATTCGAAGTGCTTATAAATACACCGTGAAGAGGGTAGTAGCATCTGATTTGAAGGACCAGCGATCAGTGTTACTCTATATGTAGTGGAAATGCTTGTAAATATCTCGTGAATTTGGTAGTGGCATCTGATTTGAAGGACCAGCGATCAGTGTTACTCTATATGTAGTGGAAATGCTTGTAAATATATCGTGAAGAGGGTAGTAGCATCTGATTTGAAGGACCAGCGATCAGTGTTACTCTATATGTAGTTTGCGTGAAGCCATGATTTGTCAGTGTTACTCTATATGTAGTAAATAAGAGGGTAGTAGCATCTGATTTGAAGGACCAGCGATCAGTGTTACTCTATACATATAAATACACCGTAAGCGGGTAGTAGCATCTGATTTGAAGGACCAGCGATCAGTGTTATTCTATATGTGGGAAATGCTTGTAAATATATCGTGAAGAGGGTAGTAGCATCTGATTTGAAGGACCAGCGATCAGTGTTACTCTATATGTAGTTGAAGTGCTTGTACATACACTGTGAAGCGGGTAGTAGCATCTGATTTGACGGACCAGCGATCAGTGTTACTCTATATGTAGTTGAAGTGCTTGTACATACACTGTGAAGCGGGTAGTAGCATCTGATTTGACGGACCAGCGATCATCGGGACTGAACGAAGGAACGCTAGAACTTCAAGAAAGAGGCCGAAGGTTCGTGAAACGATCTGCTGATGGAAACGTTAATCACTGGCTGACTCGTAATAACTAGTGGCGATTCAAGCCTCGTGGTGTCTGATCATGTTCAGGGAGTTGAAGCATTGCATAATTGGAAGTTGTGAAACAACCGTTTAAAAGAGTTTATATACTACAAGTTTCTCAATAATGGTACCTGCGTTTAGTGGTTAAGGAAGTTATTTGCGCATCATAGGGCAAAGGTTCAATAGTTAAATTACTGCTTGTATCCTCACAAATCCATCTTGGTCTGTTGGTTAGGGACCTTCGCTGCATCGCCAAGGTTGAGGGATCAACTCTCATTTGTTACAACTGAGTTAGTTTTTGCTTATACTTCTTTTAATAAAAAGAACCTTTGTAATAGCCCTATAAGTACTTAGATAGACAGGTTGGTTTTGAATATAACTTGAGGGACTTACCAGTTAGAGATTTCGCTTGCACATTCGAGGTTGGGGTTTCAAATCCCAATAGCCGCCACACTGCTTCCTATAATTAGTTTTGATTCTCTTCTTTTATTTTGGTTATAGTAATATTGTTTGTTGGGCTGATCTTTTCCTCAAAATGATCTAATTAATTATATATTCTTGACTCACCTAGATTAATGGGTACTAGTAAGAACTAAATAAATCAGTATCTCTATCATTTGAACATATACATAAAGTTATTCAAAAAGAAAAGAAATACTAAAGTTGATTAATTGAAATTAATTTGTTGTTGTTTACTGAATAATTAATATTTACACTAGATATCTCTCCTCTAAAATAACCATAACCCTTATACCAAGGGTAATTATACATTCGCATTGCTTATTCCTGGACTATTGTTTTCGTAAATACGTTAGTGAGTTAGTACTAACTGTTGGTTACAAATTACAAATGCAAAACACTTATAACATAGAAAAATTATAATCCACACTAGCAGCACCCTCGGGGCTAGGCGGCGCCTTCGGGACCTAACCTAGCTCTGTCTAACACGAACCCTAAATTAAGTATGCACTCGTTAATGGGATGCATTAATGATTGACATGCGCCGGTACGTCCAGACTGGGAAGGTGAAACACTTCCGCCAAGTACTTCTCCGTCAATAGAATCTGTGTGTCACGGACATTTGTGCTTCGAGTGCTGGTGTTGTAATTCTCCAAGAACTCCTTGCATAGCTCGTCGTGCTTAAGGTTCCAGTCCAGCATGGTGATGAAGTATCGCGGGCCAAGACTATCCAACGTCTCATGTGCGGCACCAGTCTATAGACGGCTGAAGCAAGATGCCGAATACCGATGGTCTCCAGCTTGCCAGGAATCATTTGATTCACTAAAAAGGGCACTCACAGCGGCACCAATTCTGATAAATCCAAGATGGGATTTACCATTTCATGTACACAGTGATGCATCAGACATTGCTTTGGGGGCAGTTCTAGCTCAGAATGTGACGGGCACAATAGATTCACCAATCTATTATGCAAGCAGATTGTTGACAGCAGCCGAGAAGAACTATAGCACCACAGAAAGGGAAGCATTGGCAATGATTTATGTTGTTCAAAAGTTTCGGCATTATTTACTTGACAATTGATTTAAGTTTATTGTTGATCATCAAGCTCTAGTTCATTTACCAAATCGACCACTAGCTAGTGGCAGGGTTGCTCGATGGTTATTGCTTCTTCATGAGTATGATTTTGAAGTTGTTCATAAACCAGGAAGATTACATGTTACAGCAGATCATTTGTCAATGATTACTACAGGAGAACCAGCCACGGTGGTAGAGGATCAACTTCCCGACGCATTTCTGTTTGCTGTTCAACTAGAAGCACAAGATGAAGAGACAGATCCTACAGACGCTCTGGGAGTGTTTCAAGGAGACTATGACCTCCCAGATTCTCTTAAACTCATGGATGACACTGATGAAGAAGAGGACTCATCAGATGAAGATGAACCTCTTGATGAAGGACCTATGATTGAGGAAGAGATCCAGAAGAAGAAGATGACAAGGAAAACAAAAAAACAAACAATCAAGAATTGGCCAATATCAGTATTGGAGCTTATATAGTTACCAAAGAAGAATCAGAAGACATTCAGAATCAAGATCAAGACGATTGGCAATGGCCAATCAAATACTATCTGAACACATGGAAATTTCCTGAAGACTACACCAAAGATGACAGGAGAAAGCTTTCAATGAAAAGCAAGCCATACACAGTAATCAAGGGAATTCTGTTTAAAAGAGGAATTGACTCCATAATGAGAAGATGTGTGAACAAAGAACAAGCCAAAACAGTGATGCAAGAGCTACACGAAGGAATTGCAGGAGGACACTTCAGTTCGGACCTGACAGCAAAGAAGATATTATTAGTAGGTTACTGGTGGCCTACTGTATTTGGAGACACTTATGAACACTGTCAACAGTGTGATGTTTGCCAGAGGATGGGACCAGTAGAACGAACTGGGAAGGGTGCTATGCACCCAATACTACCACCAGAACCATTTTAACGCTGGGGGCTAGACTTCGTGGGGCCCATTAAACCTCCAGCAAGGTACACACAGAACCAATACATCCTCATAGCCACTGACTACACTACCAAATGGGTAGAGGCCAAGGCACTAAGAGACAACACTGCCTGATCGACAGCCAAATTCTTATATGAAAACATCATCACACGATTTGGTTGCCCACAATTCGTCAGTGATCAAGGATCACATTTTATAAATGATGTCATAAAATGCTTGATGGAGGAGTTCATGAATGTATATCACAAGAGTACTGCTTACTATCCCCAAGGAAATGGCTAGGCCGAATCTACCAACAAGATATTATGCACTACTTTAACCAAGATAGTAAATGCCAATCGTACAGATTGGGACACCAAAATGAACAGAGCACTATGGGCATTCAGGACATCATACAAGGTGACCATGAAACATACACCATTTCAATTGGTGTATGGAGCAGAGGCACTATTACCCATTGAATGTATGATACCCACACTACGAATCGGAACTCATGAACGATGGGGTTTAGAGGAATCTCTACGAGTCAGAGAATATGAGTTATTTCATCTGGAAGAAGTTCGGGCAGACGCTTCTGTAGGGCATATGTGTTGGCCATGGTTCACCATACGGTATACGGGGTGGTAATGCTGTCCCCCAGATGAATGGTGGTCTAGCCGTAGTGGTGCCCTGAACTCGTATTGCCACCTGTCTTAGTACATGCCGATTCACCGTGTCGTGATGAATGTAGTATGCACTGGTGGTTTCACGCTCCTCATCTGCAGTTTGGTCTTCCTCGTTGGCATATAAGTCATGTATAAGGGCTTTGTCATGTATCCCTTTGTAGCCTTTTAATTTGTTAATATTAATTCGTCCCACGAATTCTTGTTCCAAGGTCTGCAAATCAACAGTTCCATTGTCATGTACCTTTTTGATTTGAAATGGTCCCATCCATGGCATTTTCAATTTTCCGCCCAGTTTGATCTTCTTGATTTTTGGTAACCATAAAACAATGTCCCCGTCCTGGAAAGATTTTTCTTTCCCTTCGGATATTTTTTTTCTTCGCTGTTCTTGAATTCGTGCCATGTTATCTAACGAATACGAAGCAGCCAACGAGTCACTGCTTATGTTAAACTCTGAGATGTACGCTCCAGATTACCCCCACCGACCATGGTAATCATACACCACTAACCATCGATCATAACACGGAGGAAGAACGACGGCGCAATCCAACGGATTGCCAAAAGACGGCGGATGATAAGGGCAAAGCCATTAAACCAAGCTGCAAGTACTGCGCACACGCCGCCCATCTAAAAACAGACCACATACCAAAATGGATGAACACATCCAAGATGGATGAACGTAAACTGACCAAAACCGGACAATCATCAACAACCATCAGTTCGATCCAAGACAAACCACAAAGAAAACACCAACGGAAGAAAATCAGGCACATCCAGAAAAGGGATGAAGTTTACTCAAAACCGTTACCAGAAGCTAAATGCTTCTTGGTAAGCTTGGGCCCAGCAATTAAAGCTAATTGTGCTTTAAACCTAGGCAGACAGCAGGACATAATTACCTCCACGAGAACCTCGAGAGAAGTTACAGAAGAAGCCTACAGAGGAGAACCCCTACTTAAACCCAAAAACGAACTCCTCACCTTCTCTTTCACAAACTGGAAATTGCTGTCTACACAACTTCCAGTGTGCTTCATACTGCTTGTGATACAGGAATTGGTGCTCCAATTCCTTACAGCAACAACAAAACTAAGGGAAATGGCAGGCACCAAGCGGAAGGCACCAAGTTCTTATGCGCAAGTGAATTTCAAAATCAGCCCAGCGTTGCAGAAAATCGAGGAGGACGCAGATATGACTTGTTTTGATCCATTTTTTATCGTGAGAGTCTGACTTCCCCACTCGTGGTGTGATTGGGCTTGTGTTAACCACGGTCGGCCAAGTAGTAGCGAATATCCTTTTGCCACATCCTCCATTCTGAGAATGGTTACTGATACTTCGTATACCAGTCCTACTACTTCCATTGCAAGTCGTCTGATGATACCCAATGGCTGCACTTTTCGTTGATCGGCCATTCGCACCGTGAATGGAGCAGGTTCCATGTGCCCCAATCCTAGTGACTTCTTCATCTTCTCTATCATGATATTCACTCCGGATCCTCCATCGATGAGTACATCCGTTACCAGCTTCCGTCCAATACGTACTTGTATTACTGGTATTGCTTCGTTGTAGTCTGGAGTTTGTTGTATAGTTGTGGGTTTAATCGTGTAAACCTCTGGTGTTGGTTTTTGTTTTGGTGTGGGAGTCAATGCCTCAATTTCCCGAAATAAAGTTTTCTTGCAGTGTGGAGCAATTTTTAATAATTGTCCAATGGTAATTTGGGTCTTGGTCTGGCAGATTACTTCAGCCAATTCTGTTTCCGTGGTTGCATTTGTGGTCTTCATTGTTGGTCTAATTTGATTATCTGGAGTTGGCTCTCCAGAAGGTATATGGGTTCCCTCTTGCATTTGAGCTATGGCTTTACTTACCTCCTGGTGTAAGCTCTTTTCCTCCTGCCATGCTGCACTTTTTGGATATTATTTTCGTTCTTCTTCAATCTCTTTATCTGGAGGCTTCTGTTTCTTGGCCTGAGCTTCAGCCGAGAATTTTGTTTCCGCAGGTCAATTTCGGCGCCATTTTAGTTGCAATCCCCAGCCTTCAGCCGGGTATTTGGTTTCCGGACCCAATTTCGGCGCCGTTATCGGCTGCACTCCGGTGGCTTCAGCCGAGTATTTGGTTTCCGGGGCCCGTTTCGGCGCCGTTATCGCCTGCACTCTGGAGGATGCAGCCGGGTATTTGGTTGGCGGAGCCCAATTACTTTCACCATTGTTGGCTTCACTCCCGAGCCTTCAGCCTGCTATTTCTTTTCCTGTGCCCAATTACGGCACCGTTATACCCAACCATCCTGCACTTCTGCAACAGTACTATCCACGGTTATAGGTCGCCATTGCGTTTTCGGAGTCTGCAAACCCGGATCCTAATTCCGCTTGCGTCTCTCCACTACAGGAGTTACCACACTCACGGCTACACTTGGTCCGGCTTCCATATTTCCCACTTCTGCCTTATGCTTGATTCGCAGCTGACATTCATGTTTCCAGTGTCCCTCTTTCTTGCAATAGTGGCATCTCGTGATTTCTTTGTTTCTGGGTTGATGTTCTCTATCCCGTGGTGGATAGTCATCTCGTGGCCTCTGATAACGATTACCCATATTGTATCGTCTTGGTCCATCCGATCCCTGTCGGATTTGGACTTAGTGTACCCCCACCTCTCGTGTGTACCCACTCTTCTTGGCCCGTTGATTGTAAATACAATGGCTGGTATTATGATTGTTCATATGACAAATATCACAGTATTTGTCTTTCATGTGGCATTCTGTTGCCAAGTGTCATGCAGTCCCGCATTTGTGACACCGTGTTGCCTTTCGTGGCCCTTCATCTTTAAAATTCTTGATAGCCTCTGCTATCTTCTGATCCAAAGTGGTTTTGTCAATCACTTCTTTCTTCTTTTGCTTGGGCTTTTCTTCATCATCAGTTTTTCTTCTTCCAAGGGATCCTTGGAATCTTTACTTCTGCTCTGATGAAATCCCAATTCCAATTTCTTTGCAGTTCTTACTGCTTCAGCCAAAGTGTTGTTAGGCATGACTGTAACCATGGTTACATATTCAGGACGAAGTCCGTTGATGAACCATGATTTTTGCAAGTCATCACCTGGTGCTTGAGGTAGCTTCCTGATCAGAGTCTTCATTCTCTCCAGGTAGTCGACTACCAATTCTTTCTTTTCTGTCTCAGGTTTTGTAATCCTGTGAAGATTTCAGACGTGGATTTGTTGGATCTATATTGTTCTTGAAACGCGGCTCTCATATCCGCCCAATTTGCAAAGTGATTGGCTAGAAAGGTTGCCAACCATTCAATGCTTTTTTCTGGCCATTGAACAAGGAAATAATCAGATCTTTTCCTGATCTGTTGTTTCATTGTAAATGGTGCACATGTTCTCAAATTGATTAAGATGGATATCCGGATCAGATTTCCCATCATATAAAGGAAACGGCGGTCTGGTTTTGCTTGCTGCTAAAGCCATTGGTGCTGTTGGTGCAACTGGTTGTCCAAACTGGAATGGTCCCGCTGCTGCTGGCTGTGGTGGTGTTGGGATTGTCAAGGCTAGTGGTGTTGTTGGTGTTTGTCTTCCAAACAATGATTCAAAGCTAGGAGGTCCTTGTACCAATGATAGCCGTCTTCCAGCTGTTGTCCCTACTAAGCTTAATGAATCTTTAAAAGCTTTGAGTGCAGTCCTGGTTATCCTTTCTAGAGAAGTAGTTTCACTTTTTTCCCCTTCTTCACTCAGAATATTCTCAAATCTTTCTTCCAATATTTCAGCAAAACCTCGATTTGGACTTGTTACTGTAGAAGGTCCTTCAGATCTTTCTTGTGGTAACCATTCGCCAAGTGCATTACTTGCAACTCCTTCTGGTGTGGTGTTCTCACTTTCCAAAGATCCGATTTCCTAATCTTCTAGTTTATCACTGTCAATTTGTCTTGATGTCTCACTTTGAATAATATTCAAGTTTTGTAATTTTGGGAACTCTTTTCTCAATCGAGCTTCCCTTTCTGCAGCATATTTCTCTATTCTTTCAGCTCTGTCTTGCTTAGCTTTTTCCTTAATTTCCTCATTCATTCCCACATCATATACAGAATTCCTTTTCAGCACCCTTTAATAAGCCTTGGTATGTCACTAAAGAAAAATTATAGTGGTCTCTACCATTTCGCCAAGATTTACCCTATCTTGCCAGAATCCGTATCACGACTTAATTTTCCTTTACTGATTGATCACCAATCTTTTAATGGGCACAATAATACCATTTGTCTTTCTCAGTGTATCTGACTTGTAACAAGTCTTTGGGTATTCAGTACTCCACTGCTTCTATGATCATATGACAATATTCATAATTTGAACATCATTCCCTGAAAATATAACTAGTGTAGCAAACTTTTCTGATTGGGATTAGAGTAATCAATAAAGCTAGACGAGACAACCATTCTTCACTTCTGATTCTACATTCCCAAGGCGCTCGTGTAATACTGATCACTCCTCCCTTTAATCCCCATTTGTCATCTTCTTTCGCAAATGAAAGAAAGATCTTCTGTTGTATTGCTATTGGTAAGCCATGAATTTTTTTCAGGAATGCTTTCCATTCCTCTGCTTCCGTTGACTCGTTCCTTTGTGATTTCAAGAAATCACTGAGTAACCATCCTTCCTTGAGTTTACTTGAACTCAACATACCGTTAGTCCCCAGTATGGTCGCCAAATGTTAACTGCTGGTTTATGACTTAGACAAAACAGGCTCTCAGCACTACTGCCCATCTCCCAAGACATGCAACAAAGGTTGTCCGACGGTATGCTTGCAGAAACGATTACAAAGTAATCGTTAAGGATAGCTAAACCGTGGCCGTCGTATGAATCAATATCTCTATAGGTTGCTTAATCCTATTGATTAAGCCCAACCTACAGTCTCATTGGCCTAAAAGAGCTTAGTTGGAAAAACTGAAGTCTCTTTGTTTATACAATCAAATGGTAGTCAAGACAAAACAAGAGCTATTCTGAGATGATACACATTCTCACCATCTCACGTTCTCTCATAATGCACATTCTCTCCATCTCTCGTTCACTCTACACAGAGATACTTCGAATAACATGGCTTTACTTCAGAGTTCATCACATCATAGCATAAGTACATATCGAATCACTCTGAGTCCACTGAATACACACTGATCACTGATACCTTCTAAGTTGCGTGCAGCCCTTTTATACTATGCTCGAAAGAGCCGTTATAGCCTGCAATCGTTATGCAAAGGGAGGGCTCAGAGATGGTATCTTGAGAGAATGTTATGATGGCCCGCTTGCAGGCCACGCGGAGCCAAGCGCATCGCGGCGTTCTTGAAGAAACAGTATTTCAAGCCCAAACTAAGGGAGGAGGCCGAGGAGTATGTCAAGACATGTGCCACATGCCAGCAAAACCGGAGCGAAAACAAGAAGCAAGCGGGGCTGTTACAACCTTTGCCAATTCCAGAGGGGTGTTGGGAAAATGTCTCGATGGATTTCATGACTGTGTTGCCGCTGTCAAAAGGATTCAATGCAATCATAGTGGTGGTGGATAGGTTCGGTAAAATGGGCCATTTCATCCCCACCAAGGAGACGACAACGGCACAAGAGACGGGGCAACTTTACTTCGCCCACGTCTTCAAGCATCATGGACTCCCGAAGGATATTGTCTCGGACCGCGATCCAAAGTTTACAAGTAAATTTTGGAGGGCACTTTGGAAGAAGATGGGGACGAGGCTCAAGATGAGCACGGCCTTTCGACCTACAACAGACGGCCAAACGGAAAGAGTGAACTCCGTGGTGAAGCAGATCTTGCGGAAGTATGTGTCGGTAGACCAGTCGGACTGGGTAGAACACTTGGATGCGGTAGATTTCTGTGGGGGCTGCTATTTCATGAGCCATGAGCCATGAGCGGCATGAGCCATGAGCAGAGTCGTAAGTGTGGAAAAAAACATGAGCAGCACTATTTTCCGGAAATGAGTGTCCGCGGGAATAAGGTTTAGGGTGCCACGGTCATAGGGGGAGAAGGACCTCCCGATGAAGGAGGTTCGGCAATGTTATTTAGAATTATATATTGAAAGGCAATGTTTCGCGAATGGTAGGGTGGTACTGCTCTGTACAATGGGGGCCCATTTCAGCCTACCAGCCACTTGCAAAATCCACCCACACTCCCAATCCCAAATGAAATGAGCAATGACGCATTCTGGGAACGATGGACACAGAATAGAATAAAAAGAGGGCACAATGAGGTTTTTATTGATCCACATGAATTGCATTTGAAGCACGTCTACTGTGCTGATTGTGCCATCAAATCTTTAGCCCTGTGCCTACTGAATACAAGTCACGTTGTCAATGGGACTTCGACTGCTCTCAGAACTAGCTCATGAGTCATGGGGCTCCTCCATGTAAAGTCGATTGCAGCCGTTGTACCGCCCCTAGTGATGTTCACCACAATGTCCTGCCCTTCAATCATACCACCATCGAATATGGAAATCTTCACGTTTTCGTCGTCCACACCAATGCGAATGTCCCCATACAATGGAGAAGAGGAGCGCACTCCTTGAGGAGAATAGGTCTCTCCGATGGAGTCCACCCACATCCAGTGGCAGCAGTTCCACCGCAACAGCATAGCAGTGCGCCTTCTTCTGCATGGGTGACCGTCGTAGCTGGGAAAATCGGAATCAAGGATGCGCAGGAGCCACGGCCTCCTCAGACCAAGATCGTCACCCCGCTCGAAGGCGTAGTGGCCTACGATATACTCAAAAGCCACCAATGTTTCCACAATCGAACCAGTATCTTCTGTGTAATCTGTGTACCAGATAACAATGTCTCCCGATGTGGCCGAATACATTGCATAATCGATGCCTCCAAATGGGCAGTCGTCCCGGTTCCGGAAGCACGGCATCCTTGCAAAGGAGGACCTGAGGACGACTTGGATGCAGATGACAATGACCTTGCGGACAGCTACGAAGCCCTTAGATTTTGGAAATGATGCGAAGCGGAAGAGCAGTCCAGCCTCCAATAATGGAGCATCTGGGTCCCACGTACCCACCGACGGAGGTGGATGAACCCATACATCTTTCTCATCAAGAAGTTATAGTTTGAGATCTGCCACCGAAGTCCATCCCCCCGGATGGAAATTCGGCGCCGCATTTACATCAAAGAGGGGATGGACTTCGTCGTGTCCAGTGGCTATCGGCCCACCTGGCAGTGACTGCCCATAGTTTGCATGGCAGGGTAGGAAACTGAAACGGCTACATTCATGAAGCGGCCAATCTTCATCGGTCCAGGATCCTGTAGGGGGGAAATTTAAATGTGCCCTGGAGTGTTTGTGAGGAATTGCAGCGTTAGCTTGAACTTTTTCCAGCCACCGCACTGCTCCTCCTCCATCCGGGAGCTGCTGTCATTGAGCGTACTCCGCTACTCTTTTTCAAGGATGCCGTGCCGCCGAAATCCAGCCGACTGCCCTTATCATGGCCACGATTATGCTATGTTCAAACCAGAATCAGGAGACATCATTGTCTGGCTCTCTGTTTTCACAGACGCTGCTGGAATCAAGCAAGAGTCTTTGCGCGCAATGGAGTATCTGGAGGGCTATTACCGCTTTGAGCGAGGTGAGGGCGAGGGTCAATGCGGTCCGTGGGTCCTGAAAATTGTTGACCTCGATATACCAAGCTGGAAAGGGATGCCGGACAGATCACGCACGGCCTCGCTTTGGCGCTGGAACTGCTGCCAGTGGACCAGGGAGGACGGCACCGGGGAAAACTATATACGTGCAGATCACTCCGCTCTTCCAGTGTATGGAGACATTCGGCTGAGTTGCAAAGACGAATCGCACGGGCACATGAGGCCCACAGTGACCTTGTCAATGTATGATGGTGGTATCATTGATGGACATGACATTGTCGTCGGCTCCAGCAAGGGCAGCAGAACGACCGAATTGCAGTTTACCTCAAGGTGCCGCAGCAATGATGAGCTTGTTTTGAGGGGTATCGAAGTTCCGTCGACTTGGTGAAGCCCATGTAGAAGGAGGAAGGGCTTAGTTTTGTCTGCAGTTGGTAAATGTGAGACATCGTGTCCGATCAATAAACCCATCGTACCTCACTTCTGTATGATTGTGTTTCATTCTGTTGAATAACTGTCGGAATTGGCCCACTGTTTACAATTTGATGTCTCATTTCTACAATGTGTCTGTCCGGATGAATATAGCAGAGTAACCGGTATGTGAGTCATGTGTCAAGAATATACCAGAGTAAAGTCACGCCATGTCGGACATTGAAATGCGGCACCGCATTTCCATGTGGGACAAGGAAATGCGGTGCATCATTTCCGTCCAGGTACACGAAATACCAACACGGGTCTATAAATTGGACAGACAACGAGGTTGGCATTGCAAATGCGGCGACGCATTTCCAGCTTGGCAATGGAAACTTCTTTTTGGACAAGGAATGCGGTGCCGCATTTCCGTCCAACACTTCGAAAAGTGTGACATTTCCGACCAGCGCGATGGAATGCGTTACCGCATTTCCGTGAGAGGGTTGCAAATGGACAAATTGCGATGTCCGTTCTGGAAATGCGGCGCCGCATTTCCATGTCCGTCATCGACTTTTTTTTACAATGGAATGCGGTGCCAATTTTTGCTGATGGGCCTACAGTTCGAACAACGACCATCCCCAATATGGAAATGCAGCACCGCATTTTCAATTCCGCCATCTCAACCTCCTTGTTCGACCTCCTTGTTCGACCTCTGTAAGCGTGGTGGCATCCATGCAATGAGCGGGAGAGGCCAAAACTGGCGTGTGGACAAAGGAAATTTTGGAAATGCGGCACCGCATTTCCAATCGGCCGATTACTTTTTACTATGCCAACATTGAAATGGAAAATTTAGTCCCTCCCCTGTTTTGGAAATGCGGTGCCGCATTTCCAAAAGAGGTTCTTAGAGTTGCCAAAAATTTGGAAATGCGGTGCCCCATTTCTGATTTTGGGAGCGTCGTGGTTTGAGCGATTGTGTGGCTGGAATGCACACTGGAGAGGGGTCACGAATGTCTGGCAGAATTTCCTTTATATACTCTGGAAGAGAATTTACATTTACAGAGACTTCATTAAAATTCTATTAATCTTGAAAATCATCCGAATCCTCATCCTGTTCTAGACTGTCCTGCTCCGCCTCCACCCCCTCAGTGCCTTTCTCATCTCCAGCGGACTGCTCGTTGGCCAGGCTTTCAAAAATCCCATCTTCCCCTTGCGGAACTGTCCATCTCACCTCCGTTGGGTCGTCTTCCTCCCTGTCTGCGTCGCTCTCATCCGCTGAATCACATATGTACTTTCGTACCCGTCTACCTGTCTGAGCTGCTGCCAACTCTTTCCTTATCCTTCTGTCCTCCCTAGCCCTCTCCAAAATCTGCTCTACTTTACTGGGATTCTCACTTCTTCTAATCGCTGTATTTGCGAGTTTAGCTGCATAACTAGGAAGGGAGTAGTCCCTCACCGGGCTCGTCATGAAGTCGGCCCTCGCAAAGAACGGGACATTCTTCCTGGCAGGAAGTGTAGGCCCTACATGTTTCGACCCGGACCCTGCAATCCTGCACATGACAATCATCAACGAGACTAATGAGAACCACAGTCGGGAAATTCGTTTGACATAAATGACCCAGAAGGCTTTGCAAACTTACAATGTTTGCACTCACTCGTATTCCGGGTTCTCCTCCGCATCAATGTCCACTGTGTCTTCCTCGGACTCCGACGAATCCGAGGAGACTTCCGCTCTGTCGGGAGCCTTAACATTCCGTTGCAGCCCTTCCAGATGGGATCCCCACACGGATGAATCCTCCTCGTAGGCAAAGAGGTGCCGGTCGGAAAACCGCCCAGCCCACATTGAGGCACCTGTTACAATGCCATCCACACATTACCACATGGCGCTTCAGATGTTGCGAACTACATCCTAACGAGAATTTGCAGAACAGCATAGATCAAGATTCTGCATACCTGTCCCACAGATGAGGTCGAGCACTGTGCCCTCCACGTCTGTGCATGTCTCCATAATTGTCTGAATGAAGGCAGGGCTCCGAGTCCGTGAGTACCGCAGGGGTTCCGTTGAAGTGAGGCTATGAGGGAGAAGTTCCTTGGGAACGTTGTTGAACAGAACGTCGTAATCGAGTGGGTCGCAGTTCGGGTCAACCTTTCCTCCCTCCTTCCGGAAAGCAAAGGTGGAGTTCTCCTTCACAAAGCAGTATGCATCGAACTGCTTCGTCTGCATACACAGGGGGGAAAACGATTAGAAACCGAATGCGGCACCGCATTTGAAAACACCCAAGCAAATGAATGGACGAGTGCCAGTGTCGTAATCACCTTCTTCCCTTCCGACCGAAGGCCCAGTGTGTTGATGCACGTCCACTTCTTTTTCAGAATCGGGACGGCGCTCTTGGGGTCCACTTGTCTGAGTGTTTTTTCCTCTGCTCGCCAGGACAACCACACAGCCTCTGTCGTCCAACACCATGCGGGCAAGCCCGAATCCTTTCTTCCAAAAGTCCTCCGAGTACCTGTTCCAAGATGGCAAAGCTTGCAGTCCTTCCACAGGCTCTCCGTCCGGAATATCCAAGATGATCATATCGCAAGACCACTCGGTGGCATTTCCGCCCCTCCTACAATCCTTGTCTGCACACACCCTCTCAAAGAACGAGACCATATTCTGAAATCCTGGGGTGTCGGAAGGCTCTTCGGCAGTCGCCTTCTTCAGTGCTCTGCCCTTCAGACCCTCCATGGTCTTCATGTATGCCAACTTGGCTGCCCGTCCATCCAAAGCCGCCAAGAAACTCTCATTTACACACTGGACTACTGTTTCGGGAGCCACTTTCGGCCTCTTCATTTCCACCGGCTCGAAAGGGTGCCCCCTGGGGGGTTGAAGAGTGCCTTCTTTGCCGAGCCAGTTCTCGTGCCTCTCGTGACAACGGTGGGCACAGGGGAGGCAGCCTGCGTTTGGGGGGGTGGGCTGGTTGCAAAGTCTCCATCGGAGTCCTCTTCCTCACCCTCTTCCTGAACAGGCTGTTTCTGCTTCTTCGTTTTGGCGGGTGTCACAACAGCTGCTCCTTGCTGGCGAGTCCTCTTCTTCGACCCTTCTGTTGGGCCTGCACAGCTGCATCCACCGTCTTTTGTGCCATCTCAGCTGCCTTTCTGGATTCTTCCAGAGCAGCAGATTCCTTTGCCGACTTTGGCCCAGCAGGGACACGTCTTTCCTTTCTCTTCTCTTCTGCCAAGGCGTGCAGATCTTTCTCAGACTCGTCAACAATACCGCCAGACATGTCCAGGTACCACGGGCATCCAACGAGATGCGCGGGATGCCATTGTTTCTGCATCTCGGGTGTGTAGACACAGCTTGGGCCCGCCACGGTCCAAGCCATGAAGAACGGGGGCTCTTGAGCCAGGGCCCCTGTCTGAAGGAGCACGTATTTCATATACCTGCAAGGCAGTCAGCATGCGTGAGCAAAAGTTGAGACCAACCTACTCGCAGAGTGCCACCGAAAACATAAAATGCGAATGCGGTGCCGCATTTCCGAGACAAACCTCGTAACCAGGCTTCGCATACAAGGGCAGCTGTGCTTCACCTGTAAACAATTCGCATTGCAGCTTTCCCCGCTCCCTCCTGATGTGTAAACTCCACGCTCCTTCTTGCTGTCTGTAGCTCTCTGGCGAAAAGGTTGTCCTTGTACGCACATCTGAAACGTGTCACGTAGTCTTCCAATGTCTGTGTTCCATCCCATTTGACGTACAAGCCGAACGAATTTGTGTGCATTACGACTTGCTCCTTCGCATTCGACATTACCTGCGATTCCCAAATGCATTGTCACGTAGCAGTTCAGGGAATTCATTTCAGAAAAGCAAATCTGGGGAAGTACCTTGAATTACCTGGAACCACCAAGTCATACGGTTGAGCCACACATCCACTGCAGGGTCGGAAACTTCCAGTGGAAAAGACCACATTGTCCTTATGCTCTCGGATGCATTCCAGATCGACAGCCACCGTGTCTGCCATTTCCGATCCAATGTCAGGAGCTGGAAGAGAGTGGCTATTGCTAGGAAGGAACTTCAGTGCATTGAAACCTCACCTTCTCTTTCGCCTCCACACATGCCGTTGAGAGGTGATGCAGTTTCTCCAATTGCATGGTCGGCTGCATGGCCCGAGAATAGTGTTTTGCAATCTCGGGGATGAAGTCCTTTCCAAGTGCCGGATCTGCAATTGCCACCAGCTTCACAAGCTTTGACTTGTATTTGGTTCTGGACTTGACACCGGCTTCCTTCAAGTGCTCAGTCAATGACTGCAACGTTTTGACCTGCCCCTCACTTTCCATGAAGAAGCGTTTGGCATGGGCCAAATCCAGCTTGATGTTTGACTGCCAACAAAAACATGCAGAAGCGTTACATTCGATTCATGTGGAAACATTACTGAAAATGGGGAAGGATGAGCAGAGGGAAATTGGAGGACGACTTACTTCGTATATCACCTCCACCATTCCATCCATAGTGAGACGATACCATGTCCGGTCTGTTTTTGCAACGGCTTTCTGAATGAGCTCGGGCTCCAGCATTTCCGCAAACATCTGCGGATCAGTGAGACCAGTTTTCCTCACCCTGTACAGCATATGTGCCATGTGGGTATGCACGTACGCATTCTCAGTGACCCTGCAAGGCACACTCTCCAGTTCAGTACACGGAAGCACGGAAACAAACCAGAATGGAAACCGAAATGCGGCACCGCATTTCGAACGTGCTAGGGAGGGTATGAGTATCTTACGAGTTGAGGTCCGCCATGGCATTCTTGAGCAGGGAGGAGTCTGCCGCCTTCACCTTCAGGATGACACACTCCACCATGTAATGCCAGCCAATGTGCTTGGCATGGTTCTGCTTGATGTACTCCCACCAGGCGAGAAGTCGGTGATTCCCGTCCCACACAAAGAACATTTTACCCGACATATGGCCGAAGTCTGGATCACCCTTCAGCGTCGCCTCGAATTCGTCGTTGCGAGTGTGCCAAGTGGGTATCCCACGTTGACAATTCATCGGCAGTGGGTCCACGAGTTTCGCCGTCCTCATTCTCAATGGAAACGTAAAACGCTGCCGATCCCAGACGGTACCCTTCTCGAAATGCGAACTTGAGCTTATCCACATCTCCGGGAAGGGCCTGCCTGACGATGGGAAGGGAGACCATGCGACAGAGTGGGATTCGAAGAGTCCGCTGGAATACCTGCTGCCCAGAACTCTGCCAATGCTACTGTGTGTCTCCTCCAACATTTTATCCGCTGCACTTTTGAAATCCTCCGGAGACATGTCTGTAGGTGCCGGTAGTGGCTGAGCAGCTGGAGCATCCTCAACTGGAGCTGCACTCTGGGGCTGTCTGCGGGCAATTCTGCCATTGCAGAGGCCTCCTCCGGGCCTGCTTGCTCATCGGTGGTGAGGTCTTGCTGCGAACGTTGAGCGGCAGCACCCTCCTCCGGTACCAAATCGAGATCAACGGTCGATCCCATTGCCTTCGCTGCAGCAGAGTCGGCCCCAACATCTGCAGGCGGGAAATCCTCCAGGAACTGAGCTTCAGCTCGTGGAAGCGGTTTTGCGGAGATTGTTCGGCGTCGCCCTGATTGCCTTCTGCTTCCTCATCCTTGCAGGTGAAGGTGTCTGCTGCAATTGAATCTGTCTTTTACCCTGCTGCTTCATTCGCGTTGGGGGGGGTGAATCGGCCTGAGCCGGTTCAGAAGCCAGTAGAGGGACGGGCTGCTTCTTCTTCGACTTTGCTGGAGAAGGGCCCGACCCCTGCTGGCGATTCTCCATGACCGAAGAACGCGAGTCGATCTCTGGGGCTTTGAACTTGCCCTTCGAAGACGCGTCTTTGAATCGCACAGGGCTAGGCCCGGCAGGAATACCGCGCTCGGGGATCGGGTGGGTGTACGTGCTGCAGCTAGCTCCTCGGACTCTTCCTGCGGCTCTTCGGATTCCTGCGATCCCTCCAGCACGTCCACCTTTCCTGTTAGGCATGCAAACATGTTCTGCATTCAAGTCTCCTAGCATTCAGTCTAAGAATTACAGAAGCAAAATGGGGGGTTCGGTGCTCGATCAGCTGCGCGCAGCCCGATCGCATGGAGCTCTCACTGGTGGCTGGGTTGCCTGAGTGGCCTGCTGCTCGGAGATGGCAATCTCCTCCTGTAGACGCATCTGCTTCCTCCCCTTCGGCATTGGCCTACGTCCGAAGTATAATTTCCGAGCTTGCGACGAGGTCTCCTGTCTGGTGCACGAACTCCCCCCTCTCAGGTTCGAGCATAAGAAGAAACAGAGGAGGGAAAAGGGGCAAAGAGTGCAGATGGAAAGGGCGCGAGAGGGGTGACTGAGGAGACACGACAAAAGTAGATGAAACGGCGGTGATGCACCACTTGGGTTCGAAAGGGTTGGACGAAAGTGTCTCCTCGTGGACTTTGCGTCATTACGAAATTCGAATCGTTCAGGGTACGCCTGCCGTCCGAAAAAACAAACATCATTATCCAACGGTCAGGCCGCGCCGCCTCATGCCCCTTCAGTCAGATAGAGTGCCGACATGTGCAGCAATTCCGTTGCTCCACGTGTTCACATTTCAAGGCATTTCCGTCCCAGCGTCTGATGAGTTGGAGCGAAAATGCGAATGCGGCGCCGCATTTCCGTTAAGTACCATCACGAAGCTACACATCCGTACTTGTTGGAAGAAAATGCGGCACCGCATTTCCGTTCCACCTTCACATACCTTAGTTGTTGAACGGAAATACGTGTGCCGCATTTCCGTCCCACAGCTCCATGTATGAGATTCAAAAGGGAAATGCGGCGCCGCATTTCCGTTCTGGAATGTCGAAAGGTGCGATTCGGACGGGAATGAGGCACAACATTTCAGTTCCCGTGGTTCATGATTTTCAATGTGAACGGAAATGCGGTACCGCATTTCCGTTCCCCTTCACATACGTTAGTTGATGAATGGAAATGCCGTGCCACATTTCCGTTCGGGAAAGTATAGAGGTCTCACCTGGACAGAAATGCGGTGCCGCATTTCCGGTCTCGAAAGTTTGAAGGTCTCACATGGAATGGAAATGCGGCAACACATTTCCGTAGCACAGCTCCAGGCCACAATACAAAACGGAAATGCGGCGCCGCATTTCCGTTCTAGAATGTCGGAGGTGCGACTCGGACGGAAATGCGGGGCCGCATTTCTGTTCCGTTGCGCACGATTTCAGTCAGAACGGAAATGCGGTACCGCATATTTCTGTTACCGTTGCGCACGCTTTTTCAGTCAGAACGGAAATGCGGTACCGCATTTCCGTTCTGTAGAGTATTAACGTCTGACGCTGGCGGAAATGCTGTGCCGCATTTTCGTTCCACAGCTCCATGCCTCACATACAAAACGGAAATGCGGCGCCGCATTTCCGTTTTGGAATGTCGGAAGGTGCGACTCCGACGGAAATGCGGTACCGCATTTCAGTTCCGATGTTTCAGGATATTTCATCAGAACGGAAATGCGGTGCCGCATTTCCGTTCTGGAATGTTGGGAGGTGCGACTCGGATGGAAATGCGCTGCCGCATTTCAGTTCCGATGGTTCACGATTTTCAGTCAGAACGGAAATGCGGTACCGCATTTCCGTTCTGGAATGTTGGAGGTGCGACTCGGATGGAAATACGCTGCCGCATTTCAGTTCAGATGGTTCACGATTTTCAGTCAGAACGGAAATGCGGTACCGCATTTCCGTTCTGGATAGTATGAATGTCTCAAGCGGTCGGAATTGCGCTGTATGAAGCTGTCGGAATCGCACTCGGCTCCATGCATCAGATACAAAATGGAAATGCGGCGCCGCATTTCCGTTCTGGAATGTCGGAAAGTGCGACTCGGACAGAAATGCGGTGCCGCATTTCTGTTCCCGTTGTTCATAATTCTCAATCAGAACGGAAATGCGGTACCGCATTTCCGTTATGGAGAGTATGAATGTCTTTTAAGGACGGAAATGTGCTGCAGCATTTCTATCCCTCAGCTCCATGCATCAGATACAAAATGGAAATGCGGCGCCGCATTTCCGTTCTGGAATGTCGAAAAAGTGCGACTCGGACGGAAATGCGGTGCCGCATTTCTGTTCCCGTTTTCATAATTCTCAATCAGAACGGAAATGCGGTACCGCATTTCCGTTCCACCTTCACATACCGTGCTTGCTGGATGGAAATGCGTTACCGCATTTCCGTTCTGGAGAGTATAAAGGTTTCCCCCGGACGGAAACTCGGTGCCGCATTTCCGTCGCTCTGGTGCATGACCAAGAAGCAAACGGAAATGCGGCGCCGTATTTCCGTCCACCAGCAATCGAAAGAATCACTCGGGACGGGAAATCTGGAACCTGAATGGGTTGCATTGTTCCGAAACAACATTGCGGCCAGTCTTGATGAGCACAACTTGGTTGTCTGACCGTTTTAACCAACAGTCCTGGCACTTGTCAGTGCGAACGTTCCTGTCTGCACCGAGAATACTGCTGGATCCACCCTCAGGAGAAACTGTCAGGAGATGTTATTTCGTCGCCGAATCGGCCATCATTGTCATACTTACTGGCTATGGAATCAAACCTCCCACCTTCATGCATGTAGCTTGAAACAATACTTTCCACTTCAATGTGCGACTTCCAATCGTCGATGGACTCCGCAGATCCACTTAGATGGTGCCTGTGAGCCTTGGTCTGTCGCTATACTGAACCTCGCACTTGCCAACTCCGTGCGGTGTTCGATGGCTCCGAATTCCTACGCTATAGTTTGCTGTCCTCCGCAACTTGGGAGAGCCTGGATCCCAAACGAGGGAGGACTTTGCAGAGTGACTGAAACTTACCTTTGTTCCAAATTCAAGCTCAAACCGGGCACAGTTTATTTGGAAGAAGAAAGGAAGGATGTTCCTGGACAGGTTGACGAGACCATTGTCGTGCTAGGTAACGACGGAGGTTGCGAATCGAATGGCACGTTCCCCCGTCAGACACCATCCTGTACCGAGCTGTGGGAATGCCCATTCCCTTTCCGAATCAGTCGCTGCCCACACCATCCACAAAGGAGTCCGGAAACCGAGAGGCGGCCACTGCCAACAGAGAGGTATGCAACGATAATCATTCCCGACCTGGACCGTCAAGACCCTCCATAGCTTCTCGTGTGGACGTATTCGACATTTCCGACGAGGAAGATGATTGCATTGAGGTACCCATGTCCTCCACACGGTCGTTCAAATCCGGCATGGACGTCTCTGTCGGTGCTACGAATGTGCCCTCGAGCATAACTCCAACCCGGTCCATTGTGCAGCTCCTACGACAACATCACCTCGATGGTTCTCGCTCCGAGCTGGCTGCTCTCGACTATGCCAAATTCCCAGTCAGAAAGGTAACTTTTCTGCCTCCCGAAGTCGATGGCAATGTCATCTTCGAGTTTCCACCTGTTTCTTTGTCAAAGAAAGCCTCCGGGATGTTAACAGACATGGATCGAAAGCATGACGACACCCCTGGTGTGTGACGAAGACCAGTAGCACGAAAATTGCTGATGGTGTTCGTGTACGATATGTCCTCTGTGCGGGGAAGCTGAGGTGCCTCAATCCCACCTGCTTCCACTTTCTCTCCAAAGGAGGGCGGAGAAACGAGACGGATTGGACTGGCACAACGCATCATCCATTCATTGTCTCCAGCCAAGCTCCTGCGGGTTCTTTCAAGTGTGCACATTGCAAAGAACCACCGACGTGCATGTCCATGTGCAGAGCCAAGCAATATTACGTAATCCATTTGCTCCCGGACTTGACTAGAGCTTGCATACACGTTGGGGTCCACTGCCACCCCTTGGCGAGAGGCAACATGCGTGAGGCTGTGCAGGAAGCACACGACATCATAAAAGAGGAGGTGAAATTGAGCCCCGGAGCCAGACCAAAGCAGATTCAGCTGAAGGCAGCCCACAAGATTGCTCTTGGCAAAATCATGTCTGAAGATGGTTCCGACCGAGAGCCCTTGACCGAAGACGAGATGCGTGACCTCTTGGAGTCCGTCTCGCACGTTTGTAGTCCGAATGTGCGGAATCACATCGTATCTTGCAAGCAGGAGTTCGGCAGGGGGTCGGACATGTACTCAATCCTGGAGGTGAAACGAATGACTGGATATGACTACATCCAAGGTAGCAGGTTTCCAGGGCAAGGCAGCGAATCCGATCGTTGTTACATTTTCAAAATGTCGACGTGTGGGCCTGGGAGTGGAGTCGACTTGGTCACTCGCATGACAACTGGAAACTTGTCGAATGCTTGGGTGATGTTTGATCACATCAAGCGAATTACAAACCATCAGTGGGTGACTATGGGTGCGCATGTTTATGACTATCACTCCAAGAGGCTCATGACGATTGCAATCTGCGAGATGAAAGGGGAGGACACACAGTCCGAATGCATCTGTGGGAGGGCATAAACGAGCAGATGGCAAGGGCGGGATTGCCAGAGCCCAATTTCAGGGGATTCATGGCAGACAACGCTCAGGCCAACTGGGCAGCGGTGTGGCGTGTGTACGGTGAGGACCCCAATGTTCCAATGGAGGGAAAGAGAGATCCTGTGGATTCCATTGGATGCAGAGTCTATCCCACTACACTACCAAATTTGTTGCTAGCTCATTCCAGGCTGAACACCGTGTCCTTTGTACGGCGTGGAAGGATGCACCCACATTTGATGACGCGGAGGTTAAGTTTGCTATCATCGAGGCTTGGTGGAACACGTCAGGTGCAGTGGAGACAACCAATCTGGGAGCATTGCACAGCTGGTTGGGGTGGTGGCATTTTCGGTATCGACAGTTCGGACAGTACATGCGGGAGGTAGGCTGCTGTCAATTTCGTTCATTTGTCTTTCTGTTACGGACATTTCGATTGGTCCCTCACCATTGTTTGTGTCCTTCTAGGAGCGGTGCTTGGATTCCGACACGGACATGCCGAACACGAATATGGCAGAATCGGTCCACTCCTCCTGGCGAGCGTCTTCTGCCGCACATCTGGTGGACGTAGTGACGGCCACAACGGAGGACATCGACAGAGCAATCATGCAGCAAGCCACGTACTACAAGTTCATGAGCGGCAAACAATGGGGCTTTGGGCCGGACAGGGAGGAATTGTTGGTACGAACAGCTTCGAGGTCCAAGAATCCAGTGAAATGGGCGACAGCATTGCGAGAGAAGATCAAAGGGACGCCTCTGCACCGCAGAGGTGAACACCTAGAGGGGGACGTCCGGACTCGCCCTGTCAGGCGGAGGATTGAAGAGGAACCCGGGTGCGAAGAGGATTCCTGGAGATCCGACAGGAACATTTGGACAGCACCTCGAGGTCCCGTCATGTTGCCGCACAATGTGTCTTCCAGCATTGGAAGCCCAAGAAATTCCAGATCGCCGTCGCCTTCAACCGGGGATTTCGTGCAAAAAATTCCCACCGCTCCCTTGCCCCAGATTCCGCCCGCTGTTATGCAGTATGGCCAAGCCATTGTGGAGACGACTGTGTCTGCATCACAGTGGAGAATTGCTCGCACAAAGCCGTCGTTTCGAGGAAGGTGTTCCACAATTCGTGTGGATACACGACAACGTTGTTTAGAGATGATAAAGAGGAATCCAGATGGGGCTGTCCCTGCTCCTACTTTTACAGGAAGATTTGTCCATGCAAAGTTTGCGGAGGCGACAACCACCCAGTTTTGGTTCTGCAGGCACGACATTATGACTTGCGTGTATGGAAAGCACAAGTACGGCATACAAACAATGCCAGAGGCTCCCCCGGTGTGGCCGGTGGAACCAGGCTGCGATCTGAGTCAGGTTGAGGCCGACGCCCTTACCGCCGCAGGATTTCGGATGGTGCAGCGCACTGACGTCCCCAGAGAACCATTTCCGCTTCCACAGCCTCCACCACCGACCCCTGTGAGAGCAAGAACAATGGGACATGACAGCTCTAAGCATCCTACACACCGTTGGGGGAAACCGAAGAGGCGGCGACCTCCCTCAAAAGTGAACGAGACAAGGATGGGGAATGCACTTCGGATGAACTGTACAATCTAGAGCTCGACAGAAGTGCCCCCACCAGGATTATGGGCGTGTGTATCAGATGGCCACGACGGGCTCAGCTGTTCGCAATGAGGTGTACACCATCACCATTTCAGAATTACCCACCTGCAATTGCACCGACTTCCAGATCATGGTGAACAAGGGGGCATCATACTGCCCTTGCAAGCATTTGTACTACGTGTACCTAAAGAGACTCCGTTGTAATTCCACAACTCATCACTTCATACATGCACCAGGGTTGAGCCCCCAGGAGGTTCACACTCTTCTGAATATGGATCCAGGGGACCAGTGAGCTTGGCTTGCGGTCCCCATACAATGGTACGCCCATCCTTTTCGGATAGTAGAACTGTACTGCTGCCAGTACCTCAGACTCTGGCCACAGAAAGGTCCGACATATGTCTTGCCTACCAGTAACCTGTTTTGCTCGAACTAAGATATTACTATATCGTTCACTTGTTTCCACGTGCATGTATTTTTGTATGTTGGAGGGTTCATGTTTTTCTGCTTTCCGAAAACTTGCTTTCCTCATTCGACCTCCGACAAGGAAATGCGGCGCCGCATTTCCAAGTATCGTCGTAGGTACCCCCAGAGGCGGCCTTCGCCAACACCAAACCGCTCCGAAATTTCGCACGTGCGAACCCTAATGCGGCACCCTATTTCCCAGTTCAGTTGCAAACCTTTCCCGCCGAATACCCGAAGAAGACAGAATTGTGAAGTACTGCAGACTGTATTGGTGCAGACTCCATTGGTTCAATCGCGGCAAAAGGGTCAGCTTCATTCCAATGTTAAGGCATGTAAAACCGCGGAATACTCTATACAGGCCAATATGCGACGTCCTTTTGCAGTGGTATACTGGATTTCCCGTTGCACGGTCACTTATTTCCATGAGCGGATCTAAAAAACCATGAGCGGACTTGTTACTGACGACATATCTTCGCCGCATTACATGATCTGGAACGTCCAAAAACGGCAAGGTCAAATAAAAAACTATTATTTTAATACTTGTTTAATCTGCCGCATTTCCAAATTTGGAGGAGTCCGCTCATGAAATCCGCGTATCTTAGACTTCGGCTCACCGCTCATGCGGCTCATGCGGCTCATGGCTCATGGCTCATGGTTTCTGCTCATGAAATAGTAAACCTCGATTTCTGTTATAATAATACAGAACACTCCGCAACGGGAGCTTCCCCTTTTGTATTGGTATATGGAAAAGCACCTCTGGTGCCGACAAGTTGGGCCGCCCAGGACGGTGAGGAGCCGGCAGCAGCAGCGGTGTTGGAAGAACGCGAGCGTTTGTTGGAGCTCGCAAAGTACAACATTGCCAAAGCTAGGAAACATTATGAGCGGCAGGCGAATCGGAAGCGGAGGGAAGTTAAGTTTAGAGGCAGGCTGTCGCGCACCTCACTTCGGTAAACTCCCCTTCAAGTCATAGTTACTCGCTTTGATGCGCGCGCCTAACTCCCAAACCGGCCGCCGGGCCAACTCGGAGCTTTGGCTGCTCACCGAGGCATATCGGTCCCCCTCACACTCCCACTCGACCCTCGACCCGTCGGGCTCAGTGGAAATTCCCTTTGGTAGATGGCAGTCCGGAACAACTCCTTACACCTTGGTCGCTTTTCGGCTCGCACGCTTACTCACTAGTCTTTGGTCACCAACGGGCTTGCACCGTTCTCGGGGTTACTACTCCCTATACCATATACTTCTGTAGGTGCCGCGGGGGTTCCACAAGTGGCCAAGTCCAAATCCGGTGCACCACCACTCAGACCCTCGATCGTCCCAGTGGTGAGCCGCGGTGAGTCTTCGCCCACCCACCACGGCCCCAATGGACCGTGGTGAGTCCCAAGACTCCCCACTCCCACCACAAGACCTCAGCCTCATGGTGAGTCCTATGCCACCCCTACTACGACTCCCTACGCTACCACCACCCCTCGTGGAGCCCCCACCACCGCCACCCGGTTTGCGGGGCTCCACCTAGTGAGCATCACCGCCTCCTTAAGTGCGCACTCAAGGGTGCTTCATCCCCCTTTCCTATTTGCTGCCACTGCCCCCACCACAGGGGCAGCCCCTCTTGTGTCCCGGCCCCCCGCCCTCAAGGCAAAGGGCCGCGACATACACCCCTACCAATGAGGAGTCGATGTCCTCATCGACTTGTCCATTTTTGTGAAAACTCACATCCAAGTTGTGGCGTCCCACATCAAGGAGTTTGTTTCCGTACCATGGCATCCCATGGCAAAGAACCAAACCCCCACTTGACTCTACTCTCCACTAGCTAGTTCGGCCGACTTCCTCCAAGCCTGGCCAAGGGTGGAGCCTCTCAAGCTCCACCCAGTGTACTCTTCTTGGCCCACTTCAAGGCCAAGGAACGATCCTCCCCAAGAATCGAATCGCCTTACTGCAACAATATTGCTTGCGACCGCTCATGATGCCGCTTTTTGGCATCACCTTGAGCAAGGGTTCACCTTGAACCCTTTTTGACTAGGAAGATAACCTTGAACCAACCATACGCCCCAATCACTACAATTGGGTCCGCCTTGGAATGCTGGCCTGAGGTACGGGAACACGCCGAAGCCGCACTACGACTTTGTCCCGAGGCTACACGATTATAGTACGTGAACGGAAGCACGTAGCTTCCATGTTACCCCGCACTACAAGACAACCCCCTTGGTAGCGCAGTTATAGTACGCGCACTCGCCTGGTGCGCACTACTACGTGAACTCCCAAAGAAGGCGCAAGTTTCCTCGCCCCTTGGATGGGAGTCACCCGATTTCGGCACTGCGCAAACACACGATTAATCCAATTTACCTCTCCCACTTTTGTAAGCTAGCATGCATTCTACACACTAGCCAACCATACCATACATCACCATTCCAAACAAAATAGGAAGCACAACATTTGGAAACCAATTCATTTATAAGCAAAATTTGTACAACACAAGTCTTTGCAATCGGATTCCTAAGCTAGCTAAGTCGGACTAAGCATGCATTTCCTCCCCCAGGATCCAAGGTTGATGTCCCCATCAACGCTTCTTCCGCTTTTGAGGTCGCCCTTTGAAAGCTACAACCGCCTCGGATGCGTTTCCCATTTCTGAGGCACGCACCCAAGTTGTCTCCACTTGATGATAGCCCTTCCACTTCACGAGATACTGTGTTTCTCGATTCTTGAACCTCCTTGACTTAAGCACTGCCTCCACCTCGTTCTCGGGTTCATTTTCATGATCCAACAGCACAGGTGGCGGACGCAATACTTGATGCCAATTCGGACACGCTTCATCTTTGAAGTAAGGCTTCAAAAGGGAAACGTGGAATACCGGATGCACCTTGCTGTTTGACGGCAGCTCCAATTCATACACATCCTCATTCATAACCTTCCGGATGCGAAAGAGCCCCGCATACGGAGGTACGAACTTCGGGCTCACTTCCGGAGATAGTCGAAAATTCTTGATATTCAACCAGACCTCCGTGCCTGCCTCAAACTTAACTTCCCTCCGCTTCCGATTCATCTGCCATTCCTAGCTTTGGCAATGTTGTACTTTGCGAGCTCCAACAAACACTCGCGTTCTTCCAACACCGCTGCTGCTGCCGGCTCCTCACCGTCTTGGGCGGCCCAACTTGTCGGCACCAGAGGTGCTTTTCCATAGACCAATACGAAAGGGGAAACTCTCGTTGCGGAGTGTTCTATGTTATTATAACAAAACTCTGCCGCATCCAAGTGCTCCACCCAGTCCGACTGGTCTGCCGACACATAATTCCGCGAGATCTGCTTCACCACGGAGTTCACTCTTTTCGTTTGGCCGTCCGTTGTAGGTCGGAAGGCCGTGCTCATCTTGAGCCTCGTCCCTATCTTCTTCCAAAGTGCCCTCCAAAATTTACTTGTAAACTTGGATCGCGGTCCGAGACAATATCCTTCGGAAGTCCATGATGCTTGAAGACGTGGGCGAAGTAAAGTCGCACCGTCTCCTGTGTCGTTGCCGTCTCCTTGGTGGGGATGAAATGGTCCATCTTACTGAACCTATCCACCACCACCGTGATTGCATCGAATCCCTTTGACAGCGGCAAAGCAGTCATGAAATCCATCGAGACACTTTCCCAAGACCCCTCTGAAACTGGAAAAGGTTGTAACAGCCCCACTTGCTTCTTGTATTTGCTCCGGTTTTGCTGGCATGTGGTGCAAAACCTTGTCCCTGATAAGATAGCCCAGTTCCCTCTCCGCCTCTTGCATTTGCTGCAAACAACAAGGACTGTCAGCATGGCCCTCCAATATCCACAACACAATCAGATTATTAACATTTTGATGCAAAGCCATTGCAAGTCTGTGTCGACTTCCAGAACTGCATATTCATGTGGTAAAGAATAGAATACCTGCCACCACCAAGTGGCCTTGTCCACCCAATCACTGAATTCCTTGTCCGTTGGTTACACCGGGAAGATTTTCCTGTTGGGTGGCGGCAGATTCCACAATTTCAACCACCCAATCTTCGCATCCGCAGAAACGAGGCTGGTGGCAACCATCTGAAGTTTCTCAAGAGTCATCTCCGCTTTGTCCAGGGCGCGCAACTTGTTGTAGCATGTTGTTATCTCGAAAAGGACCGGTACACGGACTGAATGCACCATGTACAATGGCAAGCAAATTACAGAATACGTGCGGTCCTTGGGACGTGCGGGAAGGCTTTCTCGCAGAAACGCATCTCCTGTATCTCAGAGGCACAAAGGCCGAGTAGCTGTAGTTGGTTTGTCGATCGCTGGTCGCAAAAGATGGGAAGATTAGAGTCAATTGCGTGCTGCTCCAAAGTTTGGTAGCCCATCTAGAGTTGCGGGAGGGCGGGCTGGCTGGTGACTACAAGTTGGAGTTGGGTAATTTTGCTAGCACGGTCTCGGGGTTTCTTTGGGTCCGAGTGCGTGTTATCTGCCGAGCTGTCGAGGGTGCTTGAGGAGCGTTTGGTGTTCAGGCTGTACTCCAGCTGGCGGGGCCCCTGTGTTGGTGTGTCAACAATCATATGGCTTCGCATCAGTGTTTCCTTGGATTTAGGTGTCGGAGAGCGTTCGCTCGCAAGACTTCCTCCATAGCATTTTGAACTCCTACATTGGTTGCCTCAGCCTCACCTACCACAGAGACAACAGCCCACAAGTCTTAGCTTTGATTCCCCACGGGAACGTCCGCTCCCCCATCCCAATCCCCGGCTTTCGATTCCCATTCTGGTTTGAACAAAGACACACTTTTGGACAGGCAAAGAATGTACTTGCTTAGAAGATGGATGTAGCGACCCAAATCAATGTGCTCCCACCTGAACAACAGATCCTCCCAGGCCCTGGCTGCACGTCGTAGCTCATTGGGGTCATTGCCTTTGCACCACAAAACTTGAAAGTGGGCAGATTTTGTTGACGCAAACTCATGAAACACTCGAGCATGCACAATGCGAAGGAGTGCTCGAACAGAGTCGACGATATGTAATTTCTCTTGCATTGTACTATATCTCAGCTGTCCCTCTACCAAGAGCACTTCTTTCAACATGCTTTCCTCATTCTCAAAAGACCCAAAACGTCCGCCAACCTCCATGCAAGAACAATCCAGACCCATGATATGGTTGTTTTCGAGCAGCCTGTGGTGCAAACAACATCATGATATGACTAGGGTAGATGTCGTGCCTTAAATCGGCCAAAGGGTACAAGTGCAAGACAGGGGGTCGAGGGTCCATGTTCAAAAAAGCATGGAGGGGAACAAGGACAGGAGGAAGTTGGGCGGGACATTGACGTTCAACCAGGAGACAATGGCATTAGCTTCTTCTGCAGTTCTTAGCAGAGGGAAAGCGGGAAGCAGACGTCTGACGTCCTGTTCCTCCAGCAATACTTGAACAATATCAAACTGAGGATCCGTAGATGACGGGGGAGCATAATCAGGGGGAGCAGAGCTCATGGGGGGAGCAGAGCTGAAAGAAGACGGGGGAGAGGGGAATAGAGCACGGGGGACCTGAGCTAGCGGGAGCTAGGGGGAGCAGAGCTAGGGGGGAGCAGGGGCTATAAGACGATGGGGGAGCAGAGGATGGCATGATGGGGAGATCAGCATTCACCCCAAAGGAGGGTGTTCAAATTGGCGGATTGTTTTTCCCCACAAGGTAGCTCTCAAAATCTGCCAACTCCCGCCCAATGGAAGGAGGAGAGGGAACGCCACCTTAGGAAGTCGTCCATGCGCGCACAAATTTCCGCATTGCCTTAAGTTCTCCCACGGTAGCAGACTTTTGCAGGCAAAAATGCAAGACATATTTGGGGGGATCACAAAGTCGTATACTGGAAAAGACAATTGAAATGAAGGATTGGGGTGGGAAGGATTGAGGCAGGCAGCAAACCTCTTGTTCTTGAAGCCATATTCTCCAGCAGCGTTCAGCCCTCTCTGCTCGCGTTGCAAACCCTCCACTCCAAGCGAAATTCACAAATGCATCCCAAAATCGATCATCATTGGCATCAACAAAATTGGAAGGGAGAAGTCCATGTTGCAACAATATAAATGTTCCAGGAGGAGTGGGGGAAGGTGTGTCATGGTCCACGTCCATGGCCTCCTCCTGTGCAGTCCAAGGGAAGGGCTGGCTGCCCCCCCCCCCTTGTCCTCATTAGTCTAGTCCCCCACATGTTTTCCAAACTGCTCCCCCTGACTGTCAGGATCCCCTGGCCCATCATTGAGCCCAAGTGCTTGCATTTCTGCTTCTTTTTGCTCACGCCAATTGAGATACTTTCTCTTCAGCCTCCTACTCCAAGTGCCAGCGAGATACAGCAGAACAACTCTCATGGGTTTGGCAGGGGCAGCGGGTACCATCTTCACCTTTTTTGCCCTCTTCTTTGGTTTGGTGCGTTCAAAATCTGTGTCTGACTCACTACGGGTAGTCCCCTTAGCAATGGCAAGAACTTCTGAAGCTATACTAGGTGCATTGGGCTTGCGTTTTCTCGCACCTTTGGGCTGTTGTTGCCGATCAGCAGGAGACCAATCGTCTCCTGGTATGCGTCAAGCTTTGGGTTTTTAGACCCTCTCAATCTCTCCACAAACTGACTAACCTGATTCGGGAAACTCAGCAGCGGGCCAGGGTTTTAGTGGCAACTCAACCTCGTCCCAACCATCCACCATGTTCAACCAAGGACAACCCTCCCCATCAATGACATGCCTATTCACCCTAACCTTATCCTTCATGGGCCGCCCACAATACTTGCACTTATAGGGATTCCTCTGTTTGGCGCCATCACAAACTCTGAGGTCAGCCTCTGCCTCCACTATCATCTCCTCCCACTTAGTTGGCATATACCAAAAAGGAAACTCATCCCCTTTCTTAGGCTTGTGCCAAAAAACTAACATACCATCCTCTAGGGAACAACCTTGGGCCTGGTGGAAACCTTCGTCATCGCTAACCTGCATACAACGCCAAAATTCACACAACACAGTGCAAGGAACACAAGGAAGTTGAGAAAAGAAGGAAGAGAACACACAACGCAACGAACTAAAGGCAAACACAGCACAGATCATAATCGTCATGCACGCCGTCACATCCAGTACTCTCCGCACAGCTTGCTCCCCTCCACTAACATCCCCCCACGCGTTTGGTCCCCCTGGTCAGAGAGATGACGTGTGGGGATGGATTAAAAAATGGGGAATGGAGGGGGAACACAGGGACGTATGGAACACAGGGGGACCAGACTATGGGGGAGCAGAAATTGGGGATGCATGTGGGGAGAGATTGCAACTATCCAAGCGCAGAGGCCGCGAAGGTGGTGAAGCAAGTAGTGCTGGATTATTTGAAAGACAATGACATAATGCGTTTGAATCTTTTGTATGTCCGACATGGGAATGAGGGGTTCATTAGATTCCATCACAATATGGAGATGAGAATGAGGGAGGCTTTGGTCGGGGATGAATGGGAGGAGGACAGGGCGAAGTTCCAATTCACGAAATGGATGGAGGACCGGGCCCATGATGCCACATGGAATCTGAGGCAAACCATGGACAAGTTTGTTACGAGAACATCTGTAGTTGAAGGTCGCATGCCAACTTCGGAGGAGGAGTTGTTTGTGCTTGTGGATTGGTGGTCTGACATGGCAAAGGTCCACGCCAAACGACGTACGAAACCACTCCCATGGAAGGCAGGGTCCTCGTCCGCGGATGCGTCATTGAACGTGAGATACATATCCACAAATGCACAGGTACAACAACTCGACGCGCCCAAACAGGGAGGGTATGGTACAATTCGGAGGGTTAGAATTGTTGGGGATCAATTCATTCCTCCATCCTGGGAGCTAGCAGGGAAAACGCCCAAGGAAACAAATGCTGAGTTTGCCAAAGTCCAACATAACAATGAGGCGTTGGCTGTAAAGTTCCATCATTTCGGCATCATAAAGTATTTTGCGTTGCATCCACGTCGAAATGAAGGTTACACACATTGGTGGAATGGGGGGACCATACGATCATGGTTGAGTATTGACAGGAAATGGGGGAAAGATCGGGATAACAGGGAGTTAATGGAACGATGGGGGACGGAGCAGGAAATGCAGGAAGTCAACCGACTGGTTCAGAATCGCACCCAATTGGCATGGGCGCTTTTGCACATCATGCTCAACGTCCATAATCACCACCTCTTGCACAACGACATGTCCCCCGACAACATCTTGTTGCATTTTCCACAAGGGTCTGAAGATGTGTACATCGGGGTATGCGATTGGGGGATGGCCTCTACGACGGATGACCCAAAAACCACGTTGTACATTTTCAAGAGCAGAGACAAGATGATAAAGACTCTCGCACATAGATGGTGGATTGCACCTGAAATTGCAATTGTTCATAATGTAGCCAACAACCAGTCAAATGACACACCTCGTAGGCCCCTCTAACCGTGCCATCAGAGACCTTTGCAATTGGGAAGATAGCCCAGGCAATAAATGGGGGTAACACGTTCGATGCAAGCCTGTTCAACGATATGTCTACTGGAACCTGTTTTACTTCGGATCTGGAAAACTTGTGTGTAAACACAGTAGAGTTGCGGTACAAACTAGAAAATGTTGTGAAGCGTTTCATGACGGGGCTATTGAATTGGCCTGAGCCCAAAAATTGCTGGAGGATGGATAGAAATTTGTAGACGTCTGACTGTACATCATGTTTGAATAAATGTTGTTTTCAATTGTGTTTGTCTCGTACCATAATGTTTTAATGGTTTGTTACTTGGCCATGGCACCTGGGTCCATCATATGGGATAATCAAGCACCACACCCACGAATCTTGAAGAGTGACAGTGTACACTGGGTCAATGGGTGAACCAATCGTTCCCCTGCCAAATGATTTTAGATTGATTTGAAATTTTGGGAGTGTCTTGTACATGCCTTCTTTAAATTACTGGACAAGTATGAGGTCAATCTAAAATGGTTCTAAGGGTGAAGCAATAGTTCCCCTGTTAAATGATTCATGATTGAAAATTGGTCGCAACAATTTTCTGTTTTTTAATATCTGTGATCACGAGCATGGGGGTGGTCGCAGCATTTTTATTATTATTTTTATTAGGTGCGACCACCAGTAGGGGGGTGGTCGCAACAATTTTCTGTTTTTTAATATCTGCGACCACCAGCATGAGGGTGGTTTTTTTTTTTAATAGGTGCGACCACCAGCATGGGGTGGTCGCAACATTTGTTAATTAATTTAAATAACATGCGACTTCCTCGTGCGACCTGGAGCGGTCGCAGCATTGGATTCTGATTCGTCGAGCGTGTGAGGCTCGGAGGTTGGAGGGTATATAAGGTGGTCACAATGCCCCTCACTTCTTTTGTGACAAACACTTTTCTGGCGAGTGAATGTTCTTTATTCCTTGAGCAAGAGTGTAGCCCAAGAGGAGGGTGCGGACCGTTTGTTGTTGTGGCTTCCACCAAAGCCACTACAGCAAATTGTCGAAAAACACAATACTACATGGTGCATTGATCCACTTGGATTGATGCCGTAGTGTTGGGCTTCTGTTCTAACTTCTATTGCTCTTGACAAATCTACCAAGTACATTAGTGTTCTTCGTTCAACCTTAAGTCTGTGGTTAGGATTTTGGGTGTGAGGATGAGGGAGGAGTGGATCCCTTGGTTCACCGTAGACCCGCACAAAAAGGACGGTGTTCAATGCAATCTTTGTGCATTGAAGCTGGCGGGTCGCAAAGATCACATATTATATCACCTCGGCTACAGAGATGGGAAGAATGCAGGGGTTAGTTTGTGCCCGAAAGCCTCAATGCGAGTGAAAGCCCACTTTGCCCAATGTGGAGGCAATATCCCACCGTCTCTTGATGTGGCCGCGGCTTCTGAGCCAAACACTCCATGTTCGAATCAAAATGTCCCTCAGAGTTGTACCCAGGGGGATTCTTGCGAGGCGTCTGCTGTTCGTGGAGAAGCCGGTGGGTTAGGAGCAACACCCAATTGTACGCCAGCACTTGTACAGACCAGACCATTGAGGCAACAATCAATGCAAGAAGGCTTAAATTTGTCGCACAGGAGGACTCTGGATAAGAAGTGGGCCCAATTTTTCTACGAGGCCAATATTCCGTTCAATGTCTCGAGGCTTCCTGCGTTTGTGGCTGCTGTCAAAGCCACGTCCGATTCCAAGTTCACATACACACCTCCGAGTTATCGCGATCTCCGCACAGGATTGCTAGAAGAGGCTATGTCTGACCTCCCCCAAAAGGTGAATGAAAAAACAGGTGATTCTCTCCGGAAATATGGAAGCGCTATATGTGCGGACGGTTGGAATTCTGTTACTAATCGACCACTGTTCAATGTAATGTTGATCTGTCCTTGGGGGGGACAATTTTTGGGATCCGTTGACACAAGCGGGGAAAGAAAAGATGCACGTTATCAAACAGGGTTGTTGACAAGTTTCATCGATAAAATTGGAGCTGATAAAATTGTCCAAGTGTGCATGGACAATGCATCTAACATGGTTAATATGGCCGATATTTTGATGGTACGATATCCCCATCTATTTTACCAAGGGTGTGCTGCTCATATCTTTGATCTCCTTTTGGAGGATTGGGGAAAAGAAGCATGGATGAAATAACTAGTAAAAGAGAAAAAGTCGGTTGTGACGTTCATTCGTACACATCACATCCCTCTGACATTCTTTAGTAAGCATGAACCCAAATACAGCCTTAGGAACCCGGGTGAAACCCGCTTTGCCACAAACTTTTTGATGGTGGATCGACTGGTGACTGTGAGGGCAGGTCTAGAGCAGGTGATCATTGACCCTCAATGGGATGCGTATGTTGGCACCTTACGCGACTCTCATAAGTCCAAGTCTTTGAGCAAAAGTCGGAGGGTCCGCGCAATCATTCGCTCCGACAATTTCTGGGTGAAATGTGCTTTACCTATTTGGGATCAACTAAGATGTCATTCTTTGACACTATGTGACCCAAGTATTCCATCTGGGAAACAAAAAACTCACACTTGCTCTTCTTAGCATAGAGTTTATTTTCTCTTAAGATCTTTAGAACACAATTCAAATATTCCACGAGCTCTTCCTCAGATCTTGAATAAATCAAGATGTCATCCATGAAGACTAACACGTATCTTCCCAGGTATTTCCTAAACAAAGTATTCATCAAGCACATGAAAGTGGCTGGTGCATTTGTGAGCCCAAAAGGCATCACTGTGAATTCATAGTGGCCAAACCTGGTTCTGAAGCCTATCTTAAACATGTCCGAGTCTTTGACACGGACCTGATGGTACCCACTTCGTAGGTCTATCTTTGAAAATACTCGCGCACCATGCAAGTAATCGAATAAGTCGTCTATCCTAGGAAGCGGAAACTTGTTCTTTACAGTTAGCTTATTCAGCCACCTGTAGTCCACACATAATCTTAAAGTTCCGTCTTTCTTTTTCTTGAACAACACTGGTGCTCCCCAGGGAGACTTATTAGGCTTAATGTAACCTTTCTCTAGCAAATCAACCAGTTGTCTCTCCAATTCTTCATTCTCTACCAGAGAATACCTATAGGGAATCCTAGAGACAGAAACTGCTTCAGGAACCAATTCAATGGCATGATCTACACCCCTTTCAGGAGGTAGCCCAGGAAGTTCATTGGGAAATATATCTGCAAATTCAGACAGGACTTTGTCTTCTCTGTTGAGACTGTTCAACTCAACTTCAATGCCTTCATTATCATTTTCATGAATGCTTACAAAGAACAACTGATCTGCTATCTTCCGTATGCATCGCTTCATTTGAAGGGCTGACAAAAAAGGTACATTGGGTAGGGCTATTATACCTGTAAGCTTGAACCGCTTACCACCAGGCCCCTCCACTGAGCAATCTCGGCATGCCACTTGAGCGTCCACAAATGCCAACCAATGCATCCCCAAGATGACGTCGTACCTCGCACCATCCCAGACCTCAAAATCCGCGCCAGTGGTGACCCCCTGCATTGTGATAGGGACCTCCAAGCTCCTACTATTGCTAGATCTTGTATCTCCATTAGGCAACAGAATGGTGCTGGCGCCAACCTCCATTAACTGCAACTTGCACTTATTTGCAAAACTTCGAGACAGAAAGTTATGACTGCTTCCTGGGTCAATCAAAACAGTCGTGGCCTCTTTTTCCACCTGACCACTCAATCGTATGACTGTGGGGTGATGGTCTTGCCTATCACAGCTGCAAAGATCCTCAACTATTTACCTTTGCTCGTCCCAGGTGCATCAACATCCATCTTGTCTTCAACCTCTTGCACAATCACAGCTGCACGTTGTACGCGTTTGGAACATTCGAACGCACGATGGACTTTTTCATGACAGATGAAACGCTGACCCAACCGTCTTTGTTCTTCTTGTTCCTTCTCTGATAGACGTTTGGTTGCTGGAGCTCCAAATTTCTGATTACCCCGAGGCTCAGACCTTGTTGTCTTCTTTGCAAACCTTTTCCAGTTCTTTCTCTTCTGACCTCCACCAAAAGGGAATGACTTCGGCTTGAAATCCCTATCAGTAGGTGCACTTGCGCCTAGATGTGCCCTGTGCTGGCTCTCAAAATTGATAGCTAGCCTATTAGATTCCCTGTCCGAGTCAAAACATAAAACGTCAGTTAAAAAAATGAAAGAACAAAAATCCCAAAGGAGAATGACAAAGGTCTAGTCCTGCAGAATGGCCAATCCCGAAAGATAGAACTAATGTGAAAGCGTTCTTGGGACTTGCGAGCTTTTATAGAAGATTTATAAAGGCATTTTCCAAGATTGCAACCCCTCTCACTGGCCTGCTGAAAGGCTTAGGAGCGATTACCTGGACCGAGGATTGTAATAAAAGCTTTGAAAAGCAGCGATCCAAAGTTTACAAGTAAATTTTGGAGGGCACTTTGAAAGAAGATGGGGACGAGACTCAAGATGAGTACGACCTTCCGAGAGAGAAATTCCGTGGTGAAGCAGATCTTGCGGAATTATGTGTCGGCTGACCAATCAGACTGGGTGGAGCACTTGAATGCGGCAGAGTTCTGTTATAATAACACAAAACACTCCGCAACGGGAGTTTTCCCTTTCGTATTGGTCTATGGAAAAGCACCTTTGGTGCCGACAAGTTGGGCCGCCCAGGACGTTGAGGAACCGGCAGCAGCAGCGGTGCTCGAAGAACGCAAGCGTTTGTTGAAGCTCGCAAAGTACAACATTGCCAAAGCTAGGAAACGGTATGAACGGCAGGCGAATCGGAAGCGGAGGGAAGTTAAGTTTGAGGCAGGCACGGAGGTCTGGTTGAACATCAAGAATTTTTTACTACCTCCGGAAGTGAGTCCGAAGTTCGTACCTCCGTATGCGGGGCCCTTTTGCATCCGGAAGGTTATGAATGAGGATGTGTATGAATTGGAGCTGCCGGCAAACAGCAAGGTGCATCCGGTATTCCACGTCTCCCTTTTGAAGCCTTACTTCAAAGATGAAGCGCGTCCGAATCGGCATCAAGTGTTGCGTCCGCCACCTGTGCTGTTGGATCATGAAAATGAACCTGAGTACGAGGTGGAGGCACTGCTTAAGTCAAGGAGGTTCAAGAATCGAGAAACGAAGTATCTCGTGAAATGGAAGGGCTATCATCAAGTGGAGGCAACTTGGGTGCGTGCCTCAAAAATGGGAAACGCATCCGAGGCGGTTGCAGCTTTCGAAGGGCGACCTCAAAAGCTGTGTTAATGCAACACGGACAGATAATAGCTTATGAGTCTAGAAAACTGAGCCCAGCAGAGCTGAACTACCCAGTGCATGAAAAAAAATTGCTAGCCATCATACATGCCTGGAAGGTTTGGCGGCATTATCTACTGGGAAAGGAGTTTAAGATTGAAACAGACCATGAAAGCCTGAAGTATCTGGCCACGCAACCCAACCTCAGTTGCAGACAGTGTCATTGGGTGGAGTTCCTTTAGCAGTTTTTCTTTGAATTGCGTTATGTGAAGAGGAAAGAGAATGTGGTGGCAGATGCGTTGTCCACAAGGAAATGGGCAAATGCCATCTCGGTGATAAGAAGCACTGTGATAGAAGAGATAAGAGGTCAGTATGCTAGAGATGCATATTAAGCTGGCCCTTTTGAAAGCCTATCTCGTGGGGTTAAGACTCCTGAGGAAATTGGCAAGTATCTTGCTTATCTGTTGAAGGATGGGTTGTTGTACTACAATGGGCGTCTATGCATCCCTCAGGTTGCAGACTTTAAACTAAATATTATGTATGACTGTCATAACATACCCATTGCAGGCCATCCTGGTTTCCAAAAAACATATCTCGCAGTCAGGAAACAAATTTTCTGGCCTGGTATGAAGAATAACATACGAGATTATGTTGAAAGGTGTTACCCTTGTCAAGTAACCAAGACAGAATAGATCAAGACTCCTACATTTTTGTGAGTTTGCCTATAATAAGAACATGCATACAGCTATTGGGGTAAGCCCATTCGAAGCTATCTATGGGCAAGATTGCTTGACACCGGCATCTTGGCATGTTTCAAATACTAAGGTCGAAAGTGTCAATCAGATGATAGCAAGGATGCAGCAAGAGATGGACTTGATGAAGGATAGCATGAGGAGAGCTCAAGTAAGGGCAAAAATCTATGCTGATCAGAAAAGGTCTTTTAGGGAATTTGAGATCGGAGATCAAGTATTTTTGAAAGTGATCCCTATGAAGAGCCAGTTGAGCCTGGGAAAATGCTACAAGCTTTCCCCAAGGTACTGTGGACCTTTCAAGATTATCAAGAAGATTGGCAAGGTAGCTTACCAGCTGGAACTGCCTATTAGGTGGAAGATACATGACGTATTTCATGTGAGCCTCCTTAGGAAATATGTTTCAGATCCCAGCCATGTTCTCCCGGAATTGCCAAAGGTCACAACTGAAGGAGAAGTTGTGGCAGAACCAGAAGAGATTCTTAAGGTAGAGGTGAAAACCTTGAGATCTCGTTCTTGGAATGAATTCTTGATCAAGTGGAAGAATTACCCTGTAGAAGAATCTACATGGGAGAAAGAAGATGATCTTCGTAGGAACTTTCCCCAGTTCAGTATTGTCGCGGCCCTTTGCCTTGAGGGCAGGGGGTCGGGACACAAGAGGGGTTGCCCTTGTGGTGGGGGCAGTGGCAGCGATAGGTATGGGGGGCTGAAGCACCCTTGAGTGCCCAAGGCACTCAAGGAGGCAGAGGCGCTCACTAGGTGGAGCCCTGCACACCGGGTTGCGGTGGGGGTGGCTCCACAAGGGGTGGTGGTAGCTTAGCGGGACTTAGTGGGGGTGGCATAGGACTCACCCTAGGGCGGAGACCTCGTGGTGGGAGTCGTGGGGAGTCTTGGGACTCATCACGGTCCATAGGGGCCGTGGTGGGTGGGCCAAGACTCACCGCGACTCATCACCGGGTGTCGAGGGTGTTCGTGGTTGTTCGCCATAAAATGGCATGGTTGTTTGTGAAACCCCCGCGGACAGCTACAGAAGTATATATAGGGAGTAGTAACCCCGAGAACGGTGCAAGCCCGTTGGTGACCAAAAACTAGTGAGTAAGTGAGCGAGCCCGAAAGCGACCAAAGAGTGGGGAGCTGTTCCGGATTGCCAACTACCAAAGGGAATTCCGCTGGTTCCAAATCGTTGGAGGGTTCTTTGGGAGATCAAAGGGGGACCGTTATGCCGCGGTGAGCAGCCGGAGCTCCAAGTTGGCCCGGCGGCCAGGTTGGGAGTTAGGCGCGCGCATCAAGCGAGTAACTATGACTTGAGGGGAGAGCTTACCGAAGTGAGGTGCGCGACACTTGGTATCAGAGCCTAGAGTTCAGTACGCGATCGTCCTTGGGATTGGCCTCATCATGGGGTCGGGCAAGCCAAAGCGAAAGCGGAACGGCCCAAAAGATGATGATCCTGGTGAGCCCGATGGGGGCGATGTGTCACCGAGGCGGCCGTTTGAGGAAGCGATGCATGTTTCCGAAAACGAGGCCGCTCAAGAGTGGGAGGAATCTGAGGAGTCGGAGCCTGAGGAATCCCTGAGAGCTCCGACCGACCAACAGATGCCTCCCATGCCGGCGGCCTTTTGGGAAGGGTTGTTGGCGCAATTTGGCGGGACGTTGAAAGACGTGTTGAAGGCGGCTAATGCCACTTCCACTAAGGCAAAGTTTAAGGTGAAGCCTAATGAACCCGACACCTTCGAGGGCATCCGAAATTGGAAGGCACTCAACACCTGGCTCTTGAAGCTAGAGCAGTACTTCCGGGCGGCCAAGTTGAGTGACGAGGATCAGGTGGAAGTGGCTCCCACCTATTTGAGGGGCTATGCTCAACAATGGTAGCAGAAACGCCTTCACGACCGAGGTCCAAGCCCGGAAACCTTGAACTGGAGTGGGTTCAAGGAATTGATGACGAGGTAGTTTGTGCCCCTCAACGCGTCCTGGCTCGCCCGGGACAAGATGAGGAATTTGAAGCAAACAGATGACATTCGGGGATATGTCCAGACTTTCAATGTGCTGTTGCTCGAAGTCGCGGACATGGCAGAACCAGAAATGGTCTTCAACTTTTTGGCGGGACTGGCCCCATGGGCCAGACGGAAGTTGGAGGAGAAGCCACCTAAGACTTTGAACGAGGCAATTGAGAGGGCTGAATGTTTCTCGGATGTCCCTAAGGGTGAAAGACAAGGCCGTACGGAGCTGAACCACAAGAAGACCCAGCGGGAAGGTGACTCCTTCCGACCGGAAAAGAAGTGGGATAGGCCACGCGACGACAATGGCACGTGGAAATCGAAGGGAGGGCCTTCACAAGTCAAGGCGGCACCCGGTGCTTCGAAAGGAAAAGCGGGTGGAGCGGCCTATAGCGGACAGAAGGCGACCTTTGATGGAGTGTGTTTCAATTGCGGGGAGCCCGGGCACATGGCCAAGAAGTGCACGAAGCCCCGGCGATTGAACATGACTCGGGCGACCACAAAGCTGTCGGAAGATACCATTAGTCGCTTGGTGGAAGCGGTGGTCGCCAGGACTTGCAAGGTAGGCAAATTTTCTTGTGAGTTGTATCAGGAAACTGGCGCCTTACGTAAAGGGAGTCAGTTATTGTTCGTGGATGGGATAATATCCGGAACTAACGTGTCATTGTTGGTGGACACAAGAGCGTCGCACTCCTTCATGACACCGGCAACGGCACAAAAGCTGGGACTCCCGACAAGTGACGTGGGGGCCTCTATTGAGGTGCGTTCTGCCAAGGGAGAACCGCAATTGGCGACAAGGTTGGCGTTTGAAGTTCCTCTTCAACTGGGGAGTTGGGAGGGACATGAGAACTTCCCCATCTGCGAGATTGATGGAGTGGATCTCATTTTGGGGATGACCTTTTTGAGCAAATCCGGAGCGGTCATAGATGGCCGCAAGAGAGTAGTCACGCTGCCATGTGGGAATGGTGGCGAGGTCTTACGAGTGTCGGAAACGCCCAAGCCCGTGGGAGGGCGAATAAACCTTCTGTCAGCAAGGGAGTGGGCCGTGGAGAAGGCACACGAACCCCAATTTTTGCTCTACATTAGAGAAGTGAAGGGAGAAGGCGATGGGGAGCCGAGCCCAGATTGGATCAAGGGGATTTTGGAGAAATACCAGGATGTGATGTCGGAGGATTTACCAAGCGGCTTGCCACCGCGAAGAGGAATTGACCACAAGATTGAGGTGATACCGGGATTGGAACCGCCTGCCAAGGCGCCCTACCGGTTGAGCCACAGAGAGTTGGTCGAGCTGAAGACTCAGCTCAAAGATCTAATGTCAAAGGGGTACATCCGGCCGAGTAAGTCACCTTACGGAGCCCCAATGCTATTCGCAGACAAGAAGGATGGGACGCTGCGGATGTGTGTCGATTACAGGGCTTTGAATAAGGTGACTATCAAAAACCGGTACCCTTTGCCAAGGATCGACGACCTTTTCGATAGGTTGGCAGGAGCAAAGTATTTCAGCCGGATCGATTTGCGCTCCGGCTATCATCAAATTCGAGTGGCGGAAGGAGATGAGGAGAAGACCGCGTGCAGGACAAGGTATGGTTCATATGAGTTCTTGGTGATGCCTTTTGGACTCACCAACGCTCCCGCGCCCTTTAGCACGCTGATGAACAGCCTTTTCCAGGAGTGGTTGGATGACTTTGTGATCGTGTACATCGACGACATCTTGGTGTATTCGAAAACAAAGGAGGAGCACCTGGAGCACCTCAAAAGGGTGTTCCAGAAATTGCGGGAAGGGAAGCTGTATGCCAAAGCTTCAAAGTGCGAATTCGGGGTCACAAAAGTGGAGTTCCTGGGGCATGTGATTACACAGGATGGGATCAGAATGGATGACAGGAAGGTGAGGGCAATCTTGGACTGGGAGCCTCCGACTTTGGTCCCGGGAGTGCGATCCTTCCTAGGACTCGCCTCCTATTACCGGAAGTATGTGAGAAATTTCGCCAAGATCGCAGGGCCGCTGTCAGACCTTCTGTGTAAATCCAAAGTCTGGGCATGGAACACCTTTTGTGGCCAAGCTTTTGCTGAATTGAAGCAGCGGATGGCGGAAGTTCCAGTCTTGAAAATCCCGGAGTTCGATCGTCCGTTCAAGATTCATACAGATGCGTCGGACTTCGCGATTGGGGGTGTACTGATGCAAGATGGACGTCTAGTGGCTTACGAAAGTAAGAAACTGAATGAAGTGGAGCGACGGTGGCCGACGCACGAGAAAGAGATGAAGGCGGTGGTGCACTGTCTTGAGCTTTGGCGCCACTATGTTGGTTCCAACCCAGTGAAGGTGTTCACGGACAATGTCACGGTGAAGTATTTTGCCACGCAGCCCAAGTTGTCCCCAAAACAACTTAGGTGGCAAGATACTTTGGCGGTGTTCGACGTGGATATCCAGTACAAACCGGGATGGGACAACGTGGTGGCCGATGCTTTAAGTAGAAAGCAGCAGCTCTTGTTGGTGTACAAGGGCGAGATGGAGCTCCAAAGGAAGATCCGGAAGGCTTGCCGGAAGGATGAGCTGGCGAAGTCCGTGATGCAAGACTTGAGGATGGGGGTTAAATCGCAGTTCCACTTGCAAAATGGACTGCTCCGGTATAAGCAAAAGCGTCTCTACGTGCCAAAGGGAGGGATCAGAGATAGCCTCTTGAGAGAATGCCATGATAGCCCGCTTGCGGGCCACGGCGGAGCCAAGCGCACTGCGGCACTCTTGAAGAAAGAGTATTTCTGGCCCAAATTGAGGGAGGAGGCAGAGGAGTATGTCAAGACATGCACCACATGCCAACAAAACCAGAGCGAGTACAAAAAGCAAGCGGGGCTGTTACAACCCTTGCCGATTCTAGAGGGGACTTGGGAAAGCGTCTCGATGGATTTCATGACTGCTATGCCGCTGTCAAAAGGATTCGATGCAATCATGGTGGTGGTGGATAGGTTCAGTAAAATGGGCCATTTCATCCCCACCAAGGAGACGGCAACGGCGCAGGAAACAGGGCGACTTTACTTCGCCCACGTCTTAAAGCATCATGGAGTCCCGAAGGATATTGTCTCAGACCGCGATCCAAAGTTTACGAGTAAATTTTGGAGGGCACTTTGGAAGAAGATGGGGACAAGGCTGAAGATGAGCACCGCCTTCCGACCTACGACCGACGGCCAAACGGAAAGAGTGAATTCCGCAGATCTTGCGGAATTACGTGTCGACAGACCAAACAGACTGGGTGGAACACTTAGACGCGGCAGAGTTCTGTTATAATAACACAGAACACTCCGCAATGGGAGTTTTCCCTTTCGTATTGGTCTATGGAAAAGCACCTCTGGTGCCGACAAAATGGGCCGCCCAGGACGTTGAGGAACCGGCAGTAGCGGCGGTACTGGAAGAACGCGAGCGTTTGTTGAAGCTCGCAAAGTACAACATTGCCAAAGCTAGGAAACGGTATGAAAGGCAGGCGAATCGGAAGCGGAGGGAAGTGAAGTTTGAGGCAGGCACGGAGGTCTGGTTGAACATCAAGAATTTCCGACTACTTCCGGAAGTGAGTCCAAAGTTCGTACCTCCGTATGCGGGACCCTTTCGCATCTGGAAGGTTATGAACAAGGATGTGTATGAATTGGAGCTGCCGGCAAACAGCAAGGTGCATCCAGTATTCCACGTCTCCCTTTTGAAGCCTTACTTCAAAGATGAAGCGCGTCCGAATCGGCATCAAGTGTTGCGTCCGCCACCTGTGCTGTTGGATCATGAAAATGAACCTAAGTATGAGGTGGAGGCAGTACTTAAGTCGAGGAGGTTCAAGAACCGAGAAACGGAGTATCTCGTCAAATGGAAGGGCTATCATCATGTGGAGGCATCTTGGGTGCGTGCCTCAGAAATGAGAAACGCATCCGAGGCGGTTGCAGTTTTCGAAGGGCGACCTCAAAAGCGGAAGAAGCGTTGATGGGACATCAACCTTGGAGCGTGGGGGAGGAAATGCATGCTTAGCCCGGCTTAGCTAGCTTAGAAATCCGATTGCAAAAACTTGTATTGTACAAAAATTTGTTATAAAGGAAATGGGTTCCAAATGTTGTGCGTCCTATTTTGTTTGGAATGGTGATGCATGGTGTGGTTGACTAGTGTGTAGAATGCATGCTAGCTTACAAAAGTGGGAGAGGTAAATTGGGTTAATCGTGTGTTTGCGCAGTGCCGAAATCGGGTGACTCCCATCCAAGGGGCAAGGAAAATTGCGCCTTCTTTAGGAGTTCACGTGCTAGTGCGCACCTGGCGCGTGCGCATACTATAACTGCGCTACCGAGGGGGTTGCTTTGTAGTGCGGGCTAACGCGGAAGCTACATGCTTCCGTTCACGTACTATAATCGTGTAGCCTCGGGACGAAGTCGTAGTGCGGCTTCGGCGTGTTCCCGTACCTCAGGCCAGCATTCCAAGGCAGACCCAATTGTAGTGATTGGGGCGCACGGTTGGTTCAAGGTTATCTTCCTAGTCAAAGAGGGTTCGAGGTGAACCCTTGCTCAAGGTGGTGCCAAAAGCGGCATCATGAGCGGTCGCAAGCAATGTTGTTGCAGTAAGGCGATTCGATCCTCAGGGAGGATCGTTCCTTGGCCTTGAAGTAGGCCAAGAAGAGTGCACTGGGAGGAGCTTGAGAGGCTCCACCCTTGGCCGGGACTTGGAGAAAGTCGGCCGAACTAGCTAGTGGAGAGTAGAGTCAAGTGTGGGGTTTGGTTCTTTGTCATGGGATGCCATGGTACGGAAACAAACTCCTTGATGTGGGACGCTACAACTTGGATGTTCGTTTCCACAAAATGGACAAGCCGATGAGGACATCGACTCCCTGTTGGTAGGGGTGCGTGTCGCGGCCCTTTGCCTTGAGGGCAGGGGGTCGGGACACAAGAGGGGCTGCCCCTGTGGTGGGGGCAGTGGCAGCGATAGGTATGGGGGGCTGAAGCACCCTTGAGTGCCCAAGGCACTCAAGGAGGCAGAGGCACTCACTAGGTGGAGCCCCGCACACCGGGTTACGGGGGTGGCTCCACAAGGGGTGGTGGTAGCTTAGCGGGACTTAGTGGGGGTGGCATAGGACTCACCCTGGGGCGGAGACCTCGTGGTGGGAGTCGTGGGGAGTCTTGGGACTCATCACGGTCCATAGGGGCCGTGGTGGGTGGGCCAAGACTCACCGCGACTCATCACCGGGTGTCGAGGGTGTTCGTGGTGGTTCGCCATAAAATGGCATGGTTGTTTGTGAAACCCCCGCGGACAGCTACAGAAGTATATATAAGGAGTAGTAACCCCGAGAACGGTGCAAGCTCGTTGGTGACCAAAAACTAGTGAGTAAGCGAGCGAGCCGGAAAGCGACCAAAGAGTGGGGAGCTGTTCCGGACTGCCAACTACCAAAGGGAATTCTGCTGGTTCCAAATCGTTGGAGGGTTCTTTGGGAGATCAAAGGGGGACCGTTATGCCGCGGTGAGCAGCCGGAGCTCCAAGTTGGCCCGGCGGCCAGGTTGGGAGTTAGGCGCGCGCATCAAGCGAGTAACTATGACTTGAGGGGAGAGCTTACCGAAGTGAGGTGCGCGACAAGTATTGAGGACAATACTCCATTATAGGAGGAGAGGTGATATAACGTCCCTGTGAGATTGAACCTGCGACAGGCTTCACAGGATGTTGAACGGTTCAACAATCGTCGACAGCTGTCTGGGGAAGGTGCTGGGGATGTCACGTGGAACAGCAGGTGGTGGAAAGCTCCCGTTGATCAAAAAGCTACATATGAAGATGATAGATAAGTGTACAGGGAGGAGATTAGGGATTATCTTCTTATGGTTTTTTCCCTAGATGAGAGAACTCGTAGACGTTGGCTGTACAGAGTGTGGCAGACATGACGGCCATGGTGAACAGTGTCTACGAGTAGGGAAGAGAGATGATATAGAAACCGATGCATGGTGTGGCGGTTGGGAGGACTAGGTGTATCCCAGTACCATGTACAATTTCTAGGATTGGGTGATAGTTCCAGTTGAGTCAGGAATCATTGGGACTTGAAGGATCTGTACATAAAGTAATCGTTGGTATTTGGCCATATTGGAATAAGAGCCAATGGCACACAGTGATGACGGTGGTGGCCTATGATGTGTGATCTCGCCTAATTGCCAAGGACTTAGTCTAAATTCAAGTCTGGTCATGATGGAACCATTGGCAGGGAAGTGAGATCTGAATTTTCAGTTGACGAATAGGCAGGGTAGAAAGAGTTGAAAGAGAATTAGACAAGAGGAACGCAAGACCTAGTACATCATGGCTTCAAAATAGCGGCAAGGACTTCATTTACTCGGGTATATTCGCTAATCTGTTGAGTGGGTTCTGCTCAATGTGCATTACTTTGGTGGTTACCTTTGGTCTGTCTTTCAGTTAAATCTGTTGGGCTGATTCAAGCGATATGGCTATGCAGGCATCACTGGATATCCACTGCAAGCATATATTTTCATGGGCCCAATCTATTATCAGAAGCTCAAACACATGGTATTGGTGTTATATCTGTATTTTGCTCAATTAGAATGTATTGTAATGGATTGAATGATTATATATCGCATTTGTTGTGCATCTAATAAAGATTCCAAGGAGTGTTTCCATTGATGATTTGTGCAAAAAGAGATCTGGAACAGGACACAGAGAAGTCTAATAGCAGTTTTGCAAAACAATTGCTGATATTTGATGGAGACTACCAGAAAGGCAGGAAGGAAATGCGAGCAAGATAGGTAACTTTTTGGGGAAAGTAGGCTGGCAGTTGATATGTGTGATGTAGGTGTTAGACAAAATGCATGCACGGGCCCGAGGCCCAAGAGTGGTGCTCACCAAGCAACCCACTGAAGGAAAAAGTCGTGAAGAAGGTAATGTGGCATCCCTGTTGAAGCTCCTTCTCAGAATATTCATATGAGTACCTGGTGACCAAGTCCGATAGGTATGCCATGCCAACGCCGGAGGAGATCTTTGATGCCATTGGGCATGCCAAGGTCTTTAACACTTTGGATTTGCGACCCGGATATCACTAGTTGCCGATCAAGGAGGCGGACAAGCAAAAGACGACATTCTGGGGGATCAATGAGCACGATAAGGATTGTCTATATCAGTGGCGATTCTTATCATTCGGGTTGAAGAATGCAACTGCAGAGTTCCAGAGAGTCATGGACAGGATTCTGGCGGGGGTGAAGTTTGCTCGGTGTTATATAGATGATATTATCATCTTCAGTGCTACGGTGGGGCAGTTGTAGGGTACGGTAGACCAAAAGAGGCAGATTTTTTCTCCATGAAAGTCTATATAGGTACCTCAAATTGAGGGAATTTATCCAAATATTTAATTTTAAATGATAGATATGATATATTTAACACTTTTAGTAAAAAGTCCCACCCCAAATAAGCTAGAATTTTTTATTATAAATTTTAGTATTTAATTCTGAAAAATAAAAAACCATTTTTTATTTCTAATAATTAGAGATTTTTCACTCACGGCGGCGAGCTTGCAGCGGCATGTGTGCTTCAGTTTGCCGTAGTAAAGGTGGAGTCCCCATGGCTTGGGGTGCCTTAGGCTTGATTCGTAATGTATGAGTGATGGTGGTAGTTTACTTCTTTATCATTGTGGCAGACTGGTTTGTGATTACATATGTGTTGTGTGGTTTGGATAACGATGTAGTTGTGCAGCGATACGTATGCGCATGACAAGCCGATAATTCCTGTATCTCGGTGGAGCATGGAACAACGCTAACATGAGTTCTTTCAAAATCCTTCACAATAGTAGAACAAGTGTCTTGTAAACTATTTAAGGCATAAGTTTCTTTATTTTGCTTCAATTTGAAACCTTGTCTTATGGGAGTAGTTGTTTTAGGGCTACCTAGTTTTTGGCATGTTGCATACAACAAAAACCTTTTTTTCTTATGAATGAGTATGTGGAAGCACAACCATGATTCACTAGCTGTAGGTCATGACTGATTGTTCTGAGCGGGCTGAGTGCTTAGAGATATCCAACTCTTCTATCTTGGAGTTCCCACCTTGGATAGCGAAGGGATGGGTGAGTAAAAGCCGCTCGACAGGCTTGTATTTGAATTGTTTGAAGAATGAATCTTTGTGTTTGATTACTAATTTGAAATATAACCAGCTCTGGCAAAGGTAGGCTAGCAGGCTGGATCTATGATATAAGGCCACTATAAGGCCACTATGTGCTAATTCCCCCCCCCCCCCACTAGCAAGCCATGGCGGCCCAGGGGGGGGTGGGTTGTATTTTTTTTGTATTGGGGTTTGGGCGGGCTGATTTCGCTTGACAGCAGCTGCCCCAAGGTCGTGAGCACGACATACGGGGAGCGGGGCCCCAGCGCTGACCTTAAGTCGTACTGAGATCAAGTACATCAACCGCGTGGCTCAGGCGTGAGGCCCTGAAGTGTGCGAGGGCAGGTCTTTACCCGCAGGATAACCAAAAGCTGAGACGGACCGGCGGACGCCGACGCTAACCGCAGCGGTCCACGGCTTGGACCGCTACACGCGGATCTGTGCCCCGCCACGTGGCGGGGGCATTTTACCCAGCGGGCAATGTGTCTGCAAATTCCCTTAAAAGGGGGTATTCTTACCTTTAGCTATTAGATTCAATTTATACCCCTCTAAGGGTTAGGAGCCATTATCTAAGGCGCCAATGGTAGATAAAATCTAGGAACCAACACTCTCTTCTGGGGGAATGCTTGCGCGTGAGCCTGTGAGCCTGTGAGCCTGGCTAGGCTCACGCCACGTCAGCAAACATCCACGTGTTCAGGCCCTAATTCCGTGCTCCCCTCCCCTATTACCGCGGTTCCGTGCTCTCACCCCTATTACCGTGCTCCCCCCCCCCCCTTTTACCTATGTCCGTGCTTCCCCCCCCCCCTATGTCCTAATTTTTTATCCCTCTTTACTGCCCCCACATGAATATTCCTTGTGGCCGAGAACAATGGCAGGTTTGCGGATGAATTTTGTGGGAGATCCTGACTTTGGAATGAGGAGATCGCCTACTACAGAACTGAATCTGAAAAGAAAAAATGTTTTTTTGGCAAAGCAGTACATTCACTCCAACACACAAACATTTTTCAATTCCGCACTCCGAAGAAATACCGTAGGCAATCCCTAACTATACTTACGGGAACGCGCAGAGAACTTGAAAAACAGTATGGGATGGAAGCAAAGCCAAAACACAATTTATTGAGCCTCAGTACTTGAACCGTCAAGAAATATTGGAGGTTTCAGAGGAACCACTGCCAGAGTTAATAGCAATATCATCTATGAATACAGCAGCACATACATGACGTTTTTTTTTCCCACGACCTTTATGGAGATGCGAATACAGTGTTTGTTCGGATAACACCCGTGCGCAAGCTTCCGCGTAAACCGGCAAGCGGTTGGATCTAGGGGGACTCGGGGACATGTAGTATCCTTGGAATCCGAAAGGTGTCTGCTGATTCAATGACTGGTGCAGAACTCTGGAAAGGAACCTGAGAAATGGTGGCAGATGTTAACATCCAGATATAGACAATGTTACGCAATTTTTTCGAACGGGAACGACACAAGGAAATGCCACATATTTTGAACGACTACAGAAGAACTTACTCACACTCAAAATCGGAGTCCACGTCCAGATCCTCGTCAGGCGCTTCGGGCTCCTCCAGAAGTCCCTCTTTGGATGGGGTAGAAGTAGTGTCCGACTCAAGCTGACGAAGCTCGCTCGAGAAGAGCTCCGTATCAGCTTCCATGCCGAAGAAGTGCCTTCCGGCGCTCTTGCAAGCATGAAAACATGCTCCTGCAAATCCAAGAAGAACGAGAAATAAAAACAGGGTTTCCCTAAGGTTACTGCCCATATGTCAATCACAATGTGAAGTGCCCCACCTGTGCCCATAGACAAGTCGATCACTCGTCCACCATGACGGCTGCATGTCTCCACCAAAGTCTGCATGAAAGCTGGAGATTTCTCCCGTGCACCTCTCCAAGGGACACCAATCGACCTTTTCATAGTTCGACCCGAGTCCACGTAATTGAAGAGAACATCATCCTCCATAGGCTCGCAGGTGGGGTCAATATGAGCTGCAAGGTCCCTCATCTGGAACTCAGCAACACCAGGAGGAAGAGTGTCCTTCCGCCTCACCAGGCACAAAGCTTCGAACACCCGTGTCTGTCAACAATGAGGAAGAGAGCATGAGACAGAAGGCATAACCCAGCATTTTTATTTACCGAAAAAACAACGAAACATGAATTGAAAGGAACCAACTCACTTTCTGCCCCGGGAACTCGCCCTTCGTAAGAGGCAGAGTATTGATGCATGTCCAAGTTTTGATGACACGAAACCCGGAGGCTTTCATGTAGCTGAAAAGAGTTCTTCGGGCCGACATGTCCTTTGACTGCATGAGAAGAAGAGCCCCCGAGTCCGAAAGGAATTTGTTGCTGAACGAGAAAGCCCACTGCCAATAACGAGAATCCGATTTGTTCCAAGTCGGGGTCGAATTGGAAGGGAACACATCAGGGACAGGATAACCGTCAGGAATGTCCAGCACCACAAGGTCAGTCGCGTATGCCTGCTGAACTCCATTCACCCATTCCGGATTTTTTGTCACCTACAGGGAAAAACAGGAGACAGTGTAAGAAGCCCAATCCAAATCGAGCAGGAGATCAATCCCCTGGAAAAGCCACAACAAGATGCCAAAACACAATTATTCATACAACAGTTTAGACAGAAGTGTTTACCTGAGTGAGGAACGAAACAAGCATGTCCCATGATTTCGAGGGCACCCCTTTGAATGTGGACTTCCTGGACTCCATCATTGCAAGAAAACTTTCATTCAGCACCCTACGATTGAACTGGCCCAAAACCCTGGAGGGATGTTCTCTCGCCTCGTAAGGCTGCTCCCTCGACTTTGATGTTCTCCTATCCCTCCTTGCGGGAGCAGGCTCTCTGACAGGAACCTCTGACGGTCCCTGTCCTTGCGGAGCTGCACTTTTCCCCTTCCCCTTAGGATCCCCGACAGTCTTCCCCTTTCGTTTTGGAGTGGCAGTTCTCTCGGGCTCTTTTGCAGCCAGAGTAGAAATGATTCTGTCCTAAATGTCTTTGTCTGCCAATGGGGCAATCGTTGCGGCATTGTCGTTCAGGTTTCTCAAAACAACTTCATCGAATGGTGTGTCCTGTTTTGGCAGGTCGAGGTACCACCCACAGTCTCTGAAGTGCGCCCTGCTCCAGTCTCTGGCAATACCAGCCGTGTACATTGTCTTCTCATTGGAGGGGTCAGCCCATGAATAGATGAAGTCTGGGTCATCGCTAAGGTACTTTCCCGGTATGAGGATATGATACATATACCTGAATCAAACACCAAAAACCCAGATAGTCAGTCAATCGGAAAATGGAAAAGAACAGACATTCAGAAGAAGATATTGAAATAAAGGAAGGGAACACCTGGTAATCAACTTTTGCTGTCTAGAATCAACCTTGCGTTGACGCAATGTTGATTCGAGCAGAAATGGGAAACACCTAGTGGTTACGTTGTATTGATAGAGACAACGACTGACAAGTGCAATACAACATTGCGTCAACGCAATGTTGTTTTCACTCACAGATGAAATGGGAAACAATGCCTGAAAACCACCATCTCACTATGTACTGCTATGGATATTCAACATTGCGTTGGCGCAATGTTGAATTCCTCTGTTGAAACAAACATCGATATTATATCTGATAATCGAAAGTCTCCTACAATTGCATGGAAGTTGGGGGATGCACAGGGACATTTCCATCAATCCATACCGCCAAACAACCTTGCGTCAACGCAAGTCTGTTTGTTGGCATAGTGAAAGCTGAAAATAGCATTTGAAATAGACTCCAAACATTGTTATGTTCAAGTTGGCAGAATTGGATCTGGATTTGAACTGCCCCAAACCAGAGGAAAAGGTACATAGTCTGCGTCTCATCAACATTGCGTTGACGCAAGGCTGATTTTCCTGTCCATTCACCCCCATTCACATGCAATAAAACGCCAGTATGGGATACCCAGATATAGGTAAGTGAAACCAGGACCATGGGAAACAACTTTGCGTCAACGCAATGTTGCTGGACAGCACATTCAGAGCCCCCAGAGATCCCTCAAAGCCACGCAAATTCGCAAATCTGAAAGTATGACAGAAGATTGCAGATGCACGCCCTTCAAGTACCACAATTGAGTAAGGAGATCACACCTGTACAACACTCGTTTCATTGCTTGCTCGCTGTTCAGCTGGTTTTTGAACTCGTACGATCTGGAGATTCCTTTGTCTTTTTCAAACTCCCTGAAGAAGCAATTGTTCCAGACAGCGAGCTTCCACCTCCTGATATAGGCCTCCAGTGTGATCCGGGGGCAAGCCATCTTGATTTTGTAGTCTGCCATCGACTCAGCAAGTGCAGCCACTGCACGTTTTTCTAACTGCAACAAGAAAGCTTGTAAGAATTTTGGAGAGGTTGGGAGCGGAATTACGGAGCAACACACATGTCTGAAAATGGTTTGGTGGTAACCTTACCTGGCTCCAAAATGTGGCTTTGTGTAGCCACTGGTCGAATGTCTGGTCGCTTACAACTTTTATTGCTTGTGTCTTCGGGTCTCTCTCTGGAGTTGGAAACATATTCGTGTCTCTCACAAGAGGATCCGAGTTCCATATCTCCAACCACCTGATTTTCGTTGCATTGTCCACCATTGAAATGGAAAGGCGATGTAGTTTCTCCTGAGTCATTTCTGGCTTGGAGCCAAACTTGTCATAGTGCACTTTCACCTGCTCCAGAAATTCTGTGCCAAGCCCTGGATCTGCTATCCTGATTTGTTTGTCGAATGCACTCATGAGGTTCTTCCTTTGATTATTCATCTCGAACTTCATCGTGTCCTCAAGCCCAGATGCAGACCGCTGCTCTTCAGTGTGGGAATCATAGTACTCAGCTTTCGCCTTCAAGCCGGTTTCTGCTATTTCTTGCTGCATACATTGCAGGTAAAAAGAATGAAACACTGTCATTACTTGTCAGAAAATAGTAACAACAGGTAGTGTCAAGAAGCTTGCAGTGTCAAAAAGCAAGCAGTGTCAAGAAGCTTACAGTGTACATGTAGTCAAGGAAAGCCTCCCTTGTCAAGCTATACCATGTGCTTGTCTTCTTCTCAGCACACCTCTTCATCTGCTGTGGACTAAGCACGTTTGTGAATGACTCCAGTGGCATCAGCCCTACCTTCTGGATGCGGAACAGAGTGTGGCACAGATTGGTGGTCACATGAGATGTTTCGTTGGACCTGGAAAAACAGTCAACTCATAAGATGATTTCTAATTGTTGAAACGAGGAACAGACACAAAGATGGAGACTTACTTGTTTATGTCGTGCATGGCTGTCAAGAGCTGCGTGACATGCCCTTTGTGATCCAGAACCATGGAAACCACGCTCTAGTGCCATTCGATGTCGTCCGAGTGCATGCTTGAAATGTAATCCATCCAGGCAAGCAGTCTGTGGTTCCCATCCCAGACAAAAAACATCTTCCCCATGAATGCTTTTGTGGAGGTCTTCTTCGACAGCTTGAACTCGAACTCCCTGTTCACATCCCGCCAACATTCATCCCAACTTTGCTCAATGTCCTCTGTTACAAGACACTCCTCTCCTTTTGTGTTCATAGTGGATACGTAGAACACTGCTGATCCCTTCACATAGCCGTGAACAAAGTCGTTCTTCAACTTTGTTATATCGTTCCTCAATGCCGGTCGAACAGCGGGCATGGAGATCATCCTGCAAAGCGGAATGACCAGGTTTCCGCCGGGAACCTCCATCGACAGAATCACCTTCGACGAGTTCACTTTTTGCCCACCCATTATCTCCTCGGCCTTGTTTTCATAGTGTCCCTCCAGTGACTCTTCATCACCTTCACCTTCTGAAGCGGCCAAATCTTCCCCCTCGGATTTCCTTTTTCTTTTCCTCTGCACAGAATTAATAATCTGTGAGTGTGAGATTGAGCTCCCATGCATCAACCTTGCTTTGACGCAAGGTTGATTGATGGGGACGTAACTTAGACTGAAAGGCATACAGGAAAGACGTTTGGACCCAAATTATGTTTTGCGTTGACGCAGGGTTCTTTTGGGAGCCTTGAAGAATGAACTTTCCCTACCTTACAGTGAGGACAGTGGGATATCGGATGCATCCATTGTGCAAAGATATCATGAAAACCAGCCTTGCGTCAACGCAATATTTAATATAATTACACATCAACAAATTCCAGGAGCAAAGGGCCGGACGAGATGTAAACGCTTCGTGTTTTGCGGTGTAGTGGGTTTAGGACTTAACGTTTTTTGGAGGGTTTTCCTTCCGTCGATGTTGCTCGTGCATTGCTCAACCTGTTCTAGTAGTTTGTGCCCCGTCTCTCTCTGCTCGCCCCTTCGTCTGCAGCGTCAACTCCCTATCTCGCTGCTAATATGTGTTCTAAAGTGCTCTTTTGCTATGTTTGAGAGATAGCCTAGTTCGGTGACCAATTCCTGTGTCTAAATTGTCAGGCTTGCTGCCTCAATTTCTAGCATTGTAGGTTTTTTGGTCCTCTCTAGCTAAGTCTCAGAAGCGCCCACTGTATCTATTCTTCTAACTTCGGTCGTTTCTAGGTGTTTAAATATTCTTCTTTTAGCTCGCATTAGTGTATCAAGTGTGCCGCTTTACTCATGGGAGTCCATCATCTCTGCAGATTGTACACTCCATAGTAGTGGTCTTGCGGTGTTTGGGCCTGGGGCTTGTTGGTCGAGACAAGTGGCAGCTGGTTTGAGGAGGTAGTCATTGCGGATGAGCTCATCTTATCTTCTGAGGATACTTATGTCTACTACAAGTGTGTAGCGTTACTCATATTTGGGTGGTGCCTTCGAGTAGCTGCTCTGCGCAATCGGTTTGGGGACTATCTGTTTGGACTCTCCAAGACGAATTCTTCAAGACTGTCCTATCCTATTTGCTCTGAATTTTCAACCCATCTTTCCCTTGTCTCTCTCATTGGGTTTGGTTGCTTCCTGCTTCTGCTTGTGAGCTCTCCCCTTTGCTTGCAGTCTTGTTTTCTGTTTTGCCTCTTCGTCTTAGTGTCTAGTTTGGTTCCGGAGTCTCGTTCTTCTCTCTCTTGCGCTGCGATGACGTTCCGAGGCAGTTCCAGTGGTAGACGGGGCCGTAGGGGCCCGATGCCTTTCATGCGCGGAAGGGGTAATGGTAGAGGATGGGGCTTCCAGACTGGCTCTTATGGGGATACCTCTATTTCCTCTTTTCCCTCTTTGTTAGGTAAAGGGCCGTTCCATGTGGCTTCTCCCCCTTTATCATCTGAGTCCGAACCTTGGCCGGTTCAATATGATCTTCTGGATTCTGATGAGCAAATTCACCCAATCACCATGGAGACAATTCAAGGTCAGACTGCCAAAATCTAATTGCGGGGAGTTCTCTTGCATTTTCCTGGTAGGTTAAAGGACCGTAAATGGGTGGGGGAGTGGGTTTTGGTGCATTTGGGTGGTGATGGGCAACTGCGACAACTGTTTTGCATATCCATGGGTAGAGGGTTTTTTGTGGTCATGTTTGAATCGCAAGTTACTCCTTCGCGGGTTTTGTCCTTTAATCCTCACCTATCTGTCCACAAAGTACACATTTTTCCGTGGTCCCAAGACTGGGGACACAAGAACGGTATCTGTTGTCGTCCACGCATTATTTCATTGTTTTTTTTGCCCTGTCAGTATCTTGCATCATTGCCTGAGATAGGTACTAGATTTGGAGACTATCTGGGCTGTTTAAGTGTGTTTGACCCAGAGGCGTCTTATTCTATGGTAGCAGAGATGATTGGTTGGGGCTCCCTGATAACGGCTAAGTATGACACAGCTACGAGGGCCGGGCAGCGAGAGTCACGGGCAGAAAAGGCTAAGTGCACGGCACTTAGCAAATGACAGAACAAGGGTATACTACCACGGGAGCAGTAGTGGGTAGTGTAGCAACCGTGGGCCGTGAGCCACGATATCACACGACCACGGTAGCATAGGCTTTACTAATAGAAGAAGTAGTGAAAGGTCGTGGACCGTGTACCGCTATGGCACACAAGTCACGACCACTATCACGAGCCACTTTTTGGCAAACCCTTTAGGTTGCGTAGGCAGTTAGGCAACGGTCATTAACGACTGCAGGCTGTAACGGCTCTTTCGAGCATAGTATAAAAGGGCTGCACGCAACTTAGAAGGTATCGGTGATCAGTGTGTATCCAGTGGACTCTGAGTGATTCGATGTGTACTTATGCTATGATGAGATGAACTTTGAAGTAAAGCCATGCTATTCCAAGTATCTATGTGTAGAGTGATTGTGAGATGGAGAGAATGTGCATTATGAGAGTACGTGAGATGGTTAGAATGTGTATCATCTCAGAATAGATCTTGAATACTGTATGACTGTATGAACAAAGAGGCTCAAGCCTTTCCGACTAAGACCTTTTTTGCTGATGAGACTACGGGTTGGACTTAATTAATAGGATTAAGCAACCTGCAGAGATGTTGATTCATACGACTACCGGGGTTTAGCTATCTTTCAAACGATTACTCTGTAATCGTTTCAAAAGGCATACCATCGGACAACCTCTGTTGCATGTCTTGGGAAATGGGCTGTAGAGTTGAAAGCATATTTTTTCTAAGTCATAAACCAGGGGTTAATATTTGGCGACCATACTGGGGACTAACGGTATGTTGAGTTCAAGTGAACTCAAGGAAGGATGGCTACTCAGTGATTTCTTGAAATCACAAAAGAACGAGTCAACGGAAGTAGGGGAATAGAAAACATTTCTGAAAAAAATTCATGGTTTACCAGTAGCAATACAACATAAGATCTTTTTTTCAATTGCGAAAGAAGATGACAAATGGGGATTAAAGGGAGGAGTGATCAGTATTACACGAGCACCTTGGGAATGTAGAATCAGAAGTGAAGAATGGTTGTCTCGTCTTGCTTTATTGATTACTCTAATCCCAATCAGAAAAGTTTGCTACACTAGTTATATTTTCAGGGAAGGATGTTCAAATTATGAATATTGTTATATGATCATAGAAGCAGTAGAGTACTGGATACCCAAAGACTTGTTACAAGTCAGATACACCGAGAAAGACAAATGGTATTATTGTGCCCATTAAAAGATTGGTGATCAATCAGTAAAGGAAAATTAAGTCGTGATACGGATTCTGGCAAAATTGTGTAAATCTTGGAGAAAAGGTAGAGACCACTATAATTTTCTTTACTGACATACCAAGGCTTATTAAAGGGTGCTGGAAAGGAATTATGTATATGATGTGGGAATGAATGAGGAAAATAAGAAAAAAGCTAAGCAAGACAGAGCTGCAAGAATAGAGAAATATGCTGCAGAAAGGGAAGCTCAGTTGAGAAAAGAGTTTCCGGTATTACAAAACTTGAATATTATTCAAGGAGAGGCATCAAGACAAACTGATAGTGATAAACCAGAAGATCAGGAAATCGGATCTCTGGAAAGTGAGAACACTACACCAGGCTTCGACTGTGCAACATGAAGTTTGCTCTGTGGGAGGGCAACTTTATAGAAGGGGATTGGATGGACTCTTCAGATGAACCAAGTTAGATTGTAGTTAGGAATGGTGCGTTTATTTCATGGGTAGGGTCCTCGGGTATCCAATCTTTTTTGTTGTTGTGGGAGCCAAGAATAAGGACTCCCAGAAGCATCATGTTTAGGAGCTTCTAGACCCTTCCGGATTCGAGTTGAGGTCGTAGTTCGCAGTGAGCGATTTACCATGAGCTGTGCACATCCATGAGAGGTCCCTGCAAGCCATGTCAAGTAGGTTTCAGCACAGTAATCCAATTTCCAGTTCATACAATGGGTGACAGTCAAGAACATTGCATATTTTGGCGCCACTTGGCGAATGGTTACCACAAGAAAGATCTGAAGGACCTTCTACAGTAACAAGTCCAAATCGAGGTCGATCCAATCCTGGGGGAAATTCCAGGGTGCTTAAATACTGAGCTATGTGTTCATACCATGGAGGAACGGTCTCTATGGAGAACAAAAATGCATCCGGGAAGTCATCGTCAATAGGCTCGGCCCCTGTTTCCTCCGACAATCGGGAAAGGTGATCGGCCTAAGCATTAAGCCTTCCGGGCTTGTAGACTACCTTGTAGTCGAATTCCTAAAGCAGAATAACCCACCTGGCTATTCTTCCCGTCAAATTGGGTTTGTTGATCAGGTATCGTAATGTCATGTGATCAACAAAAAAAAAATGAAAGGTGTCTCCAACAGGTAATGCCGATACTTCTTTATGGCAAAAATCATTCCCAGAGCCTCCCGCTCCGTGGTGCTATACCTCGTTTCGGCGAATGTCAGCTGTCGACTGGCGAAAGATATTGGATGATCGTGGCCATCAGCATCTGGTTGGCACAGGGCACAGCCTACGGCCACCGCTGAAGCATCAACGTAAACATGGAAAGGCCTGTTCCAGTCGGGAGCGGCCAAAACGGGAGCGGACACCAAGCACTGCTTGAGTGTCTTGAAAGACTCCTGACACCCTGTATCATAGGAAAATACCTGGATAGTGTGGGGACTTCCGACAGTGGGGACTCCTCCCACATCGGGTGACACCAAAAAGGTACACCCGTCGCACCTTGCCCATTCCATGTTTTGTCCTTTGCTTTGCATGCATGTTTTTCTTTGTTGTTTGTTTCTTTTTTTGAATTTGGGGGGGGGGGGGGGGGGAGGGGGGGTAATGTCTTCAGGAGGCAGTGGCATACTTGGCCTCATTGGTGCAGCCCAGTGAGGTTGCCAATGAGGGAGGGCATGTGGTGTTCGTGAAGGACCCGAACACCAAAGGTAAGAAGAAGAGACCTCGAACTCCCGAGGTCCCTTTTGCCATCAATGAAGGGGCTGTCGATGAGAGAGAGAGAAGAAAGATAAATTTCTTGCAGCAACAGCAAGACTTAGAGAAATGGCAGGCACCAAGCGGAAGACACAGGGAGCCTTTGCATAGGTTGTCTTCAAGATCAGTGCAACCTTGAGGAAAATCAACAAAGATCCAGAGACGCGGGCAACATTGGAGAGTCTTGGCCTACGGTTCTTCATCAGCACCCCTGGACTGGAACCTCAAACACGATGACCTGTGCAGGGAATTCTTGGAGAACTACAATACCAACAGTCGGTCTACGCGCGTCCGCGAGACACATATTCTATTGACCAAGCAATACTTGGTGGAGATATTTCATCTTCCCAGCCAAGACGTCCCAGCACACATCAACAAACCCCAAAGGTTTGTTATTACGGATTTGTTTGAAAAGCTCACACAACCCGACCAAGGCTACACATACAAAGACAACAAGGATCCGCGCTTCGAGAAGATTGGCCTAGTGCTAAGCGCGTTGCTTTGGGCCTCATACAAAACCATAGCTACTGCACTAAGGAACTGGTAGAACAGGTATTGATCTGCCTCAACGGGCAAATCATTAACTAGGCGGGCTTTTTGTTGAAGAAGCTGCTCCAGGAGCTCGCTCGCCTAACAAAGAAGAAGAACCAGCCAACATTTACTATGGCGACTCCCCTATTACTGCAAATGATCCGACATACGGTTCATTTGACACCAGTAGAGCAAGCAGCTCTGGGAATCATGCAACGAGCAGTGACAGTGGAGGAGGATGAGAGCGAGTCAGCCGCATTGCAGGAAGAGGGTGAACATGCATTGCAGGAAGAGGGCGGACTTGCAAAGAGGGCCCGCATAGACGAAGGCACAACGAGCGGAATGGTGGAGGTCATGCTCACTTCCACGGCAAATTCTATACAGCAGAGAGAAGGAGATGAGCAACAGCCGGAGGAGACTACTTTGATGGATATTGCACCTACCAACAACACCATGGAGGTTTGGCAGGAGACTACTACACAAATTCAACAGCAGACAGGGGAGGCAGACGCACCTGCCACACAACAGCAGAACACCCATCAAGACTCGAACTTGGAATTGTTGTTGTCACAACAACTCCTAGATGAGCATGTGGGATACAGGATTGGCAGATAATCCTATCAACGCCATCCCACACATTGTCACAACATTGAACCAGGCTACGATCTTGCTGACAAGAATTAGATACTACATTTCTCCAGAACAACTTAACACGGTCCTGGAACAACTTCATGACAAGCACCAGCGAGAGCTTGCGGCAACACGAACTGTATGTAACCACGAGGTTACAATTGTTGATCTGGAGGATCAGAAAACCGCTATGCTTCACTAGTACAACAACTTGAAGATTCGTCGAGCAGAATGGGAACAAAAGTGGCAGCGACAGTAGGAAACAATACAACAAGTCCAAGCGGATCTCGATGTAGAGAGAGAGAGCGACACCGAACAACAGAGGCAAAAATCCAAACACTCACAGAACAGCTCAAGGCTACTAAAACCCAGATGACAAAAGTTCTGACAAACAACACCATGCTACTGCAATAGAGGGCAGAATCTGAGAGCAGGTTATTCTCAGCAAATACAGAGAGAGACATTGCCCTAGGCAATGAACATGAATGGAAGCAGCAGCTGGAGAAGCTGACTCTTCAGGCAAGACTGGATGCAGCAGACGCAGCCTTGGCCCGTACATGGATAACCGAGGGACATCCCCTCGGGGTAAAGAAGGTTAATTGTAAAGGGTTGCAACAAATCAAAATCCAATTGGCGAAATTGGTGACAGACATTCATGAGGAATGCCATCAATTCCAGTACAAGAAGAGCTCATGGATGAAGATGAGTAGGAAGAACAAGACCATGCACAAGAACAGGAAGCACCAATCCAATCAACAACGACAACGTCAGCACAAACACCACCAGCAACACAACCACTATAGCTTGAGGGGACACTGTTATAGGTCACAACAGGGCCATCTACCCAAGAGGTAACCACTGTGCCACTACCAAGCATTCTTGTGGCATCAACTTCAATTTTAGTGGATGATTTTTAGATCATGCCATGGAAACGGGATGGGGAATGGCTCAAGTATTCAAAGGAATACTTCAGACTGATGAACATTCAGGCCCAACAGATCTAGAGTTGTTGGAAAATGTATTCAAGTCCCTAACCCCCTGCAAGTCATTAGCCCGGCTACATATGCTCAATCAGACGCTCATACCTTTGAGATATAGAATGCGACCACTTGGAAAGGATGACGCACCAAACGGTTAACTGGTTGATAGGCAGCAGGGCAACCAAGGACATTGCGCGTTGGACAGAGGACGAGCTTCAAAGTTACCGCAAGATCTTGACCACCAAGATCGATCGCATACGAAAGGATGGTTATTCAGAGCATCCAGAGGAGGAGAGTTGGCCCGTAAAGGAACCACAGGAGGCCCCAGACAGTGACGGCAACATGAACAAGAAGCTGCCACCAAGACCAACACCAACATAGGACTTACCTCCCAACCAGCAGGCAGGCATGCCACCAGCCTACATCCCCCCAAAGAGACAGGGCAAGCACAGACACTGACGAAATTGTGCGGACACAATTTCAAAGGAGGGGGGGGGGGGGGATAAATGATAACGGCTAAGTGCCAGTGCTACGAGGGCAAGGTATTTTAGCCATGACAGGACAGTGGCGGGTAGTGATCGACTTCACACTACCACGGCCACGATGCAGGAACAGCTAAGTGCTCAGCACTTAGTAGCAAGAGAGGACGGGCAACACTACCACGTAGAGCAGTAGTGGGTAGTGTAGCAGCCTGCGTGGGCCGTGAACCATGATATCACACGGCCACGGTCCAGCAGGGAAGCATAGGCTTTACTAGTCCAAGTAGTGAGTGGTCGTGGACACACGACCACGAGCCACTACCACGGGCCACTTTTTTGGCAGACCTTTTAGGTTGCGTAGGCAGTTAGACAACAATCATTAACGACTGCAGGCTGTAAACGGCTCTTTCAAGCATTAGTATAAAAGGACTAGACGCAACTTGGAAGATATCAGTGTGTGATCAGAGCGATCCAATGTGTACTTGTGCAATGACGTGATGCCTCTGAAGCGATGCTTTTCCAAGTACATTTGTGTAGAGAGAACGTGAGATAGTGAGATGTGCATCATCTCCGCATAGATCGATGTTGCAGTAGCAACATAGTGTATTGCCTTGTTGTATGCACAGATAGGATTTAGTCGTAGCTATAGTGATATAGCTTCGCCTAAGCCCCTATCACCAGTTATTAGTGGAATGCAGGCTATGACCAGTCGAAGGACTTGAGCAGCAGCAGGGATATTGATTCGTGGAACGGTAGTATTACCACTACCACTAACGATTACTCTGTAATCGTTCTGCAGAAATACCGTCGGACAACCTCTGTTGAATGTCTTGGGAAATGGGCGGCATGGTTGAAAGCCCATTTTGCCTAAGTCGCAAACCAGCGGTTAACACTTATCAATGTTGACAGGTGATGTGGGCAACTACAAACCGGAGTGTGTACTGGTATTGCCCCATCCTGGATGTGACCCTTGCTTGTTCTCTCCACTGCTGCTGCTTCTATTTTTCAATTTCCTTGAGCTTAGAGGGGTGGAGATTAAGCTGGCGTCAACGCCATCTTAATCCAGACCTAGACAGGTAGCCATTCAGACATACCATTGCAATGACGCTCTGTGATGTGGTCGAGCAAATTCACTCAGTGGTGCTGGAACACAAGATGCAACATAGGAAGGTCACAGAAAGGGGTGCGACCGATCATGGTCACTTTCATTAGCGGAGTCAATGTATGTGCCAACCTTGGATATCTGAGGAAGGGCAAGCAAGTCCATGCTCATCTCATCAAAGCAGGAATTGCATCATACATCAGACAGTATCACCTTTATTCCACTCTACTTTCATCCAGATTTTTATCATATCACATTCATCCATCATTCATCCACTCACCAATCTTATTGCTAAGCCTTAGTCACACTCCAGGAATACTAAGCTCCCTTTTCGGCGGTTAAGCCCCGCAGCAATAGGGCTTCTAGGAGTTGACGGACCGCGGTAATAGGCCCAACCCTAAATTCTAATTCCGAGGAACGTGAGCAGAATTCTGCTCACAGTATTTTCTGCTCACGTGAGCTGCTCACAATCTAGCACGCCCCGCCAGCTACATGCCCATGGGGTGGTTCTGCACCTCCCTTCTCCTCTAGATTGAGCTCTTTTTCAGCCTTCTGATTCCCTTTTCTGGTTTGAACAACATTAATGGTGGGCAGCATGCTGCCCTCCCCCCAGCTTACATATGACTGACTGACTGAAACAGTTTGTGGCAGGATTGCCCTGCCTATATCCTCACCATCATTCAGACTCTTCCCTGATATATCCATCCTCTCACACTCTCTTGTCATGCTCTCTCTAAAAATCTCATCATGCTGATCCTGCAACACAACATTAGCAGCAAAACTAACTCTCTTATCCTCATAATATGGGTTGCTCACAGGAGCACCCAGCTTCTTCATAATGCCCTTAAACTTAACCCCTTTCTCCAGATGCTTCTTGCTATGCCCTGATTCCACAAACTCAAAAGAGAGGTCCTCTAGACTGTTACATCCGGTGTAGTGCTCAGACCACAGCCACCAGAAAGGATCCAAGTTAGACTTGACAAAGAAATGCTGCCCTACAAGCTGCTTTCTAAAATGCCAGAAACCCCACACACAAATATAATATTCTTCTCTCTTATATGCAATGCTCCCTAGATTTACCACATAAGATACCTCTCTATAGACTCTGGATTCCAACCTTTTGTCCTCTTCCTCACACCAGTACAAAGCAGCAGCAGATGCAGTACCACTGCTGTTAACAATTTCCAACAGAAAAGACCCACTGCACTTATCCACCTTGTCCTCAGATTGACACATGACAGCATGGTTAACTTCCAACTCCTCAGATTCTTCAGCTGGTCCCACTAGGAATCTGCTCAATGCATCTACGTTGGAATGCTTGGATCCTGCCCTATGTACTATCTCAAAATCAAAATCTTGGAGCATCATGATCCATCTGCCCCGCCTACCATAGGCATCGCTTACAGTGGCCAGCCATTCTAATGGCTTATGATCGGTTCTGATTATGAAAGGGGTAGCATACAATTATTGTCGAAAGTGAACAACTCCCCACACTAAGGCATAGCACTCACCTTCCATTGGATGATACTTCTGTTGGGCTTCAGACAAGACCTTGCTCGCATAGGCAATCACATGCTCTCGCCGTTGATGCTTTTGAGACAGAATGGCCCCCCCGCCCTTCCGAGACCAATCCACATCAAGCGCAATGCCTCAAAGGAATTGTGTGCCTCAGCAGTCCACTTAAAAGGGACATCCTTCTGGGTTAGTTCAAACAGAGGCACACAAATCATGGCAGACCCCTGGACATAGACTCTGTAGTATCCAGACATACCCACAAAAACCCTCACCCCAGTGGGGTTCCTTGGTATGGGATAGGCCTGAATGGATGCAATCTTGCTTGGGTCTGGCCTGACCCCATACTTGCAGATACAAATGTATGACCAAGAAAAACAAGCTCAGCAATACCAAAAGTGCACTTGTCAGGGTTGAGCTTCAGGTTAGCTCCCTTCAGCCTCTCGAAAATCCTGGCCAGGTGCTGCAGGTGAGAACCCCAATCAAGGCTGTGAACATTGACATGATCATCAACAAACACTTTAGCAAACTCCTTAATCTCAAGAGCCAGGATGGTGTTCTTGGCTCGTTGAAAGGTCGTTGTGGCGTTCTTCAGCCCAAAGGGCATGACCAACCACTCATAGAGACCCCTCTTGGTGATGACTGCAGTCTTTTTCACATCATCATCATTCATCTTGATCTGCCAGAACCCACTCTGAAGATCCAAAGCAGAAAACCAAGCAGCGTTGCCCAATTGATTGAGCACATCATGGATCAAAGGCATAGGATACGAATCCCGCCTTGTCAACCTGTTGAGTGGGCGGTAGTCCCCACATAAGCGTTTTGACCCATCCTTTTTGGGTGGGAGAGTGACAGGACAAGAAAACTCCGATTTTCTCTCCCTCATCTTCCCTTGCTACACCAGAATTTCAATCTGCCTCTGCACTTCCCCTTCCTCCCACTCAGACAACGTGCTGGGCTGGCTACGACAAGGAGGGAAACCTAGGTATCTATCACATGCTCCACCAGCTCGAGCAAAAACCCCAGATCCGCCTTGCTGAGGGCAAAACAGTCCTGATACCCCTTTAACAGTTGTTCCGGCTCTCCGCTGTTCCTCAGGAACTCCTGGATTGATTTTTATTCTGGCTCGTAAGCTGGCCCAATGGACCTCAGCTTCATAGTCTTTATGGTTATTTGGTGGATCCTGTTTTATGCTAAGCACATGTGCCACCATCCTCTCCCTTTCTTCATGAGCAGTGGTCACATTCCAATCATGGAAATCATCCTCGATCTCCGCATTGTGATTCACCAACTCTCCTTCCCAAGCCTTAGAATATGCCTCATGAATTATGGAAGAGGCCATACATTTGTCGGTCTCTTGCTGCAGCAGAGCTCTGCCAGCCCTTGGTCATGCAGCAGTTCTTCTCCCTCCTTAATTTCTTCAATGCTTCTCTCTACAGCTTCCATACAGACCTTCAGATCCTCATCAATTGAACATCGGCAGAATTTCCTTCACTTGCTGAAGTGTTGCTAGGAGAGCTGGGCACTTGCTGCTCATCCCTCATTTCACAATCCATATTCTTCTCCAGCAGATGAGTGGCGGGCTTCATGGTCATTATGTGCTCAGGCACGGCTCTCTCAATTGTTACATTGCTGTCTCCTTCCTCCTCTGCGTGATCTACTTGGTTGATGGTATGCAAAGGAAAGTGAGCCACTGCTGTGCCTGGCCCATACCTCACTCTCATGGTCTCATTTTCCGTATCAACAACAGCTGTGAACTTCTTCAAGAAATCCAAACCCAAGAGCAGTATCAGTATCTATCACCATGAAGGACAAACGATTGGTGAGTTCAAAAGGCTTTGTGATCTGGCCCATACTTGAGAAAGAAGGAGCTCTCCAAAGATGCATCCCACTGACCATATGTCAATTGCTGAAGTATACTCCCCCTCAGACATGATCACTTCGGGCGCACGATGCGTGGGAGTCACCACGGTCTTAGTATACTGACGCTTCCCACCATCCAACTCCTTGGGTGACCGTATGCATGGGCAAGGAGGCTCGAAAGTAGCCTCACAGCAGTTAGAATTCATTTTTGATATAATAGGCACACCAAGTTGGAGAGATGTGTCAATGCTACCGTCTACATCATGGCGGGAATATTTGAAGAAGCTTCCTGGGAGAGTTGGACTTTTAGCTCCGAGTTTGATAGGTCGAGTTTGATAGGTCAGGTGGACACCGATGCGATCGATCTTCTCTTGCGCATGCTTTGTTTTGATTCTGCAAATCGCCGCACTGCTGAGGAGGCTCTTGCCCACACATACTTCCAAACAAGCATTCAGGCTCCATAGCAAGATATTGGTTCATGCTTCACTCATACAACAAATATAATGTTAGACATTGCTTGCTTGCTTGATTATACCCTCAAGTCTCTTCGGGTTGCAAAGAAAAGCTCGAAGCCTTGCTGAAAGTAGGTGGAACAATGCGTTATCAGGAGAACTGATCATCATGCTTATGTTACGCCAGGCAGTACAGAAGGGCTGGTCTGTGGAGCACATCCTCGCTTGTTGAGGATAAGACATGGGAGTTCGATTTGCACCAGAGTGTTGCCTGCACCTATGCCTAAGTTACATGAGACGAGAGCTGATGATAGCAGGTTTCCGATGATCAAGAAGAGAGTGATTGACATGAAGCTAAGTCATCAGCCAAAGAGGATGCGTTTGACTATAAAAGCATCCTAAGTAATTTAAGAAGTTGGTTTGATTTCAGACTCTAAAGATGCCAAGTTTAAAATTGCAGGCCTGGATGGTGGGGAATGCCTCCGCGTGAGCCTGGCCGCGTGAGCGTATGAGCACGTGAGCGCAGTCACAGCTGCAGCCCGTGATAGACCAAAATCACACAGTAGGACTCGCCCTTCCTTCAAAAGTACGTTCTCCGCCCTGATATCCCTGTCCGCCCTGATATCCCTGTGCCACTACATTGCAAGAGTGCAGGTACTGAACAACTTGCAGTACCTCTTTGACGATAGATTGCACAGTAGACGCTGTCATAGGCTCGACCTGATTAGCCAGACGATCAGCCAGACGATCAGCAAGGTCTCCCCCTTCTGCAAATTCAGTAACCATGTAGAGGTCGGTGCGCCCCATTGTGTGCACACTGGACACCTCCTTGAAAGAGATAACGTTGGGATGGGCCAATGTTGGAGGATACAAACCTCCCTCAACTCCTGTTTGGCCATTTGTGTGCAGCTGAACACATCCTCCACCCTCTTGATAGCCACCACTTGGTGGAGCTCAAGATCCAAAGCTCTACAAACATCTCCGTATGATCCACAGCCAAGTCGAGATAGAACGCGATACCTATTCCCCACTTCCCAAATCCGGGTGCCCACCAGATACACCCCTTTGCTTGCATCCATGCACTCCATAATAGCTCTAACAACAGATCTCCCGACTGTGAAATCGTATAAACAAACTATGCTCTCACGAACAGCTGCAAACATAAGTATGCTCTCTCACTGCCAACTCCAAGCAAAACCATGAGCACTCTCACTGCCCAGCTCCAACCAAAAAACTATGCTTTCGCTGCCAAGTGCAAACTCCTTCTCCAAATCTGTGATGCAGCAGCGCAATCTCCAGCTATTCCCTACGCCAACAACTTTAACAAGGAAGCCCCCAACGTAGATAGAGAGGGAGCCGTTTTTTGTGCTCCGTTCTATTTTGGGCAAAAGTTGTTTTCTGTCTTTCTCTCTACAGTACCATCTCATTTCATTTCTCTCCAGGGTCACGCTGTTTGACGCAGCCGTGCCATTGTACTAATCTGATTAGACAAACTCATTACAAACAAACAGACTCAGTTGAAACACGAAGAGCTTCTTCAGAAATACCTTCCTCAACATTTCTCAAATATTTGGATCTGTCAATTGAAATTCATGAGTTGTTGGTGGAGCATTGAACCTATTTTGAGGTGGCAAAGAAAGAGCAACTATATATGGCCCAAGGAAAGCTCAAAAGTTTATGGGACAGAAGAAAAGCAACAAACACGGAAAAAAGTGGGCCCTGAAAAGAACCATAAACTTGGGTCCACTTCCAAAAATTACCACCTAATGTGCAAAAAAAATATAGGGTGCTATTTATTCTCTACAAGTAAAAATTAGAACATTTTTCGAAGTAATATAGGGTATGAGAAATATAGGCGGGAGCATTAAAATGAATATAGGGTAGAGGTTAAAGGCTCCAATTACATTTTATTTAGAATTACTCATAGGGTGAAGGTATTTTTGAATGACACGTGTCAAGCAGTGTATGGATATGTAGCGTGAAAAGAAGGGGGCAAAAACCCTTTTGTAGTTAGTTAGTTGATTGTTCATTGACCAGAGAATGACCCTGCCTACACAATAAAGTGTGGGCAGAGCTAGGGTTAAGCTGTTTGATTACTTAGATCCATGATGAGCATATGCCACGATGTTTTCCCCTTCCATTCTGTTGCTTTTCTCTCTGACTACTGGCCTTCCTATGCAACTATCAGTGCATCCCTTGCTATATGTCAATGCAAAATTTCATAAACAGATATCTAGATGGTTCTTCTCTGCAGCTGCAATCATTGGAAGCAGAGTGTGTCCCTTGTTAATTCTCATTTAGAAGCAGACCCCACTTCAGCATTGTGTGGTGCAACAATACCCTTGATATCTTGTTCATGGTCTGTGTGTAGTCACAGCAAGATATGACATAATGTTATCCCCCCACTACCTTAGCAGCTCAGTAACTCTGACTTACGATAGATGTCAGAATGTATACACCCTCATTGATATCGATAGTGATACTCTAGATGAGTTTGTTCCTAGCAAGTAATGAAATGTAAAATGCAAGTTTGCATGGGAATGTAAAACACAAGTTTTTGCTTTGTAAATTTTTATTTTATTTATTTTTATATTAATATAGCATATCAAATATTCATGGTTGCTGCTGAATATTAAAAAAAAATAGCCTAATAAAAAATGCTGTATATTAAAAAAATTATATAATTATAGGGTGTAGAAAAAACCAAAAAAATAAATTAATACCCCCTAGGAAAATACCCTTTTATCGCACGTGTCTACCAAACTGATAAGGAGTGCCCCCCCAGACCATAAAGCTATGCTCAAAAACTCTCTTTGTGGACAGAGTGACACTAAGCAAGAGGTACCTCATTGTTGGATTATGTTGCTCTGCCCCAACGATTCTAGTGTTCCATGAAAGTTTAAGGATTTGCCCATTCAGCTTTGTGAAATTTTGATGAGCACTTCTTATGCAACTTCTCATGGTGACAAGGCCGATGGGCGAGATGAATCACTCCCTCCTCCTGGGAGAGACAAACCAACTAACAGGCATAACGGGAGGGAGTTTTTTTTATCTTGGGCCATGGGCCTTGTCACCATGAGAAGTTGCATAAGAATTGCTCATCAAAATTAATTCACAGAGCTGAAATCCTTTCATAGAACACTTGAAAAAACACCAGGTTTTATACCACACCAGGTTCACACCAGATTTATAAATAGTTTCGAAGCTTGATGCCATTCCAGACCAGAACATACATATCTTGCTACAAAAGATCAGACTCCACAAATTGCGTATAAGGGAAAAATATTCCCCAAGTACTTATGCACAGCATTAAACACAACAACTTTTTTCATTTATTACCTTGGGAGGACCGTTGCTCTAGAAATACCACTGCTGCTCCCACAAAGATGTGGAAGATACATATTTATACTTCCAAAGAATGATCATGGAGCTTAATGTTTGGGGTTATGTACACAATACTTCACATTTCTTGGTGTTTTGTAGAATACTGAACTGTCTTGAATGCTCAAGGTCCCCATCAGTCTCGCAGAATTGTCTTATATTAATTTTTATCTCCAGTATGACATCTTTTCATCGCACGTGAAGCAAGCTTTGTGAGATACTCCATGCTGATGTTATTTTCCGGGGAATTTTGACGTTCTCGGTGGATTTATCTGCCTGAGATCATAGTTCTAAACTGCATTATATGTGAACTACACATGTCAACAAAGTCGAGATCAGAAAGAACTAGTCTGTGAACAAATATGCTGGGAGACTAGATATAGGTTTATTGTTTTCAGTTTATTAGGATATACCGCTGAGTTTCTAAGCTTTCCAGCAGCTTTGCCACGAAGTTCAAAAAGAGCCATGTGTTGAGATACAGGATCCGGGTCCTAAGATATTAATTAGGAATAGAATTATTTTTGGCTGGAAAAAAATTAAATCCTAATAATGAGTTTTATTTTAACCCATAACTTCCTATGGAACCCGTTTCGGGTTTCATAGAACAGGATTTATCACCGGATATGGAACTGGTGTATTCCGGTGAGGAAATCGCTGGAGTATCCGTCACAGTCTTCTCCGCGCTCGATCCCTCTTGAATGTGGCTAAGTGGCTAAGTTCGTTGTAACAACACTCAAGAATTGCGAGAGACCCCCCCCCTCTCTCTCTCTCTCTCTCTCTCTCTTCGCTCTTCCTTGGTTTTGCGACACAGAAGACTGCCCTGAAAGCTGTCGGTTGGCCGCAGGCTTCAAACTACTGATTCCATTGACACAAATGAGCTTCTGGAACGTTCCCTTTAGGGAAAATGGGGAGTATGCCCTTATCAATTGATGCAAATTCACACATCAAAGGGAACTGTGCCACAAAGGAAAAAAATTTCACCTTCCCTATGATCTCCTAGGGAAAGCAAAAAAAATCCCCTTGACTTTTCCTGCCAGCTTTTCCCCATGAGATGTTCCCTGTAGGCTAACTTATCCCTATGTCATTTTCCCTATGGGGCAATGCTTATTTCCATGTGGTTTTTGTGATGTTTTTCCTGGTACATTTTCCCCTTAGGTTACATTTCCCCCTGAATTTTTCCCTGCGAGAGTATGTTTTTTCCCAATGTACATTTCCCTTTCCTTGTGTAAGTTTCCCTGCAAGAGTATGTATTTTTCCCTGTGACTTTTGTAATGCAAGAGTATATCTTTTACCGATGTACATTTCCCCTGTAATTTTCCTTGCAAGAGAATGGTTTTCCCGTGCAATTTTCCCCATGACAGTATGTGCTTCATTCCCTGTGATATTTTTGAATGGTCCTTTTTATCATTCCATAGTCCAAAAAGATCACAGGATTACTGTGTACAGCTTCTCCTCCTTCTGTATGTGGTAACTCTGGCACACAGTTCAGCTAGCTACCATGAATATTCTTTAGCAAACTTCACAGATGTGAATTTGGGGCATGCCAGTTTCCTGACCTGCTTTCAGTAAAATCCCTATATCCAACAAATGCTCATACAGAAATGTTCAAGCCTAATAGACAAGATTCACACAGGTACAAGCCATACCTATCCGCAGTCCCGGTCCCGGACGTTGTCTACATCCAACTGGTCAATACATCTGTCTATGGGGGGTGGAAGGTTCACCAAAACTACTTGGTCCTTCAAGGCCCACTTCACCACCTCATCGAGATACTTGGTCATTTGGTGGAACAATGAGCATTTTACTCATTTCTTCTTTAGAATTCTCAATCCATGTGCCAAGGCAAAGGTTATAATGTCTGGCAGAACATCATGAAGATTCTTTAAATCCATGACATGCATGGCTATCACTTTTTTCGCCTGAAAGGAAGCTCCTTGAAAACCTGTCACAACCACCCCCCCAATCACCGAGTTCAGGATTCTAAGATCCAACACTAAAACAAGCTACTGAAACATTGAAACAGAAGATAAAAAGTGCAACAGCACCAGTTTACCTGCTGATTGTGACTGAGTACCGTTTCTTTCACAATCCTTTCTCCATGAATTTCATGAAAACCATCAAACCGCTTTCTCTTGGGAACCCTGGAACTTTTTCGTGTGTTGGACTTCGGAATGTTGGAATTTTGTACCTCTATCAAATCATTTTTAGTACCTCATATACGAATTCATATTAAAAGATGTCATGGAAAAAATAACCAGGACATGAGGCCATGAGGCTTACATCTATGGATAGATTGGGTACAACCCCGAACAACCATCCAGGCAAAGCTTGAAACTAACTATGCTAGAACCCTGAGAGATCAGTAAGCCATGTCTAGAGGTCTAAAAAAGTATGAAGCAGCAGCTAATGCTGCAATAACTAAGTACTGCTAGAGAGTTGCTTGAGAACAAAAATGCTACAGCCTGCCTTTAAGAGGAATAGCAGGCTTGGCTCAGGAGAACCAAGCTGCTGAAACAAGACAGAAGCTACGATGTATCTAAACAAGAGAAAGACTATTATTAAAAAACTTATACTAGTATGGATTAAGAACTTATAATATAAAAATCAAAAGTTTTTTACAAACTTACCAGGTCTGGCATTGTTGGATCAATGCTGAAATCTCCAACAGCAGGATTAACACCCTTCTCACACACACTAGACTTCAGAATGCTGGAATTCTGCACAGATATCAATATACTTCAGTACACCTCATAATACTACAGATTATTAAGAACCTCTAAAAAAACCACAAAAAAAAAACCTCTAAAGAACTTACCATGTCTGAAGTGCTACAATCTTCATTTCCAGAAGTGCCCAAACAAGTCTTGTCCTCCTTCGTAGACCCTACTTTCATCACCACTTTCTAAAAAAATATGAAGCAGCTAATGCTGCAATAACTAAGCACTGCTAGAGAGTTGTTTGAGAACAAAACAGCCTGCCTTTGAGAGGAAGAGTAGGCTTAGCTCAGGAGAAGCAAGCTGCTGAAACAAGACAGAAGCTACGATGTATCTAAACAAGAGAAAGGCTATTATTAAAAAACTTATACTAGTACGGATTAAGAACTTATATATAAAAATCAAAAGTCTTTTACAAACTTACCAGGTCTGGCATTGTTGGTTCAATGCTGAAATCTTCAATTCCAACAGCAGGAGTGACACCCTTCTCACACACACTAGACTTCAGAGTGCTGGAATTCTGCACAGGTATCAATATACTTCAGTACACCTCATAATACTACAGATTATTAAGAACCTCTAAAAAAACCACCAAAAAAAAACCTCTAAAGAACTTACCATGTCTGAAGTGCTACAATCTTCATTTCTAGAAGTGCCTAAGCAAGTCTTGTCCTCCTTCGTGGACCCTACTTTCACCACCACTTTGTTAGTAATTTCAGTGAATTCTCTTCTGACAGCCAACCGACCAGCTTTTTTATTTTCACTGTGTTTGAATTCTTTAAACTTCTCATACAAGTCATCCACTGACCACTTCATCTGTACAGTGGTACTGCCATAGCCAAATGAAAATCCAGCCAGTTCAGGCTCACGCTCGCTCAAATATTTCTTGACCTCCAGCACTGTAGCAACCTTGTGGCGCATGTTGGTGTCAAAAAAACCTTGCAGTCTTACATCTTTCCTGTCTCTGAACCGATTCCGGAAACATTGCAAGTTCAAATTATAAACCCTCCATTGGAGAGGGTAATACTTGCGGAGCTTTCGAAGCATCCAATGGTGGCTTCTGGAATATTCTCTCGTATGTGGGTTGAGATGGTTGAAGGAAATGTGGAGGTGAATTAAGAAAGCAGGGTTCAGCTTATCCTCACACTCCATTGGCTTGAGGGCTGGCGGCTTGAAGGCTGCTGCCATTGTAAATGGTATCTTCTGTTCAGTATTCTTAGGGCAAGTCCCTCCTTCACTCTCTACCTTTGTTCATTTGTCCAAGCAGGTCCTCAAGGCATGCTCTCTGTTAATCTCGTACACAGAGGTCAAAGCAGAGAATGGTTTTTTCTCACTGGATTTTGCTGGCTGCTGAGGTGGTGGCTCTGTCTCGGACAAAATGAATTTGGGACCTACTCCTTCAACCCCAACATCTCTTCCCTTATGCAGGAACTTAACTGCATGTCCTCTTTTGATATTGTACATACAGGTCAACTGATTTGCACTACAATTGAGAAGTTCTGACAATTTCTTCCCTGATGCCTCTATCACATCAACATATTCCATGAAAAATTTCTCATGTAAGTACAGCCGAATGTCTAAAACATCCTGCACAAAGAGAGAAAGATGCATCAGATTTACTCATAATACAAAAAAGACTCTTAAAAGGGGGACAACATGGCTGCGAAGTGACAACAAAATGAAAGGATTAAATAGAAATCACTCCTAACTTGCCTACACAAAAAAAGGGAATGCATCAATTCAGAGTTCAACATTCAGAATTCAGAATGCATAATGCATAATTCAAAATTCAAAATTCAAAATTCAGCATGAAAAAGACTTAGAAAAGAGAAAAACATTGGAACATTATGGCTACAAGCAAAAGCAATAATAAAATGAAAACATCTAACAGAATCTAACACTTACCTGCTGATGCTCATTTAGCTGAAGGCAGATCTTATCTTCACATGTCATCATTTTCAGAGTTGCAACATCATCCCAACCTTCGTCCATGAAAGCTTGCACCAGAGGCTGCAATACATCGTTGCCAAAGAAATTTTCTAAAGCTTTTGCCATTCTAACAATCTATCAAAGAAGAGAGAAAAAAGATAGGTTGCTTTTGATAGGACAGACCACTACAACTGCTCTAACCTCATCAAACCTGATTTCTCCTAAAGAACTCTTTAGCTGTTACCACAGCACAACTCAAGGCATACAACTCTCTATATTCTTTCCTAGAATATCTTCTTAATTTCTTGGTTACTATGCTAAGCCTATAAAACAAATCCAGATTCTATCAAAGAATGAACTATTTCAACTCCAATTGAAACATCATCAAAATCCTGATATGGCTCAACTAGTTTTTGATCTACTTCAGCTGCTAATCTATGCAACAGCAAAAGGAGAACCCTCCGCACTTTCAAGGCCTTCTCCATTGAGCAAGAAATGAGACGAGAGAAGAGAATGAGAAGACTCTCTCTGCACAAGCACGATAAGTATAGAAAACGATTTCTGTCATCCATCTTAGTTCTTCATCCTGGGGTTTCATCCTATTCTTCATCATATTTACTATAGTGATATCTTTTTCACTTTTTTTTATTTTTGTTTTTATGTGTTTTTTCTAGCTTTGCTCTAAAAATCACTGGGATATGCACAAAAAATGAGGATACAGCTGCATTGGTATCCGAAATCCGAAATTCGAGCCCACTGCATCCTGCACCACCAGATCATGACTCCCGGGTCCAGCACAGCCGAGGTGACGAAAAATTTGTAATGATGCAAGGCTTGAAATACGATAAAAACCTCTCTGTCACATGGCCCCAAGTCTTTAACTGACCAGGCGCAAGTCAGGTCTCAACGGCAGCAAATCCCTGCGTGTCCGCTGCCTTCTCCTCTGCTACAGTGACCAGTGCTTCCACTTCTTTCTCCTGCCATTGTAATGCCCACACCTCTTCCTACTGTCAGCTTCTCCTACAAACATGCAGAACGGTATTTGACTATGAAAAGAAAGAACGAGCTTTGTCGTGGTGGATATGACAACACCAAAAATGAGGATAGACTATGGTCTGCCATTCCATCTTCACACACCTCCACGCTCACCGCAGCAGATCTCCCCTTATCCCTTATAAACTGAATCTGATTCTGATTGAGGGATGATCCAATCCCCAGGACAAGCACTGTTCATTCCTTCACAAACACATGCCAAGAATCAGTGTCCCCATATCTACTGACTCGTCCTTAACTCTCTTAGAGGAGACAACATGTAAGCGTGAACACATTGCAAGAGGGCGTAAAGACGGAGCATGAGCAAAACAAACAAGCAAACAAAGCAAAAAAGAAATGATAAGAGAACTTCTCAAAAGACAGCCCGACCCGCCACTTACACTTAGCATAGTTCACTCCTTCACAAACACATGCCAGGAATCAGCGTCCCCGTACTGACTCGTCCTCTTAGAGGAGACAACATGTAAGCGTGTTAAGAGAGACGACATATAAGCGTGAACACATTGCAAGAGGGCGCAAAGACGGAGCATGAGCAAAACAAAAAAGCACACAAAGCGAAAAAGAAATGATAAGAGAACTTCTCAGAAGAGAGCTGGACCACCACTTGCATTGTACAACTGCTAACGTCCGCTGTTAACGAGTGAAAGTAATGATGAATCGCCGCTCCTGAGTACTAGAGATCTTCCCTGTGTTTAGCACAACAACCTCAAGTGTCCAACAGTCCCGTTGCCTTGTCCTTGCATTCTGGAAGCCATCCCAATGGCCTAAGAGAGCAAAATTCTGGGGATCTCCCTACAACAACAAAACCCATAATGATCAAACACAGTCAAACCCAACCCATCAGTTTTGACTAAAAACAAACAAATGTTTGAAATATGGAGGCATCACTGCAGGACGTTAACTTGGAGACTAGCATGCTCCAAAGGGAGAGAGCTTCTTGGAAGAAATGAATTATGTGGTTGGCAAAAAAATGTGAAGTGTTACCAACCTTTTGCAAACGCCGTGGTGCCTTCACACAAGTAGCGCATTCTGGACAAGGAAAAGAGTACACCCCAAGCGCCTGAATCCAACCATGTTGTAGCTCTTTGCATCTCAAAGTTTGGGGAAATGCTAAAACTACGTTTGCACATATGATTCGGGGGCAAATGATGGGAGCTTCCCAATCTGCCTCAGGATCCCAAAATGCTTGATATTCACGTAGCTTCCCGCCATCCTAGAACTCCTTCAAGGTAGCAGGAGTGAAATCATTTGGAAGCCCTCTCCATACTTCCCTGTTCCTCCATAAAACCAAAAAATGGTGGCAAAATGTGCGGCTTAAACACATACTAGCTAGTATACCTCTTATAGGCAAATACTCAAAGGACAAGACATCTTTTCTCATTTTCTCGCACACGGGGCACTTCTGACCACACTTAGAGCAGTCTCTTCTTTGGCACTTTTTCCCACTTTTTCCCACTTTTTCCCTAGTTATTTTCCAGTGTGATTTGGCCATGTCACTTTTTCCCCTGTTGCTTTCTAGTGTGATATGGTAAAGTCCCACTTTTCCCCATAGTTTTTCAGAGTGGTATGGTAATGTTACACCTTTTCCCTTTGTAATACGATTTTTTAGAAATTCTTGAAGGAAAAACATATTCCCCTTTGACAGAGGTTAAGTGTTAGGGAAAAAAAGACACCTTTTCCACTTGCTACAGAGGAAATGTCCCCTAAAGCTCCTTGTGTGAAAACGATACGCAAAGAAGTTTTCCCATCCAAACGCACGACTTCCTTGCATTGTTCCTCCGCCAGCTCAGCTCCCGCCATCCAAAGTAGCCTGAGAGAGACTCCAGAAGAGGAGGACATGGTTGATAGAAATGAAGGGGCTTGCACCATACATAGTGTTTGATCCATCAGAGCTGGGAGTCCTAAAGGAGACTGCTCCATGCCAAGCTTCTCCCTGGAAATCAAGAGTTTACTCACATCAGTTAGATATTGGCTACTTTGCCAAGAGGGACCATAACACTCATTCATTTGCTTACAAAATCAAAACCAATTTCATCAGTATTCATTGCAAACTTCTCTGGTGAACATTTCTTGTCTATTTACTTTGTTAACATCCTCTAGTAGTTCTTCATCCAACTTGTATGAAGAATGATGTGAAAGCCTTCACGGCCAGATTCCTCCTCTGAAAGAGGTTATTTTTTCCTCACTATAATTAAGGGGCCTGATTTGTGAGCTGTCGCTCCTAGGTGTTTCCCTTTTAGAAGGAAAAAGAAAAAGAGGAATGTGATAAATCAAACTTCCCCACTTGACCTCACTCTCACATCATGATTGAATTGAGTTCAATGGGTTGACACCATCCCACCAAGCTGGGAGCTCCATTGGCGTGAAGCACTCACCAGCAGATGGGGAAGAATCCGAGGTCAATCCGAGGTCAATTGGAGGCACCGTCGCTCTCTTAGGAAGACTAGGTCTACAACCCAGCTTTCTTATGAGGAAGTGTGGTAGTTACTAGATCTCTGTACTCTGTTGAAGATGATCCTGTTCTCACTGCTGCTTTGTCCCTGAATTCTGCTTCCTCTGATTTTCTTAAGGTCTTTGATTACGAAGCATTGCCTTCCTGGATCAGTCTCTATGGCATCCAATATAGAGCTTATTTTTTCCTCTTCGTATTCCTTGGGCCTTTGTCTGGCTGATATAAAAACTCCGCGCTTCCATCCCCTTTCTTTAAAAAAATGATTGAATTCACTTTAAAAATGTACTGATTACATTTGTGATGCAATCAAAAACTGGCATGCTACCTGCCTACTATACCACAATGTATGCCTCAATTCAACCTTATTGTGGTAACTGAATGCAGTTACCAAAGAATCAATTTGAAGGGTACCAAGGCAGTAATGCCTCAAGAAACATTTTTCTAATAAGGGCACCTACCAAACAAAACTGAGAATACAGCCCATTGAATGGGTTCTTGCTATATTCTAGTGTCTGTAACAATACAGGACCATCTCTAAGTAAGTTTTATCTACCCTTCTGGACACAAGAAGGCTGCACTCCTACATGCCAAAAACTGCTTGCAAGCGGTTACCCTCCATAGAGAAGGGAAGGCTGCTCCATGATTCTCTGTAGCGCAAATGATTTAAGATAAGAAAATGTCTGTGCATTGCTGGATGGTGTCTTCAGGGTTTGTCACTGCACAAACCGGTTCTACTCTCGTCAGAAACGAGAGAGAGAATGAAAACAGGATGCCCTGACTCAACTCTAGCCATGGCTCCATTAAATGTAGTAGTACGTTGCTTAACCAGGACCAAGCAAAAACTAGAAAAGAATGGGGACAGGTTTATAAGATTCTTGGGTAATGTGTAGTACCCCAGCACCCGAAAAAATAACAAACGGCTTACAGCACCAAATGAGATGATGGAGGTTTGGAAATCAGAAGGACTCGCAATTTGCCAGGTTATGAAAAGCATGCTGTCGCAAAAACACTATTGCCTTACATAACTGTTCTTCTGTTGTAAAAGGAAGTACAGAATGCTTACCAGTATGGCCTATAGTCTTCTCTGACGCATAGATCTCATAATCATTTCCCCCCTGTTGACTCAAACAAATCATCGGGAGAACTTAGTTTTCAATAAGCACTACAAGGAGGGCCTTATGGCCAAAGGGTTGGGACAATCTCCATTTTCACAAATATTTGGGGTTAATGCCCAGTTCCTAAGACCTCATACATCGTGCTGAAAGTTGACCACCCTTGCAGCTGTTGACATAAAGCAACCACCAACATAGATCTAAACATATTTAAGCCCAGGACCACCCAAGTGTGGCCACAGTGCCCTTATCTGATACTTATAGCTGAACCTGCTTGCAGCTGCAATCAGACTCTAAACCTCACAGGAAAAGAAAAGAAACAGTAGTACAATAATATCAACCAGAAATATACAAGTGCCAACAGGCCCAATTGAGGATAGCAGAAGACAGTAAGCATCTAAAATAGCAAGAAGAACCCACCCAGCAATTCAAGGCAATCACACGCTATCAGAACCCAAATTTTTTCCTTTGAACTCTAGTTTGCCACCACCCTTATTGCACTTCCTCCTCCCCTCCCAATTTTATGCTGTACATCTCTCGCTGCTCTTCTCTCATCCTCACCTTTGATATACAGAGAAGTGGTAATCTACCTCATAGGTTTTGTCACCGAAGAAGTGAATCTCAGAGAACTCTTTCTCAACAAACTGGAGGCAGAAGGTTTTATCCCATCCTTTTGGGAAAACCTGATGTACCCCACAACACTGCAAGTTATGCCACTGCTCAAACATACGCACCAAGAGACTGTTGCACAATCTACCAAATACACTGCTACTGGAATCTAGGAGATAGTAGAGAAATCTAACATCTTACACAAGCACAGCTCAACTCACATCAAAGCTTATCTGGCCACCGATAGAGAAGGTCAGACTGAAGTCCTTGAATTTGTCCTTGAGTACGCCCACCATTGTTTTCCTCACACAGTGCACCTGCATTACCAGTTTAGCATGATTCTATCACCTAATTTGGGGTTGGAAGAGACAGGAAGAGACAGGTACTGATGCCAATTTCCTCTAGCAAATAGCACTAACGTAATATCAGGACTCGGCGGGAAGTACATCGTCTCACCAGCACCAAAGTAACCTTTTCAAGAATCCTGATTGGGTTCAGGGGGGAGCCATGCTTACAGTTATCTAGGGCATTAGACACTTGCAACTATGGCTCAGGCCCTACTTCTAGTGTTTGGAAAATAGAGACCATTTGCCGACGAGTTACCCTAACGAAGCTACACTTGTCACAGCTGGTTCCGCATGTACAACATATGACACTCAGTTGCATTCTCTTCAAGGTTGTCCGCAACAGTACCATGCCCCAAAGAAGACATCACCAATGGATTTCACAGGCAGCAGATTTTTTTTTCTCTCTCTCTCTACCAGGGAAGTAATTAATCACTTTTTTTCTCCTGGTTTGCAACAAGTGCCCGCCAGCCTACCTGCGTTTGGATCTTTATGTTTCCTAAAGTGGTTTCTTCGTGTCCTACTTTTTCCCATGGGCCCTTTACATGTTTTCTTGTTGTTCTACTTTCTCACATGGGCCTGTTGGAGCCACTGTGGACATCATGAAGGTTGTCTCGGTTCCCTCTCTCTTCTTTTGGCTGGTTTACCTTGTCATAGCGCTCAAACTCATCGCGCTCCTCTTCACTGCAGTTGCGGCCTATTGGGGACACATTGAGCATGCCCATTCGGAACTCTATGAATGTGCCTCTGTCAATCACCACACGATAAGACCATCACATCCATTCCCTGACTGCTGGTCAGACCCTTTGGTCACATATATAAATACTATCAATGGTGCGTGATGCCAATGATCTCAAATCTACATTTGGCTGCAATACAACTACTACAAAGGAGCCATGTCTTGCAATTTAGGAGTTGACATACAGACCGACATTATCATGAAATAAGCACTTCTACATCGATCTTCCAGAAGAAGTTAGGCTGGCCCCTCTTCTTGTTGTGGTTGTTCCAATTTGGGTACAGTTTGCATGGGTTGATGGGTTTGAGTGCACCCACTCATGTCCCTCTTCTGAGATTTGAAGCCTCGACCCATCGTCTCAAAGAGGGCCTGGGGTTTTAGAGTTGGTGAACGTTGAATTTAATGCACAACATTTGTAACTTCTTGCCAAGCCTTAGGAGTCTTATGAACAGACAACCTTGAGATTTGAAGCATATGCCAAGACAGACAACACTTCCAACATCTGCCACTTTGGGAACTGACCTCTTGATAGGAATATCCAGGTCAGCAATGTAGTGAAGTGTAAAGTTAATAAACTCCTGCACATCAAAAAGGCATACAAAAAAGACCCCATCATTTCCCATGTTATCAACCTGATGTAAAACTGGTTGAGGTCTACTCTCAAACTCAAGTACATGCCAGGCACAGTGCACATCCAAGCATAATTGGACAATGCCATTCAAGCCAAACCAGTCAACCTATAGATCAGGAAACAAGACACCAGCATAGGACATTTGCCACTCCCCTGGGGTTCACAACAGTATTGCGGCTTTGTCTTGGAAGGGCCCATCACAAACTGTCTGTCTATTATGCAAAGATGATCCAGTTACTTATGATATTCATATCTTACATGAACAGAATTCTGTTGGGTATGCAGCATTGAACCCCTTGTGATTTAGCAAGCAACCAGACATGTGGATGCACACAACTTTCCTCTAAGGACTCACACAAGTCGAAGTGTGTTTGGTACAACTTCAAGCCCCAGTTCCAGCTTATGTTATCTTGTGTAGAGAGTTCAAAGTTCAGAGCGTTTATGGCAATGACCATTCATAAGCAGGCAGGATATGACAGCTTAGAAGAATACCAAACAAAGGCGGATGCAATAGTTACCTGGAGCTTTGCCTCACCCAAATGTGCCTTCAGGCTCTGCACCCAACACAGTCCATCTTCCCCTTCAGCATCAGGACTTTGGTAGCTAGCTTGCAGAATCAAAGGAAGGCAGACAATGTTTTTTGATAATCAGCTCCACAAGCTGTCACAAACCGCAATATCTAAAATGAAAGCACCCACATGTAGTCTTCAAGAGGTGAGCAAGAGATGCATTCATCATCTGTCCTGCAGACAGTACCATAGGTCTGCAATAGTTCAAGGGAACATGAAGTGTGAAGGCCAAAGGAGGGACACAAACAGACCTGATTGCCAATAAGTTTCCCATCCTTGTGAGCCACAAGCCCATTCTCTGAAAAGACATAATCATACTCTGACACAGCTGCCACACATCCACGCATCCATGTCAGCACAATATTTGAGCAACGACCTCCACATTTGGTTCCAAACCTGCTCTGACACATAAAGGTTTGAGACAGCAACTGTGTTCTAAACATTACTGTAATGACTTGCCATCACACTACTAGATCTAATCTGTCTCAGTTGGCTCAGTGTCATATGGAACTCCCACAGCTCACTCACGGTGAACAATGCACCATTTGCAAGATAAGCTTGACTCCAGCTAGTCTCAAAACTAACAACGAGATAAAGAAAGAGATAAACTTTGATCACATCAACAGGGGGCTCCAAGGCCCACCAGAAAAAGTAGAACAACAAGAAACCACTTCAGAATACATCAAAGGATACCCCAAGACAAAGCGCATCATGCAGGTAGGCTGCCAGGCCTTTTGGGTCATCAAAGCTGAAAACTTCTGCCAAAGATTGTGGATTGAGAGAGAGAGAGAGAGAGAGAGAGAGAGAGAGAGAGAGAGAGAGAGAGAGAGAGAGAGAGAGAGACCATTTTTGCCAAGCTGTTCAGAAATTTTTATGAGGTCGGATCCCCCCACAACACCTACTGTTACCGCCTGGACCCGTCTCCAACAGAACAAAGCTTTATCAGTAGTTCAACTTCATGTGCCTATGAATGCAACCAAAGTATGGATTTATTCCGTCTTAACCCCATAAAGTGTTTCGAGTCTGGCTTTTCTGTTCTCCAACCCAGATCGTATTGTAAGGCATAAAACTCCTCTCACTCTTTCTCTTGGAAATTCCCAGGATGGAGGCCACATTGCCCATGCAGAGAGCTCTCTGAACGCATCTCAGCTGTGGCAGTCCCTCCCATAACCTGATCCCTCACTCCCTCTCCTGAAAAGCACCATAGCCAGTATACAACTCCCTGGGCAGACTGGGATTCACAAACGATCAGATCATTGATTTCAAACAGTGGGAAATCATATGAGGAAGACACTCCTATTGATTGACAAATAGAGAAAAGGAGGGCGACACCTTGCGTAGATCTTGAAGAAACTTGAGCATTTGAGGTGACACTTCCTAGCAGATCCAACAGATCCCACACTCAGTGTTGGCGCACAAATTAATTCTTGTTCTCTATCAATCTGACACCCTGGTGGCGGGTACGCAGTGCATGATCGCACACAAACGCAGCATAACATAACAGAGACAAAACCCCACGTCCAAAAATGCCACACTTAAATGCTTTACAGAACAATGAGCTTGCTGCCTTTTGAATTCTGAGGCAGAAGATGAGACCTCCACGCACCTTTCGAGCAGGAGTGAGCGTGCCATCGACGTCAAACAGAGCGATCACTCCCGACTTGCGTTCCACACCCATTTCTCCTCCTCAATTCCTCCTCCCTTCCCTCCCAAACAGATCCCAACAAGAAAACCCAAATGTGTAGCTCCAAGTGCAGCAAGGGGAAGAAGAAGCAGCAGCAGAATGCAAAGTGAGAGTGTGTGTAGAGACCACAGCCGGATTTTACTTCAACTACCTACTTAGTATACAGTAAAGCACATTATGTCATTAGGTGAAAACATTATAATGTCCTCGGAATATTCTTGAAATTATTGGTCGAATGTTTTTTTTTCCTTTTTTTTTTCGTCCTGCCCAAGGGGAGGGGGATCGGAATCACATGCCGATCGGAATCAGATTGATCACATGGCGCTAGTTCATTCCCCAACTTGGTGACATTCCCCCGGCCGAACCCTCGGCACTATGTCCCAGACACTATCAGGGATAGTGCCGGGGATGCCCGGGCTAAAACTGCCCGGGCTGCCACGTCCTCCGCGCCACCTGAGCGCCCAGCCCTCGCGCTCTCACCGTTGACTGCCCGCCACGCAGGCGCGTGGGGCCCGCCTTCCCCAAGCCTTCAGCTCCCACGCTTAGGCCCAGGCCTTGCCACATGAGACCCTCCCTACCTGCCACGTCGTGAGGCCCCACCCCCTGAACTCTCCTATACCCTGGCTAAAAGGAGTATGGCTAAACCAGATTGAGCCAAGCCTTTCGACATGGCATGGAAAAGTATAGGAAATACACTAACTCCTAGGAGGGTATGGAAGTGTTGATGATGGTTGGGTTTAAGTATGGTGACATGCATTATTTAAAAATAATAATGATAAAATATATTTAAAATAAAATATGGATGGATTGCACTACGTTCTTCCATTTCAAAATATCATTCATACATTGTATTGGGATGAACTTAATATGTATGTATTTTTATATTGTTTTCAAATAATCTCTAACTTAGTTACATTGAGGAGACATTGTGTCTTATGATGAAACATTGTGTAACATATGTATCCTTGCGAAAGAGGTAAGTCGGCAGATGAACTTACGAATGTGTGTCATACTTTCTATGTGTGTCGATAGATGAATTATTTTAGCTTAATCTATTCGTGTAAGTGAATGGTGGCTTGGTATACAATTGTAAGAGAGCACGATGCTCTAAAACATTAATGGTATAAATGTGTGAATTGAAGATACAATTGATCATATGTATCAATGTATGAATCGTAGTTGTAATAAATTAATTGTAGGCTTATACAAATTTATATTAGTACATACATCGTCATAGTTTCATTGACGAATATTTATATGCATAATGTACAAGTAATATGTCTACGAATGTTGTTTAAGTGGGTTAATATTGGTGTGGATATCCAAATTTCATCTCACATACTTATAAAAATCAATGATATATTTTGGTATATCTAATTGCGCATAGTGGGTTTAGAAGTGTCATGTAAGTGTCACTTACTGTCATATAGGAAATCCCCATATTTCAACATCTCAAATCTTAATCCATACACGTATGCAAAAATATGATTGGGGAGTGTAATTTAAGTAGGCAAGTGTTGTATCGCATGATGATATTTCATACACATTGACAAAAGTATATAGCACATTGTCAAGCATTGAGCCATATACATTTAAGACAATGTGCAAAAATTGTCTTAGAAGTGTCATTTAAGTAGGCTAGTAGTACACAACATGTTGATATTTCATACATATGTCACAAGTGTATAACACATTTGCACACATTCAGCCACACACATATGTGGAAGTAGGCAAAATTTGCTTTAAGAATGTCATCTAAGTGTGGTTAATGTTGCATTGGATCTCAAAATTCCATACATATATCAAAAAAATATATGACATAGTCTAGTGGGTGTTAAGCGTACATCTATAAGTTCATAAATGGATACATATTTGTATAAGTGTATATCTTATGTTGAATATACATTGTTGTAACAATATGCAAGAATACATATGTTACACAATGTTTCCTCGTGTGACACAAAAATGTCTCCTCAATATCACTAAGTTAGAGATTATTTGAAAACAATACAAAAGTACATATATATTAAGTTCATCCCAATACAATGTATGAATGATATTTTGAAATGGAAGAATGTAGTGCAATCCATCCATATTTTATTTTAAATATATTTTACCATTGTTTTTTAAATAATGTATGTCACCATACTTCAACCCAACCATCATCAACACTTCCATACCCTCCTAGGAGTTAGTATTTCCTATACTTTTCCATACCATGTCTAAAAGGTTTGGCTCAATCTGGTTTGGCCAACCCTTTTACCCAGGGTATGGGAGAGTTGACGGGTGGGGCCTCGCGACGTGGCAGGTAGGGAGGGCCTCAAGTGACAAGGCCTGGGCCTAAGCGTGGGAGCTGAAGGCTGGGGGAAGGCGGGCCCCACGCGCCTCCGTGGCGCTGAGGACCGGGGAGTCAACGGTGAGAGCGCGAGGGCTGGGCGCTCAGGTGGCTTGGAGGACGTGGCAGCCCGGGCAGTTTTAGCCCGGGCATCCCCGGCACTATCCCTGATAGTGTATGCGACATAGTGCCGAGGCTGGCCCACCCCTGAGCCCCCCCTTTTTTCTGGGCCTGCGTGTTCTTCTAGTGCTTTTCCACTAGCCCTCCAAGTTAGTTGTGCTAATCACTTGCCGATTTACTTTGATTGAAACTTGGGTTTACAAATTCGCTTAAAACTTAAACCGACATCTTAGAGATCTTTATTTCCATAGCAGCCTCGTCCACTTGGTTGTCTAAATTAGCTACTTGTTAGTTGAATTCCAAGGAAGCCTAAATCCATCCGTTGTGCCCATTTTGCGACGGATATAGGTAGTCAGTGCCAATATTTAGAATCGACACTTTTAAGTGGGCTACCTTCTTAGAAGCTTGGTCAAGGTGGTTATTTTTTCCACCTAGTGCAATATATTCTAGACTCCCTCCTTTTTCTAAAATAAACAAAAACAAAAACAAAAACAATCTGGCTGGCCAATAAGCCTTTTGGGCTATTATTTTAGCCATCCCACCTGCATGGCTAAACCACTGTTTGAGTTTAGCCATATACGAGTGATGTGGGCTTTTGTATGCGCAGAAAACCTTCTCCACTGTTGTCCTAACTGAGTTAGGTAACAAGATTTGAAAGAATCAGCGGGTTGGCACACAGTTTTCTTCCAGCTGAACAAATTATATTTTTAGTTTAATTTAATTTGAAAATTAAGACAGAGGAGTCTGAGAGGACTGAGATTGCGGAACAAGCGAGGGCAACCCGAAGTGAAGGTCACGGCCCAACCAGCCACGAGCAACAAAGAAACAGGGGAAATCAAGTCCAATGATGAAAAACTAGGCAAAGACTAATAAACCACAGCAAATCCGCGCTAGCTCTATATAGCCCAGAACCTTCTAGCCTGAGAGAGAGAGAGTAGATTTAAAATTAACTAATTAAACAAGATTGGACGAATCTAATAATATTATTTCTTAATTTTAAAACTATTTCATTAAATAAAAACGATAATATGTATTTTCAAATATATAGTGCCAAGCTTTCATTTATTCAGTGAAACATGGGTTTAAAACTTCCCGGGCTACTACCCCTGTTAATAAAAAAATTTAAATTAAAAAAAAAAAAAAAAACATGGCACATATCAATACATGTTTGGCATTCATGGCATGTTTCGTTGGACTTTGGATGAATGATCACTGCAGGGATCCCAAGGTATATAATCATGCTATGTTCATCCATCTGATGTTGTGGAACGGAACTGCCGGTGGTCATGCAAAAAAGACTGAGACAAGTCTCTCTATAAATGTATATGACACCAACCGCCAAAGTTAGCGTAAATAAGAGCCCCTTTCCCTTGCGGATTTGAGGAAGGTAGAGCAGAGTTGTTGTGCGAAATCACATACCTCTGAGAAACATAGTATTTTGACGCACACATTGTTTTCATCATCCATCCATTCTAATTCTAATTCTAATCTCTCACTATTCACTATATTCACTCATTTATACTCACTCTACTAATTTAGTCTCCTGAAGACCCCAGAGACTTCTAAGACACCCCCACGTGTTCTACCCTACATAAACCACCCCACCCTTTGAGACGTTTCTAGTAATTCCAACCCTACAAAAACTCTAATGTGAGCCCACCATTGGCTGTTCCATTGGTGCACCTATTTCCTTACCTTTCATAAATTGAACATTCTCTCCCCCTCTTTCTAGGTGTCCCTAGAGCCCGGGCCCACCTGTCTACTCAATAGCCGGCCCCCCCCCCTTTTCTCTATGTCAGTATTAATGTGGTATGGGAAGCGGAAAAAGTGTTTGGGAATAGCATCAAGGCTGAAGAGTACAAATGAGTAGTATGTCCTACATGTCCTTCCCCAGCTTTTCCACTCGCCCCACTTCATCGTGCCAGCTTCTCATTCGCTGATTCTTTTTGAAATGAAACTTGGGTTGTTGACATATGTTCCCATGAATATGTAGAGCAGTTTCATTCGGCGCTGATTCTAGAGTGGTCCAGGAATTAGCGTGGTCCAGGAGTTAAAAGAGGGGGCCAATGTATTAAGGCCACTTGTATTATTTAATGAAATGAAGGGTCCAAAAATTAAGGATTGACTTTCTAGCGTGGGCTTTCTAGATAGTTCTAGTTCTAGTTGGCTTTCCAGATAGTTCTACTAACATGTCGGTCCGGTGAGAAGCAATTGACTAGTTGCTTGTAACTTGTGTCTTCAACTGGCACACGTACTAGTAGCGTGTCTCACTGGTGGTTTGAGAGTGAGAGCCCGCGTGAGTAGTTGTTTGCTATGTTGGGGGTCGGGCCAGGTATGGCAGGTAGGATCAAAGTGGCTGCAAGAGGGAAAGACAAGGTGGCGGAGGGTGCACAGAAGTTCATAGAGGCAAGTGTTACTATCGGCATGGGTGGAGCAGATATCAACGTCACATCATGTCCCCTTTATTCCACTTGTTCATAGATTACCATGCATTTTAGTGACTAGTGGCGTCCTGTATAGCAACCTCCGGTAGGTTGACTTTCGGTTCTCATTTATGCAACTCTTGCGTTACCCACTTTTCAAACTTTCTATACTTTATTAATAAAGTTTGACGCTCGACAAATCCAACAATTAAAAGAAATCTCAATATGTAGAGCAGTTTGATCAATTGAAAATAACTAATGACTACATTACCTCAAAAATCTGGGAAAATTGAAAATAATGGATGGTGTAGCTCATAGCTGTTATGCAATGTTGTGTTTTCCAACACAATTCTGGACCTCCGTTTCCATATAAACAGGATTTTTAAAAAAAAAAATGGTGATAAAAGAGGCTTCAACACTTGAAATGTAGAGCCTTTTCTTGGTCACTGTCTAAGAGCACTTGCTCATGCCTGAATGTTACTTCAACAGAAGCAGATTATCTATTCATGCAGAAAACTGTCAATCAATTGTAACATGCTGGAAAAAATGATGTCCTGACGTCCTGACTTCACATTGAGGAGATCTCTAGACCAGGCCATCCCCAATCTGGAGTGGGGGAAAATCACAGAGGGGAGAGAATCTGCAGTGTTTGACATTCATCCAGCCTCATACTTTAGTTCTCAATAACAAAAACAACCCTTGTCCGCCCCATGATTTAAGATCTAAGGACTGGGCAGGTTAGATCTTGACAACCAACTGGGATATCATCCTTCTGGATTTCCCCCAATTACAAGACATGAAGACCAATTGATATTGAGGTCAGGTGGAGTGCCCCCATTCCCCGTTTGATGACCGGTAGTGGGCCTCTATCTCTCACTTGGCACAACCACTTGACCACCTTGAATCCTACACCTTTCTATGACCACCTCCAGTTCATTCCCTCAATCATCCCGTGCTTTCTCTTAAAATAGAAAATCCATTTGGCTCTGGAACAACAAGCCCTGAGACTGGAACAGCCCAAGTCTGATACAACTCCATGCGCCATGCTGCCTGTTTGCAGTCAAAACGATGACCACAGCATCCACCTTTATATTCCAACTAGTGCTTATCTGGATCTCTAGACACTGCCTGCTAGTGGCACCTCCCGAATATAGCCCCAATTTGACATATGTCAGCACAAAAATGCTCTCATCAGGTACTCCTCCCCTCTCATCCAGATGCCACCCTCAAACTTTCTTGCTCCTGCTTTGCTCGCTCCAAAATGCGGCGCTCAAGCTCAGGCCGGAAATGACGGATCAACCCTTGGACAGGCCATGCAGCTGCGTCACCCAATGCACAAATGGTGTGGCCCTCTATTTGTTTTGTTACCTCCTGTTGCCACGTTGCACAACACAACTACCTCAGTACCAGTACGTTTTTAATATTGTCACAAGAACATAACGGCGGTTAAATCATCGAGTGCCAGTAGGGCACATTGTCCTGACTCATCTTTGACAGCTGCTTCAATTCCTGAATGGTGGATGAGCAGCATACCAGGCCTAATCATGAATCAATTACATTGACAAAGATAGGAATATAAAGAAGGCCAAGACCATTGCTCTGACAGATATGCAATACACGCCTTCAGTGACAAGCCTCACAGAGGGAGACTAATGTCGTGAATAGAGTACGTGGATAATAGGCATTGCTTCACATGCTGGATGTAAATAAACAGTCCAAAGGAACTTTGATTTTGGCTGTAGCAGAGGCTATGATGGCAATCACAAGCGTCATGTGCTTGTCAGACAACACAGAGACTACTGTAATACATAAAGGATTCTGACTTTCTCAACTGAAAGTTAGGGTAAATCCAAATAAAATCGACAGCCATGTGTTTTTGCTACTGCAAATGATGTAATATTACCTGCAACATGTCAATCTCTTCCAGTTTTGCGTTCCCCACCTTCAGCCTCTCCATCATGTACCACAACCAGGGGGTGCCCTCTCGGCATGGAGTGCACTGCCCACAACTTTCATGCTTGTAGAAATAAGCAAGTCGAGCAATAGCATCCACAACGTCAGTTGACTTGTCCATCACAATCACTGCAGCAGTTCCGAGACCTGAATCACAACACAGCAGATAGTATTGAGCAGTGATACTAACTTGGACCCAAGCATTAAGAGGACCGATGAATATTGGACAATCAAATCGGCCTAGTGGTCACAACTCACAGTTGGTGGGAAGTAGTTGAGATCATTCAGTTGGTTGTCAAAGACCTCCACACAATCTTCTCATACTTTCAGGGTATAATACTGACCTGATTGGACTGCCTTCAACGCATCAAAATCCATGAGAATATCATCGCACAGATGCCTGGGAAGCAAGGGAACTGATGACCCGCCCGGAATAATGGCCAACAAATTGTCCCATCCCCCTCGCACCCCACCACAATGCCGCTCAATCAACTCCTTCAATGGAATACTCATCTCTTCTTCAACTGTGCACCGCTTGTTCACATGTCCCGAGACGCAAAACAATTTGGTCCCTGAATTATTCTTCCGACCAAAGCTGGCAAACCACTCTGGTCCTCTCCTAAGGATTGTAGGGGAGACAGCAACAGTCTCTACATTGGTCACAGTCGTTGGACATCCATAAAGTCCTGCGTTAGCAGGGAAGGGAGGTTTCAATCGTGGTTTTCCCTGCTTGCCTTCCAAGCTCTCAAGCAATGCAGTCTCCTCCCCACAGATGTAAGCACCAGCTCCATAGTGGATATAGACATCAAAATCATAGCCAGAGCCACATGCATTTTTCCCAAGAAAGCCTGTGCACAGTTACAATCCTAGTGAGTATATCGGCTTACTTAAGGACAATACCAGATATCCAATGTTTTGGAAAAGTGACCCTGCCACAGCCTACTACATACCATAACCATTGTTCACCAATAAAAGAAAGTACAAAACTGGACTCCTGATTACCAAACTTAAGCCCAATTTGCAAGGTCAGCTGATTTTGGACCCCAGCCACATTACTAAAGGAAACAAAACTTTATTTCACACTAATTGATGGGTCCGTTGATTGCCTCTCAGCACATGGATTCTGCCGAATGACCTTGTCAACTTAGCGGAAGCTGCAGCTGAATCTTCACATGTTGCTTAACCTCAGTTAAGCCTAAATTCTCAGAAGATATGCCAGCCTGCACAAACCTCCAATGCAATTCATCCATGATGCGTTTGCTGGTGTTAATCAGTTGCAAGTCCAAAACTTCCCTTGAAATCAAAACATAAATCCCCTGTTCGGACCTGTTTGCGAAGGCTTGTAGCTCCAGCAACCAAAACGTCATACATCTTGAGACTGAAACAAACAAGACAACAGAAGAAGAAAACTAACCTTCTTTGTAACACTCACGTAGAGCTCGCTCCAAGTTAAGTCTCTCGTTCACATACTCCCCGCGAATGTAGATGTAGCCGGCCCGCGCCCGCATCCCAACGCCTGCAATCAAGCAACCCTCCAGAAGCTTGTGAGGATCATGCCTCATGATCTCTCGATCTTTGCAAGTACCTGGTTCGCTCTCGTCGGCGTTAACCACCAGGTACGAGGGGCGCCCATCGGAGACCTTAGGCATGAAGGACCACTTTAAACCAGACGGAAAGCCTGCACCTCCTCTGCCTCTGAGCCCAGATTTCTTCATTTCATTGATGATCCAATCTGTGCCTTTCAACACCAGATCCTTCGTCCGGTACCAGTCACCGCGCTTCAAAGCGCCTTTGAGAAACGGGTCATGCAAACCATACAGATTTGTGAAGATGCGGTCTTCATCTTTAAGCCCCCCGAAGTGCGTCTTCTCAGCTGGTGGTGGGGGAGGCGGTGGCGGGGGAGATGTAGCCTGGCTGAGAGCTCGATGTGATTGGCCTACACAGGTACCATAGCTGCCCCGATTGAGAGCCAGGGCAGCCCTCCTCGCAGTGCTTCCAAAGCTCCTCATTACAGTAGAATCTCACAGTTCCTTTCTTCCAAATTACCAACAACCCAGTCCCTAGATCGCACTCTTTGCCCCAATCTCTCAACCAAAAAAACTTTTCCTCTGCCTCTGCCTCTGCCTCTTCTTCTGCTCCAAATCCATAAGCCTCAGAGCACTATCATGTGCCGAAAAGTTCCCAACCCATCCGCCTTCTTGTCCACCCACTGAGCTGTGATGCACCCATACAATCTCCTCGCCCGTCTTGAGAGTGTCGTCGCGGGTCGCCTTCCTTTGATGCTTTATTCATCCGCTGGATGATGTTACCTCTTTATCGTTGCACTGCCCACAAAGGAAGTGTCCACAAAGGAATTTTCATCACTGATCCCATGTTTACTGTCCCTACAGTGGTAGACTGTTGTCCCTGAGGAGGGCATCAAAGGAAGGTCTTGTCCCGGGAGTTTGCAAGGTACTTGGGGGAGGGTTGAGACTTGAGACTGTACTGTGCGTGGGCTGCGCAGCTGCTCCGTGGTCGTTTTCAAAGACCATTCCAAAACCTCCAGAGTGTAGACATACGATTTATTGGCGTCTGTGGAAGTTTGGGCACGTTCGTGTGTTCTTCATTGTGTAGAGTCCAATGGAGCCCAAAGTGACTTGCATGAATGTTGCTGAAAGCTCACTAGGACCCCTCCGTGAAGGAGATTGTCAAATGTTGATGCTGTCGAATTTTCGGGCACAAAGGGCTACCGTGGAGCATGGAGCAGAGGTGGCATGAGTTTTTTAAAGATCCTTCACAATGGTGGGACAACCCCAATTGCCAGGTGTGTGTACGATGTGAAGAAGTTTGTCCATCTTGCAAATGTGGGCTCTTCCTCTTAGCATCGTGATTTGGAATTTTTACTGGTGTTTACAAGGGACTTGGGAGGGTCAGCTTGGTCTTAGGAGGCCGTGTTTCAATCTATGGCTGCTTAGCTGCACCGTTCTCACAGACCAATCCGAGATCACCTGACTACAGACAGAAGCAGCACACACAAGAGGTCCTTTTGGGTTGATGGTCGGTTGAATCCTCCATGGGTCATGACACAAGTTCAAGGACAAGGTGGTGAGGGCACCTTCTGCTTCAACCTATATCAGCCTGTTTTGCCCTCTTATCATAGTCGTCCCTGATTTTTCACGTTGAATTCTGCGAGTAAGCTCGTTGGGTGGATCTATGGTGGGTCGGAGTGCTTTTGACATGTTACTGCCAATGTGGCAACAGGAAAGTATCCAAAAACAGATAGCAGAGACGAGGAGAAGCTTTGGAATGAATATTTGTCCAACCCCAGTCAGTGGTGGGACAATAGAGCAAAAGGGTGAATGCATGTTAGATTGCAGAGAGAAGCAGACGGAACTAGTGTGGTAACGAGGATTGGGGTGTTTCCTAGAACAGATCTTGGCTGTCATTATCAGCTGTTAGTAGCAAGGTGAGGATGCATGCATGACTTGTGCAGAGGCAGGGATAGCTGAAGGAGCTGGGATAGAATGTGGGTCCAGATTCATCCAAGAGGGCCGGATTTCAAGCACAAGATTACATATGATTCCTTGTGGATCAATAGCTACAAGAAACCTGCATGGGTAGATGGTCAACTGGAAGCAGCGGCGGCGGCGGCACAGTTGACAAAATCAGGCTCCTCGGCCATGACCACAGCTTTTGAAAGAGGACCAAGAGAGGGAGTCCACAATCCCTCTTCTGGCACTTCTGGGCATGTGAGGATGCTATGTGAGGCAGGGCTACTGAAAGAGGCCCTGCAGACTTTACACCAAGGAGGCATTTCAGCAGATTCGGATACTTATGTCTGTCTTTTGCATACGTGCATCAAGATGAAAGGCCTGGAAGCCGGAAAGCAGGTGCACACTCATATTATCCAAAGTGGATTCAAGCCAAACGTTTTTCTACACAACACCCTTGTCAACATGTATGTTAAGTGCGGGAGCATCGTGGATGCTCACCAAGTGTTCAACAGAATGCCTGAACGATCTTTGATCACGTGGAATATACTGATGGCAGGATTTACCAAGCATGGGCGTGGTATGAATGCTTTGGAGACATATGAGCAAATGATGTGGGAAGGAGTGAAGCCCAACCACATCACGTTTGTTTCTGTTTGCAATGCATGTGCGAGCCTGGCAGCCCTGGAAAAGGGCAAAGAGGTCCATAGTGACATCCTCAAAGCTGGAATTGTCCCAGATGTCATTCTGAACACTGCCCTGGTGGACATGTATGCCAAATGCCGGAGCATTGAAGATGCAAAGGGAGTGTTTGACAATATGGCTGACCGAAATGTAGTGTCGTGGAACGCGATGATTGCAGGATATGCACGGCAGGGGCTCAGGATGGAGGCTTTGGAGACGTATGAGCAAATGTTTCGGGAAGGGGTGCAGCCCAACCACATCACGTTTGTTTGCGTTTGCAATGCGTGTGCGAGCCTGGCAGCCACAGAAAAGGGCAAAGAGGTTCATAGTGACATTGTCAAAGCTGGAATTGTACCAGATGTCATTCTGAACACTGCCCTGGTGGACATGTATGCCAAATGCCGGAGCATTGAAGATGCAAAGGGAGTGTTCAACAATATGGCTGAACGAAATGTGGTGTCCTGGAACGCGATGATTGCAGGATACGCACAGCAGGGGTTCGGGATGGAGGCTTTGGAGACCTATGAGCAAATGATACAGGAAGGGGTGAAGCCCGACCACATCACATTAGTTTGTGTTTGCAATGCGTGTGCGAGCCTGGCAGCCCTGGAAAAGGGCAAAGAGGTCCATGGTGACATTGTCAAAGCTGGAATTGTACCAGATGTCATTCTGAACACTGCTCTGATGAACATGTATGCCAAATGTGGGAGCATCGAGGATGCAAAGGGAGTGTTCGACAATATGGCTGAACCAGATGTGGTGTCGTGGAGCACGATGATTGCAGGATATGCACAGCAGGGGTGCGGGATGGAGGCTTTGGAGACGTATGAGCAAATGATGCAGGAAGGGGTGATGCCTGACCACATTACGTTTGTTTGCGTGTGCAATGCGTGTGCGAGCCTGGCGGCCCTGGAAAAGGGCAAAGAGGTCCATGATGACATCATCAAAGCTGGAATTGTACCGAATGTTGTTCTGAACACTGCTCTGATGAACATGTATGCCCAATGTGGGAGCATTGAGGATTCAAAGGGAGTGTTCGAAAATATGGCTGAACGAGATGTGGTGTCGTGGAGCACGATGATTGCAGGATATGCACAGCAGGGGTGCGAGATGGAGGCTTTGGAGACGTATGAGCAAATGATGCGGGAAGGAGTAAAGCCCAACCACATCACGTTCGTTTGCGTTTGCAATGCGTGTGCGAGCCTGGCGGCCCTGGAAAAGGGCAAAGAGGTCCATGGTGATATCGTCAAATCTGGAATTGTACCAGATGTCATTCTGAACACTGCCATGGTGGACATGTATGCCAAATGCTGGAGCATTGAAGATGCAAAGGGAGTGTTCGACAATATGGCTGAACGAGATGTGGTGGCATGGAATGCAATGATTGCAGGATATGCCCAGTATGGGTGCGGGATAGAGGCTTTGGAGACCTATGAGCAAATGATGCGGGAAGGGGTGAAGCCTAACTGGATTACGTTCATTGGCGTTTGCAATGCGTGTGTGAGCCTGGCAGCCCTGGAAAAGGGCAAAGAGGTCCATGGTGACATCATCAAAGTCGCAATTGTACCAGATGTCATTCTGAACACTGCCCTGGTGGACATGTACGCCAAATGCGGCAGCATCAAGGATGCAAAGGGAGTGTTCGACAATATGGCTGAACGAAATGTGGTTTCCTGGAATGCAATGATTGCAGGATATACCCAGCATGGGTGCGGGATGGAGGCTTTGGAGATGTATAAGCAAATGATGCAGGAAGGGGTGAAGCCCGACCCCATCACGTTTCTTTGTGTTTGCAATGCGTGTGTGTGCCTGGCAGCTCTGGAAAAGGGCAAAGAGGTCCATGGTGACATCGTCAAAGCTGGAATTGTACCGGATGTTGTTCTGAACACTGCTCTGATGAACATGTATGCCAAATGTGGGAGCATCGAGGATGCAAAGGGAGTGTTTGACATTATGGCCGAACGAGATGTGGTGTCCTGGAACGCGATGATCGCAGGATATGCCCAGCATGGTTGTCATAGGGAGGCCCTGCAACTTTTTGAAGGAATGCAAAAGGAAGGCTTGAAGCCGGACAGTATCGCCTTTCTATGTGTTCTCTCGGCGTGCAGCCACGCTGGCCTACTGGATGAGGGAAGACGCTACTTTGATTCCCTGAGTAAAGATCATGGTGTCACCCTGACGGCAAAGCACTTTGGCTGCATGGTGGACCTTCTTGGACGTGCGGGGCAATTGGATGATGCAGAGGACCTCATTAATAAAATGCCAATGAAACCAGATGCTGCGGTGTGGATGGCCTTGCTTGGTGCCTGCAGAATCCATGGCAATGTGGAGATGGCCGAACGTGCAGCAACATCTATTCTCAAGTGGGATGAACAGGATGCTGCAACTTATGTGTTGCTCTCAAACATCTATGCCGCAGCTGGCAGGTGGGACGATAGTGCAAAGGTGAGAAAAATGATGAAGGTCAGAGGGGTTAGAAAGGAGCCAGGTCGCTGCTGCATTGTTGTTGGCAACCGGGTGCACACCTTTGTTGTAGATGACAAATTGCATCCCCAAATTAAGGAAATCCATGCTGAGCTGAGAAGATTGTCTGCGCAGATGAAGGAGGCAGGATATGTGCCTGACACAAGCTTTGTATTGCATGATGTGGGGGAGGAGCAAAAGGAATTTGCTCTTTGCTACCACAGTGAGAAGCTGGCCATTGGTTTTGGGCTGATCAGCATGGCCGCTAGGACTCCTCTTCGTCTCATCAAGAATCTTCGGGTGTGTGGTGACTGCCACACCTCCACCAAGTTCATCTCAAAGATTGTTGGCCGAGCAATTGTTGTGCGGGACGCTCACCGCTTTCACCACTTTGAAGATGGGATTTGTTCTTGTGGGGATTACTGGTGAAATGATGTTTTTCTGGAAAGGTGGGAGTGTCTTGCTTCATTCATGGATCTGTGTAGCTACACAGTTCATCCACCATTTCCTGAGAATATTGACCATGATGTACTGTTGAGGGCCTGCTTGTTCAGAGGCCTCTGCAAACCATAATGTACCAGATGTTGAACCATACATATCGTTTGATCCAAAGGAACAATATCAAGATGTTTGTTTCCGCCTGCTGCAGACAGTTCCCTTCATTTCTGACAGTCTGTCATCCATGTCCTCCTCTTCTGGAGTGTCTCTCAGGGTGCTTTTACAGTCAAACGCATCACAATTTTTGCAAAATGTGCTTGATCGTCTGAATCTCCTGTTGGTGACTTCCAATGAACTTGCTCTGAATTCATAAACTTTCAAAACGTCACTGTAAATACATCAGAAATTTCCCTCCCTTTGCAAATGATGTGCCTAAAGACAACCAAATGAATAATTTCAGAGCCCAATGAAAATCTGTGATGGCCCACATCTACGCCACCTCACTTTCTCCATGGCAGATGAAACCTGGATTTAAACTAGGAGTAATGAATAGGCACTCCAAACTTGATTTGTGTTCTACTTCATGCACTCTTCATAGAGAGTTCTGCAATAGTGAGCGAAAGAGAACACCTTTTTTGGGGGGGCATTTTTTATTGGTCCAAATTTTGGCGGGGGAGTAGCCGTGGGATGCTGGAAGCCGCAGAACAAAATTGAGCCAAAAACAAAATCGATACGTGCCAGAAACCCCCACTGAAAGGCAGTGCAAACCTATTTATTGGCTTAAAATAGATTTGAATTCAATTAAAAATGTGGAATGGCTTGAGGGGGGAGCGCGTCGATGGGGAGGCAAATGATTTATTCGTCTGTTGTGTCTCCGCACATGTGTCGCGCACGTGCGGGCAAAAGAGGGGCTTCAACCACAACCGTTCAATGGGTGCAATAGCCGTGTCTGGCTTTGAAAGAATTAGATCGTTTGCTGTCCATCATAGGTAACGATGGGGAAGGAAGCTTGGATATGTCTATGGTTCAGTCCCAGAACTCTGATCTGTCTCCCGATGATCATGCCGAGTCATCTGTTGTTACTCCTTCGGAGCTGTTGATCAAACTCCCAAAGAGACCCCTGTGATCAATGAACCTGCTGCTCTAAATCAAGATGCTTCGCGACCCAGGCTGAACCTGAACATCTCTGCCACCCGAGACAAGCAATCCGAGTCACATCAATGAATTGATCAGTGAGGTACCTTCTGAGCCGAGAGAGAAAGTGGGAAATGAGGGTTATTTGCATGACATTGAAGGAGAAGAGCCCACTGCCTGTGAATTAGAAGGATTGAGGGAATTAAGTGAGGCTATGCTAGCCAAGTGTCCTTCATTGCTCAGGATTGTGGTCAATCAAGCTAACGCCTTAGATATTGTTCAGAAATCAGTCCCTACCACTGCTCCAAAGGCTATTGTCCCCAAGATTCAGGCTCAGGCGCCATTCCCTGGGTATAAGATAGGTGATGACTTCCTTGACTTTCTAGAATTTTTTGAGAGCACAGCCAAATTAAATGGAGTCCCCCATGACTTTAAAATCCTTTCGTTCAAAATAGCTCTCAAGGGATCAGCCAGGACCCTTCTCAATGCTGACATTGTGGATGAAAAGGATCCGACATGGGAAAGAGTCAAGCAAAGTGGCTGCAAATTGTTTAAACCAGATGAGCTGCCATTGGAGGTCTTTGGTAAGCTCTATCACCGAAATTTCAAAGAAGGTGAGCCCCTCTGGCATATTAGGATGTACCTTGATATTAAGGTGGCAACTACTGAGAATTTCAAAGGACTTGAGGAAACAGCTCGAATGATCAAGTTGTTCTTTTGGCAAGGCTTGCCTGCTTCTGTTCAGACTTGAGCTCGGCAAAAGGTGTTCGCTGATGATGATCATATGGTCAAGGAGGTAGAAATTAAAATGAAAGAGCTGGCTGGTATATAGTATCAAGGCACCTAGGAAAGAGGTAAGGTTTACCACAAATTCTCAGCCAAGCTCGGACAAGGACTCTGAACGCCCTCACAGTTCCAAGGCTTATGTGTCACCTCCTCTACAGGCTGCTCGCGCTGAATACCATGAGGCCTTATCAAAAAGGATAGATGGCTTGGAGATTGACCTTGACATCAAGATTACTAACTTTAAGGCTAACCCGGGTTGGGTGTCTAAGCCAGCTATTGCAGCAGCAACTCCACCTTCTTCAAACAGGGGTAAAACCCAAAAGGGAAACTCCTACCAGCAACAAGGAGCTCATTGTTTCATATGTACTGAGGATCCTAACCATGTGTCAAGGTTTTGTCCTTTTAGACCTTCCTACCATGTTGAGTGCCTTCCAGAAAGGCATGGGTGCTTTAAACGAATGAGGTCTCCCAAGAACAGGGGGTGGGAGATCGCACAAAAGTGAAGCGCCATGTTAATTCTCCAACCATGGCATGGGTTGTTTTGTCAACTATTTTTAAGGTTCTACAATATTGCGAGCTCAGCTGCGAGCTCAGGCAAGATCTTATCTCCCCTTTGATGACTCAGTGCCACATGGGACAACTGAAATTTCCTTGTGTCATTGACATCGGCTGCACGGTCTCTGCCATTTCCTTGAAGTAGTTAGGGTCCTTGGTCTGAAACTTAGCTCAGCTGTTGGCATGGAGGTGATGATTGCGGATGGCCCCTCTTATGAACCATTGGGGCTGGTTGCTATACTTATAGGGATCCATGGCAAGGAGGTACTAACGACTTACATTGCACAATGGGCAATCAATTTTTATTGGGGCAGAACTGGATGAAAGGGGCAGCCGCTACTCTGGATCTAAGTGACAGCACCATGAGTTCAAGAAAGGAAGCTGTAGTACCAGCCCTCACCACTATTCAAGTAGTGCTAGGTCAGGCCAAGGCAAACCATTTTGTACTAAGGACCACAGTAGAGGAGGTAAGGAAGCACAGTGGTGACAAGGTAACTTGGGCTCAATTCATGCAAATGGAAGCCATGTCTGACACTCTGATGCAGTGGACTATACCTGGAATCAAACAAAAAGGGGGACATCCTATTCCTATAAGGAACAACTCCACTCTCATTCGTACTTGTGCTGATTTTACGATTCTTGCCATGTCACATTAAATTATGGTGCCGCCTGGGCAGGCATGCCTTTATCCAAAGGGCTATTTCCTGGAAACCCGAGGTTGGCAGAGGTTGTCATTGCAAAAACATTGCATGATAGCCTCTCTGGTGGTGGATCGTGGGTTCAAAAGAGAGTTAAAGTTCTTGGTTGCTAACCCCGAAAGACTGCCTGTCACTGTGAGGAAAGGACAGGTTTAGCTCGTGTATCAGTGACTCCCCTTGATGACATCTCAGAGATATAAGAGGGGTTTACATTGCAGGAGTTGGGTCTGGTCAACAATGATGCTGAGGCCTTGGTAGCCTTTGTCAGGTATTCTGCACCCCCGCAATTGAATCATCCTCATAGTTGTGATGGAGAATACCTTGCCGAAATCATGCAGACCATCAAGGTGGGGGAGCTAAAAGAAGAACAGATGATCAGACTTAAAGATGTCATAAAAAGGAATGCAGATGTGTTCAGCAAGGGACCCACGGATATTGGCAGGACTACGCTGATTGAACGTAACATTGAGAGTGATGGCAAGCCTATTAAGCAATATGCCTATTGGGAGAGTGTCAAAGAAAGGTCCAATATAATCCAAGAAGAGGTCACGAGAATGTTGGATGTTGGTGTCATATGTCCTTCTATATCACCTAGGGCCAGTCCCATTGTTCTAATTGGCAAGAAAGATGATAGCACTCGGTTTTGTGTTGATTTTAGGAGATTGAATGCAAATATAACAAACATATTCTTGGGGCATTTGTTGACAGCTGAAGGTCTGAAACCAGACGCCACAAACCTTGAGTCTGTCTGGAACTTCCCCACACCAACTGACAAGCATTGTGTGAAGTCCTTCCTGGGTTTAGCTTCCAGCTACTACAGGAGGTTTATCAAAGATTTTGCCAAGATGGCTAATGCTTGACCAAGCTGTTGTCCAAAGACATCCATTTCTCTTGGGATGATGCCCAATACCATGCCAAGTTGCTAGGCTGAAGGTAGCCCTGACCACAATTCCTATTTTGGTTGTTGTGCACCTAAGCATCGTGCCACAACATACACCGCTGTCTATCACACATTCTAAGCACACAATCCTATATAGCTGTGTCACAATGATAAGAGATGAGAAATGGGGAAAGTGGAAGAGAATGAAAACTCTCAAAGCATGAAGCAATCACACTAAGAACAAGCCCTAGTCCTTCAAAGTGAAATCCATTCTATCACATAAACTAAGTCAAGCCAAGGCACCTTTGCTAAGGAAATCCACCCTACAAAGCCATCAACACACTCCCTCTCAATACCTAGAGCTATGGAAGTGAGAGAGCCTCATGGAGGCTCAACTACAAAAGATCAACCCTCACAAGGGGGAAACCATCCCACGTCCAAGTGAGGCTTGACACCTCACTTGGCATATGAGACCAAATGAAGTCCCAACACACAAAATACAAATATAAATATCCAAAATGTCCTAGTTAACTAGAAGTAGGTAATTCTAGTTAACCATGATTAAAACCATGACAGTTGTCGTGCACCTAAGCATCGTGCCACAACATACATCGCTGTCTATTCTAAGCACACAATCCTATAAAGCTATGCCACAATCGCCCCCCAGCTGGTGATTAGGTCCCTCTAACACCGGATAGCTGACAAGTATCCATCTCAATAATATCGTCGTTTGGTCTTCAATCGCACATGTTCCAATTTTCTAAAGTCTATGGATCAAAAGGCCGGGTGTAAAGAGAGCCCCATCGTTAGTCGTCTGCCTGCATGATCTTCAATTTAGTATCCATGGCGTTGAGTTCCCACCAGCTAGACCTTTGATCACTTGTCAATCTCACCATTGTCATGCCTATTATCTATGTCCAAGGCATCGTGGACACAACCATTCTCCGCTAAGAACCTCCTCAAGTGGTGGTGTTAAGCATCCCATGTGCCACCCCTTTGAGCATTTGTCACACACCGACATGGTTGCGGCACCACTAGCATGCCCACATAGCATGCAACGCAACCCTGCAAGTATCACTGCAAGGTTGGGGTCTATCCTCTCATCCACATACAATTGCGCACATGGTCCTTCCATACCATACCATCTCCTGAAGGCAACACCTCTCGTACCCGTAAAATCACACGCCCCGCTGTGACATCCAAGGTCGTAGATGTTGTCTGCTGCAGATTACACATAGTCCCCAGGGCTGAATCTCCAAACCCCAGTCGATATCCTCCTTCACGAATAGTGACATATCTCAACGTGCCTCGGTGTTCGGCAATAGCAAGATTCTCAAAAGCCATAGGCATGACTCTCTTGAACAACTCTGCCCGTTGGTCACACGCTTGTGTCCACACATCCGGATCATCAAGGTTGAGGACTACTGCAGCCTCCTTGCGAATAGATGCAGAACACCATTTTAAGTAAATATGGACAAAATGATGAAATCTGGACATCTGTTAAATAATTATAAATGATTAATAATCTGTGCACGCGTGTGAGCATGCACGAGTCCTGTTACAAATTCGTCGATGGTGGAAAATAAGCAATTCACCTTGCAGTATGAACAGCTAAGCGCTGCGGGCTTCTTGATGAACCAACCTTTCAATTTATGAACATCTATATCTCTAGCGATTTGAATCCTGATTGCCTGCATCTCAGTGAAAGTTTAGTTCTAGTTGATTGTATTTTACGCACATAGCACGGGATATCTCCCGTGCTACAGATACTTGACTATTGCATATGTCAAGTTATTTTACCACTAGTGTGAAACTAGCTAGGAAATAGCTAGCTTTTACATATTGACATTTGGGATTGGCCCAAGTGTCAATCCAGGGGTCAAGGCAGATTTAGGCCCTGGAGTGGTTATCTTCGCGGCAAGCGCGGGAGGCTCATCTTTCTCGAGTTGAGCCTCACCGCGCCTAGCTATGGCGCCGTAGTGTGGATTCCCCATGGCGTGGGGTGCACTTGGCTTGACTTGTATTTGAGTGATGAGGTTATATATGCATGAGTTTATGCTTCAGCTTTGTGAGCTCGCATGAGCTTGTGCTTGTATTCTTCCTCTTTATCATTGTGTGGACTAGTGACTGCCATAGTGGGCAGCGTAGTGGCAGCCTAGTGACTGACTAGTTGTAGCCTAGTGGTTGGACTAGTGGCTGGACTAGTGGTGGACTAGTGGTATACTAGTGGTGTACTAGTGTGTGGTGTGCACATGTGTTGTGTGGTTTTGGACAACGATGTAGTTGTGTAGCGATATGTATGCGCACGACACATACTGGACATGATTAATATTCTCATTCACCATAGCGCTCATTGAATAATATAGTTATGAGTCCCAATTTGGTTCGTTATCTGATAAGGATATGTCGGGGTCCGAATATCGTATTTTCTTCCCTAGCGGAATGTCCTTATATATATCTATTTCAACGGTGGCCCCTTCTTAATCTGAAGTTGTAAATTGTATCCTTGCAATGTTGTTATTGATTTCAGGTGTAACACGGAAGGTCTCCCGTGGTATGTCTCGTTGTTTTTCTTAATATTACTTACTGGATTCTTTTTTGATCTGCGAACAAATTGCTTTGGTTCTGATCTCCAAAATTTTGAATTTTTGAATGGCCAGTGGATGTGAATGGTTGTACATTTTACTTTGTTTCCGTCTGATGGTTCCACGCATTTTGTATGTCGAACGACCGATTTCCCATGGTGGTTGATGGTTTTCTCCCTTACACATAGTGCTCGGGAGATGTCCCGTGCTACAGTGACTTGACTATTTCCGATCATGATTATTATATTTTTCTTAGAGCTCATTGTAGAATAAAATAAGGATTTGCAAATGTTTTCATTTTCTGAAGATGATGAGGATTTTGTCTGGTCCAAAACCTTCATATCTTCCCTTGCGGAATGTCGTTCACTACTCCGATTTTAACGGTGGCGCCTTATGACGCCGACGTTCTAAATTGTATTTTCGCGATTGTGCTATTGATTTCAGTTGTAGCACGGGAGATCTCCCCTACTATGTCTCGACGTCTATTCGGTATTTTTTGGATTTTTATTTGATATTCGGAGGGTGACAAATAACTATTGTCTTACCAGACAGTTTTAATTTCTGGATGACCAGTTCATGTGAATGTTTCTAGATCTTATTTTCTTTTAATTTGACAGCTCGACGCTTTTCGTATTGAGCACGGGAGATCTCCCCTGGTGGGGGGAGGTCTGAAAGCACCAGCAGCAAGCTGACATTGTACTTGAAATTGTATTTGACATTGTATCTGGCCTTGTATTTGACGGTTCAATGCATTTCGTTTGTTATTTCATGTCCTCAATGTGACAAAGATTTTTCTATCCCTTAAGTTTCAAAATTCAAAAACATTATTTCAATGTTTCTACCAATAATTTTGAGTCACGACCCATTGTGGTTTTAAAGCTCTTACTTTGTTTTTTATATGATATTGACATGCATTTGTTACGTTTTCACGGGAAAGCTCCTCTCATCTTCTCTCCCTTCCCCTCCGTGAATATACTCACGAGCGATCTTCTCAAATTCAACATAGGTGTCTTGTTTGTAATTTATTTTGCAAACGCCGATGCTACTTTTCAGACCAATCCTGGAAAATCCAAAACTTGTAAGCTTTAATGCATTGTTAATACTGAATATAGTTTTTTTTTCCATTATTGTCGTCAAATTAGCACGGGAGATCTCCCGTGCATCTCTCTACACTGTGCTTAATCAGACTCACTTTGATCGTTCGCAGCATATAGATTTACTTTCGCTTTAACTGCTTCGGCATTTCCAATACGTCTAGAGCTCCACTTGGAGGTGTTCTTCCGAGGTCCCATTGTCCACAATTCGTATGTATCCACTTTGGTGGATCAGATTCATTGAACTCCCAAGCTTTGTCCCAACAGTTTCTATACCTGTCCACATCCTCCGCTGCATCACCTTTAGGTCTCCACCACTCCAGAAGGACTTGCCAATATCTCTCATCTGAACGGTCACAAACAACATCTGAGATTGCCACACCCATTCAAACTGGATATGTCTCTGTGTCTGGTGGTCAAACAAGTATGAAGTTTCCAATTTCAATATTTTTGAATGGGTTGATCGGCTCTTTAGGTCTCTGACTCTTTGGCCCACAATAGGGAGCTGGTTGTGATCTTCCTCCTCTGACTCCTCCCGACTCTCATATTCAACCCTAATCCCATCTTTGTCATGGCTATCTTTCCACAGAGTCGAAGGCCAAAACCCCTCCTTCAGCTTGTCCTTTGGCTCAGGCAATGGCTTACCAAGTTCAAGTAGAACATCCTTCCAATACTCATCATAGTTCTTCATGATATTTTCGTAGTTCTTGTCGAGATCCATCCCAAGTCTCCAGAATTCCCGGTACTTCGAAAGGTCATTTACAATACTGGCATTTTTTGGCGTCTGGCTTTATTCCCCAAATAGGCTGCAGTGGAACAGGTTCCGGGACCCCCTGGGGTAGCAGGGGAGATCTCCCGTCCTCAGCAACCTTCCACATTTTGACAACACCCGACTTCGGAAGCCAGTCAGCGTTGGTTACCAATTTCTTATACTTCATTACAGGCCAACCGTCACAATCCACATAGAACTTGAAGATGTGCATATCACTCATCCCGATTAGCGCATCGCTCCCATCAATAATATATCCAGTGAGCGCGGCAGCAAATCTCTTGCGCCGGAAGACACGAGTGACGGCCTCCTCTGGAGGTCAAAGAAAGTTAATCATTCTAAGTGTTGTTGGTTTATTGTGCTATAAACCCAAGCCTGTTGGATCACAGAGGTTCCTTGAACATTTTCCTCATGCCAAAATTCCCTACGATTGGGACAATGTCGTTCCTCGTCCGGGTGTTCTGGAATTTCTTGAACTTGCGTTCAACCATTACCATGTGGGTATCTGGTCCTGTGGAGTTCAGCATATGGTGAGGCTCTTCTGGCATATCTTCTCCTGAAGAATATGGTCAGGAAATTTTGCTTTATCTGGTGTCGGGATATTTGCACCAAGTTTTCTGCTACATTGCCTCAACACAGCCGTTCTACATTAAGGACATTGTTGGTCTTTGGGAACACTTCGGGAGAAGTTCTAAGCCCTACGGCCTAAAAGGCCAAACGTTTTTTATTGATGATGAGCCCACCAAAGCCCTGAGCCCCTTTGAACACTGGTTTTTACCCAAGATCCTTTGATGGCACTCTAACGTCAATCGTCAAGGAGGGACGAGATTCTTTTGTTGAGGATCTTGTTGAGGCTTTATGGCCATTCCTTTCTGGCATGATGTCATCTCCGATAGTTCAAGAATACATGGAGGAGAATTACTGGAAGTGTGCAAATGTTCAGATGCCTGTCGATAGCTCTCACTCTGATTAAATTTGGTTAGCGAGATATGCAAATCCCCTAGGGATTACTGACCCTTGTGTGTATTTAGGTATGTTCCCCCCTCTTTGCTTTCAACTTCTTCTTTTTATGTCAGCAGATGTGTCTTAGAGTAGTAGGTTAAGAGGTTAGAAAGGGTCAATAAGCACGGGAGGTCTCCCGTCCCTGCTGCGCACCATGAATCTGAAAAGTCTACTGATTTGTCTCATGGATTGGTTTGTCTGTTCCACTCAAGGCCAAGCGTCGGATGAAGTCAACATCCGACAAGAAGAAGGATGGACATACCAAACCAACAGGCCAGAAGGGTTTCTGGAGATATATGAGTATTTCTAAGGAGGAGATCTGCTGGCGAGGACAACGCCCTCAAACAAATGCACGACAACGGAATGTCCATCTGGGGAGATCTGGGATGAGTGTAGAATCCGCTACCCATTCTTACTAGTCGGATGACAGTCTTCCATCAGTTGGGATATTGTAGATAATGTACATTGACAATGACGACGCAAATTATGAATACAAATGGTTCATTGTGTTTTATTCATTTCATGTTAGAGCGATGGATATCATGGCTGTGCTTTGTGTACTCTTTGTTTGGTTTTGGAATTCATTACTCATGTCGTTATGAGAATTATCACCACGGGAGATCTCCCCTACCTGACTATGTGTATGTTTGGGTTTTGTCATCACACCTGTCAGACTCTTGTAGACTAGAGAGCGTGAGTAAGGACGGGAGACCTCCCATCCTCTATGCCTTTCTATGTTGATTGTTCCTTTAAACCCCTCATTCTCTTATGGCTTTGGGAGGTTGTTGTAACTTGTGCATGTTTCCCCCTCAATTTAATTTGACTACTGCTGATGTGTATCGCTTGGGAGGGGAGACCTCCCATCTGTCCTAGTCCGCATGTGTTTTGTGCGTGGAGATATGACTTGCATGATTAAGACATAATCGGAACGGCCATGCCACCTGGGAATCCGCAAGGTGGTTCTTATTTTATGGATGACGCTGTTGAGGAACCGGTTTGAGACTCGAGGACGATGATAGATAGAGATAGACAGTCCTGTCGAAGGGCTGATGCAGTGGAGCCGAACTGTTCGAATGAATTGGCTTCTATAGAGACGTTCACGATTGGTTTGCGTCGAAGACTATGATTTTGGGTCCTATGGGATGGTAATGGTTGATTAGTGCCAATAGCCAGGGACCTCAATGGCTGTACAAATTTGGTTTGGTGATGCTATAATAAATTACTCTGGACATTTTGGGACATATCTTGACGGGATGTCTTTCTATCTTACTATGTTCTAATCATAGATCGAGAGATCTCTCTTGCCTCAGTGGAGATGTCAAACTTGGGACAACAGTCATAATTCTCTTGTACTTCTGTAGTGACAATGTTTAGCAATTTTTTTGTAGGCTAATATTAAAAAATTGCAGCAACTATGATGGATATGAGGTCTTCCGTGTTGCCCGTGAAACTGTCCAAAACTAGGATTTCAACTCAGATTAGGGATGTAATCAGGGTATGGATTTTTTGGGACCGACAATATTTACTAAACATCTACAATAAACTTAATAAAATCATTTAAATTTGTTTTCATAGTGAATTTTTATTCAATTTAAATAAATCAATAAATCAATATTTTTGTTATTCCTGGACTTTGGAAAGTCTAAATTTACTTAAAATCCAGCTGGCAAATCTGGCTCTCGGCCAAAGAGAAAAAAGTAAGGTGAGAATGAGGCAACTGACGCTTGATTGCTGAACCTATAGCCCATAGCCAACCAAAGCAACTGAAGGTCCCAATTTCTCATGTGTCCCTTCTGCAAGCCGTACTTGCGCAAACCCCTCTTGACTGTTTGAACAACTGCACATGTAGGCAGTAGAGGTTAGTTTAGTTGTCCACCTTGTGAAACGACCATTGACATCCCTTGCTCATAGAATTAACTTCCCAAACATACCAAAGGGAGATGAGATTTACACAGGGCTTCACAGTTCCTTTTTGGCCTTCGTGATCTAATTCTATTTTTCCTTTAATTGTGCCTTGGTGTACCAAAAATTTCCAGGTCCTGGGGTGCCTGACTGCTAAAGAAGGAAGAGCAAGAGGATGAGGTCTCTTAATCCTAAAACTGCAGCAGCCAAGGACTCCACTAACACGAATATACTGAGAACCTTTAGTATTATACTCCTCAATATACCAGCAAAAATATAATATGGAAAGTAATATTCAACAAATGTTTGAAGGAAACATGGTTCAGGCCATCATTATGATGCACAACTCCCCACGGCCATCACACAAAGATTAGTCCACGAGTGTATACATCTCAGCCTGGAGTTCCCAGGACACAGCAGCAGCCCTCACAGCAGAGGGCTGGCATTAACACATGAAACCAACAAAGCCAGGAAAGCAATGGGCAGCGAAATGAACAGACTATTGTAAGTGACTGTAAAGGAAAAGCAAAGGAAGCCAGCGAAGCAAGGCAGCTAACCTGAAGTGAAATAATGGCAGGGTCAGTAGGTGGTGGTGGCGGTGGTGGCGGTTGCAGTGGTGGTGATGACTTCACTTGCAAATCCTGCTCACATCAGGTAACAAAGAGTACCCATTATCAGCGTCAAGTTGGTTCATGGATCACTTGGACCTTCCATTGCTAAACCCCCTGCCACGAAATAATATAGGAATCTACTCCGAGATATTGGAATCTGTCCCGGTCCCTAGCTATTTGTATAACGGAAAGTTCAAAATCCCACCCCGTCCCCACAACCCCCCTCCCCGCCGGTCTACCTTGGAGTAATTTATAATTACGCCCTTGCTGATCTCAACACAGTTGCATGATGGCCATATGTAAGCACCATCTGTTAAATTTATCCCACATGGCAGAATGTCTGGAAGTTTGATATCCACCTCGATGTCAGATCCTCGGAAAATGATGTAGTCATAGACTTTGTCATGGCAGGGATCTGGGGCCATCCTTCTTGCGGCCCTCTATCCCAAACGAACGTACTGCAAGCAACCCATCTCCCATAGGTCAGCAGCAAGCTTTTGTTGCAAGTAAAATATCACCTTGGCTTATGTGGAAGTCTCTGACGCAGCACCGTTTCCTCTCCATAGTTTATTTGGTGGAACATTAGTGATCTCTAACATTACACATGCATGGAATGACATGAGCCCTCTATGCAAGGACCCTAGGAAGAAGTGACCAGTGACAACTTGTTAACTAGTTGGTTCCTCTGTATTAAGAAGCACTCTACGCAGTGAGATACACTTTCGATTCTGCAGTCAGAATGACACTTTATGACTCCAGTTGGCATGTATCCAGAACTGTTTACAAGCACTCCATCGGGTAATCAGCTGTCCCCCAACACCAGAGATCACTGGCATACTTATACCACTCCCGTGGTAAACTCAAACCGTGTATACAAAGACACACGTAAGAGATACTCTACTTTTACCCTAACCAATCTTATTTGAGAGTCACTTCACTTGGCAGGGGAACAAAGGAATTAACTCAAGTGGAAATCAGTAGTCCCAACACAGATCGACAACTTTCAATCACACACCAGCTCATAAGGTTCAAAGACTAACATGTTACAGCGTGCTACTCAAAGTAGGTAACACACGTGCGAGATTTCTGGGGGGTTCGCTGTTGGCGACGGTCGGCTCCCTGAAGACTCGGGCCGACTAAATTATACTGGTGAAGGGAATCTGAGAACATTGGTGGAACATTGCGAGATTCTCGAAAAAGGTGAAACCCGCATAACACCGCACGGTCACAAATGGCATATGTTACCCTCCTCAAAGTACAGCTGAACGCAATATCTCCCAACCAAATTACAGAGAGGGGACTGATGGAGCCAACTAGAAATAACCAGGTATTGACTGATTCCCCCCATCTTCTGAGATGGATCCATAAACATGATTTCTAGAAAATTGCAGAATTACTTATGCACATTGGAGTGAGAACAGACTGAAACAAAGTAAGACATCATACCAAAACTGCAAATCCAAAATCAAGTGTGGCAAAACATGTGCACTTTCTCCCTACCCTTCCCTTGCTTTCCTTCACACATAGATTGCTTTGGAAGTATGGTATAAGACTGTCTGACAGAACCTACACAGAGACTGGCACTTGAAAAGAACCCAGTTGTGCCTAACAAATACATAATCATATAAGTCACAGATTCGAGGATCTAGGAAGAGTAGGAAAACAGCCGCATAGAGAAAAGATTTCCCCACCAATCGGGTCCTGTTACCATAGCATGAGACCCTGAGAATGAGAAGCTACCAAGTAACTTGTACAAAAGGAACTTCGCACATCCAGATATCTAGCGCAAGACAAGAACTGAAGAACTACTCGTCAGGGTGCTCCAGCAAAGAACTCCGGGTGAAAGTCTTGGCGTGTCATGAAGCAAATGAGAAAACTTCAAGCACCATAGCAGTCATGAAACGTGACACTGTCAACATAGACTTCATTCTTTGATATCTACTGAACAAAAAAAGGGTCTCAACTGCATCAAGGAGCATTCCTAACCCCACTACTTGACAGTATTGAAATTATTTTGTGTGAAGCACACATGGCAAATTCCAATCACATGCTTTCAATTATGAAATGGGGTCCCTTAGCATGTGGAACCAAGATCAAGAACACTGTACACAGGGGAAGGTACGACAGGTGGCACTTGGGACATACACAGCAGTGTTGAAGCAACATGAGACAATGCCAAGAGGATTACAAATTTAAAAAAAACCTTGCAAAAAGAGAGTCACGCAGCCCAGAACAATTTTCACACACAAAGAGCCACCTCTCACAGGAGGGTGGCCACTTACATTGGAATTCCAATTCCTCTGAACAAGATCACCCCGTCGTGTTCTCAACAAAGTCGGAGGTTTGAAGAGCATCCCTTCATGCTGAAGAATTTACAGGTAAAGCCAGTGTTAGATCCTTATGCAGATCAACTACAAAAATGTACTTTTGATATGCACAAGGAAATTGACAAAGGCTCCAAAAATTCGACGCACCGGGCAGTTTGTGAACCTCTATCCACTCCATTGTTGCAAGCTCCAGCTCCCATATCCGGATGCTCGCAGTCTTGCGAAGCGTCAGCACTAAGCCGCTGTGCCTTCCTCTCCGCCCCAACGTTCCCTATGCCAAGTTCCCACGATGATAGAAGAACTCGGAGCGTGGAATCCATCGACTTTCATCCAGATAGTTTGATAATTTCCCGCAAACGGACCTCCAACTGTACAGTTGGTAAACCCCGATTCTAACGAAATTTCCGATAAAATTATCCGCGACATGCCCCCGACAGGATCCGTATTTTACGCGACGGAGATTCTCTCTGCGGCCCCCGTTAAGCGGGAAGTGGGGGTTAGCTGGCCAATTCCGGCTCGCAACCCCCCTGTGCGGCCAGGCCCTTAGGGTGGAGGCAGAAGATGAAAGAACTCCTACGATATATGGAGGAAAGGGCAGTCCGGAAGCCAAGGTTGCGGGGTCAACATTGAAGCCTCCCATGATGCCCTGCCCAGTCTTCTGTATAGCTCACTGCACTTGAAGAATCATGGATGGAGCTCGGGACTCTGGTATTTACTGAGGTGAAGTAGCAGTTGCTGTCCACCACCCCCTGTAGAAGAATAGAGAAAGATTTCATTCTATTCCTATGGTCCGCTGCGACCCTTGTGTTGCTGGGAGCCTTGACAATAAGGTTACTGCCATCGATGGCTCCTATACAGTTAGGGAGCCACTGTTTTTTCTCGAAGTCACGAGTTACTTTGTGTAAGTGTGCACCATGGGGCCAGCTAATGAGGTGTCCCAGCGTCGAACATATTGCTGGCACAACCTCCCTCAATATGTCGTAGACGGTGGCCTTGCCAATCCCAGCCTTGTCAGCAACCAACGCATTTGTATGCCCATGCATGAGTTTGTACAGCGTGGCAGTGACTTTCTTCTCGACCGAGATAGGCTGCCTCCAATTTGTAGGTTCTCCCCTTATGAAAGGGCGAAGGTCATTGCAGAGTCGGTAAAAGGTTGCTTTTCTTCACATGGTCTTTGGCATGGTTTGAGTAGATGAGAATCATGTTTGTTGCACACATAACAAGCTGCAAACTCGAGAGGAGCATGGACATTATGAATTTGAATGAAGGTTGCTCATGTCTGTAATTGTGCATGACTGTGGGCAGGGGCCTTGTTGGTGGCAATGGAGGGGCCTCCTCTTCAGCTGGTGGGTCGGGGTTCGGTGGGTTCCAGGGTGGTGTGAATGCAGGTCTTGGAGGCTCAGGAGGCTGCCAAGGTGCTGGGAACGTTGGGCCTGCAGGTTCAGGCGGGTTCCAGGGAGGCGGCTCAGGAGGATGCCAAGGTGCTGGGAACGCTGGGCCTGCAGGTTCAGGCGGGTTCCAGGGAGGCGGCTCAGGAGGATACCAAGGTGCTGGGAACGTTGGGCTTGCAAGTTCAGGCGCCAACGTTGGTCGTGGAGGCTCGGGTGGATTCCAGGGCAACATCAACGTCGGTGTAGAAGGCTTCTCAGGCCAGGCACCAATTTGGGAAGCTTCACACCCATACAATGCACGAGGTGACCTGTCCGACTCGGACTGATTGTCCTCCGTGGGTTCCTCCGTGTTTTGTGCCTGTATGCAGGAAAGTAGTTTACTACATGGAAGCTCGGCTTTTAGAATTCTTTGTGCTTCAGTAGACTAGTGAGTGCAAAGCTGGCCTTATGTAGTTGGCAAAGTAACATGTTATGCCACAATAGTAGTGTTGTACACAATTTTGAAACTAGGCACTGCTACATGTTTTGAAGGAAAGACAGTGATGGACACAGAATACAGTGGACAAAATCTCCAGCAGTATGATTAATTCTATCATTGTATCAAGCTGTATTTTTGTCAATGGACTTATTTTGCGAGTGATCATACAGCTGCACTAGTCTCTATCCGCAGACTGTCCCAGCCCGTCCCTTCTTTTAGATACATCAGGACCATGAAAGAGCTTAGCATTGCCAAAATCAGAGTCAGCACTGTGAGATTGGTGGACCATATGACCAGGGAGGGCGACACCAAAGGAGCCATCGCAAACGCAAGGGGAGCTGCTTTTTGAGATACCATTGCTGCTCCTCAACACATGAGACCACTCAACAGAGGTCTCTCTTTTCAGATGGTCATGTCTCCCAATGTGGGACTTACCTTGAACACAACTGTGGTGTGAGGAAGTGTTTTGTCCCTGAGTATAGGGGCCATTAGGGGACTTTCTATGTTGAGAATTGTCCCTCTCATTCAAGGGGAAAATATTGGACTTCTGGGGATGGTTGGCCCTTGGGAGAGTGTAGGTGCTCTCAGTAGACCCACTCTTCCCTTTGTGGCTATGCAGGCGACTTGACAACCCCACATCATCTTTGGATGGGTACTTTTACTCGGTCTCTTAAAATGTCTCTTTCTTGGGAAGGATCTTCAGTGGAGAGCAAGCAACAGGCTGCTTCCCTCTCTAAGCTCTGATGGAATCTGCTATCTAATGGTGTGGGGTATCGTTTGTCAGATAGTGCAGTGTCATTCTGCCACTCGAAGGTTCTATGATCTGTGTGAAATTTCTTTCTTCTTGTGAGGAGCTCTGAGTACCCTCACTCAGCTCTGTTAGTGATGGTGGGCTCCTGTACAATTTGTCATCCTCCTGTGCTGGCAAGTTTTTTGCTGATTGAGAAGTGTTTTGTTTAATTTTCTCAAATTGGACAAGTAAGCTTTCGTATGGGGCCTGTAAACTTTCAAGACACTCATCCTGGGGGTAACTGTCACTGAGTTGACTGGTTGGGGTTTCAGGGGACTCTATCTCTGGTTCAGATGATTGCAAGCTCATAGACAACTTGCTAACCTCACATAGCCTAGGATATTCACATATATAGCCTAGGATATTCAGCAGTTAACTTCCACCTGGTGATCATGGCTGTCTACTACTTCCAAGCAACTTCATGCAGCTGAATTGAGCATTGTCTAGACGCTTCTATGTGATCGAGGGCCTCAGTAGGAGCCCTTATCGTCATGTTATGTTACAACCAAATTACAAATGTTAACCAGCTCCTGTCTATGTTTGCTGCTCAAATCTCTCTACTCTCACTTATTTCTCCCGAGCTATGGGCAGCAGGTTCAGATGCATCAAAGCCACAGGGTTCTTAGCTCTTCTCACCCCATCACACACAGGATCAAATCCTTCCACAGTGACAAGCTGCAAGCTGGCCATCGAACATTTGAACCATTGTTTGATGAGGATAAACTTGTTGTACTTTACTTCACTCTTCAACCCACAAAGCAGAGCGCTAAACCAGATGCCGGTTGGGCTGAAAAGAGCAGTAACTATACACCTACACACTTGCTAAGCAATCTCTAGGAATCCCACACGAATATGTACAGATGAAGTAACACACCAAACAACAGTGAGACTCTCAACAGTCTCACATTCGTGGAAAGCTATGGTTGAATGGGGGCCTGAAATGTTTGCATAATTATAAAACACTGAGTAGTACATCCTCTGCCCAAAGAAAAACGAGGCCAACTCCCGTGGAAAAACTATGTTACTGGTTCAGAACTATTCAACATTTCTCTTTTATTTTGCTTACTTGATGTCGTAAAGTATGCAAGCGTTGGCCAGCAGATGACAATCGTTCTCTCAACTCAGCAAACGGATCTGGGATTCGAATCTCATGTAAAGGTACCTGTGGAGGCTGTCGACCGTCTGATTCAGCATCCTGCGTCACATGGTCACAATGTGGTTACTGCATGCAATCCAATATTTGCACAAACAGACTCCAAAACAATGTATTTGTGAGGTCTACATTAATGTGGCTATGAGATGCCAACCTGGATCATCTGTAGGAGTAGATACCCACTTGGGTGTGCTCGGACCTCATCGAGGTCATCGAATCGCAATGCTAGGTACCTGCAGGTGCAATCTACAATTGAGTCATTGAAGTTGCACATTACATTGCCACACTTTATGCTGAAAGCTGAGCTAGTTGAGAGTACCACAAATCATAGGGATTCTCTCCCAACTCCTCTTCCAAATACATCTCGACTCTTGGCAACAGTTCGTGCACAATGTGCTTCATCCTTTGTCTAGACATCACCGGGGTGTTGTCAATGTAATTGCACATTATCCTGCCTGCACATAATGAAATTGATTAGTTTCCACCAATAGCACCTTAGGACAATAGCACCTTAGGACAAGACAGATGGCATAAATGAAGGCTGGTGTAAACACACCTAGTTTTGTTTCTCGGAATATGGCCTTCTCCACTAGGTCCATTGAGTAGTACCCATAGCAAAAGTGTTTGTAGCCATGCCAATAATCTTCTATCCTGTGACAATCAGAAAATCAAAAGTATCAAAAAAATATCAAGTCTGTAGCATGTCGAGGGGCTGCTCAGCAGAAAGCCCACCCTCGAGGCTATTCTTGGGTGAGGGGGGGGGGGGGATGGGAATGATCTTATTGGAATCATTCTAGGCTTCGATTGTCTTCCTACCAGAGGGATTCTCTTGTGCACAGATTTCATTCATGCCGTAGAGGCAACACTCTTCATTGGCCTCCTTCAATGCAGACTGCCTGGAATAAGATATATTGCTACTACTGCCCTGAAGTCGGTGCATGCACCTGATTCCAAATCTCTTGCATCGCTCTCCTCACATTTGAATAAGACTGGATAAAAAGAAGAAAGAAAAGTGGTTCAATAACATAGCGTCTCGAAAGGTTCTATCTCCCCAAGCCTATGTAGGGTGTCACATCCTTGCAGGCCCTAATATGAGAGGGCAAACATTCATTGCCATATTTTAATGTCCTTGAAGTTGACAACAAATTTTCTGACTTCTCACCAGCAAACATCTTCAACAAAGGACAATGGAAATTGAACAACAATTCAACTGCAGTTACATGGCTCTCTTGTTGGTTCAATTGCTTAGGACTGCCATCTCCAGATACAGGGGATGGACAAGCTCACTCTAGAACATGAACTCCACTGCACATTAGTGCTCAATACCATACGGCAATCAGGGTAAGAAACAATTACAGCATGGTTGTGGGGCATGAGTCTTGCATATGAATTTGGGTGGGAAAAATGCTCACTGGGATGTCAACAACCTTTGTCTGCTTTCTGGCTTTGGTCTGGATTGTAATGAGGCCAGCAAGTTGTGGGGGTCATACTTATTCTACAACAAAGCCAGACAGAGAGTGCAGCACTAGAGGCACTTGAAGTCCTTACCACCAATGCCTCCAACATCTCTTTCTAAATGAAACTTGTGGGCCCTGTGCCTTGTTTCTTCCACATTGACTAAAATTCAAATGACCCCGGGTGAATCTGTTGATTCACATGCTGGGAGATTGGAAGACATACTCCGGAGATGGAATAACCATGCCATCCCTAACCATATGCAGTTGGGATTGTTCATTGAGGGATTGAGGCCCACACAATTGATTAGATTTGTGAAGGAGTCTGTGCCAGCAGATCTTCAAGCAACGATTAATCGGGCTAAGTTATGGGAGACAGTGCATGCTACCACACACTATCTGCCTGTAAGCCAACCCTCTATGATTACTAGTTCGTGGGATCCAGTAACAGTTGCACCTTTGGCAAGTGCTTATCCCCTAGCTACGTACCAGCTTGAAGCGGTAGGCATGTATGCTCCAGTTTCGGTGCAGGAGAGAGCGCCCAAAACTTTAGCTTTACCAACCCCAGGGTCGCAATAAGATGCAATTATGGCATTGGCCAAGAAGTTTGGCTCAAAATTGGAGGTGAAAATGGCTAAGAAGAAAGAAGGCCGACCCAAATCCAATAATCAAAGGCCAAATTCTTGGTGTGGAAATTGTAAAGGCTATGGTCATATTGCTACAGAATGCCCTTCACCTCCTAGTGCTGCCAATGCGGAGACTGATAAATGCGGGTATTGCGGGAAACATCATTCTATGTTGCAGTGCTGGCATCTTAAAGCGCAATGGGAGTACCACCGGAGAACTCCAATTATCAGAAGGCTGCTCAATAGACAGCTGGTTGGGGTGTCAACCAGGTTGGAGTTCAGACCTCATGAAATTGGCAAAGACAGACCCAAGGTCCACAAATGGGAGACAACTTTCGACAGAATCGACCACCCAATAATTGGACACAATCTCCAAGTCAACTTAATAGACCACCGGTTTGGAGAGGAGCTCTATTTCAACAACCGGAGAATCCACAACAAGGAGAACAACAATCGTACCCTCAGTATGGAGGACCTGTGAGGCGGACCAGGAATGGCCAATATCCTATGTGTTATCGTTGTCACGAAATATGACATTATGCGAATGAATGCCCCAACCCGAGAGCGTAGGAAGAGTACATGCCGCTTTGTGAAAGGTGTGGATTGCAAGGCCATACAGCTGGTGTCGACGTGCGGAGGATTGAGTTAGTCGCGGAGATGGGGTGTGCCTATGATCGTAGAAAAGGGAAGGAGAAGATGGTGGAAGACTTCTATACATAAGGAGAGGAGCAATACCCCACACATTCGGTGTTGACCTGCGGTCAAAAGAGAGCTTGTCCATACACTCGATCAACGGAAGAAAAGGGAGAAGGAGGTGTGCCTAAATTGGATGGGCCTATATCGACTTCTCAGCAATTACATTGCCTAAATTGGACGAACCTTCCCCTCGTTTGGACCCAATATATTGGATGGAGATGCTCCACAAGTGGATGAGTTACCTCCCCTATTAGATGGTTCCTCTCATAAATTGGATAGACCTTCCTCTATGTTGGATGCGGGTGCACGGATGAGGTGTAGTGTAAAAAGAGGTCGTTGAAAACTTGAGGGGATGTTTTGGCAAAGTGGTAAGAGGAAAGGATGAATGAAAACAGTGAAGAAGGACAAGGTCCCGGGTTCAAACCCGGGAGAAGACACATTGTAAGTACGGATCTGCTGAAATAAATTAAGGGGCATGGAAGGATGGAAAGGAGGGATGAAGGACGACGCGGACGGATGAGATCCGTGAAGGGAACATGAGATTATGGATATCAAGGCAATATAGCAATATTTCACCAGATCCAAGGTTCAAAGCTGGGAAATGACACTTTTAAGAAGTGTTATTAGATGGGCAAGAACCAAGGTTCAAACCTGGAAAGCCACGATTTTTGGTAATGTATCTCAGGAAAATATTGTTTATAGGGAAGGTGGGCCATCTCCATAAACCAGTGCGTAAATAAGGACGGTGGCACTAAAACTTAGAAGCCGGCATTATTAAATGCAAGGCCTAGGAGCAAGTAAAGTATTAATATTTCCAGGGGAAAAATCTGCAGCCAGCCAAGCTTAAATAGAGGGCTCCTCGCTGCACTAAGCAGACTGATCGTGATGAAGAAAGAGGTGATGGAGAAACTGAGAGAAGGACGTAGGGAGAAAGGTTGAGGGAGATCAGAAGAGGAGAGGAGAGGATCAGGAGGTGATGGAGCTATGTACTTGGTGATCTTTTCTAAATATTATGACACTGGCAGCAGGCATTTGGGTGTAATCGTCTTGTATTTGCTTATCATGATTAAAAGCCCGTGATGAAGCGGCTTGCATCTGTTGTAGCATAATCTTTGATCTTTTGAATGGGTCTCGAGCTGGGTCAAGAGAGCTACACGGTAGGGAGCTAGGGAATTTCGAAAGGACGTAATTTGCTGTAGATGAGATACCAGTTTACAAAGCATTTGGCTTCTTCAATGACTTGGCTTTAGAAGGAATAGAGGGTAGTCCTACCTATTGCTGCCACTAGAGCTTACACATCAGGAAATATCTACATCCATCTAGAATTTAAAAAAATATGCTTCAAACATAATATTCACTTTTGATTTATGCTCACCAAACTGTTGGTTATGCCTGCTCACCAGCCACCAACACTCTCTATGTGGCTGCTCTTCCTACTTGTGGAATTTGTTATCAGATTTCACTGACTTGCATTGAACATGGAATTCCTATATTGGTTCAGTATGTGCAGGTCAATATACCTAAATGGAGTAAACATTCAGTGGTAACAGCACCACCAAGTTTCTTGAAAACTCCCATGCTCCGAATTTTCATACAAGGACAATGCTTCAACCATTCTTATTTAAAACCTGGCTGAAAATTTCCTTTGTAAATTTGAGTCCGGAAAACGCCATTCAAGAGATGGATGAGGAACGGATAAAGAGAAGAGAAAGAAACTATATACCATCTTGGAGAAAGTATATTGAAGGAGTCTGCAATGGGCACCATACTGGCACCTCTTTGGCCTGTACAAGATCAGTCACTAGAACTACCATGGTGAACCCTAGTTGCACAGATCAAGGAAAGGGTGCCACCTACTCTTTGCACACAGATAGATAGAGAACTCACTAGTAAAATTCTCTAACAGTACAACTCCATAGCATTTTGCGATTGTCCCCATAAATACCTCTTCGCATGAGTCCACAATCTTAGTACAGGGTTGAGAGAGAAAGAGCCTGACACATGGTCTTCAGTTGTGACAGCCTTTGAGTGGGTGCTGCATGCTGTAGTTACTAGTACAATCAACTTACAACCCCTTCTTAGTTGAAATGGAAACTTGGGCATCAGACTGCTACACACTCGGACGACCTCCCAGTTGGATGACAATCCTAACAAGGAGTGCATGAGTCCTTCCACAGAAATTGAATTTTACTCCAGCAGGTTCTACAGGCGATGATATATCCCTGTACTTAGGACAGAAACCTGGAATCACATTTGAGACGCTACCAAATAAAATGGTGGTAAGACCATCAACACCATCATGCACAGCAGTGACTGGCTTCTACAACACCTCATAAGCACCCAACAGTGGATGTGGATAATTACATTTCATGCACTGGATTTTTGTTTAAGTTCCAGAAATAACAAGAAAAACCTAGCCATGATGTTGGCTAGCAGCATTCTTCGGGCAGAGAAAACGGACTTCTTCATTCAAATAGGACACCCTTATGAAGAGGCTATAGCAATTCAGTTTCGCTGTGTTTATAGCTCATTGGACAAACCACCATAGCTGCAGGGGCATAAGCATCCGTAAAGGCATAGAGAACTGCTTCAATGAAGAACCAAAGAGGCCATAGGTAGCTGTAGGGACCTCTCAAAAATACACATGCCTTTGGATATGCAAGGGGAGAAAGAGGAAACAACCTTAGTGGAGCCTGCAAGCTCAAGTAGCACAGTGTGTGAAGAAGATCCTTTCCCAACATTTCTTAAGACATAGGGCAGCTCTAGCTCACACAGCGCCTCCCTTACTAGCCTTGCAAACTGTCTCTCACACACAATGAAAGGAACTCAATGAGCGAGGCAAAGAAACAGGAAATTCCAACGATAGTTAATGTCCATGCAATAAAGAATGTGATGTCATAATCAAGTTTCCATCTCTCGTCGTATTCAGGCAGGTCAGATTGCTATGATATTTCATACAGGCATTCCACACATGGAGCTCACATAGGACTGGACTACTAATCCCCGAATTAGCAAAGGGACTAACCAGAAGTCCCAAGTTCAGAAGTTGTTAAATGAGTAACAAAGACACTAACCTGGTTGTTCTCATAAGAGAAAAGCTCCAGCTTCTTCTCTGGTGCCTCTGATATTGCCCGTGGGAACAGCATCATGCCTCGGCCTGCCCTCATGAGTGTGGGTACCCACCCTGTGACCAATGTGCTGGAGGGCAGCCCCACGTAATCCTCTCAGCATTGAAGTAAAGCACTAAGACATCGTAAATTCCCTTTTTGTCCACAAGGTGGCCCAAAATGAATGCTGGGAGGAGGAAAAAAGTGAGAATGCAATGGCACCTTACTAAGAAGCCGGGAGATGGCTGTCGACCTGCACCGTACTCGCTGAACGAGTACTTCACTATGTCCGCTGCAGCATCCCAGAACCACAGGCTACACTGTTTTGATAAAAAGATTTTAAGAATCCTCACGATATGCAACCTTCTCAGCATTAATACTCTCGAGACCATTTACACAATCAGGCCATGCAAGGAGCATTAAGATAAGCAGAAGAAGGGAACAAAAGAGAACGTGGGACGCAGGGAGAGAAGACATAGATCCACATGACCCCTCTCAGCGTTTGTTTCCGGTGGCTGTTGTTCAGCCTGGTAGTCTGATCATTCCCATAGCGTCCCTCAGTTCAATAGAAGTTTGAGAAAGTAGAGACATACAGCTTTCATACATAGAGACGCCCGTGTTGGGATCCAAGAAGAAGGGAAATCTGCCTCGCACAAACCCACACTAGAGTTAAGACTCTCGTTCCAAGTCTTGCTCATAAACACAATGCTTTTGCAGAGCTTGGACATGGAGAGAGGCTCTGAGGCAATATCAGGAACACAACAAACCAATTTGAAGTGTGCCTGAAGGGTAAGAATCCAATCGCTTCTTCTTCCCTCCCTATTAGAGCTGAACAAACATTATGCTGTTGAGTATCATGTAGGTGTCACTACATCTTCTGTGACAACTGTCGTCAACCGTGCTAGATGGGAATTTCAGACTTAGTGCACACCCTGGACAGGTACAATCCTGCATCCATCTCCAAAAGGTATGCTGTCGGATGATGCCCGCAAGGGTACGTCATAGCCAGCAATTACAGGAAAGTCAATCCGTGCATCTCTTCCCCTCTTTTGCATGTGCCTCATTTAAAAACAAAGGGAAGAAGGAAGAAAATATATAGAATGGTGGAGAGTGCGGGCATCATGAAGCATACTGATCTTTTCCACCAGCATGGCGCACAAAACTCTCGATGTCGTAATGAGCCCTTTGGACATGGGTACACCTGCAATGTGACCACCATGACACCACCTTATAGCAGAAATTGGCAGAAATTTGCGCACTCTCTCCAAAAAAGGAAACTCATGCATTACATAAAACTATAGCACTTAACTTACCCAGTACAATATCAAGATGCCTATTATGCATCAAAATCTATGGTCTTCAAAACCAAAAACAAGTTCAGGTCACATGAGTAATAAATCTCAATGAGGTAGCAAGAAGTCTTTGTTATGCAAAAAGGGAGGGGCTACCTCACAAGATCAAGCTCTGTCAGAGCTTCTCTCACCCGGCAGAATGGGCATGCGTCTGGTCCACACAATACAACTCTTAGTAAAGACTGGGTTTATCTGTACCATGCTCTCCTCCCTCCCTTTTGCATCAATGCCTCCAGTTACCCCTCCAGGGCACCTTTCTTCTTGTGACTGGCTAGATACAGTTCCATGTCAAAAATGTGATTGGATCTATCATGTCAAGCTCTGGGATTAATAGTTTTGAAGGCACACGTCTGTGGATTTAAGGCTATCACACTTAAGCAACACTAAAACGTCACACTTGAGAGCACATCACCTCTGGTAGGTAGTTATGATTACCAAATTCATAGAGCTGAAAAAGCTGAAGGGGTTGGCCTTTCTCTGGACACATGGTTGCAGCCTCAGGTAGGACCTGGGAGCCCCATGGTAATCTTGCCAAACTTGCCACCCCTGTTGTTGCTGTCTGATACGACCACAAATTGGGGAGTAGGGAGGATTGCAGGAAGACAACCCACAACAAGAGGGTAAACGCCAACCACAGAGACAGATAGATGGAGAGAGAAGAACAAGATGAAGAAGAAGAGCAAGAGTCTCAATTTCTGCATGTATACCCTTTGACACCAACAAGATCAAAGTCATCCAATTTCAAAACCAAGCATATCTTAAGTGTGATGTAGCAACACTTAGCAATCCCAAGCAGGGAATCGAAATACCTCAAGGAAGGCATTGTGAGGTGCTGCAGCATCTCTGCCCTGCACATTACTACCACCTCAGCTTGGATGATGAGTCTTGGGGAGGCTAGCTGGAAGTGGACATCCCAATACTACAGTGAGCCCTAGCAATTGCAGGAGATCCGTTCCATAGGGAGATTAAATAATTGATTGCTGATACTTTTGGTCTTTACAGCTTTTCAACAAATTGATTCTTGCTAGAGCAACCTATCATGCAGGTGGGTTTCCAATCTGGAGGGTCAGATTCAGAAAAAGGGAGAGAGATATCCCCATTGACAGCTACTTTTAGCTTAAAGGATTTGAAGTTGATCTTAGAAGGTCAAGGAAAGGAGGTCAGGATCATATACCCAACAGTGTGTGTTCTTTCTTCCCCAAAAAATGGTATTCTTTAGGTGCTTCAACAGTTAGCGTGTCTTATTTTTTGAAGTGCATAAAACCTGCACAAATCTTGTGAGACGGAGAGAGGGAGAGCACCCCACGGAGCTTGAGCAAGGGGCAAGGAAGCTGCCAGTCTTGTCAATTTTTGGAATAGTTGCCAAGCTTCCATCTGACTCATCAACCGAGACCCCCTCCACTCCCTCCTTTGAAAACTCCCCCTCAGAATCACCAACTGCAGAAATGCTTAGTCTCTTTCTTGCATTACGACTTAAATTCCTGCCATCCCAAGTTCAGAAACATAAGGCCTACAAGAAACCATTCTGCATTTGAAGCCACTGATGCACTTTTTTGCAAGATATCCAGACAAGGAGGTGAAATCACTTCGTTAATCTAGCCCCAAGGATTTCTAGCTAGTGGAGATAAACCCACGATCAAGCCCATCAATTCTGAAAAGAGATTGTTACTTGTGAAAATGTCTCGCTAGTGCTACAAAAGCCATTCCAATCAGTGCATCCACACCAGAAGGTGACTTCACCCTTCGATAACGGATAATCAGGTCGAGGCATTCTTGGGTGTCCGTTCTTATTTTGCTTATGACAAAATTCTTTCTACAAGTGGTCTATTCCTTTCCCTCTGAACCAGTACGAAGTTTGAACTGCAAAAGCACAGTAGCCAGTTTGAGAAGCAACAGCTGACTAACAACAGTATTTTCAGCTAGGTCTAGACAGAATCGTATGAGCATCTTTGTGACAGATTTTCGCAATTGGACTGTTCAATTCCATGTTCAAACGAAAAGACCCATTTCTCCATCACCACAGTTCAGTGCTACCATTCCTCCATCTTTAAAATGTATGAGCCGTACCATCCGCCCCTAACCGGAACTCTATAACACCAACCTCGGTTATGGAAGGTAACATCACCCTTTACTCTCAACAACGAGATGGCAATCGCGATCACACTTCGTACTAGGCCAAATTCCAGGATGTCGTGTATATATTTTACCACTTCAGACGGCTTGATGTACTCCCGGCCGCCACCAATCCGATACGACTTCTTCCAGCATAAATTACTGAAGTTGACAAGTCTCTGCGAGAAAACAACTCTCCATTTTTTAGACTAGGAAATCCACTGGGTTTCCCGTAAGGAGCTGATGATGTGAAAGGAGGCCACTGGGCAACGGAGGATGTTGGGCAGAAATGATAGATCGCCATGTGCCAGGTTGAGGTGGCTAAGTTATTGCATCTCCGGAAGGAGGAGGGGCTTGAAAGTCTGTCTAATGCCACGTGGCAACACCAAGGCCTTATCACTAAAGCGAGAGAGAGAGAGAGCCCGTCACAACAGATGGAATTCGAGCACCTGCTGGCTTGCTTCGATTGCAGGCAGTCGCGATTCTTATCAGCAGGATCAGGATATGAGGTTGGTGGATTGTCGTCAGACCATCTGCAGTGTCGGTTTTTCTCTTGTAGTCAAAATGGCATCGTAGAGATTTTGCGTGTTCTTGTTTCTTTGCTACTCTTTGAGGCAACCTTTTCCATCTCCCAATCATCTGCAGACTGCGTGTCTCACTCCCAGCCATTTGGTTCCCACGCCTGAAGAGAAACCTGAATTCTACCGATTGCAAATCTCCCCAGAATGACACCCAGCAGGCAAGGAGCAACTACTCGAGAATTTCTATGCACGACATAGGGGTGCATAACTTCTGCAAGGGTTTCTCAGCACTGTGTGAAAACTGAACGAAGACCTCTGAAAGAAGGAACCCAATGGTCTCCTCCTCTGAACTATTGGCATATGGAAGTGGCCAGCTCCCTGCACAGTTTTTCAGTTGAGAATGACGTTCAAGCACAAATAAAATATATTACTGACTTTGGCTCGAGGAATGGCCGTGTTATTCACGTAAGCAGATGCCCTATCACCTCAAACCTGTCCACTTTCCTCTAATGCTGTCCTCCACTCGTACTGCCTACATAAGAAAATCATATGTATGTTCAGTACAGTCAAACTACATCAGATTCTTCTGGCATGACCTACTTCTCCAATTGAATACAGAACTGGACCCCTCGGAGGTCATCTGTCCTTGTCAGTTCATCTCCTTTAGGGGAAAAATGCTCACCCCTCGTTGGTACCACAAAACCCTCAGCTGCACTTAAATCATGTCGTGTTGAACACTTTTTCAAGTTATTGATCTCCATGCAACGGCCACCCGGCCAAATGAGCTGGTGTACAAGCACAAAGCTGACTAAATCTCCGAAGAGGGTGTATGACAGCACTCCGTACGTTTTGGAATTTGAGGTTGGGAGTAATATGGGCCAAAACTGCACTACCCTTCACACTGCAAGTATTGATTTTCAGTGGCAAAGTTAAGAAGGTGCCTTTCCAAGTGCTCTCTCTAGAGCTCTCTTTGCCACTGTAATGTTTTCCCAATGAAATTCACCTTCATGCTTGCACATAGCATGAGGTCCGTTTCACAATGTTGTCGAACATTGTGGTGCTGCTTCTGCACTTGTCATGGTCTGGTGAGGGACTCAACCGCCACAGTCAAACAACCACGGTCATTTGTATTGTGTTCTTGAACATGAAGAAAGCTGTTGAACTCGATTCAGACAATGCTATTTGACTGGCTCACAAATCCACATCGTTGCGAGTGAATATCGATTCTTCAGCTGTGGGGAGTTCATGGGCAAAGTTGAAGGCTTTTGCAAGAGCTACCAGAACAAAAAGAAAGGACTTGTTTTAGTTCTGATTATGGCGGTTCATTTGGGGGTTGTCTGTGCACAATGATGCTCAAATACTTCACCCTGCTCTTCTCTCGTTGCAGCTTATAGCAGTGTGCAGTCACATCAGCACATCGAAGGAAGCGACAACAAATTTTTTACTGATAATACCGACATCAGATCCCAAGCATTTACAGCCTTTTTGTCAGATTTGGTATAGATTAGAAACAGACAGGATTGAATCGATGTTCGGGCTGGTACAATTCGATGAAACTGGTACTTCAAGACTCAAGTCTGATGCCACATGGATCCGGTGTCTTGTATTCAATTGGGTTGTCGAGAGAGACAACAGGAGAAATTAAGAGAGTGGACGGCTTACTGTAGAGCTGTTCAAGGTTCTACTTGTGAGGGAGGTACCAGGTGAGGATTCTCACCTTAGAACTCTCATCATTCTCAAACTACAGACAATATTTGGGCCCTCTTCCCCAACGAACCAGACGCCCAAGTCCCTACTACAGAGACACGTTTAAGAGTGACAAGCCCTTATGTGTCTCATCTTCCGGCAGCTCCAGTACCGTGCCATAAGTCACGAACATCCTTTCCATGTTCACGCTATTGTTCTCTATGTACAACATAGCTGGAACAGAAGAGCCCCTAAGCCTGGCAACAGATAGCCGACATGCAGACCTCCCTTCTCTCCACCACATGGAGAAACAGCAAGGATACTAGAAAACTAGCACAACCCCTCGTGTATTTCGGCCACGAGTTGCATGTTGGGGACACCTGAAAAGGCCATCAGTGTGACCAGCTCAGCCACCCCCCAGACATAGAAAAACAGAGGAGAAAGTCGGTGGCGCCCACCACGACTTGGCACGTTTGGCTCATGTGTGGCCATTCCACGATAACTGCCGTTGCGTGCATTATTGCATTGTAGTTGAACAAATTCACACCGACTCCCCCTCGCATGTCAGATTCTCTCGAGTCTCTAGTCTCTACCCAAACACGAGGGCACCGAGCCGAGCTAACTTAAGTTCGTCGGATCTTCTCTCTCCATCCATGCGTAAGCGTCCCCCCCCCCCCACTGACTCAAATCTAAGAGGAGACTACTGATTGGACTGGTCACAGTTTGCTAGTGTCAGGAAAACCGCCAGGAAAAACAGCTGATTGAGTCCCGGGACAGGGCCACATATTCTCCTGCTAATAAACATGTTTCCCTTTCCCTCTCCCATTCCCACCAAAACATGATGTGATGGAGTGTTGAACCCACTCCCGGCTACAAGTGAGCAGGGTGAGTAGTAAAACATGGGCATCTGGAGGGCACCTCGGTGGGAGAATCCACATGATACTCTGGGCTACCGTAGTTAGGTACAAAGTACAAAGGAGTTAAAAAGCAAGAAAGAAAGTCTCAGTGGCCCAAAGAGCAGGCAGTCCTTGCAATGAATGTTGCTCTATTATTGCTCTGACCCTTTTATTGCATCAGCAGCTAGTTGGCCCTTGCAAATCTTTGGATTTGCAGAGGGTAATCCACCCACCCACCAGGGATTGAACCCCGGATGGGGTCTGCTCTGTGATGGGCGTGGGATTAGAGTAAACAATAATGGAGAGTGTGGAGAGGGCATTTTTGGGTTGTGTGTTGGTGTTTTGCAGAGAAAAGAAAGAGTAAAGAAATCCAGAGCGCAGTCATAATATATTTTTCCATCCAACGGGAGAGGGGCTACATGGTGAGAGGGGGTTGATCATGGGCCTGTGGGTTTCTGACAAGGAGAGGAGCTCTAGGGCTCGGGGGATCGGAGCGCAGTGAAGCTCTATCGTCTCGGATGGGAGCAGTGGAGGTGGAGACGGAGTTTCTATGGGGAATGCAATGTGGGTTTTGCTTTGGAGAGCCGGAAAACAGTTGGGTATGGTGGATTTGAGAGGTGTCGGGGCTTGGGAGGTGAGTTGCTGGATGTAGGCCTTCCTCGATGACGGAAAGCTTATCGGAGGCCTCTTGCTGGAGCTTGGCTGAACTGGATTTGTCACGTGGAAGGAGACCCGGGGGTTTGGTGGGGTGCTAGATCTGGGCCAGAGTATTCGGATCTTGGTGCTTCTATCAGAGGGAGTGCAGCATTGTTGATCCTGCAGAGCAAATGCACACATCGTGTTCCTCCGGTTCCAGAATTGCAAGCTGAGCTTGTCCAGATCTCCACGGGCATATTTGGGGACAAAGCTTCTCCTGACTTTTTTTACTGTAGCTTTGCATCTCTGCACTGGCATTGGCTCTGCAAGAGAATGCAACGTGACTTGGAGACACGGGGACATCCGGGCTTCGGGGAAGGCATTGTGCATCGGGATTTGCAAACCAGATTCGCTCGATAGTAGTGGCAGTTCAGATCAGAGCAAACGACTCAGAAGGTCGTTCCACCCGAAGGTGGAGATCTTCGCCATGGGGGCCAAAATGCCGAGTTTTTTCACAGTGGGATTGATCGGGTCGTGGTACTTTTCAAACATCGGTGTGTTGCTTTTGAACAAGTATTTGCTGAGCAATTATGGATTCAAGTTCCCAATCTTCTTGACCATGTGTCACATGACGGCCTGCGCACTCTTTAGCTACATTGCAATTGCCTGGATGAAGATTGTGCCCATGCAGTCAATTCGATCACGAACGCAGTTTATCAAGATTGCAGCGCTGAGTGTTGTTTTTTGCACATCTGTTGTGAGCGGGAATGTTTCTCTGCGATATTTGCCCGTTTCCTTCAACCAGGCTATTGGTGCTACCACTCCATTTTTCACAGCTGTGTTTGCTTACGTGATAACTTTTAGAAGGGAAGCCTGGATGGTGTACGCGACCCTTATCCCAGTGGTTACAGGCGTCGTTATTGCCAGTGGGGGAGAACCGAGCTTCCATCTCTACGGCTTCATCATGTGCATCACGGCAACTGCTGCCCGGGCGCTAAAGTCGGTTCTTCAAGGGATATTACTTTCCTCGGAAGGGGAAAAGTTGAACTCCATGAACTTGCTTCTGTACATGGCACCAATTGCTGTGGTTGTTCTCTTGCCGGCAACACTCCTGCTGGAGCCTAATGTTCTGGGCATCACCATTGCACTGGCTCGCAAGGATGTGTTCATAATCTTTATGCTGGCAGTGAATTCGGCCATGGCCTATTTTGTCAATCTCACCAACTTCTTGGTCACAAAGCATACCAGTGCACTGACCTTGCAGGTGTTGGGGAACGCCAAGGGAGCAGTTGCTGTGGTAGTTTCAATTTTGCTATTCAGGAATCCAGTATCCTTGGTTGGTATGCTTGGCTACACTCTTACTGTCTTTGGGGTCATCCTCTACAGTGAGGCTAAACGCCGGTGTAAGTGAGTCGACCATGGGACAGAGTTGGGTATCTCTCTCTATAGATCTGGACTCGCTTCCAGGCCCATTGTTACATTCTTTGTACACTTGTTTTGCTGGGATAAGGCAATTTTCACAGTGATTCTTTGGTCAGATACCTAGATTAAGATGCCAGCAAAAGAGTAGGCTTACCAGTTTAGCAAAAGGTGGAGAGCATCATGAGAGGGCTGGGAAATACATTTATGTCTAGGGAGGGACCAGTCTTTTCTTTCTTATCCGGCAGACGTTGGCTCCAGCAGAGCATTCATTCATTCATTCTAGGGTTTTTTGGTATGCTGGAACCCAATAAGACTTAGAAATGAAATTGGGTCGAGTCATTGTGAGTATTCTAGCTTTCAGTAACAGAGTTGGGTGCTGGCTATGGCAGATGATGGGGCCTCCATCCAGGCCCATAGCCCGCGAGATTTGTAATAAATATTTTCTTCGGTTAAATCATTCATTCTTTGGAAGCCCTGTAGAATCCACAATCTGAAGCGTCAGCTGTTTTTATCACATTTGCATTTAGTACTTCTGTGGAGGTCTTTCTCCCTAGGGGGCTGCTGTCCAGTTGGCTCTGGAGCCCACCACAAATGGAGAGTTCCCCCATGGCAGCTGAGGCCCCTTCATAGAAAAAGCTAAGCTGATATGGAGTGGGTATATGATTTGACTTTTTCTCTCAGGTTGTCACTACCAGGCTGCATATTATATAGCACTCCATCCTTCTTTGCAAATATTCTCAAATCTTCTTGTACAGAGAACTTTCCTGTGTGCATCGGAAGTTGTCGTTGAGTATTGCCTACCTTACCAAGTGTATGACTGTCACTATCTATGGCTTCCATTCCCAAAGTTTCCTTTAAACTTGGTGCAGCTTCAGGAGTGCAATGAGCCGTCTGATACAGGTCAGTGTGCACATCCAGTGGCAAACAGTGAGTTCTATCCACTTCCCCCCAGTTTTGAGATGTTGTGTATCAGTATGTACAGTTTTGTCCATTCTTGAACAATGTACTACCTGATTGCCTGCAATAACTTCGCTGGACTCAAATTAGCATGTAAAAGCATCACTCTCGTGCATCTTCCTTCCAACGCGCTGAGTTTCGAATAAGTTCTGTAGGCTGATGCAAAGCGTTCATGCTCAACAAAGTCTAGTCGATAGCCCATGTGCACAACGCTAGCAGCTGCCATAGTGAAGGCTTGCTGCAATTGCTATACCAGGCCATGAATAATCCTCTATGATGAACTAGGTTAGCACAGGACACAGATTAGGAATCTAGATATCTGATAACCGTGTTTAATCCCTCCAGTAGAGCACTCGGAGACAGACAGATGTACTCTGCGGATCTGAAGCGAGAACGTAGAGGCACCTGTTTGTGCAAATTTGCAGGGAAATCAGGACGGATGCACATTGGGCTCTATTAGGCTTAATCTGGAATCCTCGACCACAGCGGCTTCTGGAAACCAAGTTCTCCGCAGTTTTAAGACGAGGGAGACGAAGCTTGTTAGCTGACGACCAGTCACCGCACGGTAACAATTAAGGATAGCAGTGACACGCGGATAGAAGCACTCACTTTCTTGGGTGCTTGCATGCACTCTTTTTCAGAGACTGAGAGAAAAGAGTTAGGGCGTTCCGTAGACAGCCCACTTTGGAGTGCAAAGAATAGAGAAGAGATCGTCAGACAGACAGGGAAATGTTCTTCTTCTTTTTTGGGGGTGTGACTCCGGAGCCTAGGAGAATAATAGAGAAGGGAGATGCGATCTGCCCCCGCTGTGACTCTGAGGCCTCTCTGGTTGAGTATGACAATGTTTTCCGGGCGTTCTTCATCCCTGTGTACAGATGGAGTGGCGAAAATCCAGCAATCTATTGCGAGTCCTGTAAGTTTCTGGTGCCCTTGAAGAATTTCCAGGGTCTGGAAGAGCGCGCCATCAAGCGCGCTAAACCCCCTCCTACAGAAACAGATGAGAGGGAAAGCAAGGGCTTGAGACCTTCAGCCCCCACGCTTCGATGCTGGTCTTGCTCGGCACCTGTGGACGTAGGGTTTAAGTTCTGCCCTCGGTGTGGGTCTCCTCTTCACTAGTTCACTGGAGGTAAGCTAATCCTGCGCCAAGTTCATTGTCATCTTTGGGTAACGGGTTGTACAAGCACTGAAGTCTGCTGGAGGTGATCTTGGAGCATCAGACATCAATAGAGTCGCCGAATGCGAGACAAACCACTTGATCGGAGACATGCATGGTAGAGACGGCTCAATGGTGACAAGTGGTTCTATTTCTGACCTGCAAGCTACACAAGCGGTTTCATTACAGCGAATCAGCCAGCGCAACCTTGTAGGATAGTCATGCTGTCACCTGAAAGATTTTTTTTTGTGAGCCTGTGTTTCAATGAGGTGATGTTTGGCTTTGGCAACAATCATTTTGAAGGCATATGGTCATAAACTGTAAGTAGAATTTGGAGTCAGAGAGTCAGGAATGTGAAGGATGGTAGTTTCTTTGAACTAGTGATATAATCGTTTGCAACTCAGACTGAAACCAGGGGCAAACCTTGCAAGATGGGTTGTACTGAAGTTTACCGGGTAGACAGCTAGCGGGATCTTCCTTTGTCCTCTCAGGACAGTTGACAGGAGAGAAAGTGTGAATATCATGAAAGTGCAAGTGCCTCAGACAATGAAACGAACAATTTGTGGCTCTGGACGGTGAGCAATGAGAGTGAGGCCCTCTGAAGCGCTTGTACACTAGTGTAATACATGGCCACAGCCATTGAAATTGTGACTGAGGATTACCTTCCGGAAAAATAGTAGACAAGTAGCAGACCTTCCAGGAATCACACGAGGCTATATCTCATGCAAGCAAAGAAGTTAATTACAGTCCTGGAGTCCTCGTAGGACACACATGCAGAAACATGTACTGGTAGAAGCCCATAAGTCAAGTTTCTTACATTGTTGTCATACCATGCTTCTCTCTTCTCACCCCACGCTCCCATTAGTTCTTCTGAGATTGTGGAAGCAATTGAACATCTAAAGCAGGTGGTCCTGATGGCATAGTCAACGAGCTTATCAAGCACGGTGGCGATCCCATGATAGAGGCCCTAGTTCTCCACTTTTACCCCTAAGAGCAGGAGTGTTTTTGGGGGTCCACCTCAAAAATGGGACCCACTGACACCTCCCAGGCCATATCTGCCAGCAAGAGTTCATCCACGGAAATGAACCTTACTAAGTGGCAATATTCATTTTCTGATTCACTGTCCGGGGTACTTTCAGAAGCTCTCCTCCAATCTATCAAGAGAATTGTGCCCGTACCTTTGTTTACCAACTTTGAAAGTCTTGAGACTGAGCCAAAAGCCCATGCCCTTCTGAGGCCTAGTTTTTGGGCAAATCACATGTTTGTGTGAAGGGATTTCTAGAGGATTGTGAAGGCCCATACTTTCCTAACCTAGAAATCTCTTTTTTCATCCAAAACGGCGATACTCATCCATCGTATATTTTTTTTGGCTTTAAGGTACTATTAAACCGTTACAATGATATCTCGGCTAGGGTTAGTTTAGGTTGGTGGCCACATCAGATCTAGGGTGATGCAAAGGCGTCGTGGGCTTTGGCTTGTCACGCCCCGCCACGCGGCAAACAGCTGGAGCTAGGGCTTTTAGTATAAAGACAGCATCCTGACACAGGTCAGGGGTGGTGTACTCGGGTGTTAGTGTATATGTGAAGTTGGTGTACAAGCTTTGGATGAGAGCCCCTTTGTGTCATATCCTTGTGTTTGATCCTCTCTCGCGCATTGCCTGCTCTTTCCGCTTCCCCCTTTGTTGTGAAAACTTGTTTCTTGAGAGGAAGGAGTATATGCTTAAGGCTTGTTTTGTGGTGGAGAGAAGCCAGGTACCGTAGGCGTTGGTGATTCTTGCCCGCACTGTCAGGGTCAGTTAGGTCTTTTCCGCGGGATCTGCTCTACATCCTGCTGCCTAAGTAGTTCGCTAATGCATGTTATCAATGGCGGCTCCTCGTCTTGCCATATTTTCTCCTGTTGTTGCGATATTGCCTTCTCACGCTGCGGGTTGGGGTGTGATTGCAGGGGATGGCGGCAGTTCGTGATTTCTCTTGTGTAGCTCGCAGAGAGGGGGAGAGCCTGTTTCTACATATTAGTGTGGTGCTTACTATTGAAGCTAATCCTATCATAGAGGCCGATCCTGCTGCCACTTCTCATTCTGCTAGTGCTCTTGTTGTTGCTTCTCTCGTTGTTGAAACCAATCTTGTCGTTTCTCACCCTGCTGATGGTCTTGCTGTTGCTAACACAACTAACAGTGCGCGGCCTGGCAGTGTTGCTTTGCCAGCGTCGCCACTTCGTGAGCCTACTGCTCGTGTTCCAGCTCCTGTTGTTTCGTTGGGTTCTCTTGATGGTAGTGACTATGCTAATCTAGATGAGGCAGAGGCGTCGTCGCCAAGGTCTGAAAGGTCTAATAGTTCTCTAGATAGTTGCGATCCGGAGTACTACAACTTTGACAACTTTATTGACCCTGGACCTGAGTATTTTGAGAGTAGGCAGCAAGCGGCAGAGTTGGAAAGGGATATTGAGCTATCACAAGAAGTAGATGACATGTTGTGTGAAATCTATGATGAGGATCAGCTTTGGTTTGAACGCATAGAAAATGCTGTCATAGAAGACCTTGCTGCGTTAACCAATCATCACGAATCCTTGTTTGCAAGACCTTCGCTTGAGCCTAGTGTGGTGGTGTCTAGAGCCAGACAACTTGCTAAGAAAGAATTTGAATTGCGTTGAACGTTTGCCGTCCAAAGCGATTAAGTCATGCTTCCTGCATCACCGAGAATTGACGTGGCAAGTGAAGGTGGAGTGGTGGAGACCGAAAAAAGAAGGTAACCCTTCAGACTTGGACAGGTACAGGGACTATTGAATTCCGGCACATGTATCCATTTGAAAAACAAAATTTTCCTCCTCTATATGGCATTTGTTGTTTACGTTGGGGGCTCCTCTTTGTTATTTTTTTCTATCGCACTCAACCTCGAATGTCCAGTGGACGTTCTCGATCTTTGTTTCGGGTGTGCTGGATTCTGGCATGCTGTACATTCAGTTCAGGTAAAAAAAACCGTGTGGGGTTCTGGCCTAGAAAACATACAGTTCGCAAAAACAAAAAAGGCAGGCACGACCACTGGAGTCTTCCGCATCAAATTCGGTCTAAGTGTGTTTTAACAACCGAAAAAAATTAGGCCTAGACTTCGAGTCATTCTCTGAATGATTGCACTTGATTTTCGCGGAACCAAGTCTCCCAGTGAACCAAGTCTCGCACTGAAGTCTCCCACTAAGAGAACCTTTACCCAATCATTCTTGTCATAGTTTTAAATGTGCCACTCCTGAAGTTTTATCTGTGAGGTTTTCTTCAATTTCCTCCTCTAACCTCTACTACTTTTCCGCACCATTTCATTTCATTTCATTTTTCATACTTTTCCTATTTGGCTCTGATTTTCTTCCCTCTCTTCACATGTTTTCTTCCATTTCTCCCATGAACACTATGACCTTCCCCCAACGTCATACAACACCAATTCAAATTTTAGCCATATTTTCATTTCTCACACTTTTTATTTCGTGCTCTGATTTTTTATCCTCTCTCATGTTTTCTTCCATTTTCTCCCATGAGCACTAGGCTCTTTCCGCAGTCGTTATATAACACCATTTCTATCCAAATCTCATTGGGTGTCCTTTCAGCTATTTTTTTGTTATTTTGGATTTTGGATTGATATACCCTTTCTATAGTTTGCTCTACTGCACTTCTATGATCATATGACAATATTCATAATTTGAACAGCCTTCCCTGAAGACATAAGACATAACTAGTGTAGCATACTTTTTCTGATTGGTAACAAAGTAATCAATAAAGCCAAACGAGAAAGCCAATCCTCACTTCTAATCCCACACTCCCAAGGTGCTCGTGCAATATTGATTACTCCTCCCTTCAATCCCCATTTATCGTCTTCTTTGGCAATTGAAAGAAAGATCTTCTATTGTATAAGAAATCACTGAGTAGCCATCATTCCTTGAGTTCATTGGAACTCAACATACCGTTCGTCCCCAGTATGGTCGCCAAATCTTAACCACTGGTTCGTGATTTAGACGAAATGGGCTTTTAACAGTGTAGCCCATTTCCCCAAGGCACTATCAGAGGTTGTCTGACGGTATATCTGTAGGACGATTACAGAGTAATCGTCAATGGCCGTGGAACACTCGTGTTCCGTGAATCAATATCTCTGTTACTGCTTAAGTCCTTGGACTAATCATAATCAGTATCCTACTAATCAGTAATGCTAGGAACTTAGGCAAAGCTGTATTGCTACAGCTGTGACTAAGTTCTATCTAAGCATACAGCAATGCAGTACACTATGTGCGATTGCAGACAAGATCTATTCGAAGATGATACACATTCTCACCATCTCACGTTCTCTCATAACACACGTTCCCTCCATCTCACAGTCACTCTACACATAAGTACTCAGAAAAAACATTGCTTTACTTCAGAGTCACCACATCATAACATAAGTACACATTGGATCGCTCTGATCACACACTGATACCCCAATCCTTCCTAAGTTGCGTGCAGTCCTTTTATATTATGCTCGAAAGAGCCGTTTATAGCCTACGGTCGTTAATGACCGTTGTCTAACTGCCTACGCAACCTAAAAGGTTTGCCAAAAAAGTGGCCCGTGGTAGTGGCTCGTGGTCGTGTGCCTTAGTGGTACATGGCCCACATGGACGACCTACCCCTCATCTCAACACTATCTCCCACACAGTCACTCACCCTGATAACCAACAATGTCATATCCTCATTGCAGGCGACTTCAACAGAGACATTGCACTATTAGGCCACTCCTACAATGGAGCCCACAAACCCCCATCTTCAGTAGACCTAGAATGGGCCCGATTTACCCAGCTCCTCCAATTCAAGTACATTCCCGCAGACTACCCCTACTCCAGACAAGGACGTCTTAACTACTCCTCCTTAAGTCTAATTGACGGTTTCTATCTCAAAACATGTAATGAAATCCCGTCGTACCTACTCAGCCATGTCCACATCAATAGCCTATGCAACTCGGACCACTACCCGATCTCAGTTCACTTCCCCCCGTCCCTTATCCCATTCCAGCCCGTCCCACATGAGAGCGTCTGCATAAACGATGCGGTTCTCTCCTTTGCACCTCTCCACGGAAACCCGTCTGGTCTTTTGATAGTCTGACTGGAGTGCATGAAGTTATAGAGCATGTCATCCATATGCGGTTCAAAAGGGGGGTTGATGAAACACCCCTGGTCGGAAATTTCAAAGCTGCGGACGGAGGATGGTGTTTTTGAGGTGCGAATCCTCCTCAGGTAGATTGCCTCAAACAACCTCGTCTTGCAAAGATGCAAGGTAGGGGTGAGACATGGAAATATTGGAGGAAGTCTGGCGCAGGAAGGAACAAAACATGGACTGCAAATGAAAACTACAATGGAATGTATTTGTGATGATCGGTGCCGATCATCACAGATGGTGGTAGAGTAAACCAGCAGAAATAAGGAGAAGACATTGGGAAACAGTACTGAGGAGGGCGGTGCCATACCAGCTGTCCAAGGCAACCACCTTTCAGAAGGTAGAGGATGTTCACACAATTCCATGTCCTCAGAACGTTAAACCCAGACGACTTCAGGTATGATGTCAGTCCCCGACGACTATCTTTGTCACATGACTGGAAGAGCAAAAGTGTTCCTGCATCTGAAAAGAAATTATTACAGAACCCGAATACCCAACTCCAGTAGTTCTCATCGAATCTGTTCCGGGTGGAGTCTTTCCTTTTGGAGGAACGTCGGGGACAGGCTGGCCGTCGGGGATGTCAAGGATGACCATGTCAGCGGCAAAGGTTTTTTGAACACCGCATACGAATGAGGGACCAGTGCTCACCTGCAGCATACATGTCCAATTAAAAAACAAAGGAAAATGAGGGTCCCAACAGAAACCAACATCTACATTGGCATTGACAATTTCAAATGTCCCAATTGAAGAGGAAGATTCCTACCAGATTAAGAAAAGAAATCATGTTATCCCAAGTCGGTGATGGCACCCCCGAGTACCCTTTTCTCCGAGTCTCCATCATCGCCAGCCATCCCTCATTGACAATCTTGATCTGCCCTGCCAAGTCCGTAGGAAAAGTACAACATATTACCCACAGGGTAATGGACAGGCAGAGGCTACCAACAAAATACTATGTACTATCTTGGCTAAGATAGTCAATGCAAACAGAACGGATTGGGATACAAAGCTGCTGACAGCTTTGTGGTCATACAGGACTTCATATAAAGTCACCACTAAGTATACACCATTCCAATTAGTTTATGGTATGGAAACTTTACTTCAAGTGAAATTCCTGTTACCTACCATGAGAACGGAATGGGGAAAGAGAATGGAATTGCAAGATTCAATTAAGGTCAGGAAACATGAATTATACCATGTGGAAGAAGTACGTGCTGATGCAGCTGATAACATGACCAGAATTCAGATGAAAAGAAAGGAACAGTTTGATGATAGTGCGGGTGTACCTCCCAGCTGTCTCATCTTTCTCTTTGTCCTTCTCCTTGTCCTTCTCTTTCTCCTTTTCCTTCTCTTTCTCCTTCTCCTTCTCTTTCTCCTTCGACTTCTCTTTCTCCTTTGTCTTCCCAGGTGACTTTGCATCCTTGTCTTTCACCTTGCGACCCCCCTTCTTGCCTTTCTGGGGAGTTGCTTGCGCGTCTGGCTCCTTGGCAGCCAATGAAGCTATGTTCCTCTGGTACTCTTCGTCGTTCAAAGGTGCCAGCATCTCCGCATGGTTGTTCAAATACTTCATTTGCTGCTCTTGAAATGTTGTGTGCTCAGGAGGGCAGTCGAGGTAAGATACCAGCTGTGTACATGGTGGGATCGTTGGCAGGGTCCGACCACATGTCCAGGTAATCTGGGATTCCACTTAGGTGTTTTCCTTCCATCAGCACATATTTAGTGTACCTGCGGACGCTCAAACAAACACCATCCCCAAAACATGATATCAAAAAGCAGCGGAAAGTGATGATCGGTGGCGATCATCACTTTCACATTAGAGAGAATGCAACATGGGTGTGCAAATCCTTATGATTATCTATATTGCACAACTGGGAAATCTGATGATCGGCACCGATCATCAGGTCACTGATCAGAAACAAACTGCCTATGTTAACAGAGGTAGGATTAAGAATGGAAACATGGATATGCAGTATTCATTTGTTTGACGGGAGAAGATCAGAGCACTGGAAGTGATGATCGGTACCGACCATCACCAAACTGTTGTGTAGCAGAAAGAAAATATTAAGCTTTTCTCAACTAAGGCATGACAAAATTTCAAAGAATGTGATGGATAGGCTTTAGGTACTGCACCTGTACACAACATGCATCATAGCCCACTCCCCTCCAACTTGACTGTCGAAATCGTTCAACCTCAATATGTTACCATCCTTGGAGAACTCGCGGAAGAAATAGTACCGCCACGTGAGACCTTTCCACTTTCTAATGTACGCCTCCAAGGTCATCTGTGGTGGTGAGACCATCGAAATATTCAAGTCCTTCAAATTCTGCTCCAGGACAAGAATGGCACGTTTCTCCAGCTGCAAAGGGAACATCTATCAGAATTGCACATGACAAAGCCATAGGATAATTGATATACAATAGGCACTTCAATCCACAAATACTTGACTCCAAAATGTGGCCTTGTGAAGCCAGTGATCAGAAACAATGTCACTTATTCCCTCGACCTTTGTGCCAGGCTGGATTGTGCTTTTTGGGAACTGATTCAGATCCGTCACCGTCTGATCCGAGTTCCAAATCTCAAGCCATCTAACTTTTGTCTGGGGGTTGACCATGGAGAGAGCCAGCCTGTGCAATTTCTCCTGTTGCATCTCTGGATGTACATGCTTGTCATAGTGGGCTTTGATTTGGAGAAGGAACTCCTCCCCAAGTCTGGGATCCACTATTCTCAACTGCTTCAGGAAGGCGGACATCAGCTTCGTCCTCCTTATCTCGTACTCCTTCTTTATGGCTGCTCCAACACCTTTAGCAGTCCTCAGCTCTTCTGCTGTAGTGCGGTAGTACTCAGATTTCCCCCTCTCGGCGGCCTCTGCCAGTTCTTGCTGCATATAACAACAATTGGATTAGAACACAAAGGATTACAAATTTGTTTTGAAGAAGACAGGAAGATGTGGGTTGGGCCATACCGCATACAAGTACTCCAGAAATGCATCTCGGGTCAACGAGTACAGGTCCCTGTAGCTCTCCCTGTTTCGCACTTCTTGATTACATCAGGATGTAGCACTGTGCGGAACTCATCAAGCTTCATCAAACCAATTCTCTGAATACAGAAAAAGTGTGTGGACCAAGCTCGTAGTAACATGCTATTTCTTTGTCGATCTGCAAACGGGGAATAGACATTGTACAAGTAAGAACTCTTTTACGTTTGGACTTGAAATGCGCACAACATGCAATTTGAAAGGCAGTGGGGTTTTTAGGATGTCCTACTTGTTCGCGTCATGCATAGCTGTCAGAAGTCTCGCGATGTCGTTCCCAGGATCCAGAACCATTGCCTCCACAGCACAATCCATCATCATCTCCCCAATACCCTCAATATGTAATGACTACCTTAAGAGCCATCCAGACACAGACATATGCTCACTACTACAACAACTCCATAACTTACCTCCTCAACCCCACAAATACCTAGCACCCCCACACTATCTACACAACCTCTATAAATCTCTCAATCTGCTGCAAGCCAAGCCCGGAGAAGTCCATAGAATACTAGGTGAACACCTGGCACACCCAACTGCAGCCACACAAGAGTTCAATACCATTTTCAACAAATTCCCATTCCTTTCCGAAAATATTCTCAATGCAACCCTCCAAGCCAAGGCAAGCATTCCAGGTTATCAACCCCCACCCATGACAACACCACCCACCCCCTCACCATGCACACACAACCCCACCAGAGCACCACCTCCAGACCCTCCTAGATCCTCTAACCTTCCCCACACCCCCTCCTCACAGAACGCACACTCACTCAACATAATAACTTGGAATGTAGGATCACTTGCCACCAGCATTCAGAGCCTCATCAATCTCACAGACTCCACACCCCCGCATATCCTCCTACTACAAGAAACTAAACTTAACACACACAATCCCAGTAGCTCCTATATCAACAAACTCCTCCCAGCCTACTATATGCAATATGGCAATTCGTTCACAGCTGCGCAATGCCTCACCAGACGCTCCGCGCCATACCATCCCGCCCGAGGCGGGGTGTTTACCTTGGGGGGGCGCGGTTGCGCCATGCCCCAGGCTTTGTTTGTTTTAATCCGGGGAGATGTGGTGGTTATGTTGGTGTGGGGGGTTATATCTGGGTAATGGATGGTGGCCTTCATTTTATGAGTTATGGTTAGCAACTGTTCAAGCTGGTGAAAAAAAAATGTCGGTATGTCTGTATGGAGGGGGTGATGGACGTGTAGAATCAGAGTTAGGATAGGTTCTTTCCGTTTGAGGTACTTGGGAAGAGGAGGGGTATGAACATATTTAAGCTGATTTGGGTCAATTGTGGCTCGAGTAGATTGACTCCTGCCGGGAGGCTTAGGAGAGGATGAGAGGTACTAGGTGTGTTTTGTTGTGTGAGGATGAGGATTGTGGAGGCATAGGGAGAAGAGTTAGCTGCAAATCTTGCCCAATGAAGAGCTTCGTGTGTAAGGGGGCCAGAGTGGGGGTGGGCAAAGCCCCTACCCTCCCAGATGTGTTGGGTAGCACTACCAGTGGCTCCAAAGATATAGTCTCTGTGATGTAGGCTGGAAAATGTGTGCAAGTCCATAGGACATGTCAGTGGATTGGAGTAATACGATTGAGTGAGCTGAAATGTGCTGACAAGTAAGGCAAGAATATCTTGGGGTATGGTATGATGTGCACATGCCGTTTCCAGTCTAGCGAGGGATCGTGGTTTCTTGGGAGGGGTGTCTTTGAGGTAGCGGTCAACAAACCAATATAATTCGGTAGCAAAGTCTTGTTTTGGAGGTTGTAGGGATTGTGAGTATGCGTTTGTAGCAGAGTACTTTTCCCATAGCCATGCTAGTCTATTGTTGGGGATGATCCCAATGAAACGGCCATGTTGAGCGTAGATATTGGAGAGGCGGGGGCCCATGTGAATTAGTGGTTGGTCATGCTTGACATCTTTGTCAGGGTTGCATTCAGTTATACAGATGTGTACGTTGGGGGCAGAGATCGGTTGGTGGATGTATCGGTTATCTGTAGGTTGGGTGGGGGTGGTGTGTTGATGATGAATATGTGCTAGGTAATCGGTGTTAGTATGTTTATGGAAGGTGGTGAGAAGGGTAAGATTGTGGTCGGGGTCACAATCGTCATGTGGGCCGAATAGATCATCCTTTATCTGCCAGGTGTTGTCTTCTGAGGAAAACCCAGCCCATTTGCAGTGGTAGTATGTATCTATGCAGGTGGCGCCAAAGGCGTCAATTGATGTTTGGGTTTTGACACCCAGTATAGCTTCGATGATAAAGGCATTGGTGTCGTCCAAGTTGTGTGGAGAGGGTGGGTGGGTTTCTGTGGGGATTAGTGGGGAGTGGGTGGGGGGGTCTGGTATATTAGGTGGGGGGGTTAATGCTAGATGGGAGTTGTTGTCAGGTTTGGTATGTTGCATACTATGTGTTTGAGAGTGAGTATCGGTTTCTGTGGCTGTGGGGGTGTTAGTGGCATATGTTGTTTTAAGAGTTTGGTAGATGGAGGCAGTTGGGGCAGACCGATGTTGGGGGAGCAGGTCTTGAGCCGTATGGGGATAATGGAGACAGGGGAGATCACATTGGAGGGTACATGCTGTTGATGGATGGTAGAAGAGGGTGCGAAGATGGTGTAGGTAGCGGCTGGTTTTAGTTGTAGCACGAGACAACTTAAGAGTGAATTCACTTGGCTTTAAAAGTCGGTGGCCTGTGATAGTGGTAAGTTGGGTGAGGGTGGTAATGTGTCGTTCTTTGAAGTAGGTGAGGATGGGGGTTTTTTGTTTTGGATGAGAGATGTCAAATTGTGATAAGAAAAGGCTTGTGAGCCATGCACATTCTAATGGTGACGAGGTGTTAGGATAATTTGGCAGGTCGGTTTGTATCCAAATTTTCATTTGGCATAGGATGAGTGTGCGTGCAGTGGGGGAGTATAAACAGACCTGAGGGTGCAAGGATGATAGTGAATACATGCCATTGTATTTTAAGGCAAGGTGTTTAAGGAGTCCCTGTTTAGAGGGCTGTCTGGGACGTAGACACTTTTATGGGTTCTATGGGGTACCCTTAATTTTTGCGCAGACTTACGGATGGTAGACTTAGATCAACAGAGGCCTTAGGGGTGACAGGCACAGGCTTACACACTCAGTCACAGTCGTATACAGCCTATCATAGTCTATCACAGCCATACACAGCCTTACACAACCCGACACAACCTTACACAGTCTGTCACAGTCAATCACAGCCTATCACAGTTAGTCACAGTCTATCACAGCTCGACACAGTCCGACATAGCCAGTCACAGCTCGGTACAGTCACAGCCCAACACAGTTTGGCACAACCTGTCACAGCGTATATAAGAAACGGTTATCATTGGCAGGGAATGACTGTGTGGGAACGACATCTGCAGAGGGAATGTGTTTACTTCTTAGGTGACAGTTAGGTAGTTAGGCGGTTAGAACAGCTTGTAGATAAAATATGCAGAGCAAGCATCATAGAGGACACTTCAGCGGGAGCACTTCTTGGTCATGCACGGGAGGAGATCAGGTGGAGAGCAAGGATGGAGAGCACGGTGAAGGAGAAGAGATGAACAGTAGATGCTCGTTACATGCAAAGCTGTAGTGATATTGTAGAGCAGATTAGAGACACCATGGCTTCGGCTTGATACCTGATAAATCTTAATCTGATACTTATTCGATACAATCACACTGTGTAGAGAGACTTGAGTGAAGCTGTGGAATGAATGGATGAGTGAATGGAACCTGATAGATACTGAAGCAATCTGATGCTTCAGTATACACAATAAGGTAATTTGCTAACATGAAGGCAAGAAGAAATACAAACAGGAAGCACAACCAAGATTCACTAGCTGTAGGTCATGGCTGATTGTTCTCAGCCGGCTGAGTGCTTAGAGATATCCAACTCTTCTATCTTGGAATTTTCGCCTCGGATAGCAAAGGGATGGGTGAGTAAAAGCCGCTCGACATTTGGCGACTCCTCCCAGCCTTCAAACTCCACTTGTTTAATGGATAGCAATGCTATCACATAAACCAGCGTTGGTAACCAACTTGCTCTCCATCTACAAGCCACTTGATAAATCTTTATCACTCATTTCTCCAGACCCCACTCGGGATCTGCATCATGCACTCTCTTAAGAATGTTTTCCTTGCAACCGTCTGGCAATTCCAAAAATCTCTGAAAGAATTGCTTGGACAACCTTTCTTTCTCAGTTCCACAAGGAATTTGATTCACATCAAATTCTCTAATTCTCCAACCACCAGGATCCCACCAGATGCCTGTCACATCTGGTTGTTCTTGACCCAGTTCCCCAACGGAAAGTGAATGTTTACACTCATATGCATGAAGAGTTGGTACTAGTAATTGGATTCCTAAGGATATCTTGTGGATCAAACTGACACCAAGAACAGCTTTTCAGACGTGCTTGCCATATGGTTATATGGTAACAGAGACTTCTAGTATAGCCAAGGGTGCATTGAAGCTTGAAAGAAACCCAGGCATATACGAGAGATACTACAGAAGAGAGTTTTGGTTATTGTCTCATTGAAGATATGAAAGACATGGGACATGAGTGATGAAAGAGAAGCTAGACTTCACAGATATTCAGCAAAAAGATAAAGTTATTTGAAAGCTAATTATCCATATCTTTGGGAGAGAAGAATAGACATAGGAGAATCATCTGGACCTCTCACACCATTAAGATCGAAGAGTACATCACCCATACCGGAGGAACCAGAGTTGGATGCCACTCCTTCTTATTCTTTACAAGAAAAATTAAGGATACCCCACAAAACCCATAAAAGTGTCTACGTCCCAGACAGCCCTCTACCAATCCCTGATAAATGATACCGAGACGCCCAGGGTCGTTGAGTGCTTCTTTTAATTGTGTGCCTAATGTCCTGGCATATGAGATGATTAGTGGGCTAGAACCAATTCCGTAGCTGTCAGTTGGGAGTTGTGTGAGGGCATTAGGGTACTAATTGGTAGTCCACATACACGTTTAGTAAGATGAATAATACTTTTATCCAATTTTTTGACGTCTGGTAAGGAGAAGGGTGCGGCGTGGAACGAGTATTGAATTTGTGTTTGTAATACTGATTTAATGATTGATAGTTTGGGCCGGATAGCAATTGGGGATTTGAGCAGGGCTAAGCTTTGGGTAGCGAGTTTGGACGACGTAGATTCTTTCTGGATGTGCCAACTGAGGGAAGGTACTAGTTGGATACCTAGGTAAGTGTATGGTTCATCTGGTCCGAAAAAGGGGAAGGGTGTGTTTTGGTATCCTTGCACATAAACCACAACACCTAAACCGACAAGTCACCAAACTATCCAGATTCAATCTATGGTCAGGTATGGAGCTCAGCCTACACAAGTGCGTTACCACAGCCGCAACACATCAAAGCCGGCTCACTAAAATAGCCATGGCTTCCCATTGTAAACTCTACGTACACGAGATCATCTGCATATGCTGCGGCTGATATGTCGCTGGAGGAGGTTTTGTATTGATACCCGAGCTTACCACAGGCGAGCCATCTGAATAGGGGTTCTAGGAAGATAATGAATAGGTAGGTACTTAAGGTATCACCTTGGATAGTGCCTCGAAGAATGGGGATAGGTGGGGTGGAGCCATAGTATGCACCAAAATATTCGGTGGTGCTGTTTGTGTATATGTTTCCTATGAGTTGAACAACATCAGTGGGGTATCCAAGATCAAGCATGATGGATAGTAATCTAGCATGGTCTAGGGAGCCGAAGGCATTTTTAAAGTCGATGTATAATAGATATATGTCTTGCTTTGTAAGTTTGGCGTCTTCGAGGGTGGATAGAACATATTGGATTTGTCGAGTTGTACTGCGTGTGGCACGAAATCCTTCTTGTAGGTTGTTGAGAATTTGGTGTTGTTCGTCGTAGCTTGACAACATTGTAGTGAGCGTGCTGGTGAATAACTTGTATATGGTGTTGGCCAATGCAATGGGTCTGTAATTGTTGAGATCCGTAGGGTCACCTTTTTTAAAGAGTAAGATGGTACGGCTATGTTTCAGTGTGGTATACGTTGCAGTTTATAACATAGTTGGAAAAATTTGTAGAGAAGGTGATGAAGTTGAGGGTCCAATGCTTGAAGTATGGCATTTGGTATAAGATCAGGGCCTGGGGCTTTGGATTTAGATCATTCCTTAAGACATGATTCGTATAGATCAATTGTGAATAGGTCTAGAATGCGATCTCTCGGGGAACCCCTGTTGTCTATTGAGAAGCCGTCTATATCATGCCATGGGTAGTGTTTAACTTTACACATGCAGTTGGCAGGATGGAGATTGGGATGTAAACCGTTTGTAACTGTGGGCATGTAGGTTGAGGATGCTTGTGACCATATTTCTTGGTTGATGTCCATTGGGTTGGTTAGCAGGTGGCCAAGCCGGTGTTTGAGACAATCGATGGGTGGGTTGAGGGTAGGGTTGAAAATGGCTTTGTGAGCTTTTTTTGGGTGATTGTGTAGTAGCTGGTTAAAGGAGGAGATAAATTTTTTGTGGTTGGCGGTAGCTTTTTGTTTGGTGATACTGTAAGTGGTTTTCTTAGCATCTCTCCCAAGTTTGGAGAGAGTGGCTATCTAGTTAGGAATGTTGTGAGGGTTGTCAAGTGGGGGCATAAGTGCTTGGCATGGTGTTAGGGTATTGAGGCAGGTGATACGGGGATCCGTTGTCCAGTTATTCCCTAGGTGTATGGAGGTGGTGGTAGGTATAATAGTGAGGGCGCGTCTAATCGTGTGGTATGTGTTGAGGTGTGATGTCCACGTACGTTTCTGTGTGCGAGTAAGGTAGCCCCCATTTTGTTTTGAACGTGCAGTTTGCGGAATCTTGGGGGGGGGGGGGGGGGGGGCAGGTGGCAATGACGTTTTTGGTCATCTTGCATTAATTTTGTGAGTATGATCTCGGATTCGGTCCAGGTTTGATCCGGGGATTGCGTGAGGTTTGCATCTGTGAGTATGTCTAATAGTTTTAGCATAAGGTGTGAGGATGTTGGTTGGAATTTTCTTAGAAAGTCGGCTATGTTTCGTTAGGGGAGTGGGGATAAGATTCTGGATTGAGGTGATGGGACATGTACGGGTGGTATAGGTCTAAAGGGGATGAGGGATGGTGGGATGGTTACAGAGACAGGGTAGTGATCCGAGTTGCATAGGCTATTAATATGTACATGACTGTTAAGGTACGTTGGGATCTCATTTTCCATTTTTAGGTAGAAACCGTCGAGAAGGCTTAGGGAGGAGTAGTTGAGTCCACCTTGTCTAGAGTAGTGGTGGTTGGCGGGTATGTAACGGAGGTGGTGTGTTTGAGTAAATTTTTCCCACTCGTGGTCTACTGAGGATGGAGCTTTATGTATACCATTGTATGTGTGGCCCATGAGGGCAATGTCTCTGTTAAAGTCGCCTGCTAGGATATAGTGCTGAGAGTGGGTCGAGGGTTGGTTGAGTGTGTTGGATATGGTGAGTAGAATATCCGGGATCAGCGGGAGATCATCAGTGTGTGAGGGCATGTATAAGTGTATAAGGATAATAGGGGGGAGCGCGGGGAGGTGTATTTTGATGATTTGAAGGTGGGCAAATCACACACAGCAGATTGATGCTTGTGTGAAGGGATTTCTAGAGGATATCTGGAAAACCCAGATTAAATCTATATATGAAGGTAAGTCTTACTACCAACGTCAGCCCCTAACAGAGGTAGGTTTTGTCCCTTTTGTTTCCGCTCAAACTGGGCGCGGGGTCAATGGCCACAAGGCTACGGCAAACAACGTCTTATGAGTACAATCTTTTTAACTTTTTCTGCACCCTCTCTCCCTTGTGGTTTGTTTATTTTTGTGAGCAGCAAAAAAAAGAGGGAAGATATTTATGTCATGTCAAGACATAGACAAGATTTAGTAAAAGTCATTGTCAAGAAAAATGACATAGCAGCCTCATTACAAGGCATTGTCAAACATCTCCTTACATGTACAATCCCAGAAAAAAGATCCTTAAATTACAAGGTATCCTTATATCATCATGTTAACACTTCCCCTCCATAAATAGTTCATCTTAAATAAAATAGACTGGATTTCAAAGTTCTTGAAATCATAGGGTGGGAGGGTGGGGTCTTTTAAAAAAACAAACACATAGCATGAGCCTGTAGGGTTCTGAAGAATATATGCACGTTTGCATACAGTCAATCAATCAAAGTCTGAACCACTTTATTTAAAACATACTGAGTTTTAAATAAGAGCTGTAAGTGTTCCAGTGGCTTACAACAACCAAACAGAGGGCAAATGTTGTGATGATCATACAAAAACCTGTAAGTCATTACCATGTCACATTCCCAATCTCTGGGGGGAGCTTAAGAATACAGTTTGTAATAAATAAATAAAACCCTTCAAAAATACTGGCTTGGTAATTCCAGGGTTCAAATAGATTAAACAAGTATGTTGTAAGCTCAACAGGTCTTTGAGGAAACCATTCCAGTAGGCCTAAGAGTGAGAGCTTTGATGAAAACAATTCCCTATTACAGCTTCGAAGGACTTGTATGTTCCTAAAAGCACAAGCTGAACTGATTGTACTTCCATAAGTAAATGCAGGGCTAGGGTATGTATCCCAAGGCCTTATCCAAAATACTGCCAAGTTTTAGAGAGATCCTCAAAAATACCAGTCTGTAATCAGGTTATAATCTCCATGGGGGAGCCTGAAAGAATGTATGTGTTCTTAAAAAGGCTTACCCAATGCCTTACTTAATCCATTCTAAACTGGTGAGGCATAAACAGCACTGTCTGACTGTCCAAAAGGCCAGAAAACAGGTCTGGAAAAATGCATCCAATGTCACACTTGTACCACCAAACCCTTGTCATCACAACCAGCCCGAACCTTCACAGTAAGGTCTGATTTCTAGGAGGCCCAGCCCATTTACTTCCCTGACTTAACAGATTTGGTTACCAAGAACCAGGAATCAAAGTAAAGGTTTAAGGCATATCCCCCTTGAAGCAGCTTTGAAGCAGAAAAATTGCAACAACGGCAGCTTGCAGCATATCTTATCCCTCCTGCAGTAACCAGATCATCCGCAAGCCAAGGAGTTCATGCCAAGTGAAATCCCTCACCTGCACCCGTCCCAAAAACAAACACAAAAAATGTTTTGTGCGTTAGTAAGGATGCGCGAGGTGAATTACAGGATTTCACAGTTGCTATCCATGTCAGGTATGAGCCATAAAGCATGCAAAGATCACAGAACCAGCAGAAGAAAGCATGATGTGACACCACAAAGAACCTCAATCTTTTGTGGAGTAGGACGCTGCGGTGTTCATCATCTGAATTTGAACGAGCACAACAGAATGCAACGGGAGGAGAGTTGAGGATAAGTTGTATCTTGATAATACAGGCCGCTTCCCCACCTCCATAACCGCCGCTGCTTCATCAATGAGGAAAAACGTAGGCAAACACAACAGTATGTCATTTGCCATTGCGGGAGATGAAAGTGCCTGCCGTCATCGCGTGTTCTAAAAACAAGAACACACCCGCTCGGATCTTGCTGCTCGATCATTCGTCCGCCATCGCCCTCTTCCAGAGAAAAAAACACGTACGATATCATGCTGTGTCTAGGGCAGAGAGACACTTAAGGAAAACCTCCCGCGATTTCATCCACCGTCCGGTATGGATGATATCAAACCAGGATGAAAAATGGGCATTCAATAGGTTTAAATCAAAGGAGCATAAACCTAAAATGCATTGAAATGCATATCTGCCTATAAATCATCCTGTTATGGTTATAACAGAAATTTCATCCAGGATGGATGAAACCTTAAAAATTCCATCAGGGATTAAAAATATATAGTATTTCCAAAATAAGTATTATGGAAAAAAAAATTGATAATCCCAAACAAGTAGTTGGAGAGAGGGAGAGAGAGGGAGAGATCAGGAAACCAAAAAAAAAGGGGGGGGGGGGGGGGGGGAGAGTGACTGAGCCCGTGGTGCTCAGCAGCTGGTGGTGGTGCTCAGTCACTCCCCCCCCCACCTTTTTCTTTTCTGTTTGTTGCCCCCTCTCGAGACCCCGAGCACTTGCTGCTCTCAGCCCCCGACATGCTTGGTTTTTTTTGTTTTTGATCTGGAATGTAGAGGTTGTTTCCTAATGAGGCCAACTTATGGGTTTGCATGACAGGTGCCAGCTTATGGGGAAAGAGAAGAAGTCCCCTACCCCAAAGAAAGGGGTGGACAATCCGTTTGCTCTGCCGGCACGTGTGACGCGCCAGGGCGTCCCACGGTTAACCAGCCCCGTCGATAGCCGTAGCCGGAGGGCTTGTCTGCCCCCCGAGGCCAGTACCCCCCCTCTTGTCCACATCTTGGATGCGCCAGGGGCCGGCTCAGCCAGCTTTCATATTCAGGAGGTTGTTGCTGAGCCGGATGCTCAGTTGAGCACACCCCCGGCCACCAAGACGGGTGAAATGTACCTTGGCAAGCACATCACCCGTTTGGGGGCCCGGTATGGGCAACTTTTGGATGTCACCCCCATAGCGACCCCTTCCTCCGCATCAAAGGCTGCACTTGCCAAGGCCCAACGTCAGGTTCAAGGGCCTTTGAAAGCCTCCATTGCCAGCCCATTGTTGTCGATGAGGGAGGAGGAGACGAGGAGGGCCAATGAAGTGGCCAAGATAGTGAAGCGCCTCGAAGAAGTCAAGCCGGGTGAGGGCTTCTACCCTGATACGCATTTGGGGGGGGGGGGAAGAGGAGGAGGTATGGGCCGGTTCGGAGCAGCCTAGCCGATCAGCGACACCGCCCCCTGAGCCTGAGTGGTCAGCAAAGAAGGGCCTGGACTACGGGGCGTCGCCGCCGGCTATGCTCCACATCTAGAATCTACTTCCAGTGGCGCTCCGGGAGGGGATAGAGCGGGCACATCCGGCAACGGGGACTCCTGCCACATCGGGTGACACTGGGGGCGAGTCGGACAAGCTTGCAAAGGTACAACTGTCGCACCTTGTTCCATGATTTATCCTTTCCTTTGCATGCATGATTTTCTTTGTTGTTTGTTTCTTTTTTTGAATTTGGAGTGGTTATTTGTCTTCAGGAGGCAGCAACATGGCTGGCCTCATTGGTGTAGTCCAATGAGGGAGAGCATGTGGTGTTCATGAAGGACCCGAACACCAAAGGTAAGAAGAAGAGGCCTCGATCTCCCGAGATCCCTTTTATCATCAATGAAGGGGCTGCCGAGGAGAGCGAGAGAAGGTAGAGGGAGAAGGAGAGAGGAAGTAGCGGGGAAGGGGAAGGAAAAGAAGAAGAAGAAGAAGTCCCATGGAGAGGAAGGGGTGAGTGTGCATGCGGGGGAGGGCAGTGGGGTAACAAAGGAGCAGGGGAAGGAGGCTACAAAGAAGGGAGAGGGTGGGAAGAAGAACATGCCCTTAGCGATACAGGACGTGGAGTTGGCAAAGATCGTGGTGCCACCGGTGGAGGTGAATCGCCATGGTGACCCCTGCGGTGCGTTCTGGGAGGCTATGAAGAAGCCAACCTTCGAACTCGCATTGAGGTGGTTCCCTTTACACATCGAGTGGGCTGATCAGCACTTTGGCACGAAGCGGGCGTATGCCCGTGAGTTAGACCGCCGGTTTCCGGGCAATTGGAGTGACACAAGGGTGATGGAGATGGTGGGGCGAAACTTGAAGGACAGGAGGTACCGTGCCAAACAGATCATTCGGAGGGCAATGGAAAAGGGGGCCATACCCAAACCACCTTATGGAATTACACAGGTTGGCAAATCCTGAATCATGTCACCTTCCATTTGTCGCATGCATTAATGAGGTGGATTCGATGCAACGTATGTGTGTAATTCACTAATTGTTGGGCAACGACGCAATGGCGTGAGCCTCACGCAGGAGTGACGTGGCGTGAGCGTGCACCCACGCTGATGTGGCGTGAGCGTGATGTAAGCATGCTGATGTGGCGGCAAATGCTGACGTGGCCCTGCGTTGTCATCTACCACGTCAGCATGAACATGCGCCGCCTATAACCGAGGATGGTCCTATGACCGTGGGAATAATGAAGGGAATCCTTGGCTGAATACAATAAAGACTACCATGAGGCCTACAATTGCAGCATCCAACATTGTGCAATTACAAATGTTTGTTTCACTTTTATAATTACAAGGGTTTGAAATATCCTCACAAAGTGTGCGCCATAGAGGCTACAACAGGAAGACCTTGCTCCCTCCCCAAATAACAATGAGAGTTAGGATCATCTTCAAAAGATGGTTGCAGTGCATAGCGACAGGAAGACATGTACACTTCGAACGGTGCAATGATGAATGTGCTTTTAAAAGTTGTCACTCAGAGCTCACTCAGTATAGTTGGAAGGATAATGGAGGGATAAGGGACGCCATATCATTGCACCGCCGACGATGTTGCAAACGAATTGATTTGAAGCGAATTTCCATGACAATGTTGCAAATTGCACATTTCATAACATGATCGTCCATATACCACATGGCATAGTTGATGCTACCTATGTGTTGTATCCCGCTGCAATAGAGTATCGACCTCGTTGAAACTCAGAGTGGCCTGGTGAACGAAGTTGTCACGTTTGGGATCGCAAACCATCCTCTTCAAAAATACGAAATACAAATGTTTGCAGGGTATGAATTTACCTCTCTTGCCCAAACTGGTTGATAGCATATTCACAAAATCAGGACATGTGCAATTGGGAAAATTGGAAACCGTGATGTCGTATGCCCTGTCATGAACAGCAGATGTCGAAGTGATCATTGTGTACACTCGACCATATCCTGGATCGGGCACTTCTGTGGTGCTTGCAACACGAGCTTGGAGCATTCTTGCGAACTCCACTTTGCCGAAGTGTTCAGCGGTTGGAGGGAAACGCCGAACCAGCTTTCCATCTCGTTTGGTTGGCCACAAGTGAGGATTTGCCGGGGGGACCCGAGAGGACGCAGAAGTAGAAACACATGTATGCATTCTCCTCCACCATCACATCGCCTCTAAATTGAGCAATGATAGAAGCCTCATCCCTGTCACAGTGAGGGTTTTTAAACAAGCCGAAAAATAGAGTAACCGTGGAACGAGCCCTCTCTATGAGTAAGTCAAACCCATCATAAATAGGGCCACATACTGTCATGTGCGGAGGAATTGAACCTGTAGCCAACTGAATGGCTCTGCCCCATGCATGGCTCTGCCCATGTGACCTGCAAGCACACAGTCAAAAAAGTGGGGGTTTACGAACTTGCCAAATCCCAAGCATGAATAGAGGGGTCCCATTAGTGGGGAAGACATGTGAATCAGCATCCACAATTGCAATGCCCATCAGATCCAACATGTGACTTGTTGTGCAGATTGTCCCCCGACTGCACCAAACCAGAACAAACATTATAAAGAAGTACATCCCCAACACATTGCACCCAACCCCCACAATCTGAACACAGGGAAAATAGAGAGGGGGAGGGAGGAGCAGAGGCATCAGAATTCAGTTCGTAGCAAGAGAGTAAGTAAGGCATGGATGTGGGCAGGGGGGGAGATAGTAGAGAGGTGGACTAACAACTGAAGCAACCCAAAATGCCAACATGACGCTATTGCCCTTTTACTAGGAATCATCTTCCTCGCTGCTACATTCACAGGGAAAATAACCGCAACAAGTGGATGCTGCAGCACAGGATGTCCGCTGATTTGGGACTCAAAATGCGCCTCAGTGTGCCACTCAAAATGTCATATAATGCATATGTCATTTTACCAGGCCAGTGGCTGAAGCACAGGGTGTCCAGTGATTTGGAACTGAAAATGTCACTCAGTGTGTCAGTTAAAATGTCAACATGACGCTATTGTCCTTTTACCAGATGTAGTCATCTTCATCGCTACTACTTTCACTACACTCATGGTCAGTGTTGCAATCCTCACTATCTCGGTGCCATGGTTCGTCCCTTCGTGGCGGCCTCATCATAGCAATAGTAGCCATCTCAGCTTCGGTAAGGGTCGTTGAAGGTCCAAATTATGTGTTGGGATTCACATCCTCCAATGCCTCCGCCACTTGCATCCTTACGCATGACTCATTCTCACCCAAGCTGACAGCAGTGACATCATGTACCACGCGCCGTGAGCGCGGCTCCTTCTGAAGTACTACTTTCCAGTTACCAGCGTTGGAGGGCTCATCTGCAAAAAAAACTTGCTCGACTTGCCATGGAAATGTGAATGGTTCATCTCCCGGTGGCAACATGCGATCGAAGTCCACGAGTAGGAAACCATACTCATCCTTCTTCATGGTGCGGTTGCGACCTGTCAAGCTTGCTCTGACCCATTCACATATGAATACTACAGGAGTGACAGCACCATACTGAAGCTGTAAAATTTCACGAACAACACCGATATATTGCAGCTGGTTCATGACAGGGTTACCATCCACACCCCTTCCCGTTGACTCTTCGGCAAAAATCTGTGCAACCCCAGAGTCGAATGTGACATGGTAATCAACCACACCTGTTTCCACCACTCTATAGTGATTTCCGTATGCCCACATAAACCGAAATGAACGAGCAACAAACCCTGGTGGCTTACACAGATGACGAATATTTGCATCATACGTTGCTCCTTTTGAAACAACATTTTGTACTGCCGACTGTATCCACATATGAAAAGCAGGCAAAGGCAACATGTTTTCGGGGTATGGAACGGTGCGTTGGTGTGCATTTCTCCCTTGGGTGGTGTATGTGGCTCGAAATTTGGCTCTAGCTGATTCTATGGTGGCCTTCTCAATATCATAAAGTCTGGTCATACTCAATTCACACTTAGTCAGGACCATAGTATGTACAAAGAGGCTGAGTGAAAATTGAGAATGCGCCAATTTTGTGTCCGGAAATGGTTCCCAGAGTTAGCATGTGAAGCCAAATAAATGATGTATACTTACCTCAGAAACGGTCTCATGCACGCCGTGTTGTGAAGCACATAGTCGTGTGCACTAGCCCGAAGCTCAGCCGACAGTTTCCTTGGAGTTCCAAAGCCCTCTAATACTTCTCCCGCAACACTTTCTTCTTCGTTGCAATCCCAGACCCTTCTACGAGTTCCTGGAAATGCAGCTATGTACTCTGTGAGGAGGCCAAGAGCCTCATCTGGCCGGGCATAGCTCTTCACATATCCCTTCAAATTTTTCATGTACCTCTCGATGGGGTACATCCAACGCGAACTAACAGGACCACAAACCTCCAATCCATTCACAAGGTGTAGCACAAGGTGGGTCATGAGATCGAAGAATGAGGGGGGAAACTGTTTCTCCAACAAACAAAGCGTTACAACCACATCCTCCTTCAGGGCTGGTAGTTCCTCGGGATCCACTATTTTCATGCACAATGCGCGAAATACACGAGATAGCTTCATGATTGCGAGCCTTGGACCTTTGCCCAACAAACCTCGAATGCACAAAGGTAGAACTTGTTGCATCAGTAGATGGTAGTCATGACTCTTCATGTGTGAAAGCTTGTTCTTAGCAATATGCTTCTTAAATGAAGCACCATACCCTGTCGGTGTCTTTAGAGCACCCAAAGTTGCATAGAAGGTAGTAGTTCCTGTCGATTCAACACGTAAGGAGCCTGCGGCTTCACCAACTTCCTGCCATCTCCGGGGTGGGGTTTTAACCATAAGTGAGGTCGTATGCCCTCATTCTCCATGTCCTTCCTGCTCTTTACTGTGTCCTTTTCCCCCAATATGGTGCGCAATATGTTTTCACAAATGTTTTTTTCACAGTGCATAACATCAAGGGTATACCGTATCAACAAATCCTGAAATCATGGAACCACCATCAATATGGTATACTTTGATGGTAAAGCCAAGAGATGACATCTTAATAATGGGAAAAGGAAGAAACCAGCCTTGCATGCTGCAGACAGTATCCAGAGAGACAAAAGCCAGACATTTTCATGGAAACAACCATATTGCTGCTACATGTGCCATACATAGGCGACTCCAAACTTGCTTCATGCAATTTGCATTAGGCTGAAATCTAAGTCGTGTGTGATGATCCTTACAACTGTATCCATGCAACTATGAAATCAGCCCTGCCAACAAACAAACAATGAAGACATACCCACCTTCCAATATGGCAGGTTCCAAAGGATCGACCTTCGCTTCATGCCATGGGATTTGGCAGGGCACACATTCCGGCGACGGCTGCCAAATGTTTCCATGAACCTCTCGTTTTCCTCCGCATTTTGGAGCTGATCCACAGTGGATACTTGGGGGGGGGGGTTTGTCTGTGATCGGAGGCTCCATTGAAGTGGTTGCGATTGCGTCTATATGGATGGCCTGCTGGTAAGAATTTTCTGTGCCCCTGGTACACCATTTTGCTCAGTGCACTGGAGTGCCTGGCATCAAGATTGGGCCCGCACACGGGACAAGCCTTGTAGCCCCCAACTGCACACCCTGCTAGCATGGCATATGCAGGATAGTCATGTACTGACCACATCAGAATGGCTCTCATGACAAAGGTCCTTGATCCTTCATTGCCAGATGCATCATTAGCCCTAACACCTTCCCACAACACGGTCAGCTCATCCACCAGAGGCTGCAAGAACACATCCGCATTGGTCTTCTTCACGGATGTCGGCCCTGGAATTAAGAGTGTCAACATCATAAAAAAAGGCTTTGTGCTCAGCCAAGGAGGAAGGTTGTAGTTCATGAGCAAGACTGGCCACGTAGACCATTTTGTTGATTTATCACCAAAGGGATTGATACCATCCCATGCCAGACCTAGTCGCAAGTTGCGAGGTTCAGCTGCAAAAGCAAGCCATGTATTGTCAATGTATTTCCATGCAAGGCTGTCAGGCGGGTGTCTCATCTTCTCATCTTGACTTTGGTTCTCCATGTGCCACACCATAAGCTTAGATATCTCCTTGCACTTGTACATGCGCTGCAGCCGGGGAATCAAGGGGAAATGCCGCAAGACCTTCTGTGGAACCAACGTCTTCATGCCAGGGATGTACCGAGGCGCCCCACATTTAGGGCAAGATGGTGCATCCTGCAGATCTCCCCTATATAGCACACATCCCTTCTCACAAGCATGGATGCTATCGTAATTAAGCCCAGCTTTTGTTATAAGTTTCTTCGCTTCGTAATGAGATTTGGGCAAAAAGTTCCCTTTAGGCAATAGATGTCCGTGAAAAAGTTTCAGAAGCTCATCCATCGCTGCGTTTGTGACACCATGAGTAGCACTAACATTGAGCAAAAGCAACGTCGCACTCAAGCAGCTCGTGGGGCAGCCAACATACAGAGGTGTGGTTGCTTGATGCTGAAATTGTGGTTGCTTGGAAAGCAGCACCGTCATCCCCATCCCCATGACTTTGTCCATCATGATGGCGCTCGTCTTCTCCAAGCCCTTCATCCTCATTAATGGTGCTTTGCACATTATCTGCAACTGCAAATGTTTCCTGCAACATGCGAATGATGTCGACGTCGGGGTCTAGATTCTCTCCACCACGAACAGGAACAGGGCTAATCTGTCTTTCCACATCATCCTCAGGGGGGCTACATTCTTCCACAAAGTCTTCGTCTTCGGAGTCGACACTCTCCACCTGCATGTTCACCTGCAAACTATAAGAGTATAGTCTTGTCCAAAATGTAACGTGTTGCATAAAACAGGGAATCTCCAAATTGACCGTGCTAGTTTCCAACAGTAGTCCACTGTACATGTACAGTGGAGGGCCGTTCAACATTACCATTCTAAGGGCTTCATCCTAAGTTATGTCTGCGAGAAGTGAGGCGAGAGATGCACGTCACTCACCATGGGATAACCCAACAGTGGATCCCGGTCATTGGCAAGCAAATGCAATTTGGCAGTTTCCACAAATTGGAGTCGACCCCCATGGCAGTCGTTGCAGGGACACATTATCTTTGAAATACCCAGTCTAGTTGCACGTCGTTCCTCGATTTGCCAAAGTCTTGCGTCAGTGTGGGGCACCGCAGTGCGGCGCCGGGTGTTTCTAGTTCCGGCCTCTCTCATCCCCCACGAAACGCTTCTGGGTTTGGCTAGTTTTTGAAGTGGGAAGTCAGCGAGTGCTCGGATGTGGGGAACCTATGTTTGTGCTTGCAGGCATTGGAGTATTCGTATGGCGGGTCCACCTCCCCTCTGTTTCCTACATGCGCTCCTTCTATTGTTTGATCAGTAGATCATGGTAGTCTTGTTTGAGGTCGATTACTGCGATTTGAGCGACGAGGAGGAACCCGCCATGGCACGGACACGCAAGGCCTCTACACCCGACACCCCTCCACGCGCTGCCTACGAGGAAGAGCGAGAGAGGCGCATAGCGGCCAACAAGGAGACGTTGGCTCAGCTGAACATTGGGAGCGTTGCGCGCAGGTGAGCAGATCACCCTTGTCCTTAGTATGCATGCTACACAGGTAGTGAGTAGGGGTTTCCCACCACATTAGCCTACTGCTTTTCCCTCCCATAGGTTTCATGGTGATGGCACTTTCACGATCGCCTTTTGTTTAGGGCAAGATTCACACAGGGTTTTAGAAATGTTGTATGCAGCATAGCTAGGAGTCCCACTTTTATAAGCTAGCATGCATTCTACACACTAGCCAACCATACCATGCATCACCATTCCAAACAAAATAGGACGCACAACATTTGGAATCCATTTCATTTATAGCACGTTTTGTACAATACAAGTTTTTGCAATTGGATTCCTAAGCTAGCTAAGCCAGGCTAAGCATGCATTTCCTCCCCCACGCTCCAAGGTTGATGTCCCCATCAACGCTTCTTCCGCTTTTGAGGTCGCCCTTCGAAAGCTGCAACCGCCTCGGATGCGTTTCCCATTTCTGAGGCACGCACCCAAGATGCCTCCACATGATGATAGCCCTTCCATTTGACGAGATACTCCGTTTCTCGGTTCCTGAACCTCCTTGACTTAAGTATTGCCTCCACCTCATACTCCGGTTCATTTTCATGATCCAACAGCATAGGTGGCGGACGCAACACTTGATGCCGATTCGGACGCGCTTCATCTTTGAAGTAAGGCTTCAAAAGGGAGACATGGAATACTGGGTGCACCTTACTGTTTGCCGGCAGCTCCAATTCATACACATCCTCATTCATAACCTTCCGAATGCGAAAGGGTCCCGCATACGGAGGTACGAACTTCGGACTCACTTCCGGAGGTAGTCGGAAATTCTTGATGTTCAACCAAACCTCTGTGCCTGCCTCAAACTTCACTTCCCTCCGCTTCCGATTCGCCTGCCTTTCATACCGTTTCCTAGCTTTGGCAATATTGTACTTTGCGAGCTTCAACAAACGCTCGCGTTCTTCCAGTACCGCCGCTACTGCCGGTTCCTCAAGGTCCTGGGCGGCCCAACTTGTCGGCACCAGAGGTGCTTTTCCATAGACCAATACGAAATGGGGGCTGCTATTTCATGAGCCATGAGCCATGAGCGGCATGAGCCATGAGCAGAGTCGTAAGTGTGGAAAAAAACATGAGCAGCACTATTTTCCGGAAATGAGTGTCCGCGGGAATAGGGTTTAGGGTGTCACGGTCATAGGGGGAGAAGGACCTCCCGATGAAGGAGGTTCGGCAATGTTATTTAGAATTATATATTGAAAGGCAATGTTTCGCGAATGGAAGGGTGGTACTGCTCTGTACAATGGGGGCCCATTTCAGCCTACCAGCCACTTGCAAAATCCACCCACACTCCCAATCCCAAACGAAATGAGCAATGACGCATTCTCGGAACGATGGACACAGAATAGAATAAAAAGAGGGCACAATGAGGTTTTTATTGATCCACATGAATTGCATTTGAAGCACGTCTACTGTGCTGATTGTGCAATCAAATCTTTAGCCCTGTGCCTACTGAATACAAGTCACGTTGTCAATGGGACTTCGACTGCTCTCAGAACTAGCTCATGAGTCATGGGGCTCCTCCAGGTAAAGTCAATTGCAGCCGTTGTACCGCCCCTAGTGATGTTCACCACAATGTCCTGCCCTTCAATCATACCACCATCGAATATGGAAATCTTCACGTTTTCGTCGTCCACACCAATGCAAATGTCCCCATACAATGGAGAAGAGGAGCGCACTCCTTCAAGAGAATAGGTCTCTCCGATGGAGTCCACCCACGTCCAGTGGCAGCAGTTCCACCGCAACAACATAGCAGTGCGCCTTCTTCTGCATGGGTGACCGTCGTAGCTGGGAAAATCGGAATCGAGGATGCGCAGGAGCCACGGACTCCTCAGACCAAGATCGTCACCCCGCTCGAAGGCGTAGTGGCCTAGGATATACTCAAAAGCCACCAATGTTTCCACAATCGAACCAGTATCTTCTCTGTAATCTGTGTACCAGATAACAATGTCTCCTGATGTGGCCGAATACATTGCATAATCGATGCCTCCAAATGGGCAGTCGTCCCGGTTCCGGAAGCACGACATCCTTGCAAAGGAGGACCTGAGGACGACTTGGATGCCGATGACAATGACCTTGCGGACAGCTACGAAGCCCTTAGATTGTGGAAATGATGCGAAGCGGAAAAGCAGTCGGCCTCCAATAATGGAGCATCTGGGTCCCACGTACCCACCGACGGAGGTGGAACGTGTTCATCACGCCAGCGGTGGATGAACCCATACATCTTTGTCGTGCACATACCTATCGCTACACAACTACATCGCTGTCCAAACCACACCACACATATATGCACAATAAAGTAGTCTGCCACAAAATCCAAGTGTTAAATACAAATAACTAGTTTTATTCTAGCTGTTTTCACACTGTGCTTATTTAACTTGACAACCCATTTTAGAGGTATTTTAGTGTCCACCCTGTCATAATCCATCCGGTATAGATGGAAAAACAGGAAATTAACACTGATAAAACCGGCCAATTCCAAGGAGGGAGGGAGAGAGAGGGATCCCACCAACCAGCCCTTGGTATGGCAGTCCCTTATGGAGTGAGTGTGCTATGCACTCACCCCGTAAGGGAGTGCATACCAGACCCTTCATAAGGTTTCTCCCTCTTCAAAGTAGATTCCAACCCCTGGATAGTTTTGCCATAGGGGCTGGAAATGCCTACTTCCTCGCCTTTCCATGTTTAAGGATCAATAAATGGGTGTCATGGATCAGCAAACAGGGATAAGAGAACGCTATACAAACCCACTCCAGACAAGTGTAACGCAGGATGGTAGCAACCTGCTGCCCATCTATACACCGTCCTAGTTTTAAGGCCAGTTTTTCCAAAGGTATGATAAGCACTAGCATATTACATATGCATATTTGCTTAGTGGTGCTACATAGAGCAAAGCCACTTGTAGAGAGGTATGAAAGCATATGAGCCTAAGAGTGTCTAAAACTGATACAAGGCATCAGCTACAGGATACCATCTAACACGAGGAGCGTGCATTGACCGGATCATGCAGAAGGTATACACACACTCCTGCAGGTGGTTTTACCTGGGCCTAGCTCAATATATCAATATGAAGACAACATCCAAAAGCATTGTGCTTACCTTAAAGACCTCCGTGCTTAAGATCACCAACAAGTTTTTGTTGGAGGACATACCTTATGAAGGTCAGTGCTCCGTATCTTTGTCATGGAGGGACCTTCTGCCAGGCCAAAAAAAAAACCATGTTAGTATATCAACATGATGAAGAAATAACTAGAAAGGAAAGTGGTAGATGGTGTGTACGAGAACCACCAAGTAGAAGATACTCATGTCATGTCAAGACATGGACAAGACCCACTAGGGTCATTGTCAATTGACATAAACAGCCCATAAACAAGGTTTGGGGTTCATGGGCACGAAGCAGCAGACAGGGTAGCAGCAGAGCTCGGACGCCATAACTCTCAGCCCGCGAGCTCAGAAGCACGAGGAGTGCTGCTGACGGCGGGAGAGACACCCTAGGGCAAAGCCCAATTTTTCATCCGTGCAGGATGAATAATCGAAACCCCTTATCTCGAAACCCGACGGATGTCATCCGTTAGCTAGGTTTAAACAGTGGGTTATAGGGTAGGGGTTAGGGTTTCACTCCTTAATTAGCCATAATTAAGGGTAATTAAACAAATCTCCAGGGCCATCATAAGCTGCATTTTTCATCCGGTTCAGATGAAAAAGTTAATAAGTTCATCTAATCGGAGAAGGTCCATCATTAGGATGAAAAAATAGTACATATCATCCAAGGCAGCGGTTTCTCATCCTAACAGGTAATTCATCATCCCCTAAGAAAAGCCTCATCCAGTACGGAAAAAAAAGGCCATAAAGGAGGAATAAAACGAATTAATATCCTGGTATTTTTCATCCGGTATGGATGGAAAAATCATAGATAGGATGCCGGTGTCAACCCCTACAGAGGTAATTTCTCATTCTCTGGTGACTCATCTGGTATAGATGAAAGTCAATAAAAAGAGGAATGAAAAAATCGTAGACCCATTTTAGAGGTATTTTAGTGTCCACCCTGACATAATCCATCCGGTATAGATGGAAAAACAGGAAATTAACACTGATAAAACCGGCCAATTCCAAGGAGGGAGGGAGAGAGAGGGATCCCACCAACCAGCCCCTGGTATGGCAGTCCCTTATGGAGTGAGTGTGTTATGCACTCACCCCGTAAGGGAGTGCATACCAGACCCTTCATAAGGTTTCTCCCTCTTCAAAGTAGATTCCAACCCCTGGATAGTTTTGCCATAGGGGCTGGAAATGCCTACTTCCTCGCCTTTCCATGTTTAAGGATCAATAAATGGGTGTCATGGATCAGCAAACAGGGATAAGAGAACGCTGTACAAACCCATTCCAGACAAGTGTAACGCAGGATGGTAGCAACCTGTTGCCCATCTATACACCGTCCTGGTTTTAAGGCCAGTTTTTCCAAAGGTATGATAAGCACTAGCATATTACATATGCATATTTGCTTAGTTGTCGCGCACCTCACTTCGGTAAGCTCCCCTTCAAGTCATAGTTACTCGCTTTGATGCGCGCGCCTGACTCCTAACCTGGCCGCCCGGGCCAACTTGGAGCTTCGGCTGCTCACCGGGACATAACGGTCCCCCTTCGCTTCCCTCTAAACCCTCCACCTATTTGGGACTAGGAGAATTCCCTTTGGTAGATGGCAGTCCGGAACAGCTCCCTTCTCTTTGGTCGCTTTCCGGCTCGTTCGCTTACTCACTAGTTTTTGGTCACCAACGGGCTTGCACCGTTCTCGGGGTTACTACTCCCTATATATACTTCTGTAGCTGTCCGCGGGGGTTTCATAACCAGCCATGCCATTTTATGGCGAACCACCACGAAAACCCTCGACTCCCGGTGATGAGTCGCGGTGAGTCTTGGCCCACTCATCACGGCCCCCATGGACCGTGATGAGTCCCAAGACTCCCCACGACTCCCACCATGAGGTCTCCGCCCCCATGGTGAGTCCTATGCCACCCCCACTAAGTCCCGCTAAGCTACCACCACCCCTTGTGGAGCCACCCCCACCGCAACCCGGTATGCGGGGCTCCACCTAGTGAGCGCCTCCGCCTCCTTGAGTGCCTTGGGCACTCAAGGGTGCTTCAGCCCCCCATACCTATCGCTGCCGATGCCCCCACTACAGGGGCAGCCCCTCATGTGTCCTGACCCCCTGCCCTCAAGGCAAAGGGCCGCGACACACACCCCTACCAACAGGGAGTCGATGTCCTCATCGACTTGTCCATTTTGTAGAAACGAACATCCAAGTTGTGGCGTCCCACATCAAGGAGTTTGTTTCCGCACCATGGCGTCCCATGGCAAAGAACCAAACCCCACACTTGACTCTACTCTCCACTAGCTAGTTCGGCCGACTTCCTCCAAGTCCCGGCCAAGGGTGGAGCCTCTCCAGCTCCTCCCAGTGCACTATTCTTGGCCTACTTCAAGGCCAAGGAACGATCCTCCCCGAGGATCGAATCGCCTTACTGCAACAACAATGCTTGCGATCGCTCATGATGCCGCTTTTGGCATCAACTTGAGCAAGGGTTCCCTGGAACCCTCTTTGACTAGGAAGATAACCTTGAACCAACCGTGCGCCCCAATCACTACAATTGGGTCCGCCTTGGAATGCTGGCCTGAGGTACGGGAACACGCCAAAGCCGCACTACGACTTCGTCCCGAGGCTACACGATTATAGTACGTGAACGGAAGCACGTAGCTTCCGCGTTAGCCCGCACTACAAGGCAACCCTCTCGGTAGCGCAGTTATAGTACGCGCACGCACCAGGTGCGCACTAGCACGTGAACTCCCAAAGAAGGCGCAAGTTTCCTTGCCTCTCGGATGGGGGTCATCCGATTTCGGCACTACGCAAACACACGATTAACCCAATTTTAGTCTCCCACTTTTATAAGCTAGCATGCATTCTACACACTAGCCAACCATACCATGCATCACCATTCCAAACAAAATAGGACGCACAACATTTGGAACCCATTTCCTTTATAACAAATTTTTGTACAATACAAGTTTTTGTAATCGGATTCCTAAGCTAGCTAAGCCGGGCTAAGCATGCATTTCCTCCCCCACGCTCCAAGGTTGATGTCCCCATCAACGCTTCTTCCGCTTTTGAGGTCGCCCTTCGAAAGCTGCAACCGCCTCGGATGCGTTTCCCATTTCTGAGGCACGCACCCAAGATGCCTCCACATGATGATAGCCCTTCCATTTGACGAGATACTCCGTTTCTCGGTTCCTGAACCTCCTCGACTTAAGTATTGCCTCCACCTCGTACTCAGGTTCATTTTCATGATCCAACAGCCTAGGTGGCGGACGCAACACTTGATGCCGATTCGGACGTGCTTCATCTTTGAAGTAAGGCTTCAAAAGGGAGACATGGAATACTGGGTGCACCTTGCTGTTTGCCGGCAGCTCCAATTCATACACATCCTCATTCATAACCTTCCGAATGCGAAAGGATCCCGCATACGGAGGTACGAACTTCGGACTCACTTCCGGAGGTAGTCGAAAATTCTTGATGTTCAACCAGACCTCTGTGCCTGCCTCAAATTTCACTTCCCTCCGCTTCCGATTCGCCTGCCTTTCATACCATTTCCTGGCTTTGGCAATGTTGTACTTTGCGAGCTTCAACAAACGCTCGCGTTCTTCCAGTACCGCCGCTACTGCCGATTCCTCAACGTCCTGGGCGGCCCAACTTGTCGGCACCAGAGGTGCTTTTCTATAGACCAATACGATGGGGGAAACTCCCGTTGCGGAGTGTTCTGTGTTATTATAACAGAACTCTGCCACGTCTAAGTGTTCCACCCAGTCTGTTTGGTCTGCCGACACGTAATTCCGCAAGATCTGCTTCACTACGGAATTCACCCTTTCTGTTTGGCCGTCGGTCGTAGGTCGGAAGGCGGTGCTCACCTTCAGCCTCGTCCCCATCTTCTTCCAAAGTGTCCTCCAAAATTTACTCGTAAACTTTGGATCGCGATCCGAGACAATATCCGTCGGGACTCCATGATGCTTTAAGACGTGGGCGAAGTAAAGTCGCCCTGTCTCCTGCGCCGTTGCCGTCTCCTTGGTGGGGATGAAATGGCCCATTTTACTGTACCACCACCATGATTGCATCGAATCCTTTTGACAGCGGCATAGCAATCATGAAATCCATCGAGACGCTTTCCCAAGTCCCCTCTGGAATCGGCAAGGGTTGTAACAGCCCCGCTTGCTTTTTGTACTCGCTCCGGTTTTGTTGGCATGTGGTGCATGTTTTGACATACTCCTCTGCCTCCTCCCTCAGTTTGGGCCAGAAATACTCTTTCTTCAAGAGTGCCGCAGTGCGCTTGGCTCCGCCGTGGCCCGCAAGCGGGCTATCATGGCATTCTCTCAAGAGGCTATCTCTGATCCCTCCCTTCGGCACGTAGAGACATTTTTGCTTATACCGGAGCAGTCCATTTTGCAAGTGGAACTGCGATTTAACCCCCATCCTCAAGTCCTGCATCACGGACTTCGCCGGCTCATCCTTCCGGCTAGCCTTTCGGATCTTCCTTTGGAGCGCCGTCTCGCCCTTGTACACCAACAAGAGCTGCTGCTTTCTACTTAAAGCATCGGCCACCACGTTGTCTCGTCCCGGTTTGTACTGGATATCCACGTCGAACACCGCCAAAGTATCTTGCCACCTAAGTTGTTTTGGGGACAACTTGGGCTGCGTGGCAAAATACTTCACCGTGACATTGTCCGTGAACACCTTCACTGGGTTGGAACCAACATAGTGGCGCCAAAGCTCAAGGCAGTGCACCACCGCCTTCATCTCTTTTTCGTGCGTACGCCACCGTCGCTCCACTTCATTCAGTTTCTTACTTTCGTAAGCCACTGGACGTCCATCTTGCATAAGTACACCCCCAATCGCGAAGTCCGACGCATCTGTATGAATCTCAAATGGACGATCGAACTCCGGGATTTTCAAGACTGGAGCTTCCGCCATCCGCTGCTTCAATTCAGCAAAAGCTTGGCCACAAAATGTGTTCCATACCCAGACTTTGGATTTACACAGAAGGTCCGACAGCGGCCCCGCGATCTTGGCGAAATTTCTTACATACTTCCGGTAATAGGAGGCGAGTCCTAGGAAGGATCGCACTCCCGGGACCGAAGTCGGAGGCTCCCAGTCGAAGATCGCCCTCACCTTTCTGTCATCCATTTTGATCCCATCCTGTGTAATCACATGCCCCAACTCCACTCCACTTTCGTGACCCCGAATTCGCACTTTGAAGCTTTGGCGTACAGCTTCCCTTCCCGCAACTTTTGGAACACCCTTTTGAGGTGCTCCAGGTGCTCCTCCTTTGTTTTCGAGTACACCAAGATGTCGTCGATGTACACGATCACAAAGTCATCCAACCACTCCTGAAAAAGGCTGTTCATCAGCGTGCTAAAGGTCGCTGGTGCATTGGTGAGCCCAAAAGGCATCACCAAGAACTCATATGAACCATACCTTGTCCTGCACGCGGTCTTCTCCTCATCTCCTTCCGCCACCCGAATTTGATGATAGCCGGAGCGCAAGTCGATCCGGCTGAAATACTTCGCTCCTGCCAACCGATCGAAGAGGTCGTCGATCCTTGGCAAATGGTACCGGTTTTTGATAGTCACCTTATTCAGAGCCCTGTAATCGACACACATCCGCAGCGTCCCATCCTTCTTGTCTGCAAATAGCACCGGGGCTCCGTAAGGTGACTTACTCGGCCGGATGTACCCCTTTGACATTAGATCCTTGAGCTGAGTCTTCAGCTCGACCAACTCTCTGTGGCTCAACCGGTAGGGCGCCTTGGCAGGCGGTTCCGATCCCGGTATCACCTCAATCTTGTGGTCAACTCCTCTTCGCGGTGGCAAGCCGCTTGGTAAATCCTCCGGCATCACATCCTGGTATTTCTCCAAAATCCCCTTGATCCAATCTGGGCTCGGCTCCCCATCGCCTTCTCCCTTCACTTCTCTAATGTAAAGCAAAAACTAGGGTTCGTGTGCCTCCTCTACGGCCCACTCCCTTGCTGATAGAAGGTTTATTCGCCCTCCCACGGATTTGGGCGTTTCCGACACTCGTAAGACCTCGCCACCATTCCCACATGGCAGCGTGACTACTCTCTTGCGGCCATCTATGACTGCTCCGGATTTACTCAGAAAGGTCATCCCCAAAATGAGATCCACTCCATCGATCTCGCAGATGGTGAAGTTCTCACGTCCCTCCCAACTCCCCAGTTGAAGAGGAACATCAAACGCCAACCTTGTCGCCAACTGTGGTTCTCCTTTGGCAAAACGCACCTCAATAGAGGCCCCCACGTCACTTGTCGGGAGTCCCAGCTTTTGTGCCGCCGCCGGTGTCATGAAGGAGTGCGACGCTCCTGTGTCCACCAACAACGACACATTAGTTCCGGATATTATCCCATCCACGAACAATAACTGACTCCCTTTACGCAGGGCGCCAGTTTCCTGATACAACTCACAAGAATAGTTGCCTACCTTGCAAGTCCTGGCGACCACCGCTTCCACCAAGCGACTGATGGTATCTTCCGACAGCTCCGTGGTCGCCCGAGTCATGTTCAATTGCCGGGGCTTCGTGCACTTCTTGGCCATGTGCCCGGGCTCCCCGCAATTGAAACACACTCCATCAAAGGTCGCCTTCTGTCCGCCATAAGCCGCTCCACCCGCTTTTCCTTTCGAAGCACCGGGTGCCACTTTGACGTGTGAAGGCCCTCCCTTCGATTTCCACGTGCCATTATCGCCGCGTGGCCTATCCCACTTCTTTTCCGGTCGGAAGGAGTCACCTTCCCGCCGGGTCTTCTTGTGGTTCAGCTCCGTACGGCCATGTCTCTCACCCCTAGGGATATCCGAGAACATTCAGCCCTCTCAATTGCCTCGTTCAAAGTCTTGGGTGGCTTCTCCTCCAACTTCCGCCTGGCCCATGGGGCCAGTCCCGCCACAAAGGTGAAGACCATTTCTGGTTCTGCCATGTCCGCGACTTCGAGCAACAGCACATTGAAAGCCTGGACATACCCCCGAATGTCATCTGTTTGCTTCAAATTCCTCATCTTGTCACGGGCAAGCCAGGACGCGTTGAGGGGCACAAACTGTCTCTTCATCAATTCCTTGAACCCACTCCAGTTCAAGGTTTCTGGGCTTGGGCCTCGGTCGTGAAGACGTTTCTGCCACCATTGTTGAGCATAGCCCCTCAAATAGGTGGGAGCCACTTCCACCCGGAAGTACTGCTCTAGCTCTAGGAGCCAGGTGTTGAGTGCCTTCCGATTTCGAACGCCCTCGAAGGTGCCGGGTTCCTTAGGCTTCACCATAAATTTTGCCTTAGTAGAAGTGGCATTAGCCGCCTTCAACACGTCTTTCAACGTCCCGCCAAACTGCGCCAACAACCCTTCCCAAAAGGCTGCCGGCATGGGAGGCATCTCTTGGTTTGTCGGAGCTCTCAAGGATTCCTCTGGCTCCGACTCCTCGGATTCCTCCCGCTCTTGAGCGGCCTCGTTTTCGGAAACATTCATCGCTTCCTCAAACGGCCGCCTCGGTGACACGTCGCCCCCATCGGGCTCACCAGGATCATCATCTTTTGGGCCGTTCCGCTTTCGCTTTGGCTTGCCCGACCCCATGATGAGGCCAATCCCAAGGACGATCGCGTACTGAACTCTAAGCTCTGATACCAAGTGTCGCGCACCTCACTTCGGTAAGCTCCCCTTCAAGTCATAGTTACTTGTTTTGATGCGCGCGCCTGACTCCCAACCTGGCCGCCCGGGCCAACTTGGAGCTTCGGCTGCTCACCGGGACATAACGGTCCCCCTTCGCTTCCCTCTAAACCCTCCATCTATTTGGGACTAGGAGAATTCCCTTTGGTAGATGGCAGTCCGGAACAGCTCCCCTCTCTTTGGTCGCTTTCCGGCTCGTTCGCTTACTCACTAGTTTTTGGTCACCAACGGGCTTGCACCGTTCTCGGGGTTACTACTCCCTATATATACTTCTGTAGCTGTCCGCGGGGGTTTCATAACCAGCCATGCCATTTTATGGCGAACCACCACGAAAACCCTCGACTCCCGGTGATGAGTCGCGGTGAGTCTTGGCCCACTCATCACGACCCCCATGGACCGTGATGAGTCCCAAGACTCCCCACGACTCCCACCACGAGGTCTCCGCCCCCATGGTGAGTCCTATGCCACCCCCACTAAGTCCCGCTAAGTTACCACCACCCCTTGTGGAGCCACCCCCACCCCTTGTGGAGCCACCCCCACCGCAACCCGGTATGCGGGGCTCCACCTAGTGAGCGCCCCCGCCTCCTTGAGTGCCTTGGGCACTCAAGGGTGCTTCAGCCCCCCACACCTATCGCTGCCGATGCCCCCACTACAGGGGCAGCCCCTCATGTGTCCCGACCCCCTGCCCTCAAGGCAAAGGGCCGCGACATTAGTGGTGCTACATAGAGCAAAGCCACTTGTAGAGAGGTATGAAAGCATATGAGCCTAAGAGTGTCTAAAACTGATACAAGGCATCAGCTACAGGATACCATCTAACACGAGTAGCGTGCATTGACCGGATCATGTAGAAGGTATACACACACTCCTGCAGGTGGTTTTACCTGGGCCTAGCTCAATATATCAATATGAAGACAACATCCAAAAGCATTATGCTTACCTTAAAGACCTCCGTGCTTAAGATCACCAACAAGTTTTTGCTGGAGGACATACCTTATGAAGGTCACTGCTCCGTATCTTTGTCATGGAGGGACCTTCTGCCAGGCAAAAAAAAAACCATGTTAGTATATCAACATGATGAAGAAATAACCAGAAAGAAAAGTGGTAGATGGTGTGTACGAGAACCACCAAGTAGAAGATACTCATGTCATGTCAAGAGGGGTTTACTATTTCATGAGCAGAAACCATGAGCCATGAGCCATGAGCCGCATTAGCCGCATGAGCGGTGAGCCGAAGTCTAAGACACGCGGATTTCATGAGCGGACTCCTCCAAATTTGGAAATGCGGCAGATCTCATTGACTTGTCCATTTTGTAGAAACTAACATCCAAGTTGTGGCGTCCCACATCAAGGAGTTTGTTTCCATACCATGGCGTCACATGGTAAAGAACCAAACCCCCACTTGACTCTACTCTCCACTAGCTAGTTCGGCCGACTTCCTCCAAGTCCCGGCCAAGGGTGGAGCCTCTCAAGCTCCACCCATTGCACTATTCTTGGCCTACTTCAAGGCCAAGGAACGATCCTCCCCGAGGATCGAATCGCCTTACTGCAATAACATTGCTTGCGACCGTTCATGATGCAGCTTTTGGCATCACCTTGAGCAAGGGTTCATCTTGAACCCTTTTTTACTAGGAAGATAACCTTGAACCAACCGCGCGCCCCAATCACTACAATTGGGTCCGCCTTGGAATGCTAGCCTGAGGTACGGGAACACGCCGAAGCCGCACTTCGACTTCGTCCCGAGGTTACACGATTATAGTACGTGAACGGAAGCACGTAGCTTCCGCGTTAATCCACACTATTAGACAACCCCCTGGGTAGCGCAGTTATAGTACGCGCACGTGCCAGGTGCGCACTAGCACGTGAACTCCCAAAGAAGGAGCAAGTTTCCTTGCCCCTTGGATGGGAGTCACTCGATTTCGGCACTGCGCAAACGCACGATTAATCCAATTTACCTCTCCCACTTTTGTAAGCTAGCATGCATTCTACACACTAGCCAACCATACCATGCATCACTATTTCAAACAAAATAGGAAGCACAACATTTGGAAACCATTTCATTTATAAACAAAATTTGTGCAACACAAGTTTTTGCAATCGGATTCCTGAGCTAGCTAAGCCGGACTAAGCATGCATTTCCTCCCCCACGATCCAAGGTTGATGTCCCCATCAATGCTTCTTCCGCTTTTGAGGTCGTCCTTCGAAAGCTGCAACCGCCTCGGATGCGTTTCCCATTTCTGAGGCACGCACCCAAGTTGCCTCCACTTGAAGATAGCCCTTCCATTTCACGAGATACTCCGTTTCTCGATTCTTGAACCTCCTCGACTTAAGCACTGCCTCCACCTCGTACTCAGGTTCATTTTCATGATCCAACAGCACAGGTGGCGGACGCAACACTTGATGTCGATTCGGACGCGTTTCATCTTTGAAGTAAGGCTTCAAAAGGGAGACGTGGAATACCGGATGCACTTTGCTGTTTGTCGGCAGCTCCAATTCATACACATCCTCATTCATAACCTTCCAGATGCGAAAGGGCCCCGCATACGGACGTACGAACTAGTGTTGGGCGGTTCTTGCCTTTGTGAAGGAACCTTCGGTTTCGGCTCCACAAATTTTTGAAGAGACGGTTCCGGATCCGGATCCGGTTATTTTTTATTAAGGCAGTTCCGGTCCGGTTTAGGTTCTGACTTTTTAACATGGGGGCGGTGCCGGTTACCGGTTAGTTACTGGAAAAAAAACACCAGTTCCCGGTTAGGTTCCGGTTCTTTTTAAAAAATATATTAAATTCTTTTAATTTTTTTATTCTTCTGGAAAATTAGATGAACTGATCTGATTGGTCATACTGAATATTCAGAATTTTCAACTAAAACCAGGGAATTTATTAGTAAAACAGAAGTAAGTGATTGTCTATTATGGTATATATAACAAGTTAAATACGCATGGTCTCCATTAAAAACAGAAAACCAGAGATTTTATAAGTTTTCGTACGGTGTAGCAAAGAACAACTAAAACAAACTAACTACATAAGGATCTTAATTCAAAACACAAAACAAATTAAACATGTGTAATTCTATGGTTACCTTTTATGGTGCAGCAAAAGCACAACTAAAAAAAACTAAATAAATTTGTGTTTTTTGGATGATGTTTTGTCGATATAGCATACAACAAACTAAGTACACGGGATGTCACTGAAATTTTCAATAAAAATGACAAATAAACAAACTCCAATCAAAGGAGTATAGTGTAATATGTTGAACAATAATTTGTCTCTAAGACAAATCATTCTACCTCAAAGAGGTTTGCCTCTGCAATCAAGTCCTCATTCTCATCTAAGATGACTTCTTCCCTATCCAAAAACTCTTTCATGGAAGTACTAAAGCAACCAACTCTAGCATCATTTGGCCAATTCTTGACTACACTCACAAGCATATCAAGGTTTTCAATATTTAACCTGCACCGTCTCAAGCTTGTTATGACACCTGCAATACTAAAAACCCTCTCAGCTTCAATCTGAGATCCAACTATGCCCAAGATTAGCCGTACCAAAAATCCCACATACGGAAAGAGAGACTCGTGTTCTTTCCACCATTTCAAAGGAGCCACGCACTCACCCTCAATTATCTTCGTCCTTCTGAAATGTGATAGTTGTTCTCTCACTATTGTCATGTCTTCATTGTGGTCATGCACACCAAATAAGGACATCTCGTCCATTGTGGAAGTGGGCTGTGATTGGGCCGGAGTATCCGGATGTAAGACCTTGAAACACTTTACCAAAAGATGCTCTAACACCATGCTATCATATTGGGACACAATATGCAAAACACGCTCTTTGCCCACATATTGTGATACCAATGACAACCCCTTGTAATGTGGGTCAAGCATAAGCGCGAGCATATTGTGAGCTTTGCGCGATTGAAACCCTTCCAAAAAAGAAAGAAATGGTTCCAAGACATATACCACCTCTCGAGCCATCCGCCATTCCAACAATATCAACTCTGTTGAGAAATCTCCCATGCAATGATCCACAGTTGCAGCCCTGGGAGCACGACTTCCTCGCATGCGAATTGTTGTGGCAATGGCTGCATTAAGAGCATCGGACAATAGCCAAAATCCCCCAGATTGATTCATAATGCACTCATGAACCACAGGCCCTAGAACTGTAGAAATTGATTGGGCAATGGCCCACACTTGTGGACTTGGTATGCGAGACTGCAGTGCCAATGAGGTTTGCCTAGAGTAACAAGTGATTATGGCTTGCCTAAACTCCAAAGTCTCTTGGAAGAGAATCACCTTGGAAGCAAACCGTGTCTTCACCGGAGTCTTCAATTTGTGGGGATGAATGCCGCTGTCCACACATGCCTTTGTCCATTCTTGTCTCCCTTTGCCACTTTTTTTTGTCCAAGTAATGGTTTTTTGCAACTCTGATTGGGCATTTTTTATAGAAACCGATCTCACATCTGCACATACTTTTGCATCATTTGTTGCATACTGGCAACACTTGGACATTGCATGCCCAAAACAGCTACCCACAAATGGAGAATCCAACCCCAAACACGCACATGAGACCACCGAATTCAAAGCATTGGTCAAAGTGGCCAAGTCACCTCCCTCATCTTTGACGTAAGCAATAATGCGAGTATTGAGGCCATACTTCACAAGAAGATTGTTGACTTGATGTGCCATGGCAGCCCCAGATGTGTCAGGTGTCTCAAACATGCCAAGAGTCACATGACATTGCTCCCACTGTTCATTAATAAAGTGCGCTATGATGACAAAAGTATCAGTTCCCCCTCTTGACATCCACAAATCAAAACTCACAGAGCAAGTAGCACAACTCTGAAGAGATGGGGACATGTAGCGCTCTTTTGTCTTCTCTGCCAAGATTGGAATGGCCTCATTCACAAATGTCCGTCGAGAAGGGAAAACAATCCGAGGATTTTGCCTCAACACCATCCTTCTTAGCCAAGGGGATTCTACCAAAGACAGTGGAACCAACTCCTTTGCAATGAACAAGACTAAATCCTCATTGAATTGCTTCTGTTGATCATCATTTTGGTTGTATAGAGTGGAGCTCCCAAAAAAAGAAGCTATGTTTCCAGGAGTGGGGCCGGGCCTCTTTTTTGCTGGCCTACAGGCCTTCTCAGGTCCTTCATTTTCCCTCTCAATCCACCTACGCAAAACAATGTCATGTTCTTGATCCACATGCTTTCGAAGGGCAGAGATACCATTGGTTTTATTATAGGTCACAATGCCCTTCTTGCTTGCAGGAGTGACACCAACATGATGACATAGAACACACCTCATTTGTTGTGGATTTGTTATGTCCACTGGAGCATAGTCTTTTGTTGCATAGAATGCCCATGTCGAAGCAGTGCGATTGTGGGGCTTCCAAAAATCCCGTTGTTTTTCAAGTACTGGGAGTTGCGCCTCCACATCCAACACCGTGTGTGATGGCAAAACTGTGGAAGATGACATTGTAGCCGAGGCTTGAGGAGCTGATGTAAATGAGGTTGCATGATGAGCGTCCTCCGCAACATGGCACTCCACCAAAGCTCTCTCATTATCAACATTGATGTCAAGAACAACTTCCCTTTCTAGTTCATCGAAAATATTGGGCTCCATGACATAAAAAACTTGTGGAACAACTCCTGTGTAAAAACAATGCAAACAAAGAATCCAAAAGGTATTTAATAATTGTGCACAACTCATATATTTATAAAAGTTTGGAATGGTATATGGCTGGCCAAAACGAAAGTGTGGGGAGAGACACCGCACTGCTCAATTTATTATTTCATATTGAGCTGAATGTTACATACATGGCCTACATTTAGATCTACGTTATTTTTTTTATCTAGTACATGTACATTTACATTTTCAAATTACAAAAACTACCTAGCAAGTTGGGGGTGGACCAGTCTTATGCTTCAGTGGTCAGCTTGGCTACTTCATGCCTTGGGAAATGATCTGCAATGCCCCCACCACATATAAATAAATCAGTCCTTGTTGTACCACAACATGAAGAGTTATAACTAAAAATTATGAAGCTTTAAAGTGGGGTGATTGTCCACAAGAGGTAGGGGCTGGCTGTCAAGCCTTCTTGATATTTGTGCTCCCCTTTCCGAGCTCAAACTTTCACTATGAGAGGAGGAGCAAATCATCCCTCTGTTGTATCACACATTGGAAAAAATCAAATAAAAAACTAAGCTATTAAAGGGTGGGGGCTTACCATAGGATGAGGGGGCTGGTTAGCGGGCTCTAAACTCGCACTCCTCCTTCTTGTGTGTGATCTACATAGCAACAGAGTAGGGGGCTGATCAGCCCCTTGCTGTGCCAATTTTCTGGGAAAAAAAAAATATGCAACATTGAATTAGGGGCATGCTTACATGTGTGGTGGAACGGAGGCTAGTTGGCAGGCCTCCCTACTTGCCCTCTTTCCCTCCCATGCACGATCTACAATAGCAAAAGAGCAAGGGCTAATCAGCTCCTCTTATATCACAAACTTAAAATAATTAAGAAAATAAAGAACAATGAAGGGGAAGTACACGCGGGTAATGGGGGCTGGTTGGCGGGTCAAGAGGCCTCCTATTTTTGCTCCCTTCCCGAGTGCAACATATCACTATGAGGAAGGGCGAATCAGCCTTTTGTTGTAACACATTGGAAAGAATAACATTAAAAAACTAAGCTAAAGGGTGGGGGCTTACTACAAGATGAGAGGGGCTGGTTGACGTGCTTTTTTACTTGCACTGGATGTCCTTCTTGTGTGTGATCTGCATTAGCAACGGCTAATCAGCCCTTGCTATACCAATTTTATGGGAAAAAAAAATGAAGGGGGATGCTTACATGTGCGGTGCAAGAGGGGCTGGTTGGCCAGCCTTCCTACTTGCCCTCCTTTCCCTCCCATGCACGATCAGCCGTAGCACAAGAGCAATGGGCTAATCAGCCCCTCTTTTAACAAAAATTTAAACAACTAGAAAAATAAAGCTCAATGAAAGGGAGTTACAAGCGGGTAATGGGGGCTGGTTGGCAGGTCCTTCTTGCTTTGGGCTCCCTCCCTCTCATGTAGAATCTGCCATAACAGAAGCCAAAGGGGCTATCTTATCAACCCCCAATTGTATCAAGAATTAAAAAAAATTAAAGAAATGGAAGATACTTACCAGTGGGTAATGTGGGCTGGTTGGCGGGGCCCTCCTTGCTAGTGCTCCCTCCAATGTAAAATCTACCATAGTGGAGCAAGGGGCTATCAGCCCCTTGGTATATCATCAAAGAAAACAGGAAAAAAAAGAATGATGATCAATGATTACCATGGACCAAGGGGGCTGGTTGCAGGTGGGGCCCTCCTTACTCATCCTCCCTACCTCCTGCACCACATGCCATAGTAGAAAAGGAGGAGGCTGATTAGCTTCATGGTGAACTAAAGCTAAAAACAGTAAAATAACCAAAAGTGGTGGATGCTTACCAACAAGGGGCTGGTTGACGACGGGGCTGGTTGCGCGGGCCCTCCTGCTGGCACGTCCTCCCTCCAATGCGCCACTTACCACAATACGAGCATAGGGCCCATTAGCTCTGCTGAACCAAAAAATTAAAAAAAAACAAGAACATGGTGGATGCTCACCAACAACAAGTGACGGCTGGTTGGCGGGGCCCTCCTGCTCACACTCCCTCCCTTTGTGTCCACCACCTGCCACAGCAGCAGAAGAGAGATCAGCCCCCTCTTGTGCGATAAACTGAGAAGAAAAGAAACAAACAACACATTAAATCAATCAACCTAAGAGGGAAAGAGAATGGAGATGGAGATGAAATGAGAGCGAGAGAGAAATCAAACAAATAAAGTAGGAGATGGAGACACGGAACACGAACCTTACCAGGACTGGAGTAGCAAGCAAGATGTATGCGAGAGAGAGCGAGCTGGATGAGTTGTAGAGACACTTAGGGCTACAACCCACGGGTGGAACCCGAACCCGAACCCGAACCCGAACCGCTTTAGAGTCCCCAAACCCCGGTTCCCACACATGTGGTCGTAGCTGGAACCGCCGGTTCCGGTTCCCACACAATCCCCAATTTCCGGTTCCGGTTCTGCATAGGCGGGTCCGATTCCGGTCCGGTTCCACATAACCGGAACCAGAAACCGACGGTTACCCGGGGCCCAGGCGGGTAACCGCCCAACACTGGTACGAACTTCGGACTCACTTCCGGAGGTAATAAAAAATTCTTGATGTTCAACCAGACCTCCGTGCCTGCCTCAAACTTAACTTCCCTCCGCTTCCGATTCGTCTGCCGTTCATACCGTTTCCTAGCTTTGGCAATGTTGTACTTTGCGAGCTCCAACAAACGCTCGCGTTCTTCCAGCACCGCTGCTGCTGCCGGTTCCTCAACGTCCTGGGCGGCCCAACTTGTCGGCACCAGAGGTGCTTTTCCATAGACTGCCAACTACCAAAGGGAATTCCCGCTGGTTCCAAATCGGTGGAGGGTTCTTTGGGAGAGCAAAGGGGGACTGTTATGCCCCGGTGAGCAGCCGAAGCTCCAAGTTGGCCAAGCGGCCAGATTGGGAGTCAGGCGCGCGCATCAAAGCGAGTAACTATGACTTGAGGGGGAGCTTACCGAAGTGAGGTGCGCGACACAAAAAGCAAGCGGGGCTGTTACAACCCTCGCCGATTCCAGAGGGGTCGTGGGAAAGTGTCTCGATGGATTTCATGACTGCTATGCAGCTGTCAAAAGGATTTGATGCAATCATGGTGGTGGTGGATAGGTTAAGTAAAATGGGTCATTTCATTCCCACCAAGGCGACGACAATGACGCAGGAGACGGGGCGACTTTACTTCGCCCACGTTTTCAAGCATCATGGACTTCCGAAGGATATTGTCTCGGACCGCGATCCAAAGTTTACAAGTAAATTTTGGAGGGCACTTTGGAAGAAAATGGGGAAGAGGCTCAAGATGAGCACCGCCTTCCGACCTACGACGGATGGCCAAACGGAAAGAGTGAATTCCGTGGTGAAGCAGATCTTGCGGAATTATGTGTCGACAGATCAATCAGACTGGGTGGAGCACTTGGATGTGGTAGAGTTCTGTTATAATAACACAAAACACTCCGTAACGGGAGTTTCCCCTAACAGCTCCCCACTCTTTGGTCGCTTTCCGGCTCGCTCGCTTACTCACTAGTTTTTGGTCACCAACGGGCTTGCACCGTTCTCGGGGTTACTACTCCCTATATATACGTCTGTAACTGTCTGCGGGGGTTTCACAACCAGCCATGCCATTTTATGGCGAACCACCACGAAAACCCTCGACTCCCGGTGATGAGTCGCGGTGAGTCTTGGCCCACTCACCACGGCCCCTATGGACCGTGATGAGTCCCAAGACTCCCCACGACTCCCACCATGAGGTCTCTGCCCCCATGGTGAGTCCTAAGCCACCCCCACTAAGTCCCGCTAAGCTACCACCACCCCTTGTGGAGCCACCCCCACCGCAACCCGGTGTGCGGGGCTCCACCTAGTGAGCGCCTCCGCCTCCTTGGGTGCCTTGGGCACGCAAGGGTGCTTCAGCCCCCCATACCTATCGCTGCCGCTGCCCCAACCACAGGGGCAACCCCTCATGTGTCCCGACCCCCCCCCCCTGCCCTCAAGGCAAAGGGCCGCGACACACACCTCTACCAACAGGGAGTCGATGTCCTCATCGACTTGTCCATTTTGTAGAAACGAACATCCAAGTTGTGGCGTCCCACATCAAGGAGATTGTTTCCGTACCATGGCGTCCCATGGCAAAGAACCAAACCCCACACTTGACTCTACTCTCCACTAGCTAGTTCGGCCGACTTCCTCCAAGTCCCGGCCAAGGGTGGAGCCTCTCAAGCTCCTCCCAGTGCACTCTTCTTGGCCTACTTCAAGGCCAAGGAACGATCCTCCCCGAGGATCGAATCGCCTTACTGCAACAACATTGCTTGCGACCGCTCATGATGCCGCTTTTGGCATCACTTTGAGCAAGGGTTCACTTGGAACCCTCTTTGACTAGGAAAATAACCTTGAACCAACCGTGCGCCCCAATCACTACAATTGGGTCCGCCTTGAATGCTGGCCTGAGGTACGGGAACACGCCGAAGCCGCACTAACGACTTCGTCCCGAGGCTACACGATTATGGTACGTGGACGGAAGCACGTGGCTTCCGCGTTAGCCCGCACTACAAGGCAACCCCCTCGGTAGCGCAGTTATAGTACGCGCACGCACCAGGTGCGCACTAGCACGTGAACTCCCAAAGAAGGCGCAAGTTTCCTTGCCCCTCGGATGTGGGTCATCCGATTTCGGCACTACGCAAACACACGATTAACCCAATTTTAGTCTCCCACTTTTATAAGCTAGCATGCATTCTACACACTAGCCAACCATACCATGCATCACCATTCCAAACAAAATAGGACGCACAACATTTGGAACCCATTTCCTTTATAACAAATTTTTGTACAATACAAGTTTTTGTAATCGGATTCCTAAGCTAGCTAAGCCGGGCTAAGCATGCATTTCCTCCCCCACGCTCCAAGGTTGATGTCCCCATCAACGCTTCTTCCGCTTTTGAGGTCGCCCTTCGAAAGCTGCAACCGCCTCGGATGCGTTTCCCATTTCTGAGGCACGCACCCAAGATGCCTCCACATGATGATAGCCCTTCCATTTGACGAGATACTCCGTTTCTCGGTTCTTGAACCTCCTCGACTTAAGTATTGCCTCCACCTCGTACTCAGGTTCATTTTCATGATCCAACAGCCTAGGTGGCGGACGCAACACTTGATGCCGATTCGGACGCGCTTCATCTTTGAAGTAAGGCTTCAAAAGGGAGACATGGAATACTGGGTGCACCTTGCTGTTTGCCGGCAGCTCCAATTCATACACATCCTCATTCATAACCTTCCGAATGCGAAAGGATCCCGCATACGGAGGTACGAACTTCGGACTCACTTCCGAGGTAGTCGGAAATTCTTGATGTTCAACCAGACCTTTGTGCCTGCCTCAAACTTCACTTCCCTCCGCTTCCGATTCGCCTGCCTTTCATACTTTCCTAGCTTTGGCAATGTTGTACTTTGCGAGCTTCAACAAACGCTCGCGTTCTTCCAGTACCGCCGCTACTTCTGCCGGTTCTCTTCGACATTCTGGGCGGCCCAACTTGTCGCACCAGAGGTGCTTTTCCATAGACCAATACGAAAGGGGAAACTCCTTGCGGAGTGTTCTATGTTTTATAACAGAACTCTGCCGCGTCTAAGTATTCCACCCAGTCTGTTTGGTCTGCCGATACGTAATTCCGCAAGATCTGCTTCACTACGGAATTCACCCTTTCTTATTTGGCCGTGGTCGTAGGTCGGAAGGCGGTGCTCATCTTCAGCCTCATCCCCATCTTCTTCCAAAGTGCTCTCCAGAATTTACTCGTAAACTTTGGATCGCGGTCCGAGATAATATCCTTCGGGACTCCATGATGCTTTAAGACGTGGGCGAAGTAAGTCGTCCTGTCTCCTGCTCGCCGTTGCCGTCTCCTTGGTGGGGATTAAATGGCCCATTTTACTGAACCTATCTACCACCACCATGATTGCATCAAATCCTTTTGACAGCGGCATAGCAGTCATGAAATCCATCGAGACGCTTTCCCAAGTCCCCTCTGGAATCGGCAAGGGTTGTAACAGCCCCGCTTGCTTTTGTACTCGCTCCGTTTTTGTTGGCATGTGGTGCATGTCTTGACATACTCCTCTGCCTCCTCCCTCAGTTTGGGGCAGAAATACTCTTTCTTCAAGAGTGCCGCAGTGCGCTTGGCTCCGCCGTGGCCTGCAAGCGGGCTATCATGGCATTCTCTCAAGAGGCTATCTCTGATCCCTCCCTTTGGCACGTAGAGACATTTTTGCTTATACCGGAGCAGTCCATTTTGCAAGTGGAACTACAATTTAACCCCCATCCTCAAGTCCTGCATCACGGACTTCGCAGCTCATCCTTCCGGCAAGCCTCCGGATCTTCCTTTGGAGCGCCGTCTCTCGCCCTTGTACACCAACAGAGCTGCTGCTTTCCTACTAAAGCATCGGCCACCACGTTGTCTCGTCCCGGTTTGTACTGGATTCCACGTCGAACACCGCCAAAGTATCTTGCCACCTAAGTTTTTTTGGGGACAACTGGGCTGCGTGGCAAAATACTTCACCGTGACATTGTCCGTGAACACCTTCACTGGGTTGGAACCAACATAGTGGCGCCAAAGCTCAAGACAGTGCACCACCACCTTCATCTCTTTCTCGTGCGTCGGCCACCGTCGCTCCACTTCATTCAGTTTCTTACTTTCGTAAAGCCACTGGACGTCCATCTTGCATCAGTACACCCCCAATCGCGAAGTCCGACGCATCTGTATGTATCTCGAACGGACGATCGAACTCCGGGATTTTCAGACTGGAGCTTCCGCCATCCGCTGCTTCAATTCAGCAAAAGCTTGCCACAAAAGGTATTCCATGCCCAGACTTTCGATTTACACAGAAGGTCTGACAGCGGCCCGCAATCTTGGCAAAATTTCTCACATACTTCCGGTATATGGAGGCGAGTCCTAGGAAGGATCGCACTCCGGGACCGAAGTCGGAGGCTCCCAGTCCAAGATCGCCCTCACCTTTCTGTCATCCCCATTTTGATCCATCCTGTGTAATCACATGCCCCAAGAACTCCACTTTCGTGACCCCGAATTCGCACTTTGAAGCTTTGGCGTACAGCTTCCCTTCCCGCAACTTTTGGAACACCCTTTTGAGGTGCTCCAGGTGCTCCTCTTTGTTTTCGAGTACACCAAGATGTCGTCGATGTACACGATCACAAAGTCATCCAACCACTCCTGGAAAGGCTGTTCATCAGCGTGCTAAAGGTCGCAGGTGCATTGGTGAGCCCAAAAGGCATCACCAAGAACTCATATGAACCATACCTTGTCATGCACGCGGTCTTCTCCTCATCTCCTTCCGCCACCCCGAATTTGGTGATAGCCGAGCGCAAGTCGATCCGGCTGAAATACTTCGCTCCTGCCAACCGATCGAAGAGGTCGTCGATCCTTGGCAAATGGTACCGGTTTTTGATAGTCACCTTATTCAGAGCCCTGTAATCGACCCACATCCGCAGCGTCCCATCCTTCTTGTCTGCAAATAGCACCGGGGCTCCGTAGGTGACTTACCTCGGCCGGGATGTACCCCTTTGACATTAGATCCTTGAGCTGAGTCTTCAGCTCGACCAACTCTCTGTGGCTCAACCGGTAGGGCGCCTTGGCAGGCGGTTCCGATCCCGGTATCACCTCAATCTTGTGGTCAACTCCTCTTCGCGGTGGCAAGCCGCTTGGTAATCCTCCGCATCACATCCTGGTATTTCTCCAAAATCCCCTTGATCCAATCTGGGCTCGGCTCCCCATCGCCTTCTCCTTTCACTTCTCTAATGTAAAGCAAAAACTGGGGCTCGTGTGCCTCCTCCACGGCCCACTCCCTTGCTGATAGAATGTTTATTTTCGCCCTCCCACGGATTTGGGCGTTACCGACACTCGTAAGACCTCGCCACCATTCCAACATGGCAGCGTGACTATCTCTTTGCGGCCATCTATGACCGCTCTGGATTTTGCTCAAAAAGGTCATCCCCAAATGAGATCCCCTCCATCGATCTCGCGAATGTGAAGTTCTCACGTCCCTCCCAACTCCCCATTGAAGAGGAACATCAACGCCAACCTTGTCGCCAACTGTGGTTCTCCTTTGCAGAACGCACTTCAATAGAGGCCCCCACGTCGCTTGTCGGGAGTCCCAACTTTCGCGCCACTGCCGGCGTCATGAAGGAGTGCGACGCTCCTGTGTCCACCAACAACGACACGTTAGTTCCGGATATTATCCCATCCACGAACAATAACTGACTCCCTTACGCAGGGCGCCAGTTTCCTGATACAACTCACAAGAATAGTTGCCTACCCTACTAGTCCTGGCGACCACCGCTTCCACCAAGCGACTGATGGTATCTTCCGACAGTTCCGTGGTTGCCCGAGTCATGTTCAATTGTCAAGGTTTCGTGCACTTCTTGGCCATGTGCCCGGGCTCCCGCAATTGAAACACACTCCATCAAAGGTCGCCTTCTGTCCGCCATAAGCCGCTCCACCCGCTTTTCCTTTCGAAGCACCGGGTACCGCCTTGACGTGTGAAGGCCCTCCCTTCAATTTCCACGTGCCATTGTCGCCGCGTGGCCTATCCCACTTCTTTCCGGTCGGAAGGAGTCACCTTCCCGCCGGGTCTTCTTGTGGTTCAGCTCATACGGCCTTGTCTCTCACCCCTAGGGACATCCGAGAAACATTCAGCCCTCTCAATTGCCTCGTTCAAAGTCTTGGGTGGCTTCTCCTCCAACTTCCGCCTGGCCCATGGAGCCAGTCCCGCCACAAAGTTGAAGACCATTTCTGGTTCTGCCATGTCCGCGACTTCGAGCAACAGCACATTGAAAGCCTGGACATACCCCCGAATGTCTTCTGTTTGCTTCAAATTCCTCATCTTGTCCCGGGCAAGCCAGGACGCGTTGAGGGGCACAAACTGTCTCTTCATCAATTCCTTGAACCCACTCCAGTTCAAGGTTTCCGGGCTTGGGCCTCGGTCGTGAAGGCGTTTCTGCCACCATTGTTGAGCATAGCCCCTCAAATAGGTGGGAGCCACTTCCACCCGATCCTCGTCACTCAACTTGGCCGCCCGGAAGTACTGCTCTAGCTCCAGGAGCCAGGTGTTTGAGTGCCTTCCGATTTTGAACGCCCTCGAAGGTGCCGGGTTCCTTAGGCTTCACCATAAATTTTGCCTTAGTGGAAGTGGCATTAGCCGCCTTCAACACGTTTTTCAACGTCCCGCCAAACTGCGCCAACAACCCTTCTCAAAAGGCTGCCGGCATGGGAGGCATCTCTTGGTTTGTCGGAGCTCTCAAGGATTCCTCTGGCTCCGACTCCTCGGATTCCTCCCGCTCTTGAGCGGCCTCGTTTTCGGAAACATTCATCGCTTCCTCAAACGGCCGCCTCGGTGACACGTCGCCCCCATCGGGCTCACCAGGATCATCATCTTTTGGGCCGTTCCGCTTTCGCTTTGGCTTGCCCGACCCATGATGAGGCCAATCCCAAGGACGATCGCGTACTGAACTCTAAGCTCTGATACCAAGTGTCGCGCACCTCACTTCGGTAAGCTCCCCTTCAAGTCATAGTTACTTGCTTTGATGCGCGCGTCTAACTCCCAACCTGGCCGCCGGGCAAACTTGGAGCTTCGGCTGCTCTCACCGGGACATACGGTCCCCCTTCGCTTCCCTCTAAACCCTCCACCTATTTGGGACTAGGAGAATTCCCTTTGGTAGATGCAGTCCGGAACAGCTCCCCTCTCTTTGGTCGCTTTCCGGCTCGTTCGCTTACTCACTAGTTTTGGTCACCAACGGGCTTGCACCGTTCTCGGGGTTACTACTCCCTATATATACTTCTGTAGCTGTCCGTGGGGGTTTCATAACCAGCCATGCCATTTTATGGCGAACCACCACGAAAAACCCTCGACTCCCGGTGATGAGTCGCGGTGAGTCTTGGCCCATCATCACGGCCCCATGGACCGTGATGAGTCCCAAGACTCCCCACGACTCCCACCACGAGGTCTCCGCCCCCATGGTGAGTCCTATGTCACCCCCACTAAGTCCCGCTAAGCTACCACCACCCCTTGTGGAGCCACCCCCACCGCAACCGGTGTGCGGGCTCCACCTAGTGAGCGCCTCCGCCTCCTTGAGTGCCTTGGGCACTCAAGGGTGCTTCAGCCCCCCATACCTATCGCTGCCGATGCCCACTACAGGGGCAGCCCCTCATGGTCCCGACCCCCTGCCCTCAAGGCAAAGGGCCGCGACATTAGTGGTGCTACATAGAGCAAAGCCACTTGTAGAGAGGTATGAAAGCATATGAGCCTAAGAGTGTCTAAAATGATACAAGGCATCAGCTACAGGATACCATCTAACACGAGTAGCGTGCATTGACCGGATCATGTAGAAGGTAACACACACTCCTGCAGGTGGTTTTACCTGGGCCTAGCTCAATATATCAATATGAAGACAACATCCAAAAGCATTATGCTTACCTTAAAGACCTCCGTGCTTAAGATCACCAACAAGTTTTTGCTGGAGGACATACCTTATGAAGGTCACTGCTCCGTATCTTTGTCATGGAGGGACCTTCTGCCAGGCAAAAAAAAAAACCATGTTAGTATATCAACATGATGAAGAAATAACCAGAAAGGAAAGTGGTTAGATGGTGTGTACGAGAAACCAAGTAGAAGATACTCATGTCATGTCAAGAGAGAGGTTTACTATTTCATGAGCAGAGAAACCATGAGCCACTTCCACCCGATCTCGTCACTCAACTTGGCGCCCGGAAGTACTGCTCTAGCTCCAAGAGCCAGGTGTTGAGTGCCTTCCAATTTCGGACGCCCTCGAAGGTGTCGGGTTCTTTAGGCTTCACCTTAAACTTTGCCTTAGCAGAAGTGGCATCAACCGCCTTCAACACGTCTTTCAACGTCCCGCCAAACTGCGGCCAACAACCCTTCCCAAAAAGCTGCCGGCATGGGAGACATCTCTTGGTCTGTCGGAGATTAAGGGCGTCCTCGGGCCCAAACTCCTCGTGATTCGTTGTAAGCTCTTGAGCGGCCTCATTTTCAGAAACTGCTCGCTTCCTCAAACGGCCGTGCTTGGTACACGTCGCCCAATCGGGTCACAAGGATCATCATCTTTGGGCCGTTACGCTTCGCTTTGGCTTGACCGAAACCCATGATGAGGCCAATCCCAGTAGACAATCGCGTAATGAACTCTAGGCTCTGATACCAAGTGTCGCGCAACTCACTTCGTAAGCTCCCCCCCTTCAAGTCATAGTTACTCGCTTTGATGCGCGCGCCTGACTCCCAATCTGGCCGCTGGGCCAACTTGGAGCTTTGGCTGCTCACCGGGACATAACGGTCCCCCTTTGCTCTCCCAAAGAACCCTCCACCGATTTGGAACCAGCGGGAATTCCCTTTGGTAGTTGGCAGTCCGGACCAGCTCCCCACTCTTTGATCGCTTTCCGGCTCGCTCGCTTACTCACTAGTTTTTGGTCACCAACGGGCTTGCACCGTTCTCGGGGTTACTACTCCCTATATATACTTCTGTAGCTGTCTGCGGGGGTTTCACAACCAGCCATGCCATTTTATGGCGAACCACCACGAAAACCCTCGACTCCCGGTGATGAGTCGCGGTGAGTCTTGGCCCACTCACCACGGCCCCTATGGACCGTGATGAGTCCCAAGACTTCCCACGACTCCCACCATGAGGTCTCCGCCCCCAAGGTGAGTCCTAAGCCACCCCCACTAAGTCCCGCTAAGCTACCACCACCCCTTGTGGAGCCACCCCCACCGCAACCCGGTGTGCGGGGCTCCACCTAGTGAGCGCCTCCGCCTCCTTGGGTGCCTTGGGCACTCAAGGGTGCTTCAGCCCCCCATACCTATCGCTGCCGCTGCCCCCACCACAGGGGCAACCCCTCATGTGTCCCGACCCCCCCCTGCCCTCAAGGCAAAGGGCCGCGACATTTTGTACTCGCTCCAGTTTTGTTGGCATGTGGTGCATGTCTTGACATACTCCTCGGCCTCCTCCCTCAATTTGGGCTAGAAATACTCTTTCTTCAAGAGTGCCGCGGTGCGCTTGGCTCCGCCATGGCCCGCAATCGGGCCATCGTGGCATTCTCTCAAGAGACTATCTCTGATCCCTCCCTTCGGCATGTAGAGACACTTTTGCTTATACCAGAGAAGTCCATTGTGCACGTGGAATTGCGATGTAACGCCCATCCTCAAGCCCCGCATCACGGACTTTGCCATCTCATCCTTCCGGTAAGCCTTCCGGATCTTCCTTTGGAGCGCCGTCTCGCCCTTGTACACCAACATGAGCTGCTGCTTTCTACTTAAAGCATCGGCCACCACATTGTCCCGTCCCGGTTTGTACTGGATATCCACGTTGAACACTGCCAAAATGTCTTGCCACCTAAGTTGTTTTGGGGACAACTTAGGTTGCGTGGCAAAATACTTCACCGTGACATTGTCCGTGAATACCTTCACCGGGTTGGAACCAACATAGTGGCGCCAAAGCTCAAGGCAATACACCACCGCGTTCATTTCTTTCTCGTGCGTAGGCCACCGTCGCTCCACTTCATCCAGTTTCTTACTTTCGTAAGCCACTGGACGTCCGTCCTGCATGAGCACACCCCCAATTGCGAAGTCCGACGCATCTGTATGAATCTCAAATGGACGGTCGAACTCCGGGATTTTCAGGACTGAAGCTTCCGCCATCCGCTGCTTCAACTCGGCAAAAACTTGGCCACAAAAGGTGTTCCATACCCATACCTTGGACTTACACAAAAGGTCTGACAGCGGCCCCGCGATCTTGGCAAAATTTCTCACATACTTTTGGTAGTAGGAGGCGAGTCCTAGGAAGGATCGCACTCCCGGGACCAAAGTCAGAGGCTCCCAGTCCAAGATCGCCCTCACCTTTCTGTCATCCATTTTGATCCCATCCTGTGTAATCACATGTCCTAGGAACTCCACTTTTGTGACCCCGAATTTGCACTTTGAAGCTTTGGCATACAGCTTCCCTTCCCGCAATTTCCGGAACACCCTTTTGAGGTGCTCCAAATGCTCTTCATTTGTTTTCGAGTACACCAAGATGTCGTTGATGTACACGATCACAAAGTCAACCAAACACCCATGGAAAAGGCTGTTCATTAGCGTGCTAAAGGTCGCGGGTGCGTTGGTGAGCCCAAAAGGCATCACCAAGAATTCATATGAACCATATCTTGTCTTGCACGCGGTCTTCTCCTCATCTCCTTCCGCCACTCGGATTTGATGGTAACCTGAACGCAAATCGATCCGGCTGAAATACTTTGCTCCCGCCAACCGATCGAAAAGGTCGTCGATCCTTGGCAAAGGGTACTGGTTTTTTATAGTCACCTTATTCAGAGCCCTATAATCGATACACATTCGCAACGTCCCATCCTTCTTGTCTGCGAATCACCGGGGCTCCGTAAGGTGACTTATAGTTTTGAGAGCCGTGCTCATGATATTTCGTCTTCCGCTCATGCGAATTCCGAGCGGCATCTGCAAAAATGGCGACGAATTTTGCGGTAATAGATGTCTCTGGCGAAAAATGGTGCTGAATTTCGCAACTATAGGTCCCAACATGGTTGAAGTGTAAGCCCAAAATTTAGAAATGTGGCGCCGAATTTCGGTACATGGTGCCGGGGATTGCACAGATGTTGGGCAGTTCTGGGCCATGTAACTGGAAATTTTTTCAGACATCGTTCCTGTACATGTTGGGACTTAGCCAGTTTTCGGCCCAAAGTAGGAAAATTCGGCGCCATTTTTCTAGAAATGGCCCCCACAACTGGTACTATTGGAACTCAGTTTTCTGGAAGATTTGAAAAAATTTCCTGCCGCCATCTTTGTATTGATTATGTTTCAACATTGAATTGCCATTGGACGTCAACAGATATCCAGCAGTCCATTGTGTTTAAAAGACATTACTTTAATATTGCCTGTCTCATTCCAGGAGTTTTGGGGTGCATTTCATTACACTGCAAAACAAAGCCTCCGGGCATTCCCTGAATCCCGTACTTGGGCTTGCCAAATACACAGGTCATTATGTCGTGCCTACAGAACCAAAACGTCTGCGTTGTGGCGTGAGAAAATGTGGGAGTAAAAAATCTGCCGTTGAAACAAGGTGCAGGTACAGCATCGTGTGGGTTCCTCCGAATCATCTCACCACAGCGTGCTCTCGTATCCACCCGGATGGCGCAGCACTTCCCTCGAAATGCCAGCAATGTCATTGCAATTCTCCACTGTGACTCCGACACTCTTGTCTCCACGATGGGTATGTTGTACTGCATTACTACAGATGGCTCGTTATGTTCCTCGGGCACATGCCATGAGCTCAAAGGAGATGGCGATCTTGAACGTGCAGGACTTGCGGTGCTCGACAAGACCTCCTCGGGCAACATCACGGGACCACGAGGGAGCGTGCGAATATTCTTGTCAGCTCGCCATGAATCCTCTTCCCCGCCAGCTGCCTCGTCAAGTCTTCGTCTCACTGGACGGGTGTGAACATCTCCTTCCAAGTGGTGGCCTCTTCAAAGCAATGGCGTGTCCCGAAAGCCCTCTCGCAAGGCTACCGCCCACTTCCGAGGATTCTTCGATCTGGAGGCAGTCCGCATCAGCATTTCCTGCCTATCCGGCCCCAAGCCCCACTGTTTCCCTTTCAAGAACTCATTGTACCTGCATTGCTGCATAATTGACCTCACAATGTCCTCTGTTGTGGCAGTGAGGATGTCCACCAGATGCGCCGCAGAGGAGGCACGCCAGGAAGAATGTACTGATTCGGCCATGTTTGTTGTTGGCATGTCGGTGTCGGAGTCCAGACACATTTCCTGCATATGCACATGTTGAGGCTACAAGCAAGTTACAAATAATGACTAGCATAATATTCAACGGCAAATTCGTCCAACTCACCTCCCGCATATAGTCACCAAACTGGAGGAAACGATAATGCCACCATGCTAGCCAACTGACCATTGCTCCCTCGTCTGATTTCTTTACAGCACCTAACGTAGTCCACCAAGCCCGTATACATGCAAATTGTGTCTCTGCATCATCCAAGGTGGGAGCACGCTTCCACGCAAGACACATGGAACGGTGCTCCTCTTTGAAATCTGGTGCCACGAGCCTGGTTGTGTACTGCAACAAGCTCTGCAGAAAATGGAACCCACAAGATCTCTCCTTGCCTTCCATCGGAACATTGGGTCTTCCCCGTACACCCTTCGGATGGCAGCTCAATTTGCTTGTGCGTTGTCCACCATGAAACCACGGAAATTGGGAGGGGGCAATCTCGCCCTGGACCATCTATTCGTTTATTCCCTGCCAAAGAAGCATCTCCGATTGTGTGTCATCTCCTTTCATCTCACAGATAGCAATTGTCATTAGCATCCTGCAGTGGGTGTCGTAGACATGTGCACCCATTGTCACCCACTGGTGATTTGTAATTTGCTTGATATGGTTGAACATGACCCAACAGTTTGACAAGTCCCCACTCGTCATCCGGTCAACCAGTTTGATGCCGCTGCCAGACCCACACGTGGACATTTTGAATACGAAACAACGATCTGCCTCAGTCCCTTGTCCTGGAAACCTACTTCCATGAATGTAGTCATATCTACATTGTCGCTTGGCCTCCAGAATGGACTGCATATCCGAGCCACGCCCAATTTTCTGTTTGCAGGAGACAATGTGGTTTCGGATATTTGGTGAACAGACGTGGGACACTGACTCCAGCAATGCCTCCATTTCCTTCTCATCGAGAGGAACTCTGTCGGAGCCGTCTTCCGACATAATTCTGGCCAATGCCATCTTATGGACGGCCTGCAGCTGTATCTGTTTGGGTTTGGCACCAGGTCTCAACTTAACCTCCTCCTGAACGAGCTACTCTGCCTCGTGGGCAGCCTCCCGCGAGTTCCCCCTCGCCAATTTGTGACAATGGGAACCAACGTGTATGCAAGCTCGTGTGAGGTTAGGGAAACGGTGCAACACATAGTACTGTTTGGCATTACAAACAGACATGCAATATGGTGGTTCTTTGCAATGCGTACACTTAAATGTGGAGTTTGGAACCTTCTCCTGAGCTCAAAATGGTTGATGAGCTGTGCCTGTCCAATCCGTCTCGTTCCTGTGACCTCTAGATTTAAAGTGGAAGCAAGTTGGGGAGAAACACCGCAACGCGCCCGCACAAACAACGTAGCGCACCCGCACACCATCGAGCATCTTCATGCTGGTGGTTTTGGTGACGCACCAAGGATGACCGTCATGTTTCCTATCCATATCTGTCAACATTCCGGACGCCCTCGAATAGTCCGTTCGAGGAGGGAACTCAAAGAAGACATTACCGTCGATGTCTGCGGGAAGGCATGTAACGGATTTAATTGCAAACTTGCTGTAGTCCAGCCCAGCCAGCTCCGAGCGGTGTCCCTCCATGTGAAGCCCTCGCAGAATTTCAAGAATGGATCGAACTGTTGTGCTCGTGTTGGGAATATGACTCCCTCGTCTGCTGATGTCCATTGAGGACTTGCCTGATCTCCAAGATGATCTCGGAACTTCCATGACCTCGTCTGAGTCGGACAGGTTGTGAACAACCCGGTTCTCGCTCGTCTTCATTGATGGGTTTGGCTCTGGATTTATTTCGTTACAGACTTCTCTCTTTGAGGTACCCACTCTCTGATTCGCGGATTGTTTCGTGGAAGGCGCCAGAATAGAAAGCGCATTTGGTGGGCAAATGAAGTCCCCAACAGCCCTGTATATGACGCTGTCCGATGGTGGAACTCGCCATTCCCTGCCGTCGCCAAAATCATCATGGAGCACAACAATACTTTCGACTACAACTCCGTTTAAATCCTTCCTTTCCTCCTCCAAAAATACCGACCCCGGTAACTGCCAACGGTATGCAATCAGAAGGTATATGACCTGTGCAGATGCGCTGCTCAACCCAATAATTACGGCGTCTGACAAGAAGCGTAGGGGGGCAAGCGTGCAAGCACCTTCCCCATGGACAGAGGGAACTGACAGAGGTGGCATTCTAGTGAGTCTGATTGCAAGATTGAGTGCCAGACCCTCGCTGCCAAAAGTCAACATTCAACAAAATGCAACATTGCGCAAAAAGTGGTACTTTGGTTCAAAGGAGACATTTTTATTAATAATGAACTGTGACAAGTATGCATGCCCTCACACAAGCCGACGGAAGCCAAAAGTATGCATGCCATCCATGCTCAGGTAAAATGGGAATTTTTTCCCGTGTTGCACTATCCTCACCAAGAAGCTGGAACCTCGATTGGCCTCTCAACAAGCTCATGACTGACAGGGTGTCGATAGGTGAAGACAATGGATGCAGCCCATTCTCCTTTGGTGTAGTGGACAACGGTGTCATGTCCTCCGATATATGCACCATCGTAAATCGAGATCTTTGCTGTGGAGACTCTGTGTCCATAGGACTCATCCTCGTAGCTTATGAGAATGTCCCATACACTGTTTGCGATGGAATCCTCTTTGGCATGTACGTACACCCGATGCAATCCTCGTAGGCCCACTGGCAGCACCTCCAATGATGTAGGAAGGCCGTGCGGCTTTTGGGGATGTTCCATGTAGGCGGATACTGCAGATCAACGATCCAATCTGGGCTCGGCTCCCTATCAACTTCTCCTTCGACTTGTCTTACGTAAAGCAAAAATTGGGGCTCGTGTGGCTCCTCCACGGCCCACTCCTTTGCTGATAGCAGGTTTATTTGCCCTCCCACTCGGTTAGGCGTTTCCGATACCCGTAAAACTTTGCCACCATTCGCACATGGTAGCGTGACTATTCTCTTGCGGCCATCTATGACCGCTCCGCATTTGCTCAAAAAGGTCATCCCCAAAATGAGATCCACTCCATCGATCTCGCAAATGGTGAAGTTCTCACGTCCCTCCCAACCCCCGAGCTGAAGAGGAACATCGAACGCCAACCTTTGTTGCCAGATGTGGTTCTCCTTTGGCAGAATGCACTTTAATAGAGACCCCCACATCACTTGTCGGAAGCCCCAGCTTCCGTGCCGTTGCCGGTGTCATGAAGGAGTGCGACGCTCTTGTGTCCACCAACAACGACACGTTAGTTCCGGAAATTATCCCACTCACGAACATTAACTGACTCCCTTTACGCAAGGGGCCAGTCTCCTGATACAACTCACAAGAGTAGTTGCCTACCTTGCAAGTGGCAACCACCACTTCCACCAAGCGGCTGATGGAATCTTCGGACAGCTCCGTGGTTGCCCGAGTCATGTTCAATTTTCGGGGTTTTGCGCACTTATTGGCCATGTGCCCGGGCTCCCCGCAATTTAAGCACACTCCATCGAATGTCGCCTTCTGTCCGCCATAAGCCGCCGCACCTGATTTTCCTTTCGGAGCACAGGGTGCCGCCTTGACGTGTGAAGGCCCTCCCTTCGATTTCTATGTGCCATTGTCGCCGCGTGGCCTATCCCACTTCTTTTCCGGTCGGAAGGAGTCACCCTCCCGCCGGATCTTCTTGTGGTTCAGCTCCGTACGGCCTTGTCTTTCACCCCTAGGGACATCCGAGAAACATTCAGCCCTTTCAATTGCCTCGTTGAAAGTCTTAGGTGGCTTCTCCTCCAACTTCCGCCCGGCCCATGGGGCCAGTCCCGCCACAAAGTTGAAGACCATTTCTGGTTCTACCATATCCAGGACTTCGAGCAACAACACATTGAAGGGTGCTTCAAGGGTGCTTCAGCCCCCGTACCTATTGTTGCCACTGCCCCCACCATAGGGGCAGCCCCTTTGTGTCCCGACCCCCTGCCCTCAAGGCAAAGGGCCGTGACATTCTATTAGTAAAGCCTATGCTACGTGGCTGTGTGATATCGTGGTTCACGGCCCACGGCTCCTACACTACCCACTACTGCTCCCGTGGTAGTGTAACCTTGTTCCGTCATTTGCTAAGTGCTGTGCACTTAGCCTTTTCTACCCGTGACTCTCGTTGCCCGGCCCTTGTAGATGTGTCATACTTAGCCGTTATCATTTATTCCCCCCCCCCTTTTTTGAAATTGTGTCCGCACAATTTCGTCAGTTCCTGTGTTTGTTGTGTCTCTTGGGGATGTAGGGCGGTGGCATGACTGTCTGCTGGTTAGGAAGTGCATCCCAGGATTGTGATGGTCGTGGTGGCAACTTCTTGTTTCTGTTGTCATCACTATCTGGTTGCTCCTGTGGTTCGTGAGTGGGCCAGCTTTCGTCATCAGGGTGTTTTGCTATTCCGTCCGTACGTACCATGTCGATTTTGGTGGTCAAGGTTTCTCGGTAGGTTTGTAGCTCCTCCTTGGTCTAGGGCACAATGTTTTTGGTCGTCCTGCTGCCCATTAACCAATTAACAGCTGGCGTCCCCGTTTCTCTGAAGGGGTGGTCTTTGTCCAGGACCAATGGTGAAAAGTGGTCTTTTGCCTGGCGCTATGCTTCAGCATAAAGTAGTCTGTTCGTATATGCTGAAGTGCCTGAGACTCTCTCTGGTGGCTGGAATTTGGGTAATTCCCAGTGAGTATCCTTGTCAATACTCTCATAGCGCTACCAGCTTCCCCTCATTGTGACGAACATCCGGTATAAGTAGCTGCCAATATAAAAAACTTGGGCAGCCCATTACAACGTCTACTGCCGGGGTAGGATTAATCTTCAATTGCCCCACTGCCCACATGTAAGCGACCAGCTCCTTGTATTCTAAGGGAGCCTGGCGCCAGAATTCAACCAATTCTGCCCCTGACCATGTCTCCTCCCTAGCTAGTGGTCTCATCCTGTATCTCAAAGGTATGAGAGTTTGATTGAGCAAATGTAATTGACCCAATGACCTGCAGGGGGTTAAGGCTTTGAATACCTTCTCTAGTACTTCTGGGATTTGGTGGGCTGGGACTATCTTCATTTTAAAGTATTCCTCTGAATACTTTAGCCACTCCCCATCCTGCTTGCATGGCATGATTTGGAAATCATCCACTGCTAGGTGGTGGTTGTGTTGTTGGTGGTGTTTTGTGCTGGTGTTGTTGTTGTTGATTGTATTGGTGCTTCCTGTTCATGGTCTTGCTCCTGTCGTCCTCATTCGTGAGCTCCTCTTGTTCTGGAATTGGTGGCAGGAATTCCTCGTGAATGTCTGTCACCAAATTCGCCAATTGACACTTCATTTGTTTTATCATTGCCCTGTTGAGTTTCTTCATTTCTAGCTCACTTCCTTCACTCAACCATACTCGGGCCAAGGCTGCATCCAGCTCTGCTTGCAGAGTCAGCTTCTCCAGCTGCTGCTTCCATTCCTGTTCGTTGTGTAAGGCAATTTCTCTCTATGTGTTAGCTGTGAATAGCCTATTTTCTGCATTTTCCCTTACTCTCAGCAGTACAGTATTGCATGAGAGCCACTTGGTTCCCTGTTCTTTGGCAGTCCTCAGCTGCCCATTGAGTGTATCCACCTGTCCCTTAAGTGTCTGCACTTGTCCTGTGAGTGTTTCCACCTCTGTCTCCGTTTTTCGAGATCGCTCTCTTTCTGCATCGAGGTTGGCTTGGACATTGCGTGTTTTGTCTCTCTGTCTTTGCCACCTCTGTTCCCACTCGTCTCGGCGTTCTATTAAAGTGTTGTATTGGCGAAGCAGGGTAGTCTTTTTATCCTCCAATGATGCGATTGTAACCTCGTGGTTACATACTGTTCTTGCTGTCGCCAATTCACTTTGGTGTTTTTCTTTGATGTGGTCCAAAATCATGCTAAGGTTCTCCGGGCTTATGTAATCCTTGGCCCTGTCCATGTAGGCCGTTACTTGACCCAACGCTTGTATTACCTGCAGAATTACATTCTGTGGCGTTTCTTCCAAACCTGTGTCCCATACTGTTGTATCCAGGACCTGTTGTGCGAGTAGTAATTCCAAATTGGAATTATTGTCTTGCTGCTGCTGACTTTGTGCCTCTTGTACCACCTGCTGTTGCTGCACCACTATGGCTTCCTCCTCTGTTCCTGGTTGAGTGGCCTCTGCAGGTGTTGTTTGCTGGATTTTGGTGTTAACATGGCCAATTTTCATGGGTGTTGCTTCATTGGTCTGCGGCTGGTCCCCTCATTCTGGCTGTTGATTCTCTCTTTCTCTCTGCAGTGTGGAATCAGCCGTTGAGTTGAAGATGTTTTCTGCCATTGCACTCGTGGTTGATTCGTTGATTTGGGCTCTTTTTGTAAGTCCGCCCTCTTCTTCCAATTGTTGTCTTTCTTCCTCTTGACCTGCTGCCGTCTTGCTTCCTTCCTCCTCCATCGTGTCTGCCCGCTGCATGATTCCCAACATTGTTTGCTCTTCGGGTGTCTAATGTACAGTGTGTCAAATCATTTGGAGTAACAGGGGAGTAACCATGGTAACCATTACTTCCTTCTTCTTCTTTGTCAACCTGGTTAATTCTTGGGTCAACTTCTTCAATAAGAAGCCTGCCCAATTCACGATTTGCCCATTAACTCCTTAGTGCAATAGCTGTGGTTTTGCCTGAGGCAAAGCAACGTGCTAAGTACCGGGGCTATCTTCTTAAAGCTGGGGTTTTTGCTATGACTGCATGTGTAGCCCTGATTGGCTTGGTTGAGATTCTCAAACAGGTCCGCAAGTATAAACCTTGGTGGTTTGCCGCTGTGCGCTGGTACGTCCAGACTGGGAAGGTGAAACACTTCCGCCAAGTACTTCTCCGTCAATAGAAAATGTGTGTCACAGACGTTTGTGCTTCGAGTACTGGTGTTGTAGTTCTCCAAGAACTCCCTGCATAGCTCGTCGTGCTTAAGGTTCCAGTGCAGCGTGGTGACGAAGTACCGCAGGCCAAGACTGTCCTATCTCTGTGTCCTGCTCGATTTTCCGCAACGCCGGGCTGATTTTGAAATTCACTTGCGCATAAGAACTTGGTATCTTCCGCTTGGTGCCTGCCATTTCCCTTAGTTTTGCTGTTGCTGTAAGGAATTGGAGCACAAATTCCTGTATCAAGAGTAGTATGAAGCACACTGGAAGTTGTGTAGACGACAATTTCCAGTTTGCGGAAGAGAAGGTGTGGGGTTCGTTTCTGGGTTTAAGTAGGGGTTCTCCTCTGTGGGCTTCCACTCTAACTTCTCTCGAGGTTCTCGTGGAGGTAATTTGGTCCTGCTGTCCGCCTAGATTTAAAGCGTAGTTAGCTTTAATTGTTGGGCCCGTGTTTACCAAGAAGCATTTAGCTTACACTGCTGTGAGTTTCACTGATAGTTACATGGCCAGATGCACAAGGGGTTACATGCGAGTGAGTTACACTACTAAGAGTCACATTACTAAGAGTCGCACTACTAAGAGTCACACTCCTAAGAGTTACACTGCTAAGAGTTACACTGATGGATTGGGTGGCATTTCTGGTAACGGTTTTGAGTAGACCTCATCCATTTTCTGCCTGATTTTCTTCCGTTGGTGTTTTCTTCGTGGTTTGTCTTGGATTGGACTAATGGTTGTTGATGATTGTCCATCCATTTTGGTATGTGGTCTGTTTTTAGATGAGCGGCGTGTGCGCAGTACTTGCAAATTGGTTTAATGGCTTTGCCCTTATCGTCCGCCGTCTTTTGGCAATCCATTGGATTGCGCCGTCGTTCTTTCTCCGTGTTATGATCCATGGTTAGTGGTGTATGATTACCACGGTCGGTGGGGTCATCTGGAGCGTACATCTCGGAGTTTAACACAAGCAATGACTCGTTGGCTACTTCGTATTCGTTCACGGTTCTGTAGGGCATATGTGCTGGCCACGGTTCACCATACGGTATACGGGGTGGTAGTGCTGACCTCCAAATGAATGGTGGTCTAAACGTAGCGGTGCCCTGAACTCGTATAGCCACCTATCTTAGTACATGCCGATTCACCGTCTCGTGATGAATGTAGTATGCACTGGCGGTTTCACGCTCCTCATCTGCGGTTTGGTCTTCCTCGTTGGCGTATAAGTCATGTATAAGTGCTCTGTCATGTATCCCTTTATAGCCTTTTAACTTGTTAATATTTATTCGTCCCACGAATTCTTGTTCCAAGGTCTACAAATCGACAGTTCCATTGTCATGTACCCTTTTGATTTGAAATGGTCCCATCCATGGCATTTTCAATTTTCCTCCCAGTTTGATTTTCTTGATTTTTGGTAACCACAAAATAATTTCCCCGTCCTGGAAAGATTTTTCTTCGCTGTTCTTGAATTCGTGCCAAGTTATCTGCAGCGTCTGCCCGAACTTCTTCCAGATGAAATAACTCATGTTCCCTGACTCGTAGAGATTCTTCTAAACCCCATCGTTCATGAGTTCCGGTTCGTAGTGTGGGTATCATGCATTCAATGGGTAATAGTGCCTCTGCTCCATACACAAGTTGAAATGGTGTATGTTTCGTGGTCACCTTGTATGATGTCCTGAATGCCCATAGTGTTGTGTTCATTTTGGTGTCCGATTGGCATTTACTATCTTGGTTAAGATAGTGCATAAATATCTTGTTGGTAGATTCGGCTTGTCCATTTCCTTGGGGATAGTAAGCAGTGCTCTTGTGATGTACAATCATGCACTCCTCCGTCAAGCATTTTATGGCATCATTTATAAAATGTGATCCCTGATCACTGACGAATTCCAGTGGACAACCAAATCGTGTGATGATGTTTTCATATAAGAATTTGGCTGTCGACATGACAGTGTTGTCTCTTAGTGCCTTGGCCTCTACCCATTTGGTAGTGTAGTGCTGTGAGGATGTATTGGTTCTGTGTGTACCTTGCTGGAGGTTTAATGGGTCCCACGAAGTCTAGTCCCCAACGTTGAAATGGTTCTATTGGTAGTATTAGGTGCATAGTACCCTTCCCAGTTCGTTCTACTGGTCCCATCCTCTGGCAAACATCACATTGTTGACAGTGTTCATAAGTGTCTCCAAATACAGTAGGCCACCAGTAACGTGCTAATAATATCTTCTTTGCTCTCAGGTCAGAACTGAAGTGTCCTCCTGCAATTCCTTCATGTAGCTCTTGCATCACTGTTTTGGCTTGTTCTTTGTTCACACATCTTCTCATTATGGAGTCAATTCCTCTTTTGTACAGAATTCCCTTGATCACTGTGTATGGCTTACTTTTCATTGAAAGCTTTCTCCTGTCATCTTTGGTATATGTTCAGATAGTATTTGATTGGCCATTGCCAATCGTCCGGATCTTGATCTTTCTTCTTCTGGATCTGGCTCTTCCTCAATAATAGGTCCTTCATCAAGAGGTTCATCTTCATCTGATGAGTCCTCTTCTTCATCAGTGTCATCCATGAGCTTAAGAGAATCTGGGAGGTCATAGTCTCATTGAAACACTCCCAGAGCGTCTAGAGGGTCTACCTCTGCTTCTTGGGCTTTTGGTTGAACGGCAAACAGAAATGCATCGGGAAGTTGATCCTTTACTCCTGTTGCTGGTTCTCCTGTAGGAATTCTTGACAGATGATCTGCTGTAACATATAATCTTCCTGGTTTATGAACAACTTCAAAATCATACTCATGAAGAAGTAATAACCATCGAGCAACCCTGCCACTAGCTAGTGGTCGATTTGCTAAATGAACTAGAGTCTGATGATCAACAATAAACTTAAAGTGATTGCCAAGTAAATAATGCCGAAACTTTTGAACAGCATAAATCATTGCCAATGCTTCCCTTTCCGTGGTGCTATAGTTCTTCTCAACTGCTGTCCGCAATCTGCTTGCATAATAGATTGGTGAATCTATTGTGTCTGTCACATTCTGGGCCATAACTGCCCCCAAAGCAATGCCTGATGCATCACTGTGTACATGAAATGGTAAATCCCATCTTGGATTTATTAGAATTGGGGTTGTTGTGAGTGCCCTTTTTAGTGAATCAAATGATTCCTGGCAAGCTGGAGACCATCGGTATTCAGCATCTTTCTTCAGCAGTCTATAGACTGGTGCCGCTCTGTGAGCATATTTGGCCATGTACCCTCTGTAATAGCTCGTCTGTCCCGGAAATCTCTTGAGTTTCTTGGGATTTTCTGGTGGTGGTATTTTCTGGATAACATCCACCTTCTTTGGATCCACCAGAATTCCCTGTTGGCACACAATGTGTCCCAACAGTAATCCTGAATTCACACAAAATGTACATTTTTCCGGATTGAGACTTACTCCATTGTCTCTGCAAGCTGAGGCAAAGTTTTAACTGTGCCAAGTGTTTGGATTTTTGTCCAAAGACACTGAAATCATCCAAAAATACCTGCATAAAATCATTGAGATAACTCTTGAATATCTCAGATACTGCTCGTTGAAACATGGCTGGTGCTTTGCAAAGTCCAAATGGCATGACTTTGTAAGCATAAACTCCCCATTCAGTGATGAATGCGGTCTTTTCTCGGTCGTCTTCTGCCATTTGCACCTGGTTGTACCCACTGAACCCATCCACGAATGAATACATCTCATGTCCTGCCACTGTGTCCTACACTATCTCTGTGAAAGGTAGTGGAAATGGGTCTTTCTTGGTTCCTGCATTCAATTTGCGGTAGTCCACACATACCCGTAATTTTCCATTCTTCTTGGGTACTATCACAATGGGTGATAACCATTGTGGTGTCTCTACGAGATTAGCTATTTCATGAGCATGAGCGGCATGAGCGGAGTAGTAAGACAATTGGTTTTCATGAGCAGAAGTACAAATTAGGGAAATAAAAAACATTAAAAACATTATTTTAATAGAATGTGTTAGAAAAAAAAAAACCAATATAATATTCATTGTTTGTACCCCTTTGACATTAGATCCTTGAGCTGGGCCTTCAGCTCGACCAACTCTCTGTGGCTCAAAGCTGCTCGACAAGCTGAAGGTCTCTAATATTAACAAGGCTCTGTTTGACATTGTTGAGTCAATCTCTATCCAACCCGCTCCCAGGCAGGTGGGCCATGTCGAGTGGATGCAGGAAATCGACAATAAACTTGATGCTCACTCCATCTCCATCAGAACCGACCTACGTAACGACATCGATGATATGGAGCACAGACTGTCTGCATTAGTCAACAACCAGCAACTTGCCTATCATGAGTACATGATATCTCTGCATAAATCCATAACGGATAACCTCGGCCATAATCTGGCGAATTTTTATCATCATGTGGATCTCGTCTTTGCTAATCTCCCTAAGCTTCCAGGGCCGGGATCCTCGGATTCTACTCTACCAAGGTCCAAGTGCAGGGTCCCCACAGCCTAGCCCCAACATAGTATTCAAGACGTTCTACCATACTGCTCCAGAGTTCACTGGTCTGCTACCTGCACAACCATCTGCCCCTTTGGGCACTGGATCGGTTCGCATCTAGGAGCATGTTGACGAATCAACCCTGCCAACCACGGCACCTACATAGCCCTCCGACTCTCTCCTCACAGGTGTAACCAAGCATCCACATGCGTAGTCACAACGGTCTCCATCGTGCCCTCAACATTAGCTTCTTTTCTGCTAGAGTAGTTTGCTATCTAGTCTTGTTGGTATCGCTCTGCCCACCCTCAGTTGTATCGAGTTGGGTCATAGTTTTTTCAAACCCAGCCGCTGCTTTCAAATCCTATATCACTTTATCGCTCGGGTCACACCCCACTCCTCCTCCTCACACTTCTCCCTCTCTCGCTTCATCTTGCACTTCTAATCCTAACGGCTACATATCCATTAACATTACCCCTCCCTACTCATGTCTGCTATGGTTCACCACTCTGCCAGCATACGTGACATATCCCGTCATTTCCTACCAACCCCTGCCCCAATCATATTATCCCCAATCATATTCATCGCCCAATATACATCCCTGTTACCCATACTTTTCATCCTCAGCTCCTCACCCCCATGTCCACCACACGAGTCATCCCCCCCCACACAAGTAGCAGCCAGACCCTGAGTCACAGCTGCAACCCTCTTCACAGACCAGTGAGATAAAGTCGATGCATTCTCAAGTGCAAGCACAACAGGGCCGGCCAACAGAGCAACAACAGGGGGAAATAGGACTCAAGACGTCAAATTTTTTATGGCCGAATGTCCCCTGGATAGCAGCCCTATACCCACCCTTTGGCTCAAGATGCAGGACTTCCTTCACTCAAACTTACCTCATTATTCCATCCTCCCCCATGTGACAACCACTTGGGGCTCTTACATTGAGGAGTTCCTTAGGCTCAACTCTAAACTTAGCCCATCTACTCAAATTCTAGCATTAATGGAGGAGAAAGAGGTTCGACAGTCAGCTATACCTCAAGATGGTATATGGGTCCAGCAGGCTAGATCCGGTGATGATAAGCTTCCACCAGCCCCCTTTTGGGCCCAAGTAACGGGGGAGCCATTTTCCCAACAGGGCTTGGATTTGAGATTGTGGGTCTAGCACGCCGAGGCCTACCTTTTTTTTTTGGGTAAGCTGATTTGATGCCATGACACCTGAGGCCTTTTATTTTGCGAGGCGTCCTTGGCTCCCCAAATGAAGTTTCTGATACATTTTTTGACCTCTTGAATGAGTCTTGAACTAGTGCTCCAAGTAGAGGCAAAGAACCAGATACCAGCCATCAAGATTTGATTTGCCACCAAAGCCCTATCAATGATTGAGAGATAACAAGAACCCCAGTAGGCTAGTTGTCTTTTGACAATAGTTGGGCCTATTCTTTGATCTTCCGAGAGGTTGATACCTAGAGGTTTACTATTTCATGAGCCGGAAACCATGAGCCATGATCCATGAGCCGCATGAGCGGTGAGCCAAAGTGTAAGACAATAGGTTTTCATGAGCGGAATTCTCCAGATTTGGAAATGTGGCAGAATTTTAAAAATAAAATAAATAATTATTGGTTTTTTATTTGACACTGAATATTTAAGAATTTCCAGATTCTGTAATGCAAGGAATATATGTCCTGAGTAAGCATTGCACTCATGCTTACGTAATTGTGCTCATGGAAAGAAATTGCGGTGCTTGGAAAATTGGAGTATGGCACAGCAAAAGACGATGTATGTTGATGGAAATTAACAATTCCTCTGTTTTATTTGCCCAAACATGCGAATGAAGGTGACCCATGTCTCTAGATTATATGATTCCTATGCAACATTCGACTACTCGTTGGTTGGACAATTGGCAATCTTCCTGCATTCTGCGGGAAAAGTCTGCGACCAGACTGGAAAATGCGGCGCCAAATTCTAGTTCGCACGTGCAAGACTATTTCTGATTGTTGTATTCTTGGCAAAAGTCGGCTATAAGATTGGGAAATGCGACGCCGCATTTCCTACAAATGGTCAACTGACGTATGCAGTGTGGGGGAGGGAAAAAAATGACCACAAAAAAACCGTTGGAGCCTCTGGTGTTGCTTGTATGTCGTACTTGGGCTTTCCAAAGACACAAGTCATAATGTCATGCCTGCAAAACCAGGAGACGGTTGTTGCTCTACAAATTTCGCACAAACAAATCTTTCCATGAAACAAGGTGCATGGACTGCCCCGACTGGGTTCCTCCTCATCATCTCACCACACCGTTGTCGTGTATCCACTCGAATTGCAGAACACCTGCCTCGATATGCCGGCAGTGTGTGAGCAATTCTCCACTGTGACACAGACACTGTCGTGTCCACAATGGGTTGCCTATACTGCATGACTGCAGCCGGAATTTGGGGTAGGTATGGCAACAGATTCTCTGCCACCAAATCCCCATTGCTTGAAGGCGAATATGGTGATCTTGAAACTATTGGGCTTGCAATGCTGGAAGACACATTGTGCGGCAACATGACAGGACCTCGAGGCCCAGTGCGAATGTTCACGTCCGAACGCCAGGAATCCTCTTCGCAGCCGGGTTCCTCTTCAATTCTTCACCTCACAGGCCGAGTACGGACGTCCCCCTCTAGGTGTTGACCTCTGCGGTGCAAAGGCATCCCTTTGATCTTCTCTTGCAATGCCGTTGCTCATTTCATAGGATTGTTTGACATCTTCGCCGTTCGTACCAACATTTCCTCCATATCCGGCCCAAAGCCCCATTGTTTCCCGCTCAGGAATTAGTAGTATCTGGCTTGCTGGATGATGGATCTGTCGATGTCCTCCGTTGTGGCCGTGAGGATGTCGACCAAATGTGCGGCAGAAGACGCTTATCAGGAGGAATGGACAGATTAAGCCATATTCGTGGTCACATTCCATTTTCCCCTCACCATTTTTTGTGCACTTGCAGGAACTTTGTTTGGATTCGGACACGGACATGCCCTAAATTTTGTCTTCGTCAAGTAAAAGTCCAGCATCATACCTGCCGCATGTAATATCCAAATTGTCCAATCGGTAATGCCACTACGCCAACCAACTGTGCATGGCTCCTATATCGTCTTCCTCCATTGCACCTGACGTTTTCCACCAAGCCCGGATGCATACAACAGATCGCGGTATTTATGACTGCCATATAGGACTACCCTGCAGTTATAAACGGTACATATGACTATCATGACTGTAAGTTGTCGAACCGCGTGAATAGAATGACTACAGAATGGTTCAGTCAGGATGACTACAGTCAAGTGAACCAAGTGATATCTCTCACTGCAGTCATATATACCATATTGCAGTAATATATATATCTTTATCTGATAACTCTGCTGCGCTACGTGGCGAGGCGCACCTACTTAAAAAAAATAAAAATATTACACGTCGTGTCGTGCCGTGTTGCGCCACATGGCATGACGCATTTTTATAATTAAAAAAAACCACGTGGCATCCCATCTAGGGTGCCACGTGCTATCCTTGACTCGCCTACTAACCCTAGGGCCATCCTATCCATTTGATTATACTTGGAGAAGTTCGAACCCGCAACCTCTTTGCTAGAAGACTTAACTACATGCTAATCAATACACCCATTACTTATGCATGTGACCATATGGAGTTTTAATTGTATATAACAATATATTAAATACACATCAAATGACAAAATCCCCAGTAGTCCTCATGACTATGTAACCTCATCCATGTACATTGTAGTCATGCAAATGACTACGAGTGGTGAGCTAGATCTGGTCGATTGCCGTTGACGAGCCTCCGCCCATTCCGAAGCCATGTAGTCATACACACGACTGCGGGGGGTCAATTTCATGCAAAAACATGGTGCAGTCATGGTCAAAGTTAGGAAAACCATGACTACCGGGGGTTGGCAGTGATAAATACCGCGATCTGTTGTAGTGATACAAACCCTGTCTCTGCGTCATCCAATGTGGGAGCATTCTTCCAGGCGATACATAAATAATGGTGGTCAGCTTGGAATGCTGAAGCAACAAATTTTGTTGTGTAGTGAGATGCTCGTTTATGCCCTCCCACAGATGCATCTCCGATTGTGTGTCCTCCCCTTTCATCTCACAAATTGTAATGGTCATGAGCCTTTTCGAGTGATGGTCGTTTACATGCGCACCCATCGTAAGTACCTATTCATGGTTTGTAATTCGCTTGAAGTGGTCAAACATCACCCAAGCATTTGACAAGTCCTCATTTGTTATTCGGCGTACCAAGTCCACTCCACTCCCAGGCCCACATGTTGACATCTTGAAAATGAAACAAGTTCCTTGCCCTGGAAACCTGCTGCCTGAATGTAGTCATATCCACACCATTGTTTCACCTCCAGAATGGAGTGCATGTCCGACCAGGCCGGCTGAATTTTTGCTTGCAAGATACAATGTGATTCCTGACATTGGGGCTGCAAACATGAGAGACGGACTCCAAGAGGTCCACCATTTCAGTCTCGTCCAAGGGCACTCGATCTTTCCCATCTTCCGACATAATTCTTCCCAGAATAATCTTGTGGGCTGCTAGTAGCCGAATCTGTTTTGGTCTCACTCTGGGCCTCAATTTCACCTCTTCTTTTATGGTGTCATGTGCTTTCTGCACAGCTTCCCTCGTGTTTCTTCTAGTCACCAAGGTATGGCAATGGACCCCAACGTGTATGCAAGCTCTTGTCAAGTCAGGGAACCTAATCTGCGATTGATCTCTTCTTTAGCCGCACCTGTATCCACATGCGATCTTTACGAGGTCCTCCTTGCAACAATATGATCTCATTCTACTTTGGGCTAGTTGGTTTTCACACTTTTCAGGCTTGGTGCTTCTAAAACAAAAAACGATCAACAGATGAAACAAGCTGCTAACACCGCGTCGGTTAATCAGGGCCCGCCATGTGGCGCTCCCGCCTCCATCGATCCCCCTCCATTGAACGGGGGGGGGGGGGGGGGGGGGGCACGTGTCCATCCAGATGCTCGGGATGAGGGGGGATCCAGCAGTTCAAGGGCAGGAGGATCGACGGCGGGGGACGGGCACGTGGCGTGGCTGGGGGGGGGATGAATGGATCAGTCCATGCAGGCGAAGGGGATTGCCGTTCGGGGGAGCGGACGCAGGGGATCCCACCATGTGGGCAGGCGGATCGGCGGCGGGGGGAGCGCCACGTGGTGGGTGATCGCGCGGTGGTGAGGGGGGCACGGAGGGGGGATCGCCACATGACGCTCGATTGGGGCAGGAGGGCGGAGGAGGGGGGTGGGGGGGGGGGGGGGGGTGGATTTGACATGGTCCCCCCAGCCCCTCGGAGGCTGCCAGATGGGGCGTTCCCAGCGGGGTCAGTCAGGCCGTACTTGTCAGCGCCATCAAATCAAGCCACATCCATATTGGGACCGGAGAAGAACATACCACACCCGTCCAGCTAGCAGGATTTGACCCCAGAATTTTCTTGGTGGCATTGAGTGCACTATCCAATTGAGCTACTGACTGTTGGTAACATTTTTGGAAGGGACCTCCATTGAGCGGCCTTTAATCCTTTCTATTGGATATGCGCACACTCGACACAAAGAAAGGACCATCTGTGCAACATGGTATCCATGATTTGAACCCAGAGCCATATCGATGGTACTCAGTCCTCTATCCTACAGTCTACCATCTAGAAGTAGCGTGCTCTGAAAACCCCTCAAAATATAATGCTGAGAATATGTAGAGCAGTTTCATTCGGGCCCTGATTCTAGAGTGGTCCAGGAATTACTCTCGCCCAGGAATTAGAGTGGGGCGCCTATGTAGGAAGGCCACGTGTATTAAGGAATGAGATGAGGGGGTCCAAAAAAAAAGGGAGGAATTGGCTAAATTTAGAATAGGGAGTCTTGTAGGGTTGAGAATATGCTGAGAATATGTCAAGATTGTTGTTAATCATTTTTTTCATCGTCACTTCCCAGGAAATAGGCGCCTTTTTCTGCTTGTAACATTCCCCGGAGCCCACTCGACGAAACAAGTCGAGTGGTTGGATTTGAGCCCAGGACCTCTTGCGGAGGTACCGGGGGGCCCAAGATTGTGGCGCGTGCCGTGATCGCGGTCACAGACGTGTTCACACAACTAAACTCGACCCGTCTGGACTCTCAACCCCAACCACATTTACACCGCCAGACTGCACCCACCTCTCCTCCACGTGGCAAGCATGTATTGCAAGTGACTTATGTGCGAGTGGATAAAACACAACACCTACTTTTTAGGGTTGACTTCCTCACACTCGTCCATCGAAACAGATGGATGAGTGCAGATGACATCCATCAATACCTCCGTCCACCGACCCATAGAGTGACAGCTGAAGACATCCATCCGAAGCAAGTAATTCGTGTTTTGTCGACTCGTGTATTCTCTATATATTTCTTATTTTATTTTATTTTATTCCCTACATCTCTTTTCTGTTTTTTTTGAATTGCCAGCCAATTTTGCCAGAACATTCCTATCCTCCGCCGGATGCCGTCCATCTGTGACAGCGAAATTCGGAGCTCGCCACGTGGCAACCCCTGCTCGCTCAACATCTTACGACGGTACCTTGTACGGCTGGCCCCGCCGGACATCCGTGTCCGTCCATCTCGAGCCGTCCGTCCACACCCTTTGGCTCTGTTTGGACTACTTGTTGGCCGTTACCATCCGGGGCTGCATATTCTGCAGGTTTAGGGCTCAATTATGTGGCAGTATCGGCCTTCCAAACCCCACTGCCGATTCAGCAACGTAAAGCACTGCGGCTGATTTCTCTTTGCAAATATCTGCTCGTTATAAAGTGTAACATCTAGCCACATGTCGCAGGTGTGCATTACACGCACGTGTAATGCACATCTGCGATATTTCTTTATCTTTATATCCAAAATCTTTTCCAGGTTCACCACCTGCCACGGGCAAAAAGATAATAAATGATGGAAAGAAAAAGAAATCAGCCTTGGTCTTTACGCAGGGTAATGCCCCATGTGTCGGGCATTACGGGATTTAAGGGCCTGACGTCGACAGTGGACGGATTTTCGGGCCTTCCCCTCGGGCTACCGCCCTCGGCGTCAGGCCCTTAAATCCGGTAATGCCCTCCACTCAGGGCATTACCCTATACGTAATCTGCCAGGATGGCAGATTCTGCACGTGTACGGATTCGTATGTGCACAGAATATGCAGCCCCATATGGTAACGCCAGGGAGCGGGCCGGGTCTGCCGATTCTGTAATCCCGCTCGGACCCAGGCTCGCCCTTGGAGCACCCCCAACGCAGGTACGCCATGCCATTTCCAACGCCATTTTCGCATGGCGTTTCCTGGATTGGATCGTGCCCCAACGTACCCTGCCAACACTATGTTTGGCGCAGAGGGACCTACGCCAAGGGCAGGGGGTACGCCATATTTTCCATCTTTGGCGCACCTCGCCAAGCTTTTGCAAAGCGCACTTGTGCACGCCCGCAAAGGGAGCAAATCTGGTGCGTGCACATCGCGCAAAGTTATGAGGAACATGCGCTCTTGCTTTTGGGGATATGAAGAACAGGTGTGGGGCAGCCTAGAGCCACCACGTGGCTTCAGTAGGCTCGCCAGCCCACCTTGGGGCTGGATTTGACGTGACCCCGGTGGATGTCCTTCCGCCAAACTCCATGCCATGAGCCAAACCCCACGCCAAAGCTCTACGCCATGAGCACCTTGGTGGGGCCCGATGGCGTTCACCATTGGAGATGCTCTTAGGGCCTCGCGGGATGCTAGAATCGGCCGACCACGGCCCACTCTCTAGTACGAAGTGCGCCCTGGCCACCGTCGCATGGATCGGTCGGCCGACCCCCTTTCTCCATTTGCCGACCCCTATTCCGAAGCGGAATACCCATCCCTGCTGTATATTGTTAGGAATCTGTTCTAGTCTACCGGTTGCTGGCAGTACCGACTGACAGCTGTCTTAAAGCTCGTGCGAGGGACTGCAGAGTGCGTAACTTGCGCTCACTAGAGCCAGTATGCCCTGTCAGCGCACGACCCCCGCCCTCCGATACCCGTCCAGCCCTATTCTCAGAAACTCTGAAATACAAGTATGTTTCCACATTTTTATTGTAATATATATATTTAAAGGGAAACACCTGGGAGGGACAGCTCACATATCACGCCCCTTAATAGTGAGAGGAGAAAATAACCTCTTTCACAGTAACCGGCCGTGAGGGGTGGAATGGGGCACCACCCAGGAACCATACCACACCCATGAGTAGCAAGATTTGACCCCAGAATCGTCCTCTGTATATTCGTATATTCCCAAGATGTAGGTGAGTGGAAAACACCCATGCGGTCGATTTGGATTTCGTAGGGACCAAAGTAATTTGGAAATAAAAAAGCTCCACAGAAGTTTTTAGAGACTCAGGAAAGTTGCAGTGACAGCTTCGATGGAAGATGAATGAGAATTGGATAAGGGGATAGGAGAATGGATGAGTAACTGAAGGATGAAGATTGGGGTGGATGGCGAGTGTTATCTATTTTTAATACGTAGAGTATAATATGAAGCGTTGTCAGGTAGGGGGGAGTGGGCATGCCATGTCGAGGTATGGACTAGGTAGCATTCGAGAGGAGCCCATGCTACCGGATATAGCAGGGAGCCAGGACCTACCGAGCCGCGTTAGCGGCGAGATGTCATGGCGACCTGCTATACCCGTTAGCTGGCGCTCCTATCGAGCGCTACCGGACATAACCAGGTTTTTAGGGCAGCGAGCCAAGTCAGTCTACCCTTGTACGTACCTACCACCACTGGATATAGCAGGGAGCCAGGACCTACCGAGCCGCGTAGGTAGTTAAAATCTAGTAGGTCGTAGAATACCACATACAGCACCCCTCCTCAAATCCAGCAGAAACACGCCACGTCAGCGAGTCTGCTCTAAAAACCGGTTATGGGACAAATATGTGCTACTCGTGGCCTTTACAGATTTATGACTTACATTATCTGTCAATTGGCGGAAAATTTGTGAAGAATCCGGGTTCGAACTCGAGGTCGGGTGCAAGAAAGTGAAAAAATGGGAGAGAGCATTCGCTTGGGAAAGAAAGAGAGAACACGTGGCAGGCATAGTTAGGGTAGAGGGGGGGAGAGTGAGGAGATAGGCTGAGAGTGGAGAGATCGCATCGAAGACGTGGAGAGCTCGACCGTCTTCTCTTCTCGTCTCGTCTCGTCTCGCGATCTGTTGAGGAGACTAAATGCAGAACTGTAACTTGGAGAGGTTGAAGGATCGTGAGTCGTGAAGAGGGAGGAAGGGAGGGAGGGGCTAGTATCAGGTCAAGTGAGTTTGACCCGGGGGAGGTGGTGCTTGAGAAAAGGCTGGGAGGAGTGGTAAGGGTTTGTAGTTTGGGAGCTGGTTATGTGCTGGCCGATGTTAAGAGGATCGGGAGCCGAGACTGTCCGTCGTTCGATGGCTGGAAGGGAAGGCACCAGGTACGTATGGTGATGATGATGCAGGATTAGAGCTGCATGAAGTGGTCAGGAAGAGTTCGTCTGTGGTTGGTCCGTTTATGGCGAGGACGGCCAGGTTTTGGATGGTGATGGAGAGATGTTTTACAGTTTAGCATCGTGAGTTTAGGACGAGATATTTCCAGCTGCGTCCTAGGAGAGAAGAGGATCTACATCTGTTGGGAGAGCGCGGGAGTGGGCATGCGGTTGAAGGCGACTGTAAGAATCGATAGAATCGATTTTATAGTGGCCAGATCTTGCGGCGGGATAGAGAAGAGACCAGAAGTCGAGCTGCAGGTCAGGTCTGAGATCAAAGGCAAGGAGGTGGGAGGAAACGCGATAAGGAGGTGTCTCTCTCGTCGGTTGTATAGTCTTTGTAGGGCCGTCTCTCTATTTCTCAATGTCCTCGCATAGTTTGAACAAGAAAATGAAACTTGGTGGTGTTGGATTTGAGAGCCTGGAAAGCGGTTGGAGGTGCTTGTCGGTCATGGAAGAGTCTTTGCAGTAAAGTACATTTGTTGGAGCCGGAATATACTGTTCTCCCTCTTCAGCGGTTCTCTTCAAGTATCAAGAGACGAGGCTTACCAGTGAGTATGTACCTGTAGGTCTGGTTACTCCTCGATCAGCATTCTACGGACCGTAAGTAAGGTTATCCATGATGAAATAAAAGTGGCGCTGCTGAAGACTGTGTTACAGAGTGGAAAACAGGGAGGTTGGAAAATCCTCTCGCTGGAGTTTCTAGTTAAAACGAAACTATGTCAAGTCAAAAGCAATCCTTGATGCCCCTCAAGAGCTTGATCAGGGAGTTTCAAGAGATGAAAGGCGGGATAGGGAGCATTTCTCGAAGGAGTTTTGAGATGAAGTTTCCTAACCATCACAGAGGGCGCTCGAGCAGCATGGTACTCGATGAAACGCTCCTGAAGGCAGATACTCAACCACAGAGCTGTTGGGCTAATATGCCCCCGGAGCTTCTCAGAGATGTAATTCAACGGGTGGAATGCAGCGAGAGTGTTTGGCCTATCCGGAAGCATGTGGTCGCTTGCGCGGCTGTTTGCAGCACTTGGAGAGAGATCACCAAGGAGCTTGTCAGGACCCCTGAACAAACGGGAAAATTGACATTTCCCATCTCCTTAAAACAGGTAAGAGTTACCTTTTTTTTCTCCCAACAAATAGGCTATGATGTATATTTGGCAGGTGGATGTCTAAAGTAGGATTCTCTTTCTTCTATCTAGGTAGGTGGGTACTCCCTGCTTGTGCAGAGGCTCTCGTCGGCATGATCGCGCTGTTAAATAACTGCAGTATTGTTTTGGTCTTAGCTTTATAGTTAGGGGATATGCAATGCTGACCTTCTACCATTGCAGCCTGAGATATGTTAGATCTCTGGAAAGATAGAGGTATAGTGTAAAGCCAATTTACAGGGGTGTTTTACTGTACGGTGGACTGAAAGGTGTTGCTGATGCCGTTAAACTGCTTTTGTACAAGAACTGAGGTCCAGAACTCATTCCAATAGTGGCTTCGGACTTTAGTTTATAACGTCGTTGCTCAAGGAGAGGGGAAGAGCTGACTTTGCCACATTCCGGTGACTTCCTGAAGCTAGACTGAGTTCAACGCATGGGTGGTATGAGGGCTGCTTGCTGGTAATAGGACACCCAAGCTTGAGTTGCTGAGATTAGTAATGTATTGTGATTAATGGAATAGTACCACTGAATAGAATGTTGTCGGATGCTGGCAATCTGGGTTGCAGCCAGGGCCTCGGGACAACACTGTGCAGTGCTTTATAAAGCGTGATAGAACAACTTCCACTTATCAGCTCTTCCTGGGGTTGCCACCTAGTAAGTCCCTGCCTCCTTCTTTGTGGATGTCTCGGGTGGCTGTCCAATAGATTTGTCATTCTGCATGGCCATCTATGTGTGTGCCTTTTTTTCTAACATGGGCGGTTCCTGTTATGTAGCTTATGTTATGTCATGAGTCTCCCTCCAATTGCTTTGCCACCAGGCTTCAGTTCCCTCCATTTTTGCAACTTTCCCTCTTTGACTTGACATTTACATACATTCACAGAGAGTCTCCAGCCTTTGAAGCAGGATGTGCTAGATGGATTCCACTTGTGATTGGTATGTGGATGGCCGTAGTAGCCATTCCTTAGCTGCTTGCCATGGAACTTGTACCCTAATATGGTGGGGATCCTCGCAGTTTGGAGTTCCATTGGGGAGCCATTTGCTAGTCTTAGATGTGTAAGCAGTCGCACTGCAAGGTTGTCGTGCTCAAGTACAGCAAGTGTGTTACTGGGAAATGCCAGCTATTGAGCATTGTAATTGTCAAAAAGTCTTTGGTAGCAGTGTCAAGTGGTGCTTGAGACGGTTTGAGGGGGGGCATCTGAAACAAGATTGCTTTGGCAGTGTACGATCATTGGAGTGAAAGAGATAAGAATAAAGGTGCTTGGTATGTGTTGTGTGCAGGATGGTTGTGCAAGTGTTTTAGTAAATTGGCAGGGCACTGTGCCCTCTTTTGTGTTTGGTTATCGTAGGTTATATATATTTTTGATATTGTCTTCCTTGTATGAAATCTGTGCAGCCCTAGTTGAAAATGGGAAGTTCTTGTTGGCTGCACGAAAGTTTCGGCGGGCCACCAGCACTGACTACATTATTTCCCTTAATGCGGAAGACATGTCACGAGGGAGCAGTACATATGTGGGAAAACTGCGGTAAGTTAGACCCTTGCTCTCTCTCTCTCTCTTTCTCTGTCCCTTGTATGGTGGTAATGACAAGAAATTCTGGTTGGCCCTTCAACGTTTGTACAAGCCTAAAAACGGTCAGCAAGTACAAGCGCTAAAGACTACTAAAGGTGCAGTGGTGACTTTATCGGTTGACATTGTCAAAACCTTTGAAAATCACTACAGTATCCTTGGCAGAACTTCTAGGTCTAACAGTGAGGGGTCTTCTGCTGAATGGAGGGACACAGTTGGAAAAACTGTTACTATGATTCAAAACAGCCCTGATGAACTGGAGTATATTTCAATGGCTTATAATGCCCCCATTAGTTCTTCTGAGATTGTGGAAGCAATTGAACATTTAAATGGATATAAAGCTGGTGGACCTGATGGTATTGTCAACGAGCTTATCAAGCACGGTGGCGATCCCATGATAGAGGCCCTAGTTCTCCTCTTTAACCTTATCTGGAAGACTGAAATGATCCCCTTTCGCTGGCGACAGGGGGTTATTGTCAATCTATACAAGAAGAGTGACAGAGAAGAACCGGGGAACTACCGTGGCATCACGCTCCTCAATGCTGTTGGCTAGACATTCTGCAGAGTTATAAGTACTCGTCTCAAGGTTGATCTGGAGTCTAGAGGTTGTTTCCACGAAGGCCAAGCTGGCTTTCGGCGAAACAGGGGCTGTGTGGATCATATCTTCACTCTAAGCCAGATTATCCAGGGAAGGAAAAAAGAAGGGAAACCCACTTGAGTTTTTTTCCTGGATGTCAAAAAGGCTTATGACACAGTGTGGAGAGATGGCCTATGGTTCCGCCTCTGGTCTTGTGGGATCAAGGGAAAGATGTGGAGAGTTGTCCACAACTTGTATGCTCACACCAAAAGCTGTGTCACTGTTAACGGACAGAAGTCCAACTTCTTTGACATAGACCAAGGTGTAGCTCAAGGATGTACTCTCTCCCCTCTGCTCTTCAATGTTTTTATCAATCAACTCCTCGAGGATGTGGAAAGTGAGGGATTTGGGTTAAGGGTGGGTGATACCACCATACCAGCCCTTATGTTTGCGGATGACTTCGCAGGCATAGGGGAGACTCCAACCAATCTCCAGGAGTTGTTTGATTGCGCGAAGAGATACTTTGATCTTTGGGGGCTAGAGGCTAATGTCAGCAAATGTGCAGTGGTAGCATTCAACGACAGAGGAGAGGGAGGAAGTGCTCTTAAGTGGCAGTGGGGTAGCCAAGAGATCCCGGTCCTCCCTTCCTACACTTACCTGGGCGTTGAGTTTTCCTCCAATTGTAATTGGGATGCACATATCGGGAAAGTTGTTCAAACTGGCAAGGGCAAAGCTCTGGGGCTCACTAAATTTTCCACTGCAGAGGGGTCAACTCTGAGGTTAAGAAAACCATGCTTTGTCGCGTTATTAGACCTGCCTTGGAGTACGGATCTGCTATATGGGTTGATAACTCCAACCAGGCTAAGTCTCTAGAATCCATTCGAGTGGGGGTGCTTAAGGAGTGTATGTCAGCATGCTCCAAAACAGCCAATGTGGCTGTTCGGGGTGAGTTTGGCATTCCGTCCTTAAGCTCCCGACGAGATGAATTCAAGGTCAGATGGTGGGGTCAGCTGCAACGTATGCCCAACACCAGATATCCTAAGTTAATCGACTCTATATCTTGGAAACAGGACCGCCCTGTCAAACAGGCTAAGTCCTGGCAGAAGAGAGTAGAAGAGATTCTCAAGGACCTGGACCTGGAACCGCAAGTCTTGACCCTGCTGGATAAATCTGACTTAGAGGCTGTAGTGTTCGAAGCCATGTCTGTTGCCATGAGATTGTCTGATGAAAATGAAGTTAGGCAGAAAACTTCCCTGAACTTGTTTCCAGTCAGTGACATGGGGGAGGACATCTTGGATGACCTCAAGGGTCTACCCACTCTCGGCACTAGACTGAAATTTAAACTCGGGCAGGAAGCCTACCTTTGAACAGCAAACAGAAGCAGAGAGGAAAGGGAGAGTGCAATTGCCTGTTGTCTGGGCAATCTGAAGACAGTATTCATTTTCTGATACACTGTCCGGGGTTCTCTCACCAAAGAGACGCTCTCTTCAATTCTATCAAGGGAATTGTGCCTGTACCCCTGTTTACCAACTTTGAAAGTCTCGAGGCTGAGCCAAAAGCCCAGGCCCTCCTGAGGCCTAGTTTTTGGGCAAATCACACACAGCAGATTGATGCTTGTGTGAAGGGATTTCTAGAGGATATCTGGAAAACCCGGATTAATTCTTTATATGAAGGTAAGTCTTACTACCAACGTCAGCCCCTGACAGAGGTAGGTTCTGTCCCTTTTGTTCCCGCTCAAACTGGGCGCGGGGTCAATGGCCACAAGGCTACGGCAAACAACGTCTTATGAGTACAATCTGTCCCTTGTATGTATAAACACTGGTTTCAGATGTAGAACATTGACAATATGGGGCTCCACAGAGTAAATCTCCATCAGCTAAGTGTGGATTTCGCAGGTGCTTTGTGTTGAACTTGAAAGTCTAGGGGAGATGCAGAAGGGAAAGAATGCGATTGTCTACCGTGCCAAAGGGCTGCCATGAGTTCCACAGTTAGGGTACCTTTGTGGATCTCTGTTATTAGTTCTGTCTGCCATCACGGGAAGGATGGGGAGAGAGAGAGGGAGGGAGAGAGAGAGTTGTGCCATGCTCTTATTTTCAATGCTTTGGTGGCTGCAGGTCCAATTTCCTGGGCACAAAGTTTACCATCTATGATAGTCAACCCCCATACAGCTGGGTAGTGGCTTCTACCAGTCGTGCAAGTCGGCGCATTGGATCCAAGCAAGTATCGCCATGTATGCCTGCGGGAAGCTATAACGTGGCACACATTGCTTATGAGCTCAACGTCCTTGGAACACGGGGCCCCCGGCGCATGCAATGTACACTCCACTCAATTCCAGCTGCAGCTATGGAGTCAGGCGGCACAGCCCCCACACCCACTGAGTTCTCTGCAAGTTCAATTGATGAAGCCTTAATCTCTCACTCTAGTATCCTGTCATCTCCAAGATCAAAAGCTGCTGTAGCTGATTGTAGCACCATTGACTGCGACTTTCACAGTGGTGTTCTTATGACCAAGGATGGACCCCTAGTATTGAAAAATAAGGCTCCCCGGTGGCATGAACAGTTACAGTGCTGGTGCCTCAACTTCCGTGGGCGGGTTACTGTTGCATCTGTTAAAAACTTCCAGCTGGTGGCTGCTACGGAACCCACACAACCAGTTTCCTCAAGTGACCATGACAAAGTTCTACTTCAATTCGGAAAGATCGGAAAAGACATGTTCACAATGGACTATCGCTACCCTCTCTCTGCTTTTCAAGCCTTTGCAATTTGCCTAAGCAGCTTCGATACAAAGCTAGCTTGTGAATGAGGGGGGGATGTGCCACAACACCTAAGAAAAAACCTGCAACAATGGTAAATCCCTTCTTGCCTGAGCCCACTGAAGATGCAGGTGTATATTCAATTCCTTAGAAGCCAACACCTCTACAGAAGGATCTTACTAGACATGTCGAAAGGGAATGAAGTGCAGATTGTTGACCGTCTGATAACATCAGATTGCCATCTCGAGAAGACGGGGTCTTTGGTGGCTTGCTTGCACACCAGCAGATCACACCAGTACCGCGTTTGGGTATCTGATGTGGAGACTGTGGATGCCTCTCTGAAGTTTGGGCAGGAACTGTTAGTAGCTGTAATGGGGGATCAGGCAGAAAAATATCCTTTTCTGGGAGCAGGGATGAAGTCACAGTGGTGTAACCTTGTTCAGGGCAGACTGTACATATCAAATTCTTGTGTTGGCATTAGATGGAGGGTTTGAACTCCTACATATATGAGGTACGGCATACATACACTGTGTTTCCAAACAATAGTAGCTTAGATATAACATTATGTGTTTTTGTTACTTCAAAAGGAAGACATGTTAAAATCAAGGTCATCTTTCCTATTTTTGACTAGTCTGCAGAGTTGGTTAGCAATTGGTTCGTCTAGTCATCGTGTTTAATGTTGGACTACAAGTTGAAGACTTTTTCTTCTCTAGCTAAGTTTAGTGGTGGGAGTATTGATTTGATGCTAAATTTTCTTTTCAGCCCTGGGGTCTTCTAAGTGACTTCCAGATAGTAACCTCCTCAAGTGGTGGATATCTTCCATGTCAGCAGTGAACTCTGAATTTGGAAACGGACTTTGAATAGTGATTATATTCATGAATGGTGACCAAGAACCGTTATGAAATCCAGTGAAGGTCGTGTACTAATGTGCTGACCCACCTTAGACCAGGAGAGGGCTATGGTAATCTTCTCCTCCCCCATCCCTCCCTTGTAGTCTTTCCTAATATGTACCTCTGGGAGCAATGGAGCCTTGACATTGTACAGGCATGTAACCCATGCCCAAAGCTCGCTTTTGTTGCTTATTTTCCCATTTGAACAGAATGTTTGAAGTACTTCATGCATCATGATGGTGAACACGACTACCGTTGAGCTTGACACATTCCGGGCTTGCGAGTGTGTTGGGTAGACAATGATTAGTTTGTTTTGACTTCCTCCGCTAAACATGAGATACTTGGTAAGGATATGAAATGGTATGTAGGTAAGTGATCCTCAATGAGGCCCCACAATTCAGGGTTTAGGAAGACCCACACAAAGTAAGATTTGAAACATGGTTGTATCTACAGCATACACCATCACCCTAAGCTTCAACACATGTGGCTGTTCCATTTTGAAGATGATACCATTATGCTGTTGTGCGAGAATGGAGACCTCGTCCATGTCATCAGAAAACAATGATGTATTGAGAGTCTCTGGACGAAAGGAGTCATGCTTCACTGGGGAGCTTCGCTGGAACGTTTGTAGATCCACTCAGCATTTGCCACACCTTGTGCATTGTAGGTCAGAGAGGCAGAATCCTGTGTGCTCAGTCTAGCCACTAATTTGGCCATGTCCAAGGCCTCCTTCTCAACCATCTCACCTACTAGCTTGGGATCCACAAGCTTGAGTAGATCTTCAGGCTCCTCACCCACTTGATTCGCCCAATTCATCATCACAATTTGTTCTGATGGAAGTGAAAAGTCTAAAACTTTCCGACCGCTCAGGAGTTCGAACAGCACACCTCAGTTATAAAGAATTTATAGTGGCTCTGAACTGATTTGAGTCCCTAAATGGGTTCAACCACTGTAGAATTCAGACCACTGAGGGCAAGTATATGTACAATAGCTCCAAGTCTTGTAGTCAGCGGCAAGTCCCTTTCACTCCCTTTTCAATCATGCCTATCCATTTAATATAATATTTGATCATCTATACTACTGGTAAACTTTGAAAAAGTTCAATGACACTGATCTAGCTCCTCAAAACTGCTCATGCACATGTTGTGCAAGCAGCGAATTTTTTTTTGTTGGAATAAGCAGCTCCATATTCAACGAATCTACAACTTGACTAAGATAGACACATTAAAAGTAACTCTCAGTTTGGAGATGCTTTTAAAGGAAAAAGGAAGTCCATTGTGGGACTACTTTGTATATATGGAAAAAAGTAAGTCCATTTATGGGACTACTTTGTATATAGAAAAAGTAGGCTTAAAAAGGGCAGGTCCTTATAGACTGCTTTTAGCCTAGCTAGAACTACATAAGAAGCTTGGGGGTGAACCACAAAGTAGTTGTTTTATGACACACTCTTGATTGTGGTGGTTCTAAGGTTGGGTGGTGAGCTTCTATACACAAAGCATTGTTCACAGGTCCCAGGCTTGTTTTTCAACATGGTATCAGAGCTTTTGGTTTGGCTTTGTGTGGTGTTCTTGTAGGAACATCGGTTTGGCTGTGTACTGGTGTTCTTGCAGGGAACATCCATCTTTTGCTGTGTACGTGGTGTTCTTGCAGGGAACATCCATTTTGGCTGTGTATGTGGTGTTCTTGCAGGGAACATCCATTTGGCTGTGTATGTGGTGTTCTTGCAGGGAACATCCATTTGGCTGTGTATGTGGTGTTCTTGCAGGGAACATCGGTTTGTCTTGTCTGTGTGTGTGTTTTTTGTGTGTAAGATCTTGTACAGGACTATACAGATCTGCATCAAGATTTCCAACACGATAAACACAAACAACACTTGAGATGAGTTATAGTGGTTGATTGATATTGTGTACAAATTTTTTTTTTTTTATCGTTCTGTGTGCTTTGAGTTTACAGTCAGGGCATACAAAGAGATATGATTCCTTCTATGAGTTCTCAATCTATCGAGAAGCTGACAGGTTTGGAAAACTATCAAACATGGATGAGGGTTGTTCTTAACGAGAAAAACTTGTGGGATATCGTATCTAGAAGTGAGAAACGACCATCGCGGTAGCGGTCAAAGGACGTACATGCAATAGAGGGAGCGTTATTTCTGTTCAAGAAGAAACTGGTGCAATTTTTGCACAAGGTAAACTCGGAGGAAGACTATATGTATTTGCTGGAAATGTATGGTCGCCGAATGTTTATGTAGCAGAATCCAGTTGGAGCAAAGCTGATCTATGGCATCAACGGCTTGGTCATATTGGAGTGCAAAATTTGCAGCTGATGGCCAATTCTAAATTTGTGAACAATTTGGATATCACACGAGATGTCAGTTGATGTTTTGTGAATGATGTGCTTACGGAAAACACCATCGTCAAAATTTTCCAACTACAGGAGGTAATCGTGCCACTACCTTACTCGAGTTGGTTCATTCTGATATATGTGGACCCATGCCAACACCTTCCATTGGAGGAGGCAAATACTTCGGTACTTTTATTGATGATTTCTCAAGAAAGACTTTTATCTATATTTTGAAACAAAAATCAGACATCTTTGAGAGTTATCGATCTATGATCCCATCAAACAATATGTTTTCAATAGTCGAGATGTTATCTTCAATAAAACTCAAGGAACTCTTGAAGATGAATCAGATTCAGGTACTGATGTGCGTACTGATGAGCTTGAGGCTGAACCAATTAATTTGGGAGGAGGAACATCTAATGTTCCAGTTGAGGTATTTGAAGGTAAGTTATCACATCTCAATGGTCAAGATGATGAGATTTCAGATGACAGATTGTAAACCTGTTTTTACACCTATGGTACAGAACAAAAGACTTTCCAAAATATGAGCCCACAGACTTTTGAGGGTTGGGAAAAGATGAGAGATCTATTCCGTATCAGAGTGTTGTGGGGTGCCTCATGTACGCAATGGTTGGTGCACGGTCTGAAAGTGCCGTTGCTATTGGAGCAGTATGTCAGTTCATGGCCAATCCTAGTTTAGAGCACTGGATTGAGGTGAAACAGTTATTTCGTTACCTGAAGGGAACCCTTGATCACAGTCTTAGCTTCAGAAGGAGCTCGAGTTTGGGGTTGTATAACCTAACTTAGTCAGAAAGATCGAGAGGATCTAACTTTGGTTGGTTTCAGCGATGCTAACTATGCAGGATGTATTGATACACGCTGGTCTATAACCAGGTATACATTCATTTTGGCCAATGGTTCCATTAGTTGGAACAGTAAGAAACAACCAACTGTTGCATTATCAACAAATGAGGCTGAGTATATGGCTGCAACAGCAAAAGAGGCGATTTGGCTTCAGAAGTTATTGAAGGAAATTGGCTATCCACAGGAAGGTCCAACAACTCTTCAAGAGGACAATCAGAGTTGTAGTTCACTTCTGAAAAATCCAACTTATCATGCGCGTACAAAGCATATTGATGTGAGGCATCATTTTGTTCGTGATAAGGTTGAGGATGGCGAAATTAAGTTAATATTTTGTAGTAGTGAAAATATGGTAGCCGATGTGCTCACCAAGGGACTTCCTCGTGATAAGCACGATCGCTTCAAAACTATGATGAGATTAGTTAAGGTTGAGATTGCTTGATTATCTCGCTGAGATGGAGTGTTGGAATAAGCAGCTCCATATTCAACGAATCTACAACTTGACTAAGATAGACACATTAAAAGTAACTCTCAGTTTGGAGATGCTTTTAAAGGAAAAAGGAAGTCCATTGTGGGACTACTTTGTATATATGGAGAAAAAATAAGTCCATGTATGGGACTACTTTGTATATAGAAAAAGTAGGCTTAAAAAGGCAGGTCCTTATAGACTGCTTTTAGCTTAGCTAGAACTATATAAGAAGCTTGGGGGTGAACCACAGAGTAGTTGTTTTATGACACACTCTTGATTGTGGTGGTTCTAAGGTTGGGTGGTGAGCTTCTATAAAAAAAGCATTGTTCACACGTCCCAGGCTTGTTTTTCAACAAATTTAAGCCAGTATGTGAGGCTCTACCTGGTGCCAGGTAGCCCACCGTCCCCTGTATGTTAGTTTGTGGAGATGTGTGAAACCATGTCATCGCACACAAGCCTTGAAAGTCCGAAATCAGCAATGCGTGGATTGTAGTTGGCATCCAAGAGGATGTTTCCAAGCTTCATATCACAATGAATAATCCGGTGCTTCAACTCATGATGCGAATATGCAAGGCCACACGCCGTTCCAATGGTGATGTTGCGACGCGATTCCCATTCTTCATTCCTATGCAAAAGATCTGACAAGCTTCCATTGGCCATCTATTCGCACACCAAAACTGGGAGCTCGGTATCAATGCAGCAACCCCATAACATGAGCAAGTTGCGATGTTGCACAGAGCTAACTTGGATTGTCATCTCCCTCTAGAAGGAGACTTTACCTTGATGGCACTTTTGGGTGAGTTGCTTGATGGCTACAACACATTTGTCTCTCAGCACCACTCGATATACCGTACCAAACCCTCCTTGGCATCACTAAAATCATTTGTAGCATCTTGGAAGTAGAAAGCAGACCGATTGAAGTCCTCTAAAAGAAGACCGTCAGGGTCCGCTTGTGCACCACCAAATTCGGATCCTTTGTGACCTTCTCTCTTCCTGATACAATCCCCTATAAGCAGCGACAGAGGAGCGCCAGAGACAGCACCCACTGGAATCACCCAAAAAAATCCATGCTGAGGCAAATTGAGAGATTGAGCAAGTCCACACACACAAAAGAAGGTCTGACAGCAGTAGTTTGCGTGCACCAAAAACTTGGTCCAACTCTGCCAATTGCTTTTGCACTCCCTGACACCACCCTCCCCACTGCATTGCTCTTTTTCAACGGCGCTATTTTCCATGGACACTGGTGATTGACTCTTGGTGATGATCTTTGAGGGGCATTTTGCTCTTATATTTTTACCTCTTTAAATGTTAAACTATGTACTGCGAGGCTAACTCCGTTACTCCCCCTAAGCGCCCGCGAGGCCTGAAACGGGCTGTTTTGGTTTTGGACGGGCTGTACAAGATGCAGATATCGGTCGATTTGAGTGTTTTTTGGTGTTGCAAAAGGCCCTCCGCGTCAGCTAGGGGCATGCAAAAGGGATTCGGCTTATTCAATTTTAGCCGTGAGATCTCAGGGTTTGAGTGGCAGGGGGTCGGCGGTTGCCTTCCTCCCGCGTTTTTTTTTTTGCTTCCTCTATTGCTCAGGTCGTAGCAGGGAGCCGTTGGGAAACTACCCCCTGTGCTTTGACTACCCACCATGGGGGCTGCTATTTCATGAGCGGCATGAGCATGAGCGGGAAAAAAAAAAACATGAGCGGACCATTGTGTGTCCACGGAAATAGGGTTAGGAGGCACGGAAATAGGGTCATATGAAGTTGGAATTTGGCACTAGTGGACTCGTCATAGCAATGAAATGCAACATTTTATTGCAAATTTTGTGGCAAGCCACATCTATACAAGTGTGTCCTAACAGTCATAGCCGGAATGGGCACTACTCTCTTACACCCTCCGAGGAACTTGCCCCACCTTCCTCCTCATCCCCCTCATCCCCCCCATCCTCTGAGCTATGAGATGCATCAGTTCCACTATGCCTCTCAAAAATACCGTCCTCTCCTTGGGGGACTGTCCACCTCACCTCCTGGGAATATTCTGCCTCTTCACCCCCACTTTCCTCAGCAGAATCCAAGACAAATCTACGAGCCTGACGGGCTCTAATAGCTGTTGCCTCCTCCCTCATCTTCATTTTCTTGAGGTTTGCCCCGTCTAAAATCTGCTGTACACGACTAGGTTCGGAAGACCTCCTAATTGACACCGAAGCAAGTCGGGCAGCATAAGTAGGAAGGATGTAGTCCCTTTCTGGACTCGGCATGAAATCCCCCCTGGCAAAAAAAGGCACGTTCCTCCTGCCCATAAACTGCGGTGTAGACGTCCCTCCTGCAGTACTTGACATCCTACAGTAAGAACAAATCCACTTCAAGAATGTCAATACCAGCAGAAGCACAAAGGGTCTTTCAATGAAATAAGAGAGCGAAGGGAGGTGCCTCACGAAATCAGGAGGCAACTTACAATGCGACCACTCACTCGTAAACCGGGGGCTCCTCGGCCTCGATCCTAACTTGTACCTCCCCCTGCTCCTTGTCGGATTCTTCCTCATCCTCCGAGGATGTCTCTTCCTCTTTCGGCAGACGTTCAGCCGCTGCAAGTTCGGAGTTGTGGAGGGCAGTATCTGGCTCGAAGGCGAAGACATGCCTGTCGGACAACGTCCCTGCCCACATTGAAGCACCTGATGGACAAAGCGGGCAGTTAGTAGCATGCGGCATGCAATTGCAATCGGGCCAGGGGACAAACTGTGCACGTGAAGGCTTACCCGTGCCGCATGTGAGGTCAAGAATCCGCCCTTGGACATCCGAGCACGTCTCCATGAGGGTTTGGATGAAAGCAGGGCTCTGGGTCCGGCTGTACCGCCACGGTTTGCCTATCTTTGTGTCCTTCGGCATACTGGAGTGGGGCACATAGTTGTAGAGGACATCGTAGGTAACAGGGTCCACAGCGGCATCAACAAGACGACCGTCGTTGCGGAATTTGAACGTAGACCCTCTCTTCACAAAACAATATGCCTCAACCACCAATGTCTGCACATCCAACAAAAGAGGGATCAACTCCAGGAGGACCGGGGTGACACTTTTCGGTGTCCACCTTGCCACAACATTGTCTGTGGTCTTCCCTCTTGTGGCAAGGACCACAATACATCCACCGTCATCCAGGAGCATCCCCGCCAGCCCAAACCCGGCTCTCCAGTAGTCCTCAGTAAACCTGTTCCGGGTGGGCACACCATCCAGGCCCTCCAGCAGCTCCCCATCTGGAATATCGAGGAGAATCATATCGCAGGCTCTCTCCACCTCAACCCCCCCCCCCCCCCCCCCCCCCCCCGAGTGCTCTTGCAATCCGTGCTCATAGCCGTGAAGAATTCCATCATGGATTCGAAACCAGGGTTGTCTTTAGGCTCTGTACTGGGAGCCCTCTTCTTGGCTTTCCCCTTTAGCTCCTCCACATACTTGCTGTATGCCACCTTCTTCGCCCTGGCAGCCAGAGCGTCAAGGAAGCTCTCATTGACACATTGGATGATGGTTGGGGGTTCTAGCTTTGGCCTCTGCGGAAACGTCACCGCCGAATACCGCCGTGTAGGCTCGCCCTCAAATGCCAACTTCTTGGCAAAGCAAATCCCAGTCCGAACTGACTTGGGAACCCGGACGACCGGTGACTTAGTAGCAGTAGCAGCAGTCGCAGGACCTTGCACAAAGTCGTCGTCGGAGTCACTCCCTTGGGGCCCCTCCTGCGCCTCCTCTGGTGCCCCAGTGGTTTTCTGTTTTTTGGGGGTTACTGTACTCCCCTATTTCCGTGTCCTTTTCTTTTGACCTTTATTCTTCTCATTCAATTTCTCCTGAATACCTGCCTAAGCAAGCTCTGTCGCTTTCCTGGACTTGGCAAGCGCTTTCGCCTCCTTTGGACCCAGTGGAGGCAGCGGAGCCCGGTTTCGTCGGGCCTCCGCATCCAGCTTCAATTGAAACTCGGATGAGTCGAGCGAGCCGGGCGGAAGGTCCACATACCAAGGGCAGTCGCGCAAATGTTCCAGATGCCACTCCTTCACGATAACGTCAGTGTACATGGAGTCAGCCCCAGGGTTCCTCCATGCGAGGAAGAATGGCGGCTCGAAGGACAGATGACCTTTCTCCAAAAGGGAGAACTTGCAGTACCTACATTCAAGAAACACACACAGAATGAGGTCCCGGGAACAAGGTAAATTTTAGGGAATGAAACTGCAAAACAGACGCGAAAAATGGCGCCGAATTTCCAGTTTCGGTGCCAGCCACCCTAGGGACTGAGCCATTTTTGGGGCCCTGAACTGGAAATTCGGCGCCATTTTCCCAGATTAGGGCCGAAAAATGGCTAAGTCCCAGAATTGACTGGGGCCGCAACTGGAAAAATGGCGCCAAATTTCCAGTTTCGGTGCCAGCCACCCCAGGGACTTAGCCATTTTCGGGCCCTAAATTGGAAATTCGGCACCATTTTCCCAGATTGGGGCTGAAAATGGCTAAGTCCTAGAACTGACTGGGGCCGGAACTGGAAAAATGGTGCCGAATTTGCGGTTTCGGTGCCAGCCACCCAAGGGACTTAGCCATTTTCGGGGCCCTAAACTGGAAATTCGGCGCCATTTTCCCAGGTTGGGGCCGAAAATGGCTAAGTCCCAGAACTAATTGTGGCCGGAACTGGAAAAATGGCGCCGAATTTCCAGTTTCGGTGCCAGACACCCCAATGACTTAGCCATTTTCGGGGCCCTGAATTGGAAATGCGGCGCCATTTTCCCATGTTGGGGCCGAGAATGGCTAAGTCCCAGATCTGACTGGGCCTGCAACTGGAAAAATGGCGCCGAATTTCCAGACTGAGTGCCAGCCACCCCCTGGACAGCCATCCCCCAGGGCCTGAATCCGGAAATTCGGCACCATTTTTCCAAGGACTTCTTCACAACTAATTTTCATGCGCCACATAAGACCTCTTAAATCCTCGAAATGTAGGGACTAAAAAGAAAGGCATCGCGTATGTACCTGTACAGAAGGCGCATTGCCGCTTTGTCCGCGTTCGGCTGGTCGGTGAACTCGTGGCTCTGGCGGGCATGGGGTATCTCTCGAAAGAATAGGTCGGTTTTGTAGAGCAGAAAGTACCTCGTCACATAGTCGCGTAGGCTCTCTGCTTCACCAGAAATCTCCAGCTTGAACTGATGTGCTTGTGTGTCAAGCTGCTCTTGGGCATTCGTCGTCACCTGTGGACATTCTCCATCAGACCGCTTTCCTCAAAAAATACAATAAATCCATCCGATACAAGAGTAGAAGCCCCAAATGAAGCGTGGGAAAGTACCTGAAACCACCATGTCATGCGGTTCATCCACATGTCGAATGTGGGGTCGGACAGTTTGGAGCCACCGGTTCTGTCCAACCACCCAGCATATTAGTAAGCGCCAAACACCACAAAAACGAATTGCTGCCACGACAATTTGGTTAAGAATGTATAACATTTTCTGTTGCATCCACACAGGATGTGGCTAGACGATACAGCTTCTCCAATGTCATCATGGGCTTCAGAGCGCGGGAGTAGTGTTTCCCCACCTCCACCAGAAAGTCGGCACCAAGGGCGGGATCAGCTATGGCCACGTATTTTACCATCCGTGACTTGTACTTTATGCGGGCCTTCGCCTCCGCAGCTTTGAGATACGATTCCAGTGCCAGGAGGGTTAGTTTCTTCTCCTCTGACTCAATGTAGAACCTCCGCACATGTGCCAAATCCTGCTGAATTTTCGTCTGTCAAGAATGCGCAGATATGAAAAGAAATCCTGGTCAACACTTTTTCTTCTATTGGGGGAGGAGAGACAGATAAGCTGAACAAAACAGTCAGGAGCTTTACCCGAAATATGTAGTCCACCATGGCGTCCATGCTCAGCCTATACTAGGTTCTGTCTGCCTTTGCCTCCGACTTGCGCAGCAGGTCGGCACTGAGCGAATTGGCAAACTCTTGCACCCCCTGCTTCCCGATATCCTTCACTCGGAAGAGCATATGGGACAAGTTGGTGGCAATGAAGGCATTCTCAGTCACCCTGCAATGCCACATTTCTATTAAACAATACAGAAATGAGAATTTCCAACAAATATGACGATTGGCAATGAAATGACTGTTTCAAATTCAAAGTTCCAAAGCAAGAGGCATTGTAACTTACGAGTTGATGTCTGCCATTGCCGCTTTGAGAAGACTGCGATCTTTGGGCCCCGCAACCTTGAGCACAACACACTCCACGACGAAATGTCAATCCAGGTCATTGGGGTGGGCTTGGGCTATGTACTCCATCCATGCCAGGAGGCGATGATTGCCGTCCCACACGTAAAACATCTTTCCGGACAAGTGCTGGAAAAGAGGATCAGTGGCAATCAATCTCTCGAACTCCTCATTTCACCTTTGCCAATGGGGACCCCATTTGTCCACCTCATCGGAAGTGTGGGCACGAGAAGCTCCGTGGTTGTTCTCCATGGAAACGTAAAACGCGGCAGACCCCATTCGATATCCCTCCCGGAAAGAGAATTTCAGCTTGTCGATATCGCCTGGGAGGGCAGGTCTCACCACCTGCAATGAAACCAAGCGGCAAAGGGGAATCCGAAGCTTGGCCGGGTACACCATGCCCCCCAGGACCCTGCCAATGTTGCTGTGGGTTGCCTCCAACATCAGCGGCCAACTTCATATCCACCTCCGACATGACGTTTGTTGCAGGGGGGGTTCTCCGGCAGCCCACCCGGACCACCAAATCCAGCCTGTATGCTCCAGGTTTGGGGCCTGGGGATGTCCGGGAGGATGTCATCCTGGTCAGAAAGCTCCCTCTCGTCGTCCTCAACATGGTCAACCACCGCCGGAACCACCTCGAGCACTCTCCCCGTCTCTACTGCCCTCTCCCCGGCTTCACCTCAAACTTCCACAATCCGTGCTCTTTGTGGTGTTCTTTCCCCTCCTCCAGTCTCCACCGTATGGGTAATTTGGTGGGCTGCTCCCACCCGCGATGGTGTAACCGGTGTGTTACTGCCTATTTGTGGTGTCTTGGAGGGATCCACCGTCTCTGTGCATCCCTCGCTTACATGGGCATCTGTCATTTCGACACCCCTGGCCTCTTCAGTGGCCTTTTCTCTTGCCTCCTGGCTAGCCTTCTGTCTCGCCTGTTCTTTTGCCATCTCTTTTGCCCTCTCACGAGCCTTCTGTTTCTTACTAGGGGTAGCAGCAGGGGAGGCCTCCAAGATGACCACCTTTGATTGAGGTGAACTGACACCCTCGCACGCCCTGCTCACTCCCCCCTCCGCAGCCCATGACGGCTCTCTCGCTGGGGATTGCATGTGCTTGGCTTTCTTCTTCTTCTTTGCGTGGGCGGGCCCCTATTGCATGTGCATCAACTTCCTCCATTGCCGGATCTGCTGTCCTCATCCGACGCCCTTCACCTGCCATGCCGCCTGCACCAACCTCCCCAATGCCTATTCTGTCGTACTCTGGGCGATCCAAACATGCGATGAGTAGCGGCATTTGGAGTGACTGCTCGAGCAGTTGGAGCTGTCAATGATACCACCAGCGTGTCGGGCTCTTCATCACTCTGTCATCCCCAACAATCGTGAGAACCAACATCGCAATGAAAACCACCATCGCAACGAGCATCGCAACCACCATCGCAACAATCGTGGAACAACAATGAAAACAAACCCAAGTAATCCTTAAGAATCACATGCAGAAGTAGCCTTTTCCAGAGCTGCCGGATTTGCACACGCATTGCAAACTAAGGTTCACTCAACCAGTAACTTGCTGAAATCAACATGAAAATTTAAGAACGATTTTGATAAGACGGGAAAAGAGGGTGAAATGTTTTGAAGGCACTTCATCTGCCCAGACAATCTTCTCAGCTCAGCATGGATTTCCTTAATTCTGGGATGCAACCCGTCATCTACAGCGAAGGTGTGCACCCTGTTGCAAATCTCAATGCAGCAACGACTTGGCTCTAAACCCTATGACCTTCATCATTCTTCTCACCAACTCCTGCTTTTGCAACGACCTGGCTCCTTTCTAACCCCTCTGACCTTGATCATTCATCTCACCAACTTGTGCTTTTGCGATGCAACCATGCACTTCCAGGGCTGCCAGGCTGAAGATGCCAAAACAAACAAACAAAAAGCGAGGCAGACCGCACATGTTACACAAAGCGAAAGAGGAAGGGGCTTGCCTGAGAGTGCTCGGCTTCAGTTGGCGCGGGCTGTGAGCTAGACAATGGGATCTCCTGCTAGAGCTTCAGTTTGGCCATGCGAGAGGTTGGACGCCGCCCGTAGTACAAAGCCTTCAGCTTCCGCCGCGGTCTGGGTGTAGGGTTTCTCTCAGGAGAGCCACGCCCTTCTCCACGCGGCATAAGTCCCAACAAAAGAAAAAAATCTCCCGAGGTATGCATGCATACATGCCTCGAATGGAACTTCATCCAAGCGTCACATCAGGTGTCGAAGGCGTATCCGGAAAGCAAGCGCGGAATCCTTGTGGAACATCCGGTTCAAAACCGACGGCGGAGAACATTTAATGCGCAATTGCGCCATTAAATGTCGTAGGTATGGAGGTCGGCCACAGGCGCTGACAGGCCCACCCTCCCCCCGAGACTTCATCAGTCGCCCGCTGGATGGAAAAAACAGCGCCAAATTTCCATCCACCGGATGAAGTAGGACGCAACGTGGCCCTCCCTCCGCCCGAGCCGTTCTCATCCACGAGACGCCGGATGGAAAAGTCCATCCTGCAGGTAATTCGGAGCGAATTTCCATCCTGCAAGCAAAAAATTCCAAGTTTAGTGTGTAACCAGTCAAAAAAATGCGAAAAACTTGATGCAACGACTAAAAATTGTTGAAGAAGGGCCGATACGGGCGTCTGTGGATGGAAATTCGGCGCCGTTTTTCCATCCGGGGGATGTTCTCTGTCGGCCAGGGGTCGGCCTCTCCCCCCGAGACGACTCCATCCAACGGGCCTCGGATGGAAATTCGGCGCCGTTTTTCCATCCGGGGGATGTTCTCTGTCGGCCAGGTGTCGGCCTCTCCCCCTAAGACGACTTCATCCAACAGGCTCGGATGGAAATTCGGCGCCGTTTTTCCATCCGGGGGATGTTCTCTGTCGGCCAGGTGTCGGCCTCTCCCCCTGAGATGACTTCATCCAACGGGCCTCAGTTGGAAATTCGGCGCCGTTTTTCCATCCGGAGAATAATCTTTGTCGGCCAGGTGACCGCCTCTCCCCCCGATACGACTTCATCCGGCTGGCCTCGGATGGAAATTCGGTGCCGTTTTTCCTTCCGGATGCTGATCTCTGTCGGCCTGGTGTCGCCTCTCCCCCCGAGACGACTTCATCTGAACGGCCTCGGATGGAAATTCGGCGCCGTTTTTCCATCCGGATGATGTTCTCTGGCAGGCACGTGGGGCCGTCACCCTCCGATTTGACGCCATGTCGAATTAAATGTTGCCCCTCATTCCTGGGTACGGTTATATTAAATGTTGCTCTTTCCTTTGCCACTTGCCCGACCTTCGCTCGTGACACACGTGTTTCAAACCGAGACAGCAACAACACTTCCTCACTCCGAGCTCCTCTCACTTTAGCTTCCCCACACTCCCCCCTCCCTGCGCACCCTGTCTTCTTCCTGGCAGCCCTTTCAATAGTCGGCGATGGCGTGCTGGGATCCTAGCAACTGCCCAAACAAGCATCTCATCCCGTGGGACTTCTCGCCCAAGTCAGGGGATATTTTCATATACCTGCAGGATTGGATAGACCACTCTCAGCTGAGGAGGGTGCACCTGTCCGCTCTTGAGTACATTCCTGGCTTCCACGATCAGCCTCTCGGGGACGGGCTTACGCGGCTTTGGTGCCAGCGAATCGTTGATCTGCAGTATCCGCCTGCATGGAACATCCGCAAAAGCCGCATGGCCTTACTACATCATTGGAGGTGCTGCCAGTGTGCCTACGAGGATTGCATCGGGTGTACGTACATGCCAGAGAGGATTCCATCGCAAACAGTGTATGGGGACTTCCTTCATAAGCTACGAGGATGAGTCCTATGGACACAGTCTCTCCACAGCAAAGATCTCGATTTACGATGGTGCATATATCAGAGGACATGACACCGTTGTCCACTACACCAAAGGTGAACGGGCTGCATCCATTGTCTTCACCTACCGACACCCTGTCAGTCATGAGCTTGTTGAGAGGCCAATCGAGGTTCCAGCTTCTTGGTGAGGATAGTGCAACACGGGAAAAAATTCCCAACTTACCTGAGCATGGATGACATCCATACTTTTGGCTTCCCTCGGCTTGTGAGGGCATGCATACTTGTCATAGTTCATTATTAATAAAAATGCCTCCTTTGAACCAAAGTTCGACTTTTTGTGCAATGTTGTATTTTGTTGTATGTTGACTTTTGGCAGCGAGGGTCTGGCACTCAATCTTGTAATCAGACCCACTGGAATGCCACCTCTGTCAGTTCCCTCTGTCCATGGGGAAGGTGCTTGCACGCTCGCCCCCCCCACGCTTCTTGTCAGACGCCGTAATGATTGGTTTGCGCAGCGCATCTGCACAGGTCATATACCTTCTGACTGCATACCGTTGGCAGTTATTGCGCAAAGGCCAGGGGCGCATTCCGCAGACAAGGTTCATTAACTCTCTGATAGTGGATTTTCGAGAGAGTGGGCTCCCCGGATTCATGAATAGGCTTCGTCGCTCGAAAAAATCGGCCCTGCATTCCTTCCCCTCGCTGCATCCCCCTTCTCCCAGGGCGCTTCTCCAAACGCCGTCCTGGCACTCTTGTGTACACATCTCCCGGCAGAAAAAACCCGAGCGCTATAGTGTACTGCCCTCCTCACGAGCATAGAGCTACATTTCCGTGCAGAGGGGACATCTGCCGGGTGATGGAGAAATATCTCTGCGTTCGATACCACCTGAAACCGGGGTCGGTATTTTTGGAGGAGGAAAGGAAGGATTCAAACGGAGTTGTAGTCGAAAGTATTGTTGTGCTCCACGATGATTTCGGCGATGGCAGGGAATGGCGAGTTTAACCATCGGACAACGTCATATACAGGGCTGTTGGGGACTTCATTTGCCCGCCAAATGCGCCTTCTATCCTGGCGCCTTCCACGAAACAATCCGCGAATCAGAGAGTGGGCACCTCAAAGCTAGAAGTCCGCAACAAAGTAAATCCAGAGCCGAACCCATCAATGAAGATGAGCGAGAACCGGGTTGTTCACAACCTGTCCGACTCCGACGAGGTCATGGAAGTTCCGAGATCATCCTGGAGATCAGGCAAGTCCTCAATGGATATCAGCGGACGAGGGAGTCATATTCCCAGCACGAACACAATAGTTCGATCCATTCTTGAAATTTTGCGAGGGCTTCACATGAAGGGACACCGCTCGGAGCTAGCTGGGCTGGACTACAACAAGTTTTCCATTAAATCCGTTACATGCCTTCCCGCAGACGTCGACGGTAATATGTTCTTTGAGTTCCCTCCTCGAACGGACTATTCGAGGGCGTCCGGAATGTTGACAGATATGGATAGGAAACATGACGGTCATCCTTGGTGTGTCACCAAAACCACCAGCATGAATATGCTCGATGGTGTGCGGGTGCGTTGCGGTGTTTCTCCCCGACTTACTTCCACTTTAAATCCAGAGGTCACAGGAACGAGACGGATTGGACATGCACAGCTCATCAACCATTTCGAGCTCAGGAGAAGGTTCCAAACTCCACATTTAAATGTGCGCATTGCAAAGAATCACCGCATTGCATGTCTGTTTGTAATGCCAAGCAGTTCTATGTGTTGCACCGTTTCCCTGACCTCACACGAGCTTGCATACACGTTGGTTCCCATTGTCACAAATTGGCGAGGGGGAACTTGCGGGAGGCTGGCCATGAGGCAGAGCAGCTCGTTCAGGAGGAGGTTAAGTTGAGATCTGGTGCCAAACCCAAACAGATACAACTGCAGGCCGCCCATAAGATGGCATTGGCCAGAATTATGTCGGAAGACGGCTCCGACAAAGTTCCTCTTGATGAGAAGGAAATGGAGGCATTGTTGGAGTCAGTGTCCCACGTCTGTTCACCAAATGTCCGAAACCACATTGTCTCCTGCAAACAGAAAATTGGGCGTGGCTCGGATATGCACTCCATTTTGGAGGTGAAGCGACGATGTGGATATGACTACATTCATGGAAGTAGGTTTCCTAGACAAGGGACTGAGGCATATCATTGTTTCGTATTCAAAATGTCCACGTGTGGGCCTGGCAGCGGCGTCGAACTGGTCCACCGGATGACGAGTGGGGACTTGTCAAATAGTTGGGTCATGTTCGACCATATCAAGCGAATTACAAATCACCAGTGGGTGACAATGGCTGCACATGTCTACGACACCAACTACAGGATGCTAATGACAATTGCTATTTGTGAGATGAAAAGAGAGGACACACAATCGGAGATGCTTCTTTGGCAGGGAATAAACGAACAGATGGCCAGGGCGGGATTGCCCCTTCCCAATTTCCGTGGTTTCATGGCGGACAACGCACAAGCAAATTGGGCTGCCATCCGAAGGGTGTACGAGGAAGACCCCAATGTTCCGATGGAAGGCAAGGAGAGATCTTGTGGGTTCCATTTTCTGCAGAGCTTGTCGCAGTACACAACCCGGCTCATGGCGCCAGATTTCAGAGAGGAGCACCGTTCCATGTGTCTTGCATGGAAGCGTGTTCCCACCTTGGATGATGCAGAGACACAGTTTGCATGTATATGGGCTTGGTGGACAACGTTAGGTGCTGTAAAGAAATCAGACGAGGGAGCAATGGTCAGTTGGCTAGCATGGTGGCATTATCGTTTCCTCCAATTCGGCGACTATATGCGGGAGGTGAGTTGGACGAATTCACGTCCCGTTCAATATTATGCTAGTCATTATTTGTAACTTGCTTGTAACCTCAACATGTGCATGTGCAGGAAATGTGTCTGGACTCCGACACCGACATGCCGACAACAAACATGGCCGAATCAGTACATTCTTCCTGGCGTGCCTCCTCTGTGGCACATCTGGTGGACATCCTCACTGCCACAACGGAGGACATTGTGAGGTCAATTATGCAGCAATGCAGGTACAACGAGTTCTTGAAAGGGAAACAGTGGGGCTTGGGGCCGGACAGGCAGGAAATGCTGATGCGGGCTGTCTCCAGATCGAAGAATCCTCGCAAGTGGGCGGCAGCCTTGCGAGAGGGCCTTTGGGACACGCCATTGCTTCAAAGAGGCCAACACTTGGAAGGAGATGTTCACACCCGTCCAGTGAGACGAAGACTTGACGAGGCACCTGGCGGAGAAGAGGATTCATGACGATCTGACAAGAATATTCACACGCTCCCTCGTGGTCCCGTGATGTTGCCCGAGGAGGTCTCGTCGAGCACCGCAAGTCCTGCACGTTCAAGATTGCCATCTCCTTTGAGCACAGGGCACGTGTCCGAGGAACATAACGAGCCATCTGTAGTAATGCAATACAACATACCCATTGTGGAGACAAGAATGTCGGAGTCACAGTGGAGAATTGCAAGGACATTGCCGACATTTCGAGGGAAGTGTTGCGCCATCCGGGTGGATACGAGAGCACGTTGTGGTGAGATGATTCGGAGGAACCCACACGGTGTTGTACCTGCACCTTGTTTCAGCGGCAAATTTTTTACTCCCACATTCTCTCACGCCACAACGCGGACGTTTTGGTTCTGTAGGCACGACAAAATGACCTATGTATTTGGCAAGCTTAAGTACGGGATTCAGGGAATGCCGGAGCCTCTGGGCGTCTGGCCTGTTGCACCGGGTTACAACCTCTCTCAGAATGAGGCGGATGCTCTTTCTGCAGCAGGATTTCGAATGGTGCAACTCACAGACGTCCCGGCCCACTCGTTTCCAGTTCTTCAGATCCAGCCATTGCAGACTGCTCGGTCCAGTAGAACGGATTGGACAATTCTGCACATCCCACAATGTGATTTGGAAGAGTGAAGAGACGACACTCTCCCAACAAGTTGAATGAGACTCGGATTGCCAATGCTCTTGGGATGGCTTGCACTATTCAGAGCTCCGTGGACGTACCCCCACCCGGCCTTGGGCGTGTTTATCGGATGGCAACGGCCGGCTCAGCTGTACGCGACGACGTATACACAATTACGATTGGAGTGGAGCCGACTTGCAATTGTACGGACTTCTCGTTGATGGAAGCAAAGAAGGGATCAAAGTAGTATCCGTGCAAGCATCTGTATTACATTTACCTGAAGAGGTTGAGGATGAACTTGACTATTGATGACTTTATTCATGCACCAGCGTTGAGCGTGAACGAGCTGCACAAACTCCTCTGCCGGGATTCCAGAAATCATTGATGGGGCAAAGGGAATCCACCATATGGATATTTGCAATTGCATTTTGATGCATTAGACTTTGTTTTGCAGTGTAATGAATTGCACCCCAAAACTCCTGGAATGAGACAGACAATATTAAAGTGATGTCTTTTAAACACTATGGACTGCTGGATATCCATTGACGTCTAATGGCAATTCAATGTCGAAACAGAATCAATACAAAGATGGCGGCAGGAAAATTTGCAATCTTCCAGAAAATTGAGTTCCAACAGTTGCAGTTGAGGGGGCCATTTCTGGAAAAATGGCGCCGAATTTCCAGTTACATGGCCCAAAACTGCCCAACATTTGTGCAATGCCCGGCACCATGTACCGAAATTCGGCACCACATTTCCAAATTTTGGGCTTACACTTCAATCAAGTTGGGACCTATAACCGCGAAATTCGGCGCCATTTTTGCAAATGTCGCTCGGAATTCGCATGAGCGGAAGACGAAATATCATGAGCACTGCTCTCAAAACTACAATTTCTACTTCAAACAATGAATATTATATTGGTTTTGTTTTGTTTTGTTTGTTTTGTTTGTTTTTTTTGACACATTCCATTAAAATAATGTTTTTAATGTTTTTTATTTCCAGAATTTGTACTTCTGCTCATGAAAATCGATTGTCTTACTACTCCGCTCATGCCACTCATGCCGCTCATGCTCATGAAATAGCTAACCTCCCCACCATGGGCTGTATTCTTGGCCAAATGGCCTGATTGTTGCTTTGACGGGTGCAGCACCTCAAGCAGATGAAAAGTTCTGTCCGCCACGCTCATCCGTTTCCAACCCGCCACCAAAATTTCGAAAAAAAATAAAAAAAAATAAAAATTGTGACACATGTCAAAAAATTGGGCCCCACCCGCAACGGTGGGGTTTTCGCAGATCTGGCGTGATGGGCCCGAAATTTGGCATGCAAGGGCAGGGGGTAGGTGGGGAGAGATTATCCAGTCAATTTTCCAAAATTGTAAAAAAATAAAAAATTACGAAGGATTTCGTGGCAAGGGGTCTGGTTTTTCGTGGAAAGTCAAAAATGCCTGCGGGCGTTTATGGTTTCCAGGAGACCCGTTTACTCCTGGGCCCATGAGACCCATTTCAGGTTTTGATGAAGTACATTTTTTTTAATGTATTTTTTACAAAAAAATTAATGGTTCCAACTGATTTAAAATTCAACATGGCCCACCTTTATCGATCCTTCTATATACCACCCGCAATGTACTATTGGATTGAAAGTACTCCAACATGACGTAGCCTACTCTATGTGGCCACACGGATAGTACTACCCCAGAATATCATCCGGAGGGTCATCTTCCGGACTGTAATAGGGCGGGGGAGGTGCCTCCGAAACTGCAAGCGTTGGGTTAATCGCAATGTATGAAGGAAGCGCCATCTCTGGCATCTTCGCACGTTGTACTTGACGATGCATGTTGTCATGTTCTTTCCCTAAGTTGATCGCATCTGCTAGTGTAACAGGTCTCTGTTGCAACACAAACAAGTGAATATCCTCTCGTAACCCACTCAGAAAGCAATCTTTCAGAACCCCATCATCCAAGGGTGTTAGAGGATTCTGTAATCGCATTAGCTCTTTGAAACGCGTCTCAAAATCAACAACTTCCTCGTTTGGTCCCTGTCTAATTCTGGCAAGGGCCATAAGAACACTTGTAAACTGATGTACTGCTCTGAAATGATTTAGAAAATCATCTCTAAATTGAGCCTAAAGTTGAAATGAACCCCCGTTTTGCTGCCAATACCAAGTCAATGCTCTACCCCTTAAAGTCGTAGGGAACCAGATCAACCAATAAGCATCATCTAAAGCTTGATTGGAGTAATTTTGGATAAATTTTTTGACATGATATTCAGGGTTTTCCTGTGGTTCACCAGAAAACCAAGGCAAGTGACCTGGTAGTGGCAATGGAGCCAACCCTGCTGGCACCACGATTGGGATATCCGGAGCAAGCGGTGCTGGTGGAGGCGCCGGTGCCGGCGGTGCCTGTGGTGGTTGTGGTTGTGCCATTGGACCTCCTGGGCTCAGCGGTGGGTTAGATGCTGGAATACTGGGTCTAGTTGGGCTTAAAGGTGGAGATGATACTGAGGATTCAGAACCTTCAGAATCCTATCCATTCAGATCTATATTCAGGTGATCTATGGATTGATTAACCGAAGTCTCATCCGTTTCTTCTTCAGATGTTGTTACTTGAACTGTACTTCTGGGTAATTGAAAAAATCTTTCTCTAATTGCTGCACGAAATATTCTACGTCTAAGTCTAGGATCTGTCTCTCCAGAATCTATATTAGGACTGTGATGCGAACTAGAAGCAAAATTCGACATTCATCTTTGCTAGTTGGTTTATCATGTTAGCGTTGCCTACACTATCAAGGCTCCCATCCCCTAATTGACACGAAGAGATGGTGTGGTAATGTCATTCGTACTATTCTCTCAAATGACACATCTGATCGTTGCTACCATTGTTCTTTCTGCACAACCATTTTCAATCATTGAGAATACTTCATAAAACGGTTTATCATCAAAACAACAAGCAAGATTTTAAAGAATTCAAAGCAACTAGTCTATCTCTCAGCATACGCACCAACAATATGTCAACCATTAATGCACCCCATTAACAGTTGCATACTTAATTTAGGGTTCGTGTTAGACAAAGCTAGGTTAGGTCCCGAAGGCGCCGCCTAGCCCCAAGGGTGCTGCTAATGTGGATTATAATTTTTTCTATGTTATAAGTGTTTGCGTTTGTAATTTGTAACCAACAGTTAGTACTAACTTATTGACATATTTACGAAAATAATAGTCCATAAATAAATAATGCGAATGTATAATTACCTCGGTGTAGAGAGTTATGTTATTTTAGAGGAGAGATATTTTAGTGTAAATATTAGTTATTCAGTAAACAACAAAAATTAATTTCAATTAACCAACTTTATTATTGTTTTTCTTTGAATAATTTTATGTATATGTTTAAAAGATAGAGATATTGATTTATTTAGTTTTTACTAGTTCCCATTAATTTAGGTGAGTCAAGAATATCTAGTCAATTAAATCATTCTAAGGAAAAGATCAGCCCAACAAACAATATTAATATAACCAAAATAAAAGAAGAGAATCAAAACCAACTACAAGGAAGCAGTGTGGCTATTAGAATTTGAAACCCGAACCTCGAATGTGCGAGTGAAATTACTAACCGATAAGTCCCTCAAGTTATATCCAAAACCAACTTTCATATCTAAGTACTTATAGGGCTATTAGAAGGATTCTAAACAAATAAGCAAAACTGAACCAAGTTGCGGCCGGTAGGAGTTCAACCCCCAACCTCGGAAGTGTAAACTACTAAACTAACCATCAAACTAATCTAGAGATGTTATTACAAAATGGTTTTTCTTAGTTATTTAAACACAATAGTCAAATCTCCCTCTTTAACATGGCCTGGCAGTTAGAATTCCCTGTTTAAAAAAATCCATAAGTCCCTACTAGGTTCTTCAATTCACTTGGTGTAAAACAAAAGCTGTAACCTAAACTTTACTCAACAAGACCATGAAATTAGTTTGTGAATCAAGGTCCATAAAAAGGGTTTAACTCAAATCATTCAAACATATATGTCTTTGCAGAATCAGTGCCATGGATATGACAGTCCCAAATTCTGCTAGCATATACTGCATCATAGACTTTTGCTTGCTCCAGTTTAAAAACAACTACTTTCAAAACTTCTTATTTTATGATCACTAGCTCCAATCTAGCTAATCTTAGGTCCTATGGGAAGTATTAGCCTTATTCTCTGCTATCAACAAGAACTAGCATAGACAGCTTTTAAGAACATATTCTAAAGGAGATCAATTTTGTATAAAAGAAATGAGAACCCTTTCCTACATGAAAAATGACCAAAGTCCCCAACATTTGCAATTGTGTGCTAGTGTAAGAAAAACTGATTTCAAAAATTAATTTCTGAGGATACAAAGCTTTGATTTCACTAATGTCAGATTCTATTGGGAGAATTATCCTTATTCTCTGCTATAAAAAAGAACTAGCATGGAAATAAATCAATAGGACCCCACTAAAGCAGATATATTTTTCCAACAAATGAGCAGAATCCTAAAGCCAAGGACTTGAAAAGCAAAACAAGAACTGGATGTCCTACCAGCCCTTGTCTAGATTAGCGTTACACTTGACACTCCGAGAGGGTTGATCAGATCAAGTCATCACTTCATTCAATTACAAAGCGGAAAGAACTAGATGCGATTGCAAATCTGGAACAAAATAGTTGTAACTTCGAGTCCATCGCTCACTACTACTGATTCTCTCTCCATCTTTGTGCTTTCCAACTCCAACGGCTGCCCTCTACCGTGCTCTCTATATCGTGCTAGTCGCTCACTGGTACTCTCTCGATTGATACTACTTCCTTCCCACTCCCCCAAGCCTTTTTTTATGCTTCTTTTTGGGCCAATAGGAAAATTAGCTCAGAGCAACGCTACAACTCGCTACTTCAAGCATGGGAACCTCTCCCCGATTCAAAATAACACGGAAAATGGATCTAATGGGAAAACAAGGATAAATGTGAACCGCTGGATATTGGTTGATCAAGGGTAGCGATCCCCACTTCCCAAACGGATGAATGACATGGATGAGGAGCAACATTCATGAGGACTTAAAACGGCTCATGTATCAATGTAAGTTGGTCATGTCCCTGGATGGATGAAAGTTACAAATGGATGAAAATTATGAGGAAGAATGAAAATGGATGAACTCAACGGACGGATAAGAGAGCACATGATGGATGGATTTATAGGATGAATGCAAAAGGTATGACATTACCAGGATGGATGAAATCAGAAGTATCCATGTTTGCTTGGCCAACAAGCTTCCCATTAAATTTAATGATTATCATCCCTTGCACATCGGATGCATAACTTTGTTTAGTTTTTGTTATAGTGTAGTTTGAATTATCCTTTTTGAATTCATAGCTTGCGGGAGCTCACTGGTCTAGTGGGGCCGGCATGCCTCACATATGTGAAGCTAGGATTCCCCCTTTGTTTTTATTCCGCTCTAACGGATGAATGGAGGGTAGGTAGGAACTAGATGAAAGCTAGGCTGGATGAACCTATTTTTAATATAGGCTCTTGTTTTATTCCAACAGTCACTTAGGGATGAGGTGTCATCCTAAGCTGCAGTAATCTATGGATGACGGGGCTTGTAATCTGGCCTACCTATTGTATAAGGACACTTGTCCTCGTGATTATCCACTTGGCTTTCCTATTTAATCAAAGTCTTTGGGCCCTGGCGTGGTGGTGGATTTGATCTTATACTATGTACTTGGGATGTGCTAGATAGTGTACTTGTGGTGCTATTGATATATGATGAAAGTGCTATCTCATTGAGTCCTCTGGTGTAGATTCCATCCTCTTTGCAAAGCAGCTTTACTGACTATATTCCCCTCGTTTAAGCTACTCCCGGTAGAGGAAGGGGAATAACCCCCCGATGCCGGAATCTTGCCTCACATGCCAACATACTTGTGCATATTCATTTCTTTATGTGTATTTTATTTGTTGGCTTTGGACGCAAGGGATAGAGGCATTGAGACATCTTGCCTAGGGGGAGAACTAGCTTATCCATTAAGCCTAGGCTATGGAAGGTTGATGGGCATGATTCATGAAGTCGTGGAAAAAGTATAAAACAACGCCTAAAACAACAACCCCACAATCACCGAAGGAAGAGCAAGGACAGAGCCTCTTGTGGCGGAGCCGCTAGTTTTCACTTAATACTTGCTATTTGATAAACTTGTAATTCAAGATGGTTTTGGAATGTTACCAGAGTTGATATCTCATACCAGCTGGTATTGTGGTCATAATACTCATACTCATACCAGTATCTGGAAAAAAAATACATCCACCATTATATAGACGAGACTGGTATGAAAGTTTTGTGATACGTCTAGTACCAGGACCAGATTGGCATGTAAGAAACTTGATACCAGACACTGGTGTAGACTCCAAGGATGGGATTTCATGTCTCCAAACCATGTTCTTGAGATTTCTGAGCCTTGACGGTAGGGGATGATTCCATCTGCTGAGACATCTGAGTTCAAATCCACCTCCTTTGAGCCTTGGGCCCACTACTGGCCCTGTCAACATGAATTTGAAGTTGATATCTGAAGAGCCTGCCTAACAAACGACAGAATGACTCACGCCGCTTAGCCCACATGCCTGCCCAAAAATCTTGCACATAAAACGCGCCTCCACACACCCCAGCCTCTTGCTTTGTGACACTCCACACCCATCTCCACTTTGATGTCCAGAGGCATTTTTTCCAACAACCCCAAAGTCTTTGACACTAGATATGTATCACATATTTGACGGCTCCGTCCGGTGTGACAGGGATCCCCACTCAAATTTGGGCTCAGAACTCAGGAGTGAGGATGAGAGACCAGCGGGGAAGGATGAGGTGTGAATGCAGCTTCTACTTTGCAGACATGAAGAGCTTCATGCCTCTCTAACGAAAATTAGAAATGAAGCTCCGGTTGTAGATTACCGATTGCAACAGGGTTACACAGTATGAGAACTCGGGGAACATCATCTATTACGTTTTGAGAACGTGGGAACATCGAGTGTCTAGGGCTTATTAGGCTATTGCGGATTGAGGTACAAGACACGGAGTGTGATCAGCTCATGTGGAGGCAGAGAGCAGCTACTCAATCTGGCAGAGCTATGTGAGACCATAGTCCATGGTCGCAACTGGAGTGTGAAGGTCTGCTCCGGAGAGAAGAGCTGTGGCAGGGGAGTCAGCCTTTAATGTGGGGTGCTCGAGGAATAAGGGCATGGCGGAATATCCAAAGGTCGGGCAGGCGGGGGCAGAAGCAGGACACCGGAGTCTCTTTAGGTACACATAGTATAGATGCTTGCAAGGGCAGTAATGCCAGCTCCGACCTTCGATCTGGGTCAGCTCAATGTCTGAGGGAGAATGCAGGTGACGCAGCCTCGACAGTATCCTCTAAGCATGGAATTATGTCTGCTACGGATGGAACATCACAGACATGTTTTGGGGACTTCCCAGCGATTCAGAGAGTTGCCCAACTCAATGCCGGTGATGCCTCTTACCCAGGTACGGCTATGCCAGCTTCAGAGAAATTAAAAACCTTTGATGCTCGTCTCACCTCAATTCCATTCAATTGCTTTGCACAAGGAAGGTAGCGCTGTCGATTTTCCGTTAGAGAGAGGAATTCTGCGGTTGGTCTCAAGCGTTTTATATATCTGCAATAATAAGTCTAACTTGGGCGTCGCAAACCCAGCCCAGGCGTAGATTCAAGTAAGCGATCTTTCATGGCCTCCCATCCGCTGTTACATATTTGCAGCTCTTTCTAGGTCCCGTTGTGTGGATTTTTGCTAGCACTCCTGTTCCCTTCCGCATGATCGCCTGGTATGACCGGTAAGGTTTAGGGTTTATGGGCCAGATTCCTGTGGGCGATGATAGATTTCATTCGGAAGTATGTTTGACAAGATGGTACGAGGAAATTTCCGCATAATAGGGAGTATTCTTTCAACAATCATACCAAGAAGTCTTTTGAAGATGGCACTTGCAGGGAGACGCTATGGTTGGCAACAAATCGGGAGAGAGCAAGATGGTGCATATCAGGGGCTCACTATCCATACGCACCAGCAGGGCTCGGTAATCTTGATGGCCGCGCATAATATAGATAGCAGAGTACAAGAATTCTTATCCTTGCGGTTCATGCTATGCAACATAGTGTAGCCTACTGAAATTGTCTTCGGCAGATCTGAACTTAGATGTGCTAACAATGAGGTTGTAGGGACTTAAGGGTGGATATATTTAAGGCTGTTGAGAGCACAAGAGAGAGAAAATGTACTCTTAAGATGCCGTTCACCGGAGCCTTGTGGCCATAGACCCTGCGCCCAGTTTGGGCGGAAGAGAGAGAGAGTGTGTGTGTGTTACATAGCATGTCAAAGCTAGACAAGGAAACCTGAAACACAATGTCTTGTGTTTACTTTTTTTTAACAATGTCAGACAGCCTAATTTGGGCACCATCATACTTCTTCCCCCCAGATCTCGCCTCCATACCTCCCTTTACATATCCTTACTGGAGGGGAGGGGGTGGTGGTCTCATAACAGTAAACACTATTCCCAAAAGGAAGTTGTTACTAGAGTCAAGTATTCAAGCAAGGGCATGCATAGAAGCCCTTGGTTTGCAAATATATTCCTAGATTCAAAGTAGAGCTAGTCAAGTCCATGTAAAACTCTTAATAGTGTCCACCCTCGTTGTGTGGCCGTGCTAAGCAGCACTTCAAATTGCTTAAAGAGCCTTAATGAGTACCTTGCTTGTTGCCACAGTTCAGCAGTAAGGTGACTGCTCCTTTAGCTCTTGCCTGCTCGTCTTCCAAATGAGAAGATCGGCCAGGACTTCTGAGCTTACAGGGCAGCTGCTGTAGGTGAAGACTTGAGGAAAACCGTAATGAGTCGTTCTGTTTTCCGTTTTTCCGTTCTGTTTTAGGTGAAAAATTCTGAACGGAAATAGACCATTCTTTGACTGGTGTTACCAAAAACTTAGCCACCATAAGATAAAAGCAAGACAGAGAGGTTACTGTTGTTATGTCAAGACAAGATATGACTGATTCATACAAAATCAGTTTAGAATTTTAATGACATCTTCTGCCTCAAACAGGACCCATCATGCTTTACAGGCTCTTCTTTATTTTCAGCTTACCTTTAGTCTGGGGGGGGGGGGGGGGGGGTAGAGACCAAGTCCCTTTTGGTTCCCACAGCCAGAGAAGTTTAACACCACCTTGATAGTCCAGCAAACAAGAGTACCACATCAGATACTACCCAAGCCAAAGCCAAATCGAGAGGGTGTCATTGTCAACCCACTCTCTCTCCCCTCTCTGATTTACGCAGAGATAGAGAGAGAGAGAGATTCTTCAGTTTCCAGCTGTACATAAATTGTGCCTTTTTTATGGTTAGTTGGGTCACTTGTATGACCCACATATGAAGTGTTGTGCTGGGTGCTATCTGCTTTATCTTATGATTATGGAGGTGGATATCCAAATCATGTATTGTCACTTTCATGCATGATTAACCCCTCCGTAATTTTCTTGAATGTGCAGATCTACATGTGGCCAGGCACAGAGATGAGGGACAGCCATACTGTTGGACGATTGGCTGGATTCATGAAATTAAGCACAAAGGTAGGTGGTTATTTTCCTATTGCAACAGTTCGTATGTGAAATTTTCTTTACAAGAAATCTACCTTAGCGGTGTTTTAATTCTATGCCTGTCTTCTGAACGTTTCTTACATTGAAATTCCTAGATAACCTGAAGGGACATTTGAGGTGGTAGCTCATCACTGCTGCACCATTTTGGTAATGTTGTAGCTGACTGCATCTGTCATAGAGCTAGTTGCTGGAATATGCTTGGACACTTTGCAATGGTCATCATAGTAATGACTTCATGGCCATTGTATGCGTGTGATCAATAGGGCATTTCAACAAGGGTGCAGTCTTATCAACCTCCATCTTCAGATGGGGTTGAGCAGCCAGTCCGGTCACCTCTGTCACAAGCTCCAGGGCCAATGGACAATGTTGAAGGAATCCCAAAGGCAGCAGTCTCCAGGAAGGAGTCACAGGCAATTCTAACCATGATCAAGCAGGTAGAGACGTAGTGTCTATCTGTATCATTCTGGAACCAGAGTGGTAGCAGAAAAACGAGTTATGATATTATGTTTTGTTTAAGGATGCAGACAAGCTTGGTCAATAGGATGAGGCTTACAGGGGAGGGTAAATTTTGGGTGGCTGGTGGAGATAGAGTCCAAAGAAGGTGAATCTGGTAGCTGAGCTAGTGCGGGGCATGCATGTAGATGATGCCCTCTTGCAGATGGCTGTTTCTCCTAAGCGGGCTGCAAAGGTTGTTTCCAAGGTATGCTTTTATGTTCCCCTCTGTGCCTTTGATTGTGTGTAGTCCTGCGAGTAATGCCTTGTCATTAGGGAGAGGGGTACTGACCCCAGTGAGATGAACCTATTTAGTTGAGTGGTAATTTTACCTTTATGACTAATCTCATCATGGATAGGTCCATATCAAAGTTGGTGGGAATACACCCCTGAGGTCCTCATCTCTGTGGGGGTTGAAAATCACCAATCGAGTGGGGAGTTTGAGCCTACAAGGATACCGAATACAACCTGAACGCCTGTGCACCTGTGACAGCAATGGTCTCATAGCAAATCAAGTGCTGGCTGGAGTGACATGAATGTTCCAGAAGTGCTACTCTAATCCTCCTCCTTAAATGTATAGTGACGCAGGTCTAGTGCTTGTTACACTAGCTCGGAAATGCTGTTTGATGTTAAAACAGAACAGACATTTGGGGGATGAGAGGAATGTACAGTCAGGGCCTTCTGCAGTATAACTTTTTACTTGAAAGGCTACTTGTATTCGTCAGAGCAGGTCTAGAGAACCTTATTTGGGAGTTTGCCACTTAATTTGATTCTTGCTTCAGCCACTCTCATATGTACTTCGGGCTGTCTCATCCCCTTTCTAACCCGGAAGCTCAATATTGAAATCTCTTCATATAAAGTCCCTGTGGTCTTTTATGGGTTCAATTTGAATCCGCGTTCCTTTTGTTGTTTGTATCCTTGTCTACTTTGTCCTTGCTTCATTTTCATTCTCTTTTTCCTTTTCTTTGCCGTTTGTTTCTGGTTTTCTCTTCTGAATATCTCTCTTATCGTGTATCAGATCTTCTTAGTACTTTTTTGGTTACCTTTAATTGTAAGTACTTATAAGGACGTTATAAAGTCGCCCTGTGGTCGTTTGTGCTTTTACAGGTGGTAAGTTCAGCTCGTGCAAATGCAGTACACAATTTTGGTTTGAACAAGGACCGCCTCATTGTGGGTGCGTTACATTACTGCCTTCTTCCCTGCTTCTTTGTGTGTTTTCGTGAAATTGAATCTTCGTCCTTGTCAATCTAGTGCTGTTTTGCATTTCTTCAGGGCTGTTTAACTCTTATCTCCTCTGTCATAGCTCATATTCACTTGGATTAGCAGTATCAGTCTCAGCCTCATGGGTCATATCTGTGGCGAGGTAGGGATACTCGGGCTTGATTTATCAAGCTTTCTAGTATGATGTCAATACCAGCTCTTAATCTCACACTCAACTCCATTCAACATTAGGGACCATGCCATTACAGAAAAATCATAGCCAATTTACAGAGCTACCTATTTCTCCCCCTTTCTTGTCCCTTTTCATATTGGCTCCAGAACTTCACTGTGCTCTGCCTGTGTCCAGCTGAGGCATTTGTGGGCAAGGACAAGTATCTACATCGCTTGAGGATGCATGGAAAGGGGAAAGCTGGGAAAATGGTGCGCCCTCGGTGTAGGCTCACTGTTATTCTCAAGGAGTTGTCTTCCGAGAAGGAGGCTGACCTGGCAAGGTTGCGTGTCGAAAAGGCCCACGGCAGACCCCCTCATTCGGCCAATGCCAAACTGGTGCCTCATCGTGTTCTCCAAACGCAATGGCAGTGGGCTCGCAAGGCTTCCAAGGGAAGACAACCTTCTGTTGTTTAGAAATGATTCACTGGCCATGAGGCAGATCCTGTAAATGAGCAAGTTTTTGTTACCCAGCATACAATATTGAGTCCATTGAGTAGAGTTGGTCAGTGCAACAGATTCCATTAAATTGCTTTGGTCATATCTGTGCTTTATTTGAGGCCATGGCCCCTGGAGGGTTTTGAATTCCACCGGAGTCCATATCTTTGCAGGTGGATTACTATAGAGTCTGAAGTTTCAGATTCTGTGGATTTCGATTTTTGTTTCCACTGCCCAAATACCCAGAAAGCTGTCCGAGTCTGAAACACAATTTAACATAATTCGAAAAAACAATCCATTGAATGGTGTTGTCAGTGTGGTTCAATAGTGCCACAGACTGCGTGCAATGTCAGTCAGCTTGTCCAACTTCAAAAATTTTGAGGACACAAAGCAGAAAAGCGAAGGATTGCGATCCCTTTTTTTATCCCTCCCTCCTTGAACCTTTCCTATTGCCCCTTGTGGGTTTCTTTTAATAAAGTTATGTTGTTATTGAAAGCACTAATCCACACAAATAGTATCAGCATGAGGTGTATAATATGGCCCCTGCAAGGTTATTTCTTCCCAATGGAATCTAGTCTTTTGGGCATGTAAATTCTTCATAATAGTGGCGTCCTAGTGTTGCTTTGGTTTAAAGTTTATACTCTTAGAAGCCCTAGGATTGCGACATACAGGAGAGCAGTGCAGGTAGGGATGCAGCCCCAAGATGATGAGGCTCATACAAATTTGTAGAAAATGATGCATCCACAACAACCACCCGGCATACCCACTCTACAGAAGAAGAATCCAAAACCCATAAAGAATACTCTCCAGGGAGAAAAAAATCCTGGAAAACAATAGGAATAATGTGAGAACTTGCATGCGATCTGATGCTGGTTTCTATTGGTCTCCATAGGGTGCCAACTTTGGACCAAACTAACTAAGGGTTGTAAGACTATAAACATATGTATATCAATATATGAATCGAGACGTTTGTTTTGTTTTGTTTTGTTTTGTTTCGTAGTGTCGTTGAGATCTCCCAAACCACGGGGCCCAGCCCCGGTGCTTGGTGCCTTGGAAAGCCCTCGATGAGGAGGGGTGCACCGGCTTGGTCTCATGATTTTTGGACGGGCGGTGTGGGAGATATGGAATTTCAAGTGCTTTGGGTCGCTGGAAATTCGGGAAAAATAGCAAAGTGGACTTTCCTGGAGCAGTGATTGGCCCTTCACGTGGGAGATTTCAATATATTAAGCCTCGACAGGGGAGATTGCAAAATAGCACGAAGAAGAGAAAAAAAAAAAAAAAAAAAAAAAACATGAAAAATAGCCAAGTCCAAACCAGTGTTGTACCGGTATATAGGGTATTCCCTGGTATGTGCACAGGTATATGCAATGGTATCAAGGACCCCACCAGCCTGATATCAACCAAGAGAAATACCCCGGCTATGCACAAGTTGCCCCCAATAAGTCCCAAATTAATACCCTGGCTTCTACCATACCAAATTAATGTCATACCCTTGTAGATACCAGTACTCCCCCCTCGGTGTGGCGAAGTCCCTCGAGTATTTGCTGTATAGCATAGGTGGGGGGGGGGGCGCTTCTTCAATGTCCAGTGTAGTGGCTGTAAATTTTACTGCAGATGCTGATTTGGTCGAGGATCATGAAGATGAATTGCAAGAGGCTGGATATTTTGATGACTTGGGAGATTAGACTTCTTAGCATGCTACTAATGGGATTGATTCCATCTAAAATTGAATCAAATTCTGCAACCACTCAATTGTTCTAGAGGCACTTACAATTGTATTTATGGTGACTTCAAGAAAATACTTCTTTGATTTAAAATATCTATTCAGGGATTTTGTTACAACAAATTTGCTCTTATTATTTTAAGGTCTGCAATGATCTTATTTAATAACAGACCCGGATATATGTATCACTGGTATCACCCAAACAACTACTCTATATTTATACCAGATCAAACAAAACTACTCACTTCTATTTATTTATACCAGTCCAGTATCTAATTTTTTTAAATTAATCTAATACAAGGACCTGCCATATGTCAAATTTAGTCCATAATTCAATACCAGTACTAGTCTGGTATGCCCAAATTTTAATATTGGTACAACACTGGTCCAAACTACCTTGCTTCATATATTGAAAAAACCAGTTTAATTTTTTCCATTAATTTATTGAATAGTAATAAACGAAACAAAACAAACAAACTACATGGCTTCATATACTGATCGAATTTGAAGTACTTTTGGTCGCTGGAAATTCCTGAAAAATAGCAAAGTCCAAACTACCTTGCTTCATATATTGAAAAAACTAGTTTAATTTTTTCCATGAATTTATTGAGTAGTATTAAACAAAACAAAACAAACAAACTACATGGCTTCATATATTGATCGAATTTGAAGTACTTTTGGTCGCTGGAAATTCCTGGAAAATAGCAAAGTCCAAACTACCTTGCTTCATATATTGAAAAAACCAGTTTATTTTTTTTCATGAATTTATTGAGTAGTAATAAATAAAACAAAACAAAACAAAACAAACAAACTACGTGGCTTCATAAATTCATCGAAAAAAATAAATTGGTTTCTCAATATATGAAGCGAGGTTGTTTGTTTGTTAGTTTTGTTTTGTAGTTGCTTTGTTCATATCTCAAAAAGTACGTTCGAAAAGGTACCAATAAGCTAAAAATATATAAACCCTTCACATATGAAGATGGATATCATTATTCATATTCATCCAATATTGTTCTTCTTCATCTCTCCTTCAACTACAAAGAAGCATGCCTCCTAGACGTCGTGGCGGTGTTAGTTTACGTACAGAACGTGCACGAGCACGACAACGTGCTGCTAGGGCAAGAGATGCGGACACCAATGACGAGAGGGAGGAAAGGCTACGTGCGGAAGCGGCCCATGTAGCAGCTATTAGGGCCGCAGAGTCCTCCGCTCAAACGGAAGAAAGGCTGCTAGCTCAGGCCGCTTATCAAGCACCCCATGTACTAGCTGTTAGGGCCGCAGAGTCCTCCGCTCAAGCCGAAGAAAGCCTGATAGCTTAGGTAGCTTATCAAGCACCCCATGTAGCAGCTGTTAGGGCCGCAGAGTCCTCCGCTCAAACGGAAGAAAGGCTGCTAGCTCAAGCCACTTAACAAGCACCCCATGTAGCAGCTGTTAGGGCCACAGAGTCCTCGACTCAAGCCGAAGAAAGGCTGATAGCTCAGGCAGCTTATCAAGCACCCCATGTAGCAATTGTTAGGGCCACAGAGTCCTCCGCTCAAACGGAAGAAAGGCTGCTAGCTCAAGCCGCTTATCAAGCACACCATGTACCAGCTGTTAGGGCCGCAGAGTCATCCGCTCAAGCCGAAGAAAGGCTGATAGCTCAGGCCGCTTATCAAGCACCCCATGTAGAAGCTGTTAGGGCCGCAGAGTCCTCCGCTCAAACGGAAGAAAGGCTGATAGCTTAGGCCGCTTATCAAGCACCCCCTGTAGCAGCTCTTAGGGGCGCTGAGTCCTCCGCTCAAGCGGAAAAAAGGCTGCGATTGCAGGGTTCATTATGTAGCAGCCGTTAGGGTTGCAGAATTTTCTTCTCAGTCCGAAGAAAGGTGGCAAGCACAAGCTGCTTATCAAGCACCCCATGTAGCAGCTGCTAGGGCCGCAGAGTTGGAAGAACAACGAGCAAAAAGATTACGTGATCAGGCTGTCTATCAAACTAGACAAAGGGCACCGTTCTTTGAAGTAGGGGTGCGCCATAACTTGGGCAATATGGATGTTGTCTGTCAACATTGCGGTGCTCTTCATTGGATGGCCGAAAAACTTACTGAGAGCAGTATTCAAAACCCACTATTCGGCACATGCTGTCATAAAGATAAAGTTTCATTACCGTTGCTTCGACGCCCACCACCTATATTACAACAACTGTTTCTTGGTGAGGCTGGCGGAGGTCGAGGCTTGCTTATGGGCTTTGCGGGTAAGGCTGGTTGAGAGATTGCGGATAGGGCGAGGCAAATTGGGACCTGGAACTGGGTGGATGAACCGGGGTGCGTATGGGCAACGTGTATGGGTTCTGACGTAGGGTTCACCTCGGGACAGGTAGCCCCTTTCTGGGCGAAGAAGTCGGCCATGTCGTTACCGGTGATGCCGGTGTGGGAGCGGACTTTAATGAAGTATATGGGTTGGTCTAAGGAGATGGCAAGATGGGCAATGGCGGATATAAGGTTCATGTCGGAGTGGTAATGGTGAGAGGAAGGGCGGGAGAGGTGGTTACGGATGAGAAAGAGTGAGGTGAGGCTATCAGTAAAGATGTAGTGTGGGGGGGAAAATGAGGAGAGTTGGGTAATGGCATCATGAATGGCCATGAGCTCGGCTCGGAGGATGGTGGCCGGCCTCGAAGACGTAGGGCGATTCCTTGGTTGGTAGCGGCATGGTATATGCCGTAACCAGCCCGGGGACCAGCAATGAGGGAGCCATCCGTGTAGTGGGAGTGGTCAGGTGGGTATTTGAGAGGAAGTTTCGTGCGAGAAACTGGCGGATCCGTGGGGATAGTTGGGATAGGGGGGATGGGTGGGCGGGAAAGCATTTGACACCGTGACTTAGTTGCTTTAATGTGAGGAATGGGACGCATGGGGCGAGGGGTGCCGGGGAGAGTAGGGGGGGGGGTCGGGAAAATAGTGGCCTTCAGGCCATGCGTGTGTGTGAGAAGGTGGAGAAGGCGATCTGGGAAGGTATTGGGTATGATGGTAGAGAAGATGGGGCGGTGGACCAGCAGAATGAGGGTTAAGGTAGGTTGTTTGTGTTGTAGATATTTGGGGAGGGGCTGGGTGCGCGAATATTTGGAGCTGCCCTGGGTCAATAGCGGCTAGGGGCGTGACTCCGGGCGGCAGTTGGTGGAGGGGGTGTGGACCATTGGGCATTTGTTGGTGAGAGAGGAGGAGGATGGTGGCATTGGAGGGGGATGACTGTGCCGCGAGCCGTGCCCATTGAAGTGCGTCTTGTAGATGGGGCCCTTGGGGGGGGTGTGCAAGACCATGGCCAGTCCAGGTATGCTGGGATGCAGAGCCGATGGCTCCAAAGAAATAGTCTCTAGGGTGAGGGCTAGAGTATGACGAAATCGTCATACGGCATGTAAGCGGGCTAGAATAGTAGGAGTGTGTAATGTGAAAGGATTCTATAAGAAGTGTTAGGATGTCCGGATGAAGAGTAGTCTGTGACTGGGCTAGAGATAGTTTGATAAGGGAGCGGGGTTTTTTGAGGGGGGTATCGGCTAGCTACCGTTCAGCTAGCCAGCAGACTTCTGTTGCAAAGTCCTGCCGTGCTGGCGAGAACTGACTAGGTGAGGGGGAAGAGGTAGAAAATCTATGCTAGAGCCGAGAGAGGCGGTCGTTTGGAATAAGGCCTATGTAGCGGCCGTTGGAGGCGTATAATTTGGACATGCGGGATCATGTGCAGATGATGGGGGTGGTGTAGGAGATGTCTTTATCGGGATTGCATTCAGCAATGCAAACATGCACGTTAGGAGCAAGAAGGGGGGTATGGACGTATTGGGCGTCTATTGGTTGGGGTGGGGAGGTGTGTTGCTGATGGATATGGGTTAGGTAGTTGGTATTGGTGGATTTATGAAAAGCAATGAGGAGGTCAAGGTTATGGTCTGGGTCGCAATCATTGTGAGATCCGAATAGGTCATCCTCCGATTGCCAGGTGTTGTCTTCCGATGGGTATCCGGCCCACTTGCAGAGATAGAAGGTATCCAGACATAGGGCGCCGAATTTGTTAGCTGTGGTTTGGGTTCTGATTCCGAGGATGGCTTCGATGGTGAAGGCTTCCGGGTTGTCTGGGTTCGTATATGGGAGAACGAGTGGGGGGGTTGGAGCAAGTAGGGGATATCCGAGGAGGGGGGGGGGGGGGGGGGGGGGGAGGAGGAGGCGGGAGGGGTTAGGTCTGGGGAGGTAGGTAGGGTCCGTGTGTGAGCCCGGTGTCAGGGGAGAGAAGAGTGCCTTGGTTAAACGGGGGGGGGGGGGGGGGGGGGGGGGGGGGGGGGGGGGGGGGGGGGGGGGGGGGGGGGGGGGGGGGGGGGGGGGGGGAATCGATATAGGGGTGGGGGTTGAGGTGGGGAGCGGCAAGTTTATTGAGAATAGAGGGGGCTGGGTTGGTTCGGTATTGGGGTAGGAGGTCTAGTTTGTGATGTGGGAAGAGTTTACATGGGAAGTCACAGTCTAGGGTGCATGAGGGGGTCCTGTGGCAAAAAAGGGTCTGAAGGATGGACAAAAACCGGCATGTCTTAACAGTTGCTTTGGAGTATTTGAGAGTGAATTCTCGGGGTGAGAGAAGTTTGCAGCCAGAGGTTGTGGTGAGTTGGGTGAGAGTCATGATGTGTCGGAGTTTAAAGTAGGCAAGTATGGTCGTCTTCTGGCGGGAATGTTGTTCTTCAAGTGCGGAGAGGAGTGGGCTAGCAAGGCAGGCTTGTTCAAGAGGTGAGATGGTGTTGGGGTAGCCGGGTAGATCGGTTTGTATGCTAATGTTCATTTGTCGGAGGATGTAGAGGGTTCTAGTGGTAGGAGAGTGGAGGCAAGATTGGGGTGGGGGGGAGGGTGGGTAGGGAGTGGAGGCCGTTATATTTGGTAGCCAGGAATTGAAGGAGACCTCTATAGATAAGGCCTAGCCGGCCAGGGTCATTGAGGGCTTCTTGAAGTTGCTTGCCCAGGGTGCGGGCATAAGAGGTAAGTAGCGAGATAGTACCTATGTCAAAGTTGTCGTTGGGGAGCTGGGTAAGAGCATTGGGGGTGCTGGTGGGTAGGCCTCAAATGCGTTTAGTGAGCTGGATGAAGTGTTTGTCAATTAATTTGAGATCTGGGAGAGAGAAGGGGGCTGCGTGGAAAGAGTATTGGACTTGTGACTTGAGTACGGTTTGAATGAGGGAGAGTTTGGGACGGATGGATACCGGGGATTTGAGGAGGGCCGTACTTTTGTCAATCAATTTAGCGATTGTAGTGGATTTTTGTAGGTGCCAAGTAAGGGAGGGGACTAGTTGTATGCCTAGGTAGGTGTAGGGTTCATCAGGGCCTAAGAAGGGGAAATTTTTGTTTTGGTAGTGGATATACAATTTGCAGTGTGAGGCTGTCATGGCTTTGGTGAGTTTGCTATGATGGGTAGCTATGGTGACAGCACATTTGTGGAGGCTGAGCTCCATGCAAGGGGAGGTCACTTCCAAATATTACCACTTGACATGCAAAAACATATAGGGTGCCGAAAATTTTGAGAAAATAAAATTTAGAATACATTTAGAAATACTATAGGGTACTAATATATTGGCGGCACCACATTTAAATTAAAATAGGGTCCAAAATAAAGACGTATTTAAAAAAGTTAAAACTAATATATGATGGAGATAAATTAAAGGGACACATGTCGTTCAGTGATACGCAGTTCGGGACATGTAGCGGAGAGGGCATAGGCGCATGTGCACAGCAACCCTAGGCTTCCCTCTCTCCTGAGGGCATTTGAAATTCAAATATGATGTAACTGACAGCAAGTGGATAGACATAGATTCAATTATTAGTTCAGTTACTATGAGATTTTATTTTGCTCATAACCTTTATACTTTAAATGATGCTGATGCATCTATTTTGGATGAATTTGTTTCCAACAAATAAAAAAAATCATTACCCCGTAAATTTATTATATTTATTTTCAAGTTAATATAGGGTGTCAAATATTTCTTACCTGCTATAAAATATAAATAATATAGCTTGCAAGAAAATATGCCATATTACAAAATTATGTAATAATAGGGTGGCCAAAAATTCAGAAAATAAAATTAATACCCCCATAGAAAATGCCTGTTTGCCTCACGTGCCTGGGAAACTAGATATGGAGTGACCTCCCCAAGGCTCCATGCCAAACCATTGATTAAATCTAAATAGTTTGTCTGCTTGTCAGTTGATATTTTGTGTGGGCGAGGATGGCAAGGTCGTCTGCATAGGGCGCCGCAAAGATGGGTACTGTTAGAGGTTTTATAGCGGTAGCCTATCTTACCTCGGTCGATCCATCTAAGAAGGGGCTCTAGGAAGATGATGAACAGGTAAGGGCTGAGGGTATCTCTTTGGATAGTGCCTCGCAAAATTGGGATAGGGGGAGTGGAACCGTAATATGAGCCAGTATATTCTGTGGAGCTATCGGTATAGATGTTGCCGATGAGTTGTATAGCGTCAGTGGGATAGCCCAGATCCGTCATAATGGCGAGAAGTCGGGCGTGGTCAAGAGATCCAAAGGCATTTTTAAAGTCAATGTACAGGAGATAGATGTCATGTTTAGTGAGTTTGGCGTCTTCGAGTGCGGATATGACATATTGTATTTGGCGAGTGGTACTACAAGTGGCACGGAAGCCTTCTTGGGGGTCATTAAGAATGCGGTGCTGCTCTCCATAGCAGGAGAGCATTGTGGTTAGCATACTAGTGAAGAGTTTGTATATGGTGTTGGCTAAAGCTATAGGGCGGTAGTTACCGAGATCTATGGGGTCCCCTTTTTTGTAGAGAAGGATAGTATGGCTATGTTTCCAAGATGGAGGAATACGTCGTAGGCGATAACAGAGGTGGAAAAATTTGAATAAGAGGGAGTGAAAATGAGGATCTAGAGCTTGGAGTATGGCATTGGGGATGAGATCGGGACCGGGGGCTTTGGATTTGGATAGGGATTTGAGACATGAGTCGTAAATAGCTATGGTGAAGAACGAGAGGATGGTATCCTCAGGGGCCCCACGTTTATCTAAGGAGAATCCGTCGATGTCATGCCAAGGGTAGAGTTTGAAGCAGTCGTTAGTATGTTTGTTGGGGTGGAGGCAGTGCTTGACTGTGGGTGTGTAGGAGGCTGAGGCTTGCAGATTTCATTCTTAATATCGTCCGGTTGGGTTACGAGGTGGCCATGTCGGTGTCTAAGGCAGTCGATAGGGGGGTTGAGGGCAGGGTTGAAGATGGCTTTATGGGCGCGTTTAGGGTGATCACGTAAAAGTTTCCCGAAGGATGAGACGAATTTCTTGTGATTGGCAGTGGCTTTTTGTTTGGTGATGTTATATGCGGCCTTCTTTGCATCCCTGCCAATTTTGGCTAGGGTAGCAATCCAGCTGGGTATGGATGTGGGGTCGGACGGCGGGGGTAGAAGTGGTTGGCAGAGGGGGATAGCGTTTAAGCTGTCATGTACCCAAGCATCGTGCCACAACATACATCGCTGTCCACCACACAATCTAAGCACACAATCCTAGAAAGCTATACCACAATATAAACATAGTCACCAGGGTTGAATCTCCGAACCCCAAGACGATAGCCCCCACCACGTATGGTAGCATACCTCAACGTATCACGATGTTGTGCAATGGCAAGGTTCTCGAAAGCCATGGGCATGACTTTCTTGAACAACTCTGCACGCTGCTCACATGCACGTGCCCACACGTCCGGATCGTCAAGGTTAAGAACTATAGCAGCTTCTCTGCAAATGGATGTAGGCAAATCCGGCTCTCGGCCAAAGAGAAGAAAGTATGGTGAGAAGGAGGCAAGTGATGCTTGCTTGCTGAACCTGTAGCCCATGGCTAACCAGGGTAACTGAAGGTCCCAATCTCCTAGGTGTCCCTTCTGCAAGCCATACTTGCGCAAACCCCTCTTTACTGTCTGAACAACTCTCTCTGCTAAGCCATCGGCCTCAGGATGATCCCGAGAAGTGGTGCGGTGGTCTATCAAGGCCTTGTCACACAAAGCCTGAAACTCCCCCAAGAACTCTCTCCCTTGGTCCGTGAGTACCTCAGCTGGAGCACCGAATCGGCTAAGCACACAATCCAAGAATGCATACGCAGCTCCCTCACTAGCCTTATCGGGCAATGGAACCAATTCAATCCACTTGGAGAAGTGCTCTACCATCACCAACACGTACTTGTTGTGGCGCATGGTCAGTGGCAATGGCCCTGCGAAGTCAAGACTCCACCTGTAGCCCAATCCCATGATCGGAAGAGGGTGCAATTGTGGAGTAGGGGCGTTGAATGAAGCACGCACCCTGTCACACACCATGCACCTAGCCACAAATTGTTGCACCTCTGTGTGCATACCACGCCACCAATACTGCCCCTACAGTAGACTATGAGTGCGTCGCACCCCAAAATGCCCCAACTCCTCATGGGCATGCCGCGCTAACCGTGCCCGTTGTGTTGGGTGAGGCACAATCCTCACTCGACCATCCTCCCCACACTTGGAGCAGGTGTGTCCCCTCCCACTTGAACCTCTTGGCTCGTTGTAGGATCCGATCCCTCTCCTTGGCAGTCACAGTGGCTGCAGTGTCTCCAGTGCGGAGGTAGTCCAACACAACTGAATCCTCATGTATATCTTTGGCGCCACCTTGCTCATTGCTGGCCTCAGGGTCCTCAGACACTTGATCTACAGTCATCCTGTTGCAGGTCCAACCTGGCCTTCCGCTGCCAAGATACACAGAAATGCAGATGCATGTCATCCGGGCACCATCTCCTCGTCCGTCTCACCATGCCACTGAGCTCCAGTGTCATCCTGTTGGCTCGTGCATGGATTGCGATTCAACCCATCTGCATTGCGATTGACCAAACCCGGTCGATGCACCACCTGAAAGTCATACTCTTGAAGGATGAGTGCCCACCGTGCAAGCTTCCCCGTAAGCTTGTCTGACTCCATCAACCACTTGAGTGGTTGGTGATCCGTGACAAGGGTGAAGAGATTGCCGTATAGATAGCACCTGAAGTGTGCCACGGCCCACACTGCAGCTAAGCATTCTCCCTCATATGAGCTATACTTAGACTCTGCAACGTTGTTCGAGCGGCTAGCATAAGCCACTACGAACTCTCTTCCCTCATCGTCCACCTGTGTGAGCACCGCTCCAAGCCCCAGCATGCTCCAATCTGTATGCAGCTGAAAAGGACGCCCCCTGATAGGTCGTCTCAAGATGGGCGCCGAGGTCAACCTCGCCTTGAGCTCTTGAAAAACTTGTTCTTGCTCATCTTCCCACTGCCACTCCTGGTCCACCTTGGTCAGCTTGGTTAGAGCCTTTGCAATGGCACTAAATCCCTTAACAAACCGTCTATAATAGTTTGCTAACCCCATGAAAGCTCGAACTCGGCTCACATCCGTGGGGCGTGGAACCTGTGCAATGGACTCTACCTTAGTCTGTTGTACCCCAATCCTCCAGGATATATCATGTGACCCAGATACTCAATCTGGTTGTGGAAAAACTTGCACTTTCCCGGATGTAACTTCAATCCGTGCGCCCTCAAGCGCTCAAATACCCCTGAAGGTGTCTCTCATGCTTTTCCACCGTAGCACTAAAGATGATGATGTCATCTATGTAGCACCGAGCAAACTCCACCCCTGCTAGAATCCTGTCCATGACTCTCTGAAACTCTGCCGGAGCGTTCTTAAGCCCAAATGGTAAGAACCGCCACTGGTATAGGCAATCCTTCCCGTGCTCATTGATCCCCCAGAATGCCGTCTTTTGCTTATCCCCTCCTTGATCGGCAACTGGTGATATCCGGATGTAAATCCAACGTGCTAAAGACCTTGGCATGCCCAATGGCATCAAAGATCTCCTCTGGTGTTGGCATGGCATACCTATCGGACTTGGTCTGACGATTTACAGGCCGGTAATCACCGCACATACGTCTCTCCGTCCAATTGCCAAAGACATCCTTCTTGGCTGGCATCACTGTGGCTGAAGCATACTCTCCCCAGATAGCTCCACCAAACCAGCCTCCCAAAGGTCCTGAGTTCTCATCTGAATCAAGGACCTCTCCATGTCAGTGTATCTATAGGGTCTCCGAAAGATTGGCGTGTCAGTAGCCAATTCAATGCGAATCTCTTGACCCTTCAGTGCTCCTAAGTCCTTCAAACTGAAGGCAAAGCAGTTCCTGTAAGCCCTCAAGAACCGCCGTATACGTCGTCTCTCTCCTTCGGTGACTATAGGTCCAACATCAGGCTCCCAGTTGTCCTCCGTGACTGCAACCTTGAGTCCAGCAGGCTTAGAGGTAGAAGACGCGTCCCGTGGTTGCTATGCTGCAACCTCTTGAGCAGTGACCACTGCCTCATCTGTCAGTGACAATGTCTCATCCTGCCCCATCATCCCATCCTTGAGGACCTCCTCAATCCGAGAAAAATCCCCAACCTGATCCATCACCGCCGCCTTGGCTGCCAACTCCTTCTGAACCTCGAGCACCTCCCACGTGTGCCATGGATGCGGCCTGCACCTCGTGGTCCTCACCTGCTCGCCCCCACTCACTGCCTGTACCGTCTCGGTAGGCAGGGAGACCATGAAGGGAAGTGTACTCCGTACTCTGCGCTGCTCAGCCATAGCCAAGCTGATAATCCAGGTCAAGCAATTGAGATCCATTGCTTGCCCCAACACCTGACGACGTGATGCCTCAGAAAGAGATGGCACCGCCGTGGTACCTGTGGTAAAACCCATCGCCCGCTCGCGCTCGTCAGCATTGGGCTCCACTAATTGTTGCAACTGGCTATCCCACAAGAGGCCATCTCCACCATCCCGAAAAGCATGGGATCTTGGGAAGCTGAGCAGTGTAGGTAATGCTGCTCGTGGTTGACCCACCCTGTTGACCACTGCCAAAGGCGAACGGTCATCGTGTCTCACACGTTGAGACTGCCTCCCTGTGTCCAAAATGCTATCCACTGTGAGGTGTGCTGGCCGCTGCACCCCATCAAATGCACGCTTGAGCAGTGCGGGTGGCATCAAGTTAGTCCACCATAGCCGTGGACGATGAGCCCATGACCCCACTGCAGCTGCATCTCTCAACACTGCTGACCCAAGCCACGACCGGACTTGATGCACACTGGCCATCACCCTGGCCCGAGAATCACCCATCAGTGGCACATTCTCCAAGATGTATGCTGGAGATACAGCTTGATGAAGCTGCAAGTGGTGCAAAATCCGCACCATCTCCCAAAACAGACCCGTCCTCGAGTCTCGCAATCCATTGCCATGCCCGGCTGATGAATGCCCTTGGCAGGGCCAACCTACCACTACCAGATCAATGGAGCCAACTAGCTCCAAATCCTGCGCCCTCAGCAACGAAATGTCTGCTGGCAAGGCTTGTTGGTATCCACGAACTGCAGACACTGGCAACAAATCAGGGTACTGTTGTACCAACTGAGCAACATGGCACAGTGAGACGCGTCATGCAGTCTCATCCCTCTCCACATATAGGTAACGTCGAACTCGTACACCTGCCTGTAGTACTGCAGCCAATCCAGTGCTGATCCCGCCAAACAAGTCCAGAAGGCATATGCCTTCATCCGGGCACTGCCACACAAGAGGTGTGGTGTCCAATGGCGACAACTGAGGTGATCCTGGTGCAATCACCGTACTCTCCTCTTCTCCTGACAGTACGAAGGCCTCTACCCAGGCTTGTTGTACCCGTCCATCAGCAGCTTGCTGCTAATCCTTGCTCGTACCCCATAATGGAGTGTGAGCAACCATGGCAGGCAACTCCGCCGTACCATGCATGTCATCCTGCTCTGCTGGAGGTCGCACATCCTTTGCATGGGCATTGCCTTCTAGCAACTCTCCAGGCCAACTGACTGCAGCTGTAAAGGCGGCCAGTGTTGGCATCTTGCCCCGCTGGGCAGCCGCAATACCCCCAATGAATGTCACAGGGAGCTGTACACGACGACCATCCTCTGACTGCCATCCAGGCCTGTAGGATGCTGACTCCTCCCAAAAGTCCAGGGTGAAGCCCATGGGATATAACACTGCCCCACCAACAAGGACATCATAAGAGACCGCGTCTGTCACAATGGCCTTGGCTCGCATCACTGAGCCATCTACAGGATGATCTGGTTATAGTCCAATGGCCAACTCACGCCGTGTCATGCCCCGAGCCTGCTCTGATCCTCCCAGAGATGTCTGTATCTGGAAAGGACAAGGCTCCATATCCGCCTCCATGAGGCCCAAACTTGCAATAGCAGCTTTGCCCAACATCAGTGGCTGAGCTCCTGAGTCCAACAAGACCCGCAGTGGCCGGTACTTCTTGCCTGCTGGTCCACTCAAAGTGAAATTGCCTCTCTGGTTGTCTAACAAGACAACTCCAAGTGTCACCATGGCGCGCTCAAAGGCTGGCCTAGCTGGCAGCTCCGTCAACCTGGCAGCTGCAGCTTGCTATGGCGCAGCCGTGGCAGTCTTGACCCTCAAATCCGAGGATCCCTCTGCCACTACACCTTCCAGTAACTCCGCAGAAGATGAAGTGACCTCCCCACTCTCGCAGAGTGTTGCTGCTAGTCTGAACACTGCAGCTGGTCTTACCCCCGGTGTCGCAATCATGGTTGCCGAGAACAGTGGGGCTTGACACACAGAAGTGGCTGCCCCCAATAACACACCGGCTGCACTAGCCTTGGTAGCAGGTGTCAGTGCTGCACGTGTAGCTCTCCCCAATGGCATAGTAACCTCCGCCTCGGTAACAGTCGGGCGAGAACTAGGTGCCATGGATGGCGTCGACACTGTCTCCGCCAATGTGAATGACTGAGGAAGCCTCGCCTGATGGCTTGCCTCCCCACGCTGTGGATCCAATTCCACCTCTGCACCTCGTGGCTTAGGAACTCGAGTTGCTCCTCGAGTCACGGCTGCAACAGACTCCACCTGCACTAGTGGTAGTGCTGCTCCGCACATGAAACCCATGCCTCCCATATCTCCTCCCTCAGGAGCAGGAGGTGGACCATCCCGCCTGGGAGCTGGTACCACCTGAGCTGTAGCCATGGCAGCGAGCCTCTGCTCTAGCTGCTGAATCCGGTTGGCCATGTCTTGGTCAACACCCTGACCTCCGCGTCCTTGGCCATGTTGAACTTGCCCTTGGCCTGCACCTCGTGCCCGACCACCTCGTCCTCTCTGGGCTGGTCCACCTCGCCCCCGGCCACCATTGTTCCCTTGGAACTGGCCTAGGCGCAACTCAGGGTGCAAGTCATAACACTGGGCATCTCCATGCCCATACTTGCCATAATGCCCACATTGCAACTGTGTAGGCTGTGCTTGTGCCGACCTTCTGCCACTCTCTGGGCAATCTCTCTTGACATGGGGTCCTCCACATGTCCAACATATCACCCCTGGTTGTTGTTGGCCTGCAAAAGATGCCACGGGCCTCTGCACCTGAGGTCCCCTGTAAGCTCCATAGAACTTGGGTTGGGCAACCTTGCCCCCGTGACCACGCTGTTGGGCAGTCCCTTGTACCTATTAGCTGGCAGCTGCACCTCGTGCAGGCATGTCCTTGCCAAATCCAATGGTAACAACTCGCTCCTCCACCATGTTGAGCTCAATCCGCTCAGCCAGCAGAAACACATCCGCTAATGTGGGTTGGGCCGCTTGTAACAGGGTTGCATCCCGCACCCTTCTCTTGAGCTCCTTGTCCAAAATTCCATACCAGAACTGGATTGCCTGAGCTTCAGGAACCCCTTGGGTCACACTTATCAAGCGCCTCATACGAGTGTAGGCCTCTCGCAAGCTCTCACTGGATTTGCGCTGAAAGTCTTGCAAACTTCGCAGCTTCTCTGTACACCTTGGTAGTTCCTCCGCAACTCCTAGAAGAACTCCACCACCGGGTTGAATCTAGGCACATGTGTTGTAATTGTGGCAGGAGGAGTAGTAACACCTTTTGAACTGGTACCACCTGCAGAAGTGCCGGCACTACTTGTTCCACTACTAGTGCTTGTAGTTGGAGATGTTTGTGTAGCTGCTGGTGTCACCGCTGCCCTTGTGCCTCTAGTGATTGAGACATAGTTAGGTGACCAATACTCTTGCTACTCCTCAATCTCCACCGCATGTCCCCGCCTAAATTCATGGTAATCATCCATGGGCGGCCCCTCAAGGTGCTGGAATAGCCCCTTCCACGCCATAAAGGGCGTAAACAGTTGTGGATTGCGCATTTGCTGCAAATCACACCAACTGTCAAACTCTTGTATAAAGTCATCAAGCTCGATGGTGCCCACAGCTCCAGAGTACCTACGTGGCCCCTTGGCAGCTCCATACATCTCCTCCATCGTGTCCCACAACAATGGCACGGAAATGACTTGCACCCTCGGCGAGAATCCTCCTGACTCCGAGTCTGAACCTTCCTCAGAAGACACTGAAGGTGAAAGTGGCCTAAACTGCACACCTTGTCTTGTGTACCCACTAGTATCGCTGGTACTTGTACCGGCACTCCCCTCAGCAGCTGGTGGCACCTCCGTGATGAAAACTCACAACCCAACCGGTTGTCAACCTGTCTCTAATCCCCACTTTCTACAAGGTAACCGGGTAAAGAACCTGTTGCGGCTACTGGTTCAAGCAGGAATAATAGGTTTCTAACGTAGACCTGTACCTGCACCTGCATCCACCGCAAGCACTCCTATGGTCTGCTGGTCATCAACCCAGCCTCACCATAGAAGAAACACTGGTGGTCTTGCTGGTCATCACTCCAGCCTCACCACCGACAGCATACTCTAGGATTGGCCGGTGATCAAATCCGGACCAACCTCCTATGAAAACAAGCACCCACACAAAGCTAACATGGCGCACAGTCAAGCATGCAGGTGTAGAGGGGATCCAAACACAAGAAAATCAAGACAGCAACTCCCCCACACCAAAAACACTCCACAGTGTCGCTCCTGCAAGGATACTCCAGCCCAAACCCGGACTGACTCTTGCCTCCACCTACGGAAAGGTTTTGGCCTACAGAGAGGGTGAAAGACTATGGAGAAGAGAAACTAAAGCAATTCCTAACCCCAGAATGCTCTCATCCCACCACTCTCCCTCCTGTCTCTATCCACTCGCTTGTATGGCCGTGGCAAGTATCCTTCAATATCCCTCAATCAATCCTTCAAGAGCTCTTCAACATTGTCCACCAAAGCTCCTCGAAGGGTCCTCCAAGGACCCCAAAGATCCTCCAAATACTCCTCCAAGGGCCCTCAAATATCTTCCAAACAATCCTCCAAAGGCCCTTAAATTTCACTAAGTCCTTTCACTGTTGATACCTTAACAGAGGTATAGTCTGAGGTTGCTAGGGTCCCTTATGTTGATGATACCTTTACAGAGGTATAGTCTGAAAATGAGGGTTCTGTTTGGTATACTAACAGAGGTATAGTCTGAGCTGATTAGGGTCCACATATGGTGATACCTCAACAAAGGTATAGTAAAAGGGACAAGCTCCTGTTTGGTATACTAACAGAAGTAAAGTCTGAGCTGATTAGGGTTCACATATGGTGATACCTCAACAGAGGTATAGTCGTCCAACTTTGACAGCCTTGCTGTCTCAAACAGACATTTCCAGCCATGAACAGTGATCAATGGATCTTTATTTGGACATGGATACTTACTGCTCAGTCGCTTTGGTATGTCCCATGATACAAAGAACCCAAAACTATACTAGTTTTTGGGCCAACGATAAATTAGGATGGTTGGTTATGCCTTGGTATGTAAGCTGACCAAAAAATACAGACTGAATGACATGGCATGTCATGAATGGCACTTTTTAGCATGCTGAACAACGGTTTCCTGCTATGAACAGTGGTAATCGAGTCTCTAATTTTTCCCACCCCCCCCACCCAGAGACTTCGTTGACTTTGAAGTCTGGGATTTGTCATAAAGCTGACTTGTGAATGAAGAATGGTTGATAATGAGGCCGATTTGTCGTTAATTTTACAATGACCTTGTCAGGTCTTTGTCCATGTCTCGACGAGACATAAATATCTTCCCTCTCTGATTTAGACCAGTGTACTTGGTGGTTCTTGTATACATTATCAACCAATCTCCCTTCTGTTTTTCAGTTTTATGTTTGATTTACTAACACCTTGGTCTGAGCATGACAAAAGGTTATCAAATATGTTCCTGATTGAAGTGATGAACCCAAGGCAATGGGAAGGCCAAAGCCATGAGATATCACATGACCACCAAGCAAGTCCTTCTCAAAAATATGTTGGCTAATTGGGCATGGTATACTAACAGAGGTATAGTCTGAGCATACACTACTAGGGTTTGTAATGAAGAGCTAGAATGCAAGTCCTTGACTTCTATGCTTCTACTCAAGCAAAAATATGGTCTCTAGGTGGTCATAAGAGGCATCTTCTTGCTCTCTTCCACCCCAATGTGCAACCAAGAGTGGTCCAACTCAACTTGCAAGTCATTGTCCACCAAATCAATCCCCCTTCTAGTCCTTGGGATTTGATTGCAAACTACCATATCTCCATTGCCGAGCAATCATGCATTTGTCTCCTCATCACTTGACAATTGCTCCAAATCAACACAAATTATCTCAATGTGTAGGAGCAATGCTTGTCACTTACAATAATGCTCCCAAGCAATCCACCTTGGATCCCACTCTCACGCCATATGCCTCATTTGGGGTCTTGCACCAATCCATCATCCATGTGCTCCCCGTGGTCATTTGAATGCATGTTTCATGACCTCTTGGCCTATGTGTTGCTCTCCTTCATCATAACATGAATCAACACCTCTCCACTTCACACACAAATGGATCTCAAAGGCCTTCACCTCTTGCTAGTTAAAGAGCTCCCCTTCTCAAACTTGAACTTACAAACTCAAGCGAGCATGCTCCACACATGCACCACTTGCTTGGTCAACTATCCACCACAAAACTCGCACTACCAAGAGCATGAATAGCCAAGTATTGCCTCCCCTCTTGTCACATTACATAGTTAGGGTGTGTATGCATACATTGAATGATGATTTCCCTTCAAGGATTTCCCACCACATGTTCTCCAAGCCCTTCCAATGGCACCCTAAGCTTGGCTCCACACCACCATGATTGGAAGATTTCTTCACATGCTCCCTTTCAAAACCTCTTGAGCTTCTTAGTGCTCTCCAAGTGCTTGCCCTTGTTGTCTTCAAGCCCAAGCATATATAGCTCCTTGGCTTCTCTTCCACAACATCCACACTTTGAACTTGCTTAACCCTAGCTTGATAGTGAAATGAGCACTAAAAGCCTTTAGTCACTCTCCACAAGCCATGGCGCACACCATCGACTCCATAATGCATACAAAGGATTCTCAAACCCTAGAATCCATGCTTCCACACACACAAGACTTCCTCCTTACAATCCTTGCAAAATCTTGTGACTCAAGAGCTTTCTTCTCAAGCTCTCCAACTCCTTGGTGCATGCAATACTCGAGCACCTTTCCTTGCAACCCCTTGCAAGCCTTGTGATACAAGACTAAATTCTCCTAGCTCTCAACCTCTTTAAAATACAAGTGCAAAACTAATCCTTACACTCCGCACTCACAAGCATAAGGTGATCTTCTTGTAGTGATAAGAGATGAGAAATGAGAGAAGTAGAAGACAATGAAAGCTCTCAAAGCATGAAGCAATCACAAGAAGAACAAGCCCTAGTCCTTCCAAGTGAAATCCACTCTATCACATAAACTAAGTCAAGCCAAGGGCACCTTTGCTAAAGGAATCCACCCTACAAAGCCCTCAACACACTCCCTCTCAATACCTAGAGCTATGGAGGTGAGAGAAGCTCATGGAGGCTCAACTACAAGAAGATGAGCCTCCTCAACACTCACAAGGGAAAAACCTATCTCCATGTCTCAAGTGAGGCTCGACACCTCACTTGGCATGTGAGACCAAATGAAGTCCCAACACACAAAATATAAATATAAATATCTAAAATGTCCTAGTTAACTAGAAGTAGGTAATTCTAGATAACCATTACTAAAACCATGACAAAGCACAAGATACGGCGATCGGTGGACCAGTTGTTGAGTGGGGTGGTGGTGGGTGTCATGGGGATAATCGTGAGGGCGCAACGTATGGTGTGGTATGTGTTGAGATGGGAGGTCCACTCGTGTTTTTGAGTGCGTGTAAGGTAGCCCCCATTTTGTTGTGAACGGGGGGTTTGAGGGAGTTCCGGGGGAGCGGAGCAAGTGGCGAGCACGCTGGTGGTCATGAGTTGTAGGATGGATGTGAGGGTACGTTCAGCTGCAAGCCACGTGGTTCCGGGTGTTGGGAAAGGTTCGAGTCGGATAGGGTGTGCGAGAGGGTGAGCATTAAGGCGGAGGCGGCTGGGTGAAAATGGGATTTGAATGCGGCTATATTACTATAGGGTAGAGGGGAGAGGAGACGTGGTTGAAGGGGTGGTGCCTACGTGACAGGAACTGGTCGAAAGGGGATGAGTGATGGTGGGAGGGAAAGGGAGATCAGATAGTGGTCGGAATTACATAGGCTACATCTCTAATTTGCCATGCCACGGATACCCAACAAATATGACACTTTTTCCGGAGTTTCATGGGTTCGTGTTATATCCAAACTATATTCGTGTCATAGTGTTATGCATTATAACCACACGATCATGATATCATCATGATTTTAACAAGTATTACACGAAAAGAATGCGATTGGCGTGTATACTGTGATTGTGTCCATCACACACAATTTCCTATGGGCACATTCGTGCAATTTGGGTTTGCATATTCACACGACAACATCATTGAAAATGTGTTCCCAACGTGTTCATGGTATTTATGCTAAATTGATATTATGGTTGTGGACAACGGAATACATAATGATTTCGTGTGGCACTTGGCTAGCATTATATTGGTGTGCCCTGTGCACTTCAACTGCAGTATTATTGTAATAGCTTTATGTGTAGATTGTTGATAAATTTGAATTGATAAATAATCCATAGGATGTATTTAGACATTTTTTATCAAACAAATTGGAATAAAAGATACATTCAAAGATGTTGGCATTCATATTTAGAAGCACGCAGCTGAGTACAAAGTAAGCCAAAGAGAACTCAATCCCTGAAAAGAGTTATCCCCTTGAGCTCTTATTTTGGAATATTTTTTCTGAACGTTGCTATAAGCTCAAATTAGAGATGTGAAGCATACCGAAAAGAAGAAAATGGGTCGGTCAAGCCTGGGGGCAAGAACCGTGAAGAGGCTGCTTATGTTCACCAGCCTTCTTTCTTAACAGGGTGAGCTAGAGCTGAAAAACTTCATAATAACTAACCTAACCTAATCTCCAACCCTGGCCACTACTATGCTATGGTACGACTGAAGTCTCGCATTGAATCAAAAGAGAACTGGAAGCACACAAGAATAGAAACTAGGGTACTTCTGGGAAGCATAAAACGACTGTAAACGATTGCTGTTGGCGATGCTCATCATCCTATCATTACCAATACACAAACCGATATTTGACATCCCTGTTCCTCAAAACCTGTTTGGATTCGGAGGAATTGTCAATACTGAGGTTCGCTGGGAGACAAGACCAGCACTCGCCACTCGCATCCACCATACCCTGCGGATGTCCGAACGACAGGAAAACTCTGACCAGAGCTCCCCCCCACTTGCACCAACTCACAGATGTTTGACGAACGTAACAACTTTGATCACTTTTTCAGGGACCAAACTAGCATGGAAACAAGGGTACATATTTTCATCATTGTCATTTCTTCACATACTGCGAATCAGATGCGGCAAGCAGAGCAGCCCCAATTCCCAAGGGAGTTTGGGCGGAACAAAGGAAGAGAGATGATGATCCATGAGATCAAATCTGTCTTGGGCATCATATCAAACACGCAGTGTGCAAATACCACACTCCAAAAATTGTATCCAGTAGAACAACCTTACCTCCGAACCATCTCGAAGAGTGGTAAGCAGACCTGGCGCAGTAGCTGCCTCAAGAAAGCCCCCTCTCGGTGTCGTGCAATCATCCACTAGCACGGCCATCATCGAAATCTGCCCCCTTGTTGGCATCCGCCCTCTTTTTGTGTCTTCCCAGCTCATGCAAAAGCAGTCTCTTTGCAATATATAACAACAATTTGACATGAAGTGGACACTTAACTGACAAAATAATCCGAAGAACTGAAAGCCAAATTACTCACCAATAGAACCCAATATAAAAGACATGTTTTTGAAACGCAGATCCAATTTAATGATTAATTCCTAATTTTCCTATTGGCCCAAAAGAAGCATAAAATGAGGCTTGGGGGAGTGGGAAGGAAGTAATATCAATCGAGATAGTACCAGTGAGCGACTAGCACGATGTAGAGAGCACGGTGGAGGGCAGCCGTTAGAGTTGGAGAGCACAAAGATGGAGATAGAATCAGTAGTAATGAGCGATGGACTCGAAGTTACAACTATTTTGTTCCAGATTTGCAATCGTATCTAGTTCTTTCCGCTTTGTAATTGAGTGAAGTGATGACTTGATCTGATCAACCCTCTCGGAGTGTCAAGTGTAACGCTAATCTAGACAAGGGCTGGTAGGACGTCCAGTTCTTGTTTTGCTTTTCAAGTCCTTGGCTTTAGGATTCTGCTCATTTGTTGGCAAAGTAGATCTGCTCTAGTGGGGTTCTCTTGACCTATTTCCATGCTAGTTCTTTTTTATAGCAGAGAACAAGGATAATTCTCCCAATAGAACCTGACATTAGTGAAATCAGAGCCTTGTATCCTCAGAAATTAATTTTTTTGAAATCAGTTTCTCTTACACTGGCACACAATTGCAGATGTTTGTGACTTGGTCATTTTTCATGTAGGAAAGGGTTCTCATTTCTTTTATACAACATCCATCTGCTTTAGAATATGTTCTTGGAATAAGGCTAATACTTCCAATAGGACCTAAGATTAGTCAGATCGAAGCCAAGGATCATAAGATAGGAAGTTTTGAATTTTTTTAATTTTTAACTGGAGCAACAAAAGTTTATGGTATAGAGTTATTTTTGGCTGATACGATTTGATCTACTTACTTCTGCTAGTAAGATATCTGAGTGGAGTCTTATTTGAGTCATAAAATTAAGATTACTACAACACTAGAAGTTTGTAGTTCTAGTAATTATTGCCTGGGTTAAGAGATATTAATTTCTAAAGTAGGTAGTATATGCTAGGGAGCTAAACCCTTTTTACGGACCTTGATTCACAAACTCATTCCAAGATCTTGTTGAGTAAAGCTTAGGTTAGAGCTTCTGTTTTACAGCAAGTGAATTGAAGAATCTAGTAGGGACTTATGAATTTTTTTAAACAGGAAATTCTAACTGCCAAGCCATATGAAAGAGTGAGATTTGACTATTGTGTTTAAATAACTAAAAGAAACCCTCTTATAACAACATCTCTAGGTTAGTTTGATGGTTAGTCTGATAGTTCACACTTCTGGTGTTGGGGGTGTTCAACTCCTGCCGGCCGCAATTTATTTAGTTTTGCTTATCTGTTCAAAATCTTTGTAATAGCCCTATAAGTACTTAGATAGGCAGGTTGGTTTTGAATATAACTTGATGGACTTATCGGTTAGATAGTTGGTTTCCTATAGTTGGTTTTGATTATCTTCTTTTATTTTGGTTATATTAATATTGTTTGTTGGGCTGATCTTTTCCTTAGAATGATTTAATTGCTTATCTATTCTTGACTCACATAATTTAATGGGGACTAGTAAAAACTAAATAAATCAATATCCCTATCTTTTAAATGTAAATATATACATAAAATTATTCAAAAAAAAAACAAATAATTAAGTTGGTTGGTTGAAATTAATTTTTTTTGTTTGCTTAATAACTAATATTTACACTAGGCTATCTCTTTATATATCTATATATATATATATAATATATACATCTAAAAATCATAATTATTTATCCTGAAGTAATTATACATTCGCCTTACTTATTTCTAGACTATTGTTTTCGTAAATACATCAATGAGTTAGCACTAACTGTTGGTTACAAATTACAAACGCAAACACTTATAACATAGAAAATTTATAAATCCACACTAGCAGCACCCTTGGAGCTAGGCGGCGCCTTCGGGACCTAACCTGGCTCTGTCTAACACGAACCTTTAAACTAAATATACAACTGTTAATGGGGTGCATTAATGGTTGACAGGGCCCCGCAACCATACTACGTGCCGAACTTATGGCCATCTACGAAGCCCTTTCCCAGCTACACGCATTCCCCTCACCATACTACATTTTTACAGACAGCTTAACTTCGCTATTTCTCCTGCGAAACCACATAGCCAGCCCATCCTCCCACCATCACCACCCAGATTGTAATCTTATCTCCGCAATCATCACTTTAGCCATCTCAATCAACCAACCCATTCAATTTCTTAAAGTACGTTCATATACCGGAATCAACGGGAACGAGGAGGCTAACCTCCTTGCCCAACTAGGAGCCTCCAAACCCCCAGCACTCTGGAATGCTCCACTGTAAGACAGCTCCAAGTACTTGCAAAGAACAGCTCCTAGCTCTTACAAACTGAATTGAGCAAAGAACATGACAATGAGATGATTCAAGCAAAAACATGGAATTTAAATGGGAAGTATGTCTTCCTGTGTATAAAGAAGGAGCGTCGCTGCTCAAAAAAGGTCCAGGGGGGAAGAATTCAGAAAGAACCCTTAAAAAGCATGAGCATGACTGTGTGATCACAGCCCGACACATGTCATAGGTCACAGGGTGTGACGACCTGTGGTGCTTCATGACTATGAGGTCACAGTCCGACACAGGTCACAGCTCGACTCAAGTCACAGGCGCTGTTACCACAGACAGAGAACATGAGGTGGGAACACCACCAGCGGGGACACAGTGTAGTTACGAGCTGACTGGCGGTTAGAGGCACGGTTTGACGGTTATAGCTTGCAGGTGATGAGCCAGCAGAAGGGGGAGGAAAGGAGGACTTTTGGATCGCTTCTGGATCACTTCTTGATCATTTCTTGGAGCACTGGGAGCATGAGGGGAAGAAGCACGATCTTGAGCACAGGGATGGAGAGCACAGTGGAGGAGGAGACACGATCTGACAATGCTTGATACATGCAAGCTGTAGAGATGTACTGTAGGGCAGAATAGAGACACCATGGCTTTGGCCTGATACTTGATAGGCATTAATATGATTCCTACTTCATATTCACACTGTGTAGAGAGATCTGAGTGAAGATGTGGAATGAATGCTTAACACTACAACATATTGCGGCTTTTATGACTCCCATGGCTGCGCAGTCATGACAGATTTGTGGCAGAAATGCTATTTGAAGTCGTAGATGCCTTTTGAAGTCATAACGCAGGTCCGGGGAAGGCGTATATACGATTGCATGACTCCGGACTCTGCGCAACACAGATCAAACATGTTTGACCACGAATATGGCATGGCAGATATGACTACCAGTCACGGTCATACCTACACTGGAATGACGTGCGCAAATTGCTAGACAGACATATGACTTCACGACTCTCACTCTAATGCATTCTGCCAGATCATCACATGGATGAATCAGTACATGACTGCACGTGTCGACACATGCTTTTCTGGTTATATATATAATATATCAGTATTTAAATTTTGAAAAAATGTCGGAGACTCTAACCACTAGAATGATTTATTTAAAAAAAAAATCAAAGTGCAAAAGATTTGAAAAAAGCACATCGGCTGGAGGTGCACAGTGCGTCGCCCCGGTGGTTCGGGGTTCAAATCCGCTGCCCTGCCCGTGTGTGGGATTGTTCGTGACGATATGTTTGGGCGTTGATCGCCCTGTAGGTCTCATGGCCCAAATGAAAGGGGGTTAATTTTTCCCCCTCCTCAAGGGCCTGAGGCTTCCTTTAAAAAAATCAAAATCAAAAAATCAAAAAATTGCTTATAGGGTTTGCAAGAAGGTTAAAAACCTTTAAAAGTTGCCCATCACGGTAGCCGTGAATAGAATTAGAGTGAGCGGGAGGGAGGGAGATAGAGAGAGAGGGCTGGGACTTAGAGCGAGCGAGCGGCAAATACTGTTGGCTCTTTGGATTATACAAGACCTACTCTTCTTCTAGTTTCTTATTACTCAATGACAGTATTGATTCATGTTTCACAGTTCTGCTCAGAGAGAAGACCGGCGTAACTAAGAGCCACTTCGCCTTGCGGCTACTGCCCCCTTATGAGGGTGGGCCCTATATAAATATGACAGGTGTCCAGGGGATACCAAGTAACCGGGGGTATGAGGTACCTCTGGGTACCTAGGGTACCCGAGAGTACCCTGGGGTACCAGAGATGGGGTGGATTCGAGTTCCGCTTATTGGATATGATGGCTGTGAGAGAGCAAAGTGCCATAAGGTGGATGTCTTTAAAGCATATATGGATGGAGGTGGTGGGGATTTAAAATTATCTTGAAGTTTTGAGATACTGTCGTTGTGTATGTCCTCTCTGGTGCCTGTGGAGATGATGGAGAGTGGGCCCATGGCCCACCCTCGTCGGCGAATAGCAAGGATAAGCGGAGCGTATTTCTGGCGTTTTTTGAGGATGGAGGTGTGCGGGAAGCGGTCGTGGCAGTACGTAAATTCGATGAAGTGTATGATTAGTGGTGGGGTAGGAGTAGAGGGTGGAAGGGCGTTGGTGGGAAGTCCCTAAACTAAAAGGATGTCCGGGCAGAGCCTAGCGGGACATGTGCATGTAGCATGGGGTTGGCAAATACAGGGTAATAGCCAGGATGGTACTGTATGGTAGGGGGGTCTACCTTGGTAAGTGCTAGCATTGATAAGTGAGAACCATCTGGTTTCTTTATGTCGTTGTAATAGTTTGTGGATGTGCCATAAGCTTGATTGTGCCTGGCGATACGAAGGCCATGCAAGACTGGGTGGGGGCATTTACTGAGGATATACGGCCAAGTGTCAGGTACTGCATGTATATGGGAGCAGAGGGGGCCGTGTGGGGATGTAAAAATGGTTGGCCAGAAGGTATGCTTACGCTGGTGTTCTAAACTTAAGTGTTTTTTTGATTTGTGCGACGGAAGTGGCTTTAGTGTGCCAGAAGTGGTTGGACAGTTTATGATGGAGTACTGTGGAGTGGGTCTATTTTTGGATATGTTGTTTGGTGTGACTGAGAGATGTAACGGCTTGTTTGTTGGCTTCTTTAGAGAGAGTAGAATAGAGGTTACGAATAGGCTGGGAGCTCGCCGTTCTTGGGAGAGTCAGCTTGGTCTTGGCAGGCCGTGTTTTAATCTCTACCCACTCAGCTGCACCGTGGTGGTTCTCACAGACCAATCCGACATTACCTGACTACAGAAACAAGCAGCACACTGAAGAGGTCCTCTTGGGTTCATGGTCAGTCAAATCCTCCATGGGTCATGACACAAGGTCGAGGACAATGTGGTGAGGGCACCTTCTTCTTCGACCTATTTCAGCCTGTTTTGCCCTCTCATCAGACTCGGCCCTTCATTTGCAGCACGGAGCAGAGCTGGCATGAGATTTTTAAAGATCCTTCATGATGGTGTGACAACCGCAATGGCAAGGTGTGGTTTTTCCTTAATGTACGATGTGAAGAAGTTTGTCCATCCTGCAAATGTGGGTTGTTGGCTCCTGTTAGTACCATGATTTGGTATTCTTCCTGATGTTTCAAGGTTCTTGGGAGAGTCAGCTTGGTCTTAGCAGGCCGTGTTTCAATCTCTGCCTGCTCATCTGCACCGTGCTGGTTCTCACAGACCAATCCGACATTACCTGACTACAAGACACAAGCAGCACACACAAGAGGTCCTTTTGGGTTGATGGTCGGTCACATCCTCTATGGGTTCTTCTTCGACCTATTTCAGCCTGTTTTGCCCTCTCATCAGACTCGGCCCTGAGATGCATATTGAATTATGTAAGTTAGCTCGTTGCTCATTGATAAGTAGGGTTGGGGGTGTTTGCAGGAATGATTGATGTATGCATGATTTTGTGCAGAGGCATAGATAGCTGAAGGAGCAGGGATAGAGTGTGGAAAAGGGCCAGATTTCAAGCTCTAGATTATCTATGATTCCCTGTGGAAGGATAGATACAAGAAACCTGCATGGGTAGATGGTCAATTGGAAGCCACAGCAGCAGCGACACAATTGATAAAATCAAGCACTGCTAATGAAGGCACCTTCTAAAACACATTTCACCCTATTTTCCCCTCTTATCAGAATCGGCCCTAAATTTTCATGTTGAATTCTGCAAGTTAGCTGGTTGAGTGAATCTAGTTGGAGTGACTTTGACATGATACTGCCAATGTGATAAGAGTATGCATTGAACCCATTGGTGGCGGGATATTGGGATATCTCTTGGCCATGTGCCATCGTCAAAGCTGAAATTGTACTAGTTGTCATTCTGACCACTGCCCTAGTGGATATGTATGCCAAATGTGGGTGCAGCAAGCCTGATGCAAAGGGAGAGTTCGACAACATGACTAAATGAGATGTGGTGTTGTGGACTGCCATGATTGTAAGGTGTGTGTAGCATAGGTGTGGGAGTAAGGCTTTGGAAACCTAAGAACAAATGATGTGGGAAAGGATGAAGCCAAACCAGGTCATGGTCATTTGTGTTTGTTAATATGCATATGCGAGCCTAGCAGCCCTGGGAAGGGGCCAAGAGGTTCATGGTGACATCATCAAAGCTGGAATTGTACCTGATGTCATTCTGAACATTCCCCTGGTGTACATGTATGTCAAATGCGAGCCTGGTAGCCCTGGAAAGGACGCAAAGGTCCATCATCAAATCTGGAATTGTACCACTAGATGTCACTCTAAACACTGCCTTGGTGGATATGTATGTCAAATGCACGCCTGGCAGCCCTGGAAAAGGGTACAGAGGTCCATGGTGATATTGTCAAAGCTGGTATTGTATCTGATGTGATTCTGAACGTTGCCGTAGTGGACATGTATGCCAAGGTTGCAGGGTGCAACTACAAGGATACATGGCTGTTTTGATAACAGGGATGCCTCGGCGTGAGCCTGGTCACGTGAGCGCGTGAGCGCGACTGCGCTCACGCCACGTCACCTTGCGCAAATGCCACGTCACGGGTCTCAGTCCACGTCATCACACGTGGAGGCCGAGTCACCACGCACCCAGAAAGAAGTGGAGTGTATTCCCGCGGATTGGCACCCTTTACCGCGGAAACAAGCTGGACGACATAATAAAAGGCATTGAATAAATGATGGATGAATGTACAGTTGGATGATAAACAGATGGATGAGTTTGAAAAATCTATGTAGATGGATGAATGACGGATGGATAAGAGTAAAATGGATGAATGTATAATGGATGTTGAGCAATGACAAAAATTCATGACAGGAAGATGCATGACCAAATCTTTGACGAATGCACAAAGTATATGAAATGAGTGTGGAAGGTTTGTGGGGTGGATTAAAGAGTACAGAGGATGAATGTACAATGGATGTTGTACAAAGGAAGCTTTCATGAATGGAGCACGCATGAATACAGTGTAGATGAATGCACAATGGATATGAGAAGAGTCAGGAAGGTTTGTGAGATGGATTCATACATATAGCAATTTAAACGAAAGTTGATTCTGTGATTATTATTTGTTCTAAAGGAACAACTACGGTAGAGTAAGGGGATTCAACGTTTCCAGATAATATGAAAATGAATATTAAAAGAATACAGTTCAGTCTGACTCAGAGTCAGTACAATGTATCCCCTCTTCCTCTGCATCTAAGTCTAAGTATTTTAGAACACCGGATCCACGCTGGATACACCTACGGCTGGCCACTAAAAAGTCAGGGGATAGGGACTCGGACGCGTGAAGTGCCATTGCTTCGGCATAAACAGGGAGCAGAAAATTGGAAAGGGGGCTGTCGAAAACAGACTCGCCAGAAATGACTGTATCTCCTGAAGATCCACCGCTGGCTTTCCTGAAAGACAGCCTGAAAAAGTTATTACTGTAACTTTGATGTTATCGAGAAATTGAGTATGACTCCCAAAGAGGGTTTAGCACTTACTCACATGAAAAGTCGTTGTCGACCTGCTTATCTTCGGGATCGTCATCATTTCGAAATTGAATCCGATCAGTCTGTGTGCCTGAAGTGGAGCCAGACAAAAGGGGGAGGAGCACTGTGTTGTAGAGGTCAGAATCACCCTCCATACCAAAAAGGCTTCTTCCGCCTGCCTTGCATGCGTGGTAAGTTGCTCCTGCACCAGACAGGAGAACATAAACAGTTTGGAGGAGGGGATTTAAGCAGATGAAACTGTTGAAAGGAAACCAATTCGGAAGGGAGAAAACGACCTGTGGACACAGAAAGATCGACACCCGTGCAGAGCGGTGGCTGCATGACTCCAGCAGTATTTGCATGAATGCTGGTGACTTTTCCTTTGCACCTCTCCAGGGAGTGCCATCTGGTCTCTTCAGAGTCTGACTGGACTGCATGAAGTTGTACAAAATGTCATCGACATGGGGCTCATAGGGGGGGTTGACGAAACAACCCTGGTCAGAAATCTCAAAGCTGCGGATGGAGGATGGTGTCTTTGATGTGCGAATCCTCCGCAGGCAGATCGCCTCGAACATCCTCGTCTGCCAAAGATAGCAGGTTAGTGTGGTAAACACAATCTAAAGTGGAAGTGTGTACATCGGCTATTCAGAACTCTGACACCAAAAAACCATGAATCGTTGATGATCGGTGTCGATCATAAAACATTCTACTAGAGTGGAGCTGCAGAGAAAATTGAAACTCATGATCAAAGCATAAGCAGCAAGGCAGACGGCATACCAGCTGACCAGGGAAGGATAACCTTTCACACAGGTAGAGGCCAGTTCACACAATTCCATGAGTGCGCAAAACTTCAAACCCTGAAGACTTGAGGTGAGGTATGATGCCAATGCCCGACGACTATCATTGTCACATGACTTGAAAAAGCAGAAAGGTCCCTGCATCAGAGAGGAAATTGTTACAGAACCCGAAATACCCAACTCCAGTAGTTGTCCTCGAATTTGTTCCACCCTGGCGTCTTGCCCTTTGGAGAAACTTCTGGCACAGCCTGGCCATCCGGGATGTCGAGAATGACAATGTCGGCCGCATTAAGTTTTTCTGCACACCGCACACGAAGGTGGGACCTGTGCTCACCTGCAACAGACATGTTTTTTTTATAAGAACGATGGCAAGAATGTTTTTCAAAGAACGAGACTGAAATACTGCCAACGAAAACATTCAGAGAAAAAGGAAAAGAAAATGGAAATCTCACCAGATTGAGGAATGAGATTATATTGTCCCAGGTAGGGGGATGGCACCCCAGTGTATCCTCTCTTTCGACTCTGCATCATCGAAAGCCAACCCTCATTAACAATTTTCATCTCTCCTGCTGAATCAGAACGGGAAGGGTGTGGCTTGGCATCGAACACGCACTGAAGAGTGCGGGGGTATATCTTCCAGCAGTAAAGTCCTGCCCACTCTCCATCTCCTTTTCATTCTCCTTCCCCTTGTCCTTTTCCTTCTCTTTGGACTTGTTTGTCCTTTGGCTTTGCTGGTGAGATGGCTATGACATCAACAGCCTTGTCTTTTGGTTTGCGGCCCGCCTTCTTTCCCTTCTGCGGCGTTCCCTGAGCATCAGGCTCCTTGGCAGCCAAGGTTGCTATGTTTCGGTTATACTCTTCGTCAGTCAAAGGCGCCAGCATCTCAGCGTTATTGTTCAAGTATTTCATATGCTGTTCTTGAAAAGGTCGTGTGCTCAGTGTGGCAGTCAAGGTACCACCCACAGTCTCTGAAAGTGAGAAGGACTCCAGTCCTTCAATATCCCTGCAGTATACATGGTTGGATCGTTTGCAGGGTCCGACCACATGTCAAGATAGTCGGGAATTCCGCTCAGGTGATTTCCTTCCATAAGCACATATTCGTGTACCTGAAAAAAAGGAGATGAATCCAACCCACAAAAGCGCTCAGTGAGTGAGTAAGATGCAAGTAGAACAGAAAGAATAAAACATGATTGAAATGGCTCTGACAACTGCTCCAAGGACCTTTCAGGACCACACTACTGCTCCAGATATGAATGTCGTCAACGCCATTCAGAACATTCCATTCCATGACACTGTAAATACATCCTAATCCAGGTGAATGCAAATAAGCGATTAGAAATGACACAGACATAGAAGTGAATGTCGTCAACGACATTCAAGAATGAAGCCAAATTATTACTGAAATGAAGCAAAATCACAGGATGGAAATAAAAAATTTAAGGAAAAAAACTCAATGCACATTCATAACGAACCTATCACTGAGGACCTCACAAACATCACTGTATGTGAATGGCGTCAACGCCATTCACAAAAATACAAAAAAGAAACCAATTACTTAGCTCCCCAATCCATGAAAATTGAATTTGTCGTTTTTTGAATAATACAGACACAGCTGTGAATGTCGTCAACGACATTCACTTTGGATTTCTTAAAACAGAGCTTATCAAGCCTCCATATTCATCGCAAGAGGAAAAAACAATGCAGAACAACTGAATGTCTGCATTGACATTCAGCAAAATGAAGTGATCAACCCTCATTGTAACCTCTATGGACATTACAAAAAAATTTAAATAACCTTGAGGACCGCACAACAACTCCGTATGTGAATGTCGTCAACGCCATTCAAGGACATTATCAATTCTAATCAGGGACAATATAATTGCACCCTTAGATCCTAACCAGGTGAATTCATATACTCGCTTAAGAATGACTCAGACAAAGAAGTGAATGTCGTCAACGACATTCAATCTGGATCTAAGATTGCAATCCATATGAAGCCACAATTTTTCCCAAAAAAACAGTAGAGTTTCAAGTATGACATTTCACCTGTACACAACTCGCATCATGGCCCACTCTCTCCAACCTGACTGTCAAAGTCGTTGGACCGTAAAATGTTACCATCTTTGGAGAACTCCCGGAAAAAACAGTATCTCCAGGTGAGACCTCTCCACTTCCTTATGTATGCCTCCAATGACATTTGGGGAGGGGAAACAATCGCAATGTTCAGGTCCTTCAAAGTCTGATCCAGCACAATGACGGCGCGCTTTTCGAGCTGCAAATAGTATATTTGTCAGAATTGCAAAAAAGAAAACATCACATACTTGAAGAGAAGAAACAGCATGTTCGAATACACACCTGACTCCAAAATGTAGCCTTGTGGAGCCAGTTATCAAACACCAAATCACTGATTCCTTCCACCTTTGTGCCAGGCTGTATGGTGCTCTTTGGGAACTGATTCAAGTCCTTTACTGTTTGATCTGAGTTCCATATCTCCAGCCACCCTTATTTTTTTTTTGTGGGTCGACCATCGATATGGCCAGCCGGTGCAATTTCTCCTGCTGCATCTCCGGATGCACATGCTTGTCATAGTGTGTTTTGATCTGCTGAAGGAACTCAGGACCAAGTCCAGGATCTACTATTCTAAGCTGCTTTCCGAAGGCTGACATCAATTGGTTCTTCGCATCTCAAACTCCTTCTTTATTGCAGCTTCCACACCCTTTGATGTCCTTAGTTCCTCTGGTGTAGTGCGGTAATATTCGGATTTTCCTTCTCAGCTGCCTCTGCCAGTTCTTGCTGCATTCATTCAAGTAGTGATTAGCTCCGAAGGGACTCTAAACATGTATTCGAAAAGTAAACAGATTACAGACTCGGGCTTACCGCATACATGTACTCCAGAAACGCCTCTCGTGTCAAAGAATACCAAGTGCCTGCAGCTCTTCCTGTTTCGCACTTCTTGATGATATTGGGTGGTAGTACTGTCCGAAAATCATCCAGCTTCATCAGACCAATCCTCTGAATTCGGAATAGTGTGTGAACCAAGCTTGTTGTCACATGCGATTTCTCTGTCGATCTGCAAAAACATTGGAAACATTGCATTCCTTAACACTGTTTTTTGAGGATCAACAAGACACTACAGAGGGGAATCAAATCTCCTGGATGACTTACTTGTTCACGTCGTGCATAGCTGTAAGAAGCCTAGCGATGTCGTTTCCTGGATCCAAAACCATTGCCTCCACAGCAACATGCTTGTCTTTGTCTTTCGAATGGTGTTTCTGAATGTATCCCATCCATGCCAGCAATCGGTGGTTGCCGTCCCAGACGTAGAACATGTGGTTGCAAAATTGCTGGGTGTTCTTTCCCATCATGAGGCCCAGCTCGAACTCCTCATTGGCATCTTTCCAGCACTCATCCCAGTTATCACTGATCTCTGGAGAAACTAATGTGCTTTTCCCATTTATATCCGTCAGTGACACATAAAAAACTTGTGCACCAAGTCTATATCCATGCACAAAATCACTCTCCAATTTTGTTATGTCATGGGAAAGAGGTGGACGCACAACAGGCATTGATATCATCCGGCACAGAGGTATGTCCAGACGCCCTCCAGATACGAGCATGTCCCTTATAACCTCCTGAGAGTTTACCTTCTGGAATGACATGAGTTCTTTCACCTTGTCAAGGTAGTGCACTTCGGATTCATCTGCTTCATCTGTATTCTCTGAGCTTTTGCGGACTCGTCCCCATCTCCAGATCCTTTCCCCTCTGATCCTGTAGGCTTCGACCTCACAGTTTTCTGCACGATGCCATTCAGTTCTGACTAAGATTTGCAAATAGTGAATGGCTGGTAACGACAATCACTCTGTATCAAGGAAACTCACCATGAATGGTGTGAAAGAATTCAGCACAATCTACACATGCAAAGCCGAGACTGCCGTATTCAAAACAAAAGTGAGAGCGATAGCGAACGGCGTTAACGACAATCACAAAAGATAACAACCTGCCGGATCGGTGTTGTGTAATGACATATATGTGCAACTGATTGGCGGCAACGACATTCAGTGTAGTTTAGGGAGAATAGTAAGTGCAGACTCTCTCTTCAAACACATAGGTACATAAATCTCATGAGCAGAATCGAATGGCGTTAACGACGCTCCGCGATTCAGTAGTTCCGTGCTAAAGAATGGAAGAGGAAGGACTCCTTGAAAGGCAATCACATAGACTATATGATAAAAACTTACTGGCACCTTCTTAGGTTTTGAACTTTGATCCCTTCTCTGCAGCTTTCCTCTTCCCTCTCACATCTGTTGGAGTTTCTGTCTGCGCAAGGGTTTCTTGACCTTCGTCAGGTTCGGCATTCCGTGTGCTTTCCACCTTCTTCAGTGTCCCTGCGATTCATCTCTGCCTCCACAGGCTGGCGCACTCTTATCGCCGGCTGTGGCAGCCGTGCCTCCTCTCAGTCTCCGTCTGCTCTTGTGAATCAGTCTCCGCGTTCACTGCTGCCTTGGCCCTGTGTTCTCCAACAAACGACGCCTCGTCATTTTCTCTCTTGCTCTGCGTCTCTCTCTAAGGGAAGTAAAATAAAGAGACTTTCTTCTCTTTCGTATTCTAGAAGGAACCCTCTCCAGCTTGACTACCACTCTCCCTCTAAGCGCGAAAAGTAGAAAAAACGCAGTGACTCCCGATTTCTTGCGGATAACCTGTTTCTTGCGTGTCTCTAGAAGCATCGGATTCCCTCCCGTGAACCGTTACACATAGTCGTTTCGATATTAGTGCACATGCCAGCAATTGGTGTACAGCTGTTCGTATTCAGTTATGGATGTCTGACGTGTGCCGCCCAAAACAAAACGGCGTGTTCTAAATTATAACTGGTTCAATATTTAAAAAGAACAGCGAATCCCAGAAATTGATGCGCAGTCTTAAACATAAATATAAATGAACGAGAGTTTGATGACAAAATTTTGGAATATCATACACGGTCATCCTTGTTATCCAAACCCCACATTCGTTGCACACATTTGGAACTTTCCAGGTGCGCATGATCATTGGTAGTAGTATATAGATACATTTACTTAATCTGCAATCCCATCTCGGATCCTGTGGCATGCTTCCAGGAAGTCGGCTTTGTTATTGGGTTTATTGATGAGGTTCTGATTAACGTTTAACAGTTGCCGACACTGCCCCTATGGATTCTCTGACCACTGGTCCCACAAGAAAAGTAATTAAAATGGACGGCTGCATATCTGGAATGAATAACAGATATGCACAGTCGTTATCTGAGCTTCCTCCGCCATATGCTCTGCTCATTCTTCAACTGTGTTCTGGAGACAGCAGTAAACCGATTTACACTAGATCTGCGATAGCAAGGTACAAACATAGTCGAGGAAGGAAGATGGCTTCCTCTGAAGCGGAGTTCTTCTCAGACGACAAACCAGTGCCGTTCTCCCAGGAAGTCCTTGACAATGGATTTGCAATTGTTCTGGAACATGTCTTGGCTACCCGTTTTCAGCTGCAGAATGGCTCCATCTTTTTGGAGAAAGAGGTTTACGATCTGAAAGGGAAGTTGGTGAAATATTCTTTCCAAAACCGTGATGAGACGGCTCATATCAGCCAGTGGAGAGTGCGTCCTGGTCGATACAGAGTACTTGGAGAGCCTCGGCGAAAGTCCCTTGGGTCATATGTGACGCCCGGGACTGCTGCTTCCGGTCGTTGAAGACAAGAGGGAGGTGGTGGTGGTGAAAAAAGAACAGACGTTCCTCCACTCCAATCGTTGAGCTTTTCGGATTCTTCCGATGATGACATAAGTGAAATTCCAAATCCAGTCCTTCCTACTGTGGTTGCAGAAGCTGATGAAGAAGAGATTTGTAGTGTCATCCCAAAATTGCGGGCGATGGGAGGAATGGCTGGATTCAAAAGCGAGTTGCGGGGAATTGATTGGGAATCTTTGAAGCAGGTGCCTGTGAAGTTCTTGCCGGAGACTTTTGATGGCGATATCCTATTCGAGCTGCCTGCCTCCTCCGCGAGTTGGAGGTGTAACAATCATGATGCATGGAATGGACAAGAAACACGACGGGCACCCGTGGTGCAGAACAAAAACATCCAATATTCAGAATGATGACAAGCTTGTTTTCAGGAGGACAGTTTGCAATGGACACCTTAGGTGTGATAATTTGAATTGCAGACACTTTCTTCAGTCTGGAGTTCATAATCAAAGCGAATGGGAGGGTCTGGCAGAGAATCCATTTCAGCCTGGGACTGCCCTCCACCGGCAAACACTTTCGTCTGCAAATTCTGCAAACTTGTGCCATCCTGCTTGGCGCTCTGCGGAGCAAGAATGTACTATGTTGTCCACCGTTTGAATACAATGACGAGAGCTTGTGTGCATTTTGGATTCCATAACCATCCTGTCTCGAAGGGGGATTACAGGGAGAGTGTTGAGACAGTATCGAGGTTGATCAAACAGGAGTTCGGGAGAAACCCATCCGCAACAACATCTGCAATTGCTCTTGGCGCAAGCAAGTCCTTCTTGGAAAGCCATATTTTGAGTGAAGGAGATTCTGTGGGGACTAAACTTGACGGTGCAGCATTGGACCTGGTCATGGATCATTTCTCCACTTTAAGTTCACCTAACATTCGGCATCAGATCATTGAGAATGGGCTCTGGGATCAGAGGCTACATAGACAATATTTTGGAATTGAAACGACTGAGCAAGTACGATTACATCCAGGACAATGTATTCCCAGGTCAAGGTGCCATCAAAGTTTTTCTTTTCAAAATGTCGACTGTTGGGGAGGGCAGTGGGGTTAGCCTCGTGAAGCGGATGCAGAATGGGGGGACTTGCAGAACTGTTTTCTTATGTTTGATCATGTGAAACGAGTGAAGGATTGGACGACAATGGCTTGTCATGTCTACGATCCAGTGTACCAACGAGTTATGACAATTGCAGTTTGTGACATGCAATCCGAGGATACGGAATCCCAGAAGCTCATGTGGAATTCCCTGATACGTGTCATGGGCTGCCATGGGCTGCCATCTCCAAATTTCGCAGGTTTCATGGCGGATAGTGCTCAAGCAAATTCAAATGCTATTCGTATTGTCTTCGGATCGGCGACCCAAAAGTGCCTATGCCAGGAAGAGAGCGTACATGTCTATTCCATTGGACACAATCTCTGGAAAAACATACAAAGTCGGACATCAAACCAGAGATGCAGACTCAGCACCGTAAATTGTGCAAAGAGTACAAAGATGCTAGAACAATGAAGGAGGCGGACACTTTGTTCCAGACAATTCGTGCCTGGTGGTTCTCTTCTGGAGCTGCATCACTTGAGAGTATGAGAGCATTGGAAGATTGGCTGGCGTTTTGGCACTTCCGGTATAGACAGTGGGGAGCAGCCATGACAATGGTACGAGGCTTCTATTTCATGCTTTATTCATACATTTGCTTTCCATATTTTTGTTGCTTTCTTTATGTTGTTTCCTGTGCACTATTCTGAAGTGTGGTTATCCTCTTTGCAGAACATGTCCATTGAGGAAATGGCGACATGCCATCTTGCAATTTGGCAGAAACTGTGCACAATGCATGGTTGCAGCAGTCTGGGAAACGAGGTCGGGATTTGTATGTGGCAACAACAGATGATTTGATACGTGCCTTGCAACAACAAACCGATACGTGATTTCTTACGAGGTGGGGTTGGTGGCAAGGGTCCGGACAAATCGGAGTTGATGTTGCGTGCTGCAAACAGATCTGGGGATCCAATCAAGATAGCACGGGCGGTGAGCATGTATGCCCAGGGAACGCCACTTGTTTCTAGAGTTCCACATCTTGAAGGGGAGGAGAGATTCGGCTCCTGTAAGAGGAAATTGAACACTCCACCTGGTTCGGATTCAGATTCCCACAGGGCAGACCGTGATAACTTCTCGAAGCCTCGTGTTCCCCTGCATGACAGCTCCGTGTCCGGAACCATTGTGGAGGAACCTCCAACACGACGGCAAGCTCCAGCATCAAACCGTGCCACTGAAATGGTGCAGGAGAGAAACAACCCCTTGATGTGCTTGAGTCCGCATGCCCCGACCACGTTTGGCACATAGAACGCACAAGTGTCGGGTCTCGTGTGAAATGTACAGCGATCAGGGCAACTAATTTCGAGAAGTGCACTTCATCTATATCCAGAGGTGGTGCCCGAACTCCTGCTCCGACTTTCACGGGCTTGATGCGTCCATACGGTCAACCAGAAGCCAAGAACCACAAGTTCTGGTTCTGCGCAGATGATTGTGCCAGATGTGTGCATGGAACTGTGCGTCCTTCCGTAGTGATGAAGCCATCTCCTCCAACCGTTTGGCCCGTGAAGGTGGGAACACATCTCAGCTTTCAGGAGATTGAAATGCTGGAGGAGGCAGGTTTTTCCCTTGAGACAACCCCAACTCCATGCATGTGCTACTACTCCTGCGTCCTCCCGGGTCCCCCCGGCAAATCCTGACTTGTGGCCAACCAAACGAGATGGAAAGCTCGTTCGGCGTTTCCCTCCAACCGCTGAACACTTTGGCAAAGTGGAGTCCGCAAGAATGCTCCAAGCTCGTGTTGGAAGCACCACGGAAGTACCCGATCCAGGATATGGTCGGGTATTCACATCATCACTTCCACATCTGCTGTTCATGACAGACCTACGACATCACGGTTTCCAATTTCCCCAATTGCACATGTCCTGATTTTGTGAATATGCTATCCAGTTTGGGCAAGAGAGGTAAATTCATACCCTGCAAACATTTGTATTTCATATTTTTGAGGAGGATGGTTTGCGATCCCAAACGTGACAACTTCATTCACCAGGCCACTATGAGTTTCAACGAGGTCGATACTCTTTTGCAGCGGGATACAACACATGGGTAGCATGAACTATGTAATGTGGTATGTGGATGACCATGATTTGAAATGTGTAATTCACATCAATTCGTCGGCTGTGCAATGATATGGCCTCCAACTATACGGAGTGAGGTCTGAGTGACAACTTTTAGGTAGTGCACATTTGTCATTGCACCGTTCGAAGTCTACATGTCTTGCTGTCGCTATGCACTACAATCATCTTTTGAAGATGATCATAACTCTCATTGTTATTTGAGGAGGGAGGAAGTCTTCTCGTGGCAGCCTTTATGGCGCACACTTTGTGAGGATATTTTTGTCGTCTTCGTAATTGTAAAAGTGAAACAAACATTTGTAATTGCACAATGTTGGATGCTGCAATTGTAGGCCTCAACGCTCGTCTTGATTCTATTTAGGCAAGATTCCCTGCATTAATTCCACGGTCATAGGACCATCCACGGTTATAGGCGGCGCATGTTTAATGCTGACGTGGCAGTTGACGGACAGTGCCACGTCATCATTTACCGCCACATCAGCATGCTGACATGACGCTCACGCCACGTCAGCATGTGTGCAGGCTCACGCCACGTCAGCTGGCGTGAGCGTACGCTCACGCCACGTCACTCCTGCGTGAGCGTACGCTCGCGCGCTCACGTGCAACGCTCACGCCATTGCGTCGTTGTTTTGATAATATGGCTAAATGAGATGTGGTACCAGCCTAGCCCATAATTGCACTTAACTAGAGTACGCAATGAGTGAAGACGGGGTTTGTGATGACATCGTCCAAGCTGGAATTAAACAAATGTTGTTCTGAACTATGCCCTTGTGGACTTGTATGCCAAATTGGGGTGCATGGAGGATGATGATCCTAGGATATGCACAACAGCGGCGCGGGATGGAGGCCCTTTGGAGAGGTCTATGAGCAAGTGGTGTGGGAAGGGATACTGCAGCGCAACCACATCGCGTTTGTTACGTTTGCAACATGTGTGCAAGCCTGGCAGCCCTGCAAAATATAAAGAGGTTCGTGGTAACATCGTCCAAGCTGGAATTGTACTAGATGTCAATCTGAACTTTGACATGATACTGCCAATGTGACAACAGGAAAGTATCCAGAAAAAGGTCACAGAGACGAGGAGAAGTTGTGGAATGAATACTTTTCCAACCCTAGTCATGGTGGACAACCGAGGGAAAAAGGTTAATGCCTGTTAGATTATAGAGAGCAGACGCAATTCAGCATAGGAACTAGCACATGATAAGCTGAGTTGGGTGTTTCCTAGAACAAATCTAGGCTGTCATTATCAGCTGCAAGGCAAGGAAGTACAATGCATGATTTGTGTAAAGCAGTGATAGCTGAAAGAGCAGGGATAGAGTATGGGTCCAGATTCATCCAGAGGGGCCAGATTTCAAGCACATGATTACCTATGATTACCTGTGGATCAATAGCTATAAGAAACCTGCATGGGTAGATGGTGAACTGGAAGCCGCAGGAGTAGCGGCACAATTGATAAAATCAGGCACTGCTAATAAATGCACCTTCTTCAACACATTTCACCCTGTTTTCCCTCTTATCAGAACCGGCCCTAAATTTCAATGTCTGCAAGTTAGCTGGTTGAGTGAATCTAGGTTGGAGTGACTTTGACATGATATTGCCAATGTGACAACAGGAAAGTATCGAAAAATAGTTAACGGAGATGGGGGGAAGCTGTGGAATGAATACTTTTCTGACCCCAGTCAATGGTGGGACAACTGAGGCAAAAAGGTAAATGCCTGTTGGATTACATAGAGTAGCAGATGCAATTGAGAGTAGGAACTAGTGTGATAAGTTGAGTTGGGTGTTTGCTGGAACAAGTGTAGGCTGTCATTGTCAGCTGCTAATAGCAATGCAAGGATATATGCATGATCTGTGCAGAGGCATGGATAGCTGAAGGAGCAGGGATAGAGTGTGGGTCCAGATCATCCAAGAGAGCCGGATTTCAAGCTCCAGATTACCGATGATTCCCTGTGGAAGGATAGCTACAAGAAACCTGCATGGATAGATGGTCATGGGTAGATGGTAGATAGTTTGGAGTGACTTTGACATGATACTGCCAAAGTGACAATATGAAAGTATCCATAAACAGGTAACAGAGATGAGGAGAAGCTGTGGAATGAACTTTTCTGACCCCAGTCAATGGTGGGACAACAGAGGCAAAAAGGTGAATGCCTGTTAGATTACAGAGAGTAGCAGACGCAATTCAGCATAGGCACTAAGGCAAACTCTCCTTCCCCGTAAGGGTGTGTTTTGGTATCTGAGCGAATAAATATTTTATCTAAGAATATAATTTCAAAAATTCGTTATTTAATAATGTGCCACTGTCCCCTGTTGGTCAAAAGTAATAATAATAATAATTATTATTATTATTGTAGTAATTATAATAACAATAAATTGAAATCCCCCCCCCCACAACGATGCTTGTCAATTGACATGAGGAACCACGTGTCAAAATCACGATGCGACACGTGCTGACGTCTGATTCCCTCCTCTACAGTCGGGATGGCGTCGCAGTCTGACACGTGGCGTGTTATGTAGAGAGCACGTGTCTCTCTTACACAACGGCTGACATGGACCCGTTCAGTCATTCAGTAAAGCCAGCGTGTATGACTACCCCCACAGCTGCTCAGGCGCCACGTCACAGCCAGGCTGGCGAGTTATATCTGCCATGCCACAACTGACTAGGATTTTACGACTGTAGAATCATGAAGTCGTAAATGGCTTTCATAACTGCATTTGCAGTCATAACACAGAGTCGTAAAAGCCGCAATCTGTTGTAATGTAAGTAGATGGAACATGGTAGATTGCAGAAGCAATGTGATACTTAATTATAGGCAGTAAGGTAACTTACTAAACATGAATGCATGAAGGAATAGAAATAGGAAAGCACCCCCATGATACACTAGTTGTAGGTCATGATTGATTGTTCTGAGCGGGAGGAGTACTTAGAGATATCGAACTCTTCTATCTTGGAGTTTCCACCTCGGATAGCGAAGGGATGGGTGAGTAAAATCTGCTCAATAGCTACACAGGTTGCACAGCCCATAGGGGCGGTGACAGGTGGACACAAGTTGTCAACGGTGAAGTGGCCAAGAAGTACAAAAATAGTTTGGGAGCTAAACTTGGAGAATTTGCCACGGGGCCAAAAAGATACGGGAGAGTGTTTGAACTCAAACACGTGGCTTAAAGTGCCCGGCTCTCCGCATTGCATGATCTGCAATGGCGAGCCCCATTGCACAAAATGACAAACAGAGCCGCCGAGGTACTTGTCCGCTACTACCGCCGTAAGTAATCTGGGATCAATAAATGCAGGCTGTTGAAAGTTCTACATGAATACCTAGAAGGAGGTTGTGCCAATATTGTGATCATAGTGGTCATTCAAAAAAAAAAATGTGAAATGCGGAGGAGGGCAATTTGGGAAAATTACCTAGCAACTATTCATAAGCCGATCAACGGAGGAAAAACGACCAACAAGGCTTCTTTTAAAAACCAAGATCAAGAAAAACGGGTAGTTATGAGCGGCAGGGTAGGTGTTGTTCCTCATAACCACTACCGAGAAAGAGGGCGCAGTGCAGGCTATAGACTAGCAGCTATGGCGGGCGTTACAGATTACACGCTAGCTGTACTCCTTACGCAGTGGCGCAAGGACGTACATGACGCGCGTACCTTCTATCTCACTCATTGTTTGCAAGCCCCGCAGGCTTACACACATTTGCCCGTTCCATTTTGCGCAAACCATACTTTCATGTTATACGTGTTGCAGAGCTTCTTGCAACTATTCCAACAAGACCTTCTTGTTTGTCCGGTATGAAGCGAATCAGAGAGATGGAGGACTTACGGGTGAAGAGCACTACGATACTTCAGAAGCAGACTATTGCCACTCCACAGGCAGTGCAACTATTGAAGGAATTGAGGTTGGAGGGACTGTTGCGCAAAGAATGTCTTTGGCACCACAGAGATTTGATGATTCAGTTCATCAATAACTTTGAACCAAAGACAAGAGCTACACATGTAAAGGGTGAGAATATACAAGTTACTCCACAGTACTTGCAGCAGCTCTTTGATTTACCAACTGGTAAAATGAGTGTGGATGAGCATAGGGCAAACTTGCAAATGGTGAATCTTTTCCAGGAAAATAACTTCTTCAAGACCCAGGGATATACTTGTACAAAAGCTGAGTATCCAGGTTTAAGGGAAATAGGCTAGATACTAAACATTTGTTTTGCTATGAATTAGAACCAACAGTATCTCAGCAGATCCTTTATTGAAGATGTTTTGAAGGCTTTGAAGGGAGAGGATGTAGCTTGGGCGGAAATGATGCACAGTGGCCTGGTGGAGGAGATGAGATGGCTGCAAACCACTACTACCAAGGCCCCAATGATCCCCGGAGATAGTGTTGATGCATCACCACTCTCACAGAGTGTAGCTACCAGTTTAAACACTGGGGGCGGCTACGGCAATTTGCCAAGCTCCATTGTTTTCTGCCACGACAATTGCAATGCCAGGGATGCGGATCCACAAAGAGGGGAAGCAAGTCGGCAGACAAGGCTTCCACAGTCTTTCACATTGGCTGAGACAGTGCCAACTATGCTATCGATGACACCCACTCGCCCAAGTGTGTCAGAGGTAGAACCACGAGTGTCATTGGAGAGAGTTGGTATGGCTCAGGAAATACTAGTGAGTGGTACTGCAAAGCAAGGTGCAGCCAGTACAAAATCCACATCCGCTCCTCTTGGCTCAAGGGCATGCGTTGTTGCTCGAGTGACAGCAACTGCAGAGTCCACATGTAATGGTCCTGCAAGTGCGGCTCCACACAAGAAGCCCATACCAATCTGGTCTTCCCTAGGCATAGGAGGTTATGCAGGTGGGGCTTGGTTATCCTCGCAAGGAGAAGGGGGGTTGGAGGGGCAGCACAAAACCAAAAGACAGAAAAAAAGAGAAACCACTGTGGTAGTTCAGGCTACTCCACTTGCAACAAGGATCCCTCACGATGATGTTTCCATAGCTCCTGCACAAGAAGGGGTGCAGCAGCACAAGGAGTTGACATTACATGAAGCACAACCACTAGAGAGGGAGGAAGAAGTCACCTCGGTACCACGGCCAACACAACAAGCTAACCAAGTTGCCCCGGAGGTAACTCAGACTGGTCAAGTACAAGATCCAGTGGGAACTTGGCCTGATTGGTTTGTGAAACACCAAACTAATGATAATCAGGAAGAACAATAGTAGGTTTTCCAGGAAGATCCACAACAGGCCATGGTTATGAGTTCCATAGGCAGGACTCTTAACCTGTTGGGCACCTACTTCAAGACTCATGTTCCTTCCACTCAATTGACAGCATTGCGGGAGGAGTTCAAACAAGAGTTTGAGGCCAGGATTGTAACTGAGTGTCAAACCAAAGTGGAGGCAAGCCTCAAGTTGCAACAGGACTTGGAAGAGTCTAAAGCTGCCCTGCAGCTTGAAAAAGAGAATTTAATCAGGGCAGGTCTTGAGCAGGAGAAATTACATTAGGTACATAAGTAGCAGCTATACCAAATGCAAGTTCAGCATGAAGGGAATTTGCAAGAAGTGAAACTACTTAATTATGGATTGGAAGCAGCTAATCAAAAACTGGCCATGCAGTATGCCACATTGTCGGCTAATCTGGAGCTGGCTGCAGTGGAAGTCAAGAAACAAACTGAGAGATGTGCATAGGCGGAGACAGAGGCACATGACTAGGGGAAACTCATTGCTAACATGAATGATACTCTCTATCGCAATGAAAATACCATTCAACAGTTGAAACACCTCAATGACAAGAAAGACAAACAACTTTTGGAGTTGCAGCAAAAGGTCATAGTGAGGGATAATGAACTTTCTGTGAGTGAAAGGGCATGGAAAGAAGCCAATAATCTGTCAGCTGCCTATGCAACTCTGGTCGAACCTCATGCCAAGAGAATGGAGAGTTTACAACAGCAGTTGGAAGCATACAGACTCAAGGAGGAGCAGAGTGTCCGAAGTACTACACAGGACTTGGTGGACAATCACCTTTTACATGAGTGGTTGACACAATGGCCAGTGGAAGGGAAAGCACCTAGGAAATTGACTCAAGATGAGATGAATGATCTCAGGCAACGGGTGCAAAATATTGCCACAACAACTATAGACAATGTCTATAGTTGAATAACTGAGTTGCAGGAGGATGTGGAAAGACTTCAGACTCTAGTGGATGGGTTGAGTTCCAACATTGAGAAGAGGGCATTTGTTCCAGAGGAACAACTACTAGCTACTTACTTGCGGGCAAGGACTTTGGTTTCTCAATCTCCAGCACAACAAGTACCGGCCTTGCCAACACAATGAGGGACTGTGGCAACTACAACAACCACTTCAGGTAGCCAGTGTTGATACCATGGCACAGCAGCAATCAGTACCTGAGGTTTGGGGTGACTCTTCTTTTAACCCACCTACTACAAAGCTATGATTATTCCCTTCAACAAAATTCCTACTGTTATGGATGTGTGGCTTGGAAAGAATTCAGTCCTCCTGAGTCCTTGGCACATTATTACCAGATCATGCGCATATGGTTGCCATTGGCAACTCGGACCAAGGTTCTTCCAACCAATAGACCCATTGAGGATCATCATTTTGCACGTTGTTGGGCAGAGGCAGGAACAATGCTGAAGGAATCACTTGCCTTCCAGATCATTCACGGGTTCATTTACACCAAGACCAGGGAAGTAGCTAGTCTTGTCATGGGCTGTGGGATGTACTATGCTGCTTGCTTTGTTTTACGCTACCACACCGAGTAGCAGAAAATGCAGACGAGGTTCCAGACTTATTCCAATGGGGAGCATTGGACATTACCTCCAGTTCTAGACCACAAGTATCTGTATGATGTGAGGGTCATGCTTCAACGGGATCCAAAACTCCGTCTTTGGTTTTCTTATGCTTTGGAGCACTTAGGAAAGGAGCACTTGGACTATGACCACATTTTTCCCAAGGGGCATGAGGCCAGGAAATGGCTGCAATTTTCAAAGGTGATAGGCACGCCACTCAGCTATACAGATGAGGAGCTACGGGCTTATACTAGTCTTGCTCGAAAGAAGTTGGCACAAGTCTTATCACACAGTGTTCCTAACATGGTGGGCACACACTGTATGCCAATTAAACTTCCAGTGAAGCCCAGGAAACCGAAAGGCCAGAGGGGGGACAATGATTCTAATACCAGGCAATTTTGACATGGCTGAGGACTATGAGAAAGCAATGGAAGAGAAGAGGCGACGAGGATCTCATATGCCTGAGAAATTGCCACCATATCAACCCAAGACAGGACAGTCTGCTCCACCTAGTCGGCAGTCATCCCCACCAGCCAAAGACACGGATCGGGCTCATATACAGAGCCCTCCTAAAGGCTCTCATCAGCATACTGGTGCCATATTTCAGAGGTTTACTGGCTCTAAGTAGTAAACCGTGAGGGCACGGCTTTTTGAGAGGGGGGGGGGGGGGATAATGTTATAGGGCTGTCTGGGACTTAGATGTTGTCTGGGACTTAGACAGTTTTACGGGTTCTGTGGGGTACCCTTAATTTTGCGCAGGCCTTAAGGTGTGGGAGACTCAAACCAGCATAGGCTTTAGGGGTGGCAGACAGGCTCACACAATCAGCGGTCACAAGCTTACACAGCCTAACACAGTTTGTCACAGCCCGACATAGCCAATCACAGCCCGACACAGCCGACACAGTCCGTCACCGCACCACATGACACAGCCGACACGAGTCACAGGGTACTGTTCTCACTGGCGGGGAACGAGAGTGTGGGAACGTCATCAACATAGGGAACGACGGTACTTACGTACTGTTTGGCTGGCAGTTAGTTAGTTAAGCGGTTAGAATAGTTTGCAGATACATTATGCATAGTAGCTACATAGAGGGCATCATTTCTTGGAGCACGATCTGGGAGCACAGGGACGAGAGAGCACATGGAGGAGGAGAAGATGATCTGATGTAGCTTGATACATGCAAGCTGTAGAGATGTACTATAGGGTAGAATAGAGACACCATGACTTCGGCCTGACACACGATAAATATTAATACGATTCCTATTTCATACTCACACTGTGTAGAGAGACCTGAGTGAAACTGTGGAATGAATGCTTAAGAAGATGGAACATGGAAGATTGCAGAAGCAATCTGATACTAAATCATAGGCAGTAAGGTAACTTACTAAACATGAATGCAAGAAGGAATATGTATAGGAAAACACCCCCATGATACAATAGTTGTAGGTCATGACTGATTGTTCTGAACGAGCTGAGTACTTAGAGATTTCCAACTCTTCTATCTTGGAGTTTCCACCTCGGATAGCTATGGGATGGGTGAGTAAAAGCCGCTCAACATGCCTCAATGATCTTTGATCACATGGAATATAATGTTGGTAGGATTTCTCAAGCATGGACGTGGTACGAATGCCTTGGAGACTTGTGAGCAAATGATGTGTGAAGGGGCGAAGCGCACCCACATCACGTTTGTTTGTGTTTGCAATGCGTGTGCAAGCCTGGAAAAGGGGAAGAGGTACCATGGTGACATCGGTCAAGCTGGAATTGCACCAGATGTCATTCTGAACACTGCCCTGACCTAGACATGTATGCCAAATGTGGATGCATTGAGGATGCAAAGGGAGTTTTTGACACTATGGTTGAACGAGATGTGGTGTCGTGTAGTGCGATGCATGCAGGGTATGCACAGCAGGGACGTGGGATGGAGGCTTTGGAGACCTATGAGCAAATGATGGGGGAAGGGGTGAAGTCCGGCCACATCATGTTTGTGTGCATTTGCAATGCTTGTGCAAGCCTAGCAGCCCTGGAGAAGGGCAAAGAGGTGCATGGGGATATCATCAAAGCTGGAATTGTACCAAATGTCATTCTGAACACTGCTTGGCAGCTTTGGAAAAGGGGAAAGAGGTCCTTGGCGACATCTTCAGAGCTGGAATTGTACCAAATGTCATTCAAACCATACCCTAGTGGACATGTATGCAAAATGTGGGTGCATCGAGCCCTGGACAAGGGCAAAGAGGTGCATGGGGATATCATCAAAGCTGGAATTGTACCAAATGTCATTCAAACCATACCCTGGTGGACATGTATGCAAAATGTGGGTGCATCGAGCCCTAGACAAGGGCAAAGAGGTGCATGAAGATATCATCAAACCTGGAATTGTACCATAGTTCCTCACGAACTGGACCAATTCATGCTCGGTATGGATCCTAATCTCCGAGATTCAGCTACATAAGATACACTGGTGATTTCGTAGTTTTTATCTCCGGCGTCGAAAATGAGGCTGAGGAAATAAGAGCGGAAATCAAAAGCTTCCCTGAACAAGCATGTTCTGGAGCTAAATGTGTGAAATACTCACAATATCTAAGTATAAGTAGCCCTGGAAAAGGGGAAAGAGGTCCATGGCGACATCTTCAGAGCTGGAATTGTGAATGAGTTCTATACCAAATTTGGATTGCAGTGGGCTGGCTGAATTGTCAGAGATGAAGCACATGAGCAGGAGGCACCTATCCCTCCATGTTTCGGGTTCACAACATCCACGGATTGCTGCCAATAAACTTGGAAAGCTTTGGCCAGAACCTCATTTCGCTGTCATATGCTTGAAGAATGATATCAGACCCGTGCAACTAGTTCTTCAAATCCTTATGTGTTTGTAGCATTAGGGCTCAACAATAATGTCATTCTGAACCATACCCTAGTGGACATGTATGCAAAATGTGGGTGCATCGAACTCTGGACAAGGGCAAAGAGGTGCATAGGGATATCGTCAAAGCTGGAAATATTGTATCAAATGTAATTATGAACATTGCCCTGGCAGCTCTGGAAAAGGGCAAAGAGGTCCATGGCGACATTGTCAGAGCTGCAATTGTACCAAATGTCATTTTGAACAATACCCTTGTAGACATGTATGAAGGGAGTGTTTGACAGTATGGCTGAATGAGATGTGGTGTTGTGGAGTGCGATGATTGCAGGATATGCACAGCAAGGGCGCGAGATGGAGGCTTTGGAGACCTATGAGCCCAGGTGAGGTGTTGTAGTCGCCACAAACTATAATACCACAATGGTAATTGGGGGGTCCGTATGGCAATGGTGGGTGTTATGGTCACCACCGACTATATTATCCCCACTCAAAGCTTGACCTCTATAAAAATGGCAACGAACCCAGGATAGATTGGGGAGGTTGAAGGAAACGGTGTTGTCGGCACCAACTTCAAGCAAGGGACGTAAACCAGCTGGCCTCTGAGGGGGTTCTCTCTTCCAACCTCGCAAAACGAGGCTCTGCACAACACATGTAAAAGGTCTTTGCGACTGGCTCCAACATGTCGTGGACAAATAGGAGATCAATCAAAATTGGTTGAAAGGACCAACGAATGGTTTTCGATCTGCAAAGGGGTGAAGCTCCACCACGTCACATTTTGTTGCGTTTGCCAGGCTGTGTGCAAAGCCTGGCCAGCCCTGGAAAAAGGCAAAGTGGTCCATGGTGACATTGTCAAAGCGGATGGAATTATACCCAAGTCATTCTGCTGACTCTGCCCTGGTGGACATGTATGCAAAATATGGGAGCATTGAGGATGCGAAAGGAGTGTTCAACACTATGGCTGAACGAGATGTGGTGTCGTGGAACGCAATGCTTGTAGGGTATGCACAGCAGGGGCGCGGGATGGAGGCCTTGGAGACGTATGAGCAATTGATGGGGGAAGGGTGTGAGTGCAACCACATCACGTTTGTGTGCGTTTGCAACTGTTGTGCAACTGGCAGCCCTGGAAAAGGGCAAAGAGGCGCATGGTGACATCACCAAAGCTGGAATTTTACCAGATGTGATTCTGAACAATACCCTCATGGACATGTATGCCAAATGTGGGTCCACCGAACGGGGATCACCGAGCATTTGGGTGGCATGGACCCAACAAACACACGCCGTGGGCCCAGCCAGAGTCTAGTTTTTGTGTAGGATGGTGCTGGTTCTAGAGTACCGAAGTCAACGGCATTTGCCTTGGCCATACAACAATCCTTGTTTGAGGCGCGTCCACTGCAGAAGTCGGTGCTGACTTCTGAGGTGAAATGCATCCACTGCGACATCTTCGCACTTGTTGAGCAGCGCATGGCAAACAAATCCACCATGAAGAGGTGGCCAGCGGAGAGGGCAATGGTGGATGCGTTCATTGAACATCACAAGAAGAGGAGGGAGTCTGTGCGGGGGGGAATTTTCGAGTCGTCCATGAAGGAAGGTGCTGACCTTGTCATTGTGGATATCCCATATGGGCAGATGGTGCAAAATTGCGGGGCAGAGGGTGTTGTGCCTGATTGGAATGTGCGGAAGCTTTCGCACATCAGCTCTACCATATCACTGGCAAATGCAATCACGGATGATGTGGGACGACTCCTCATTTTCTGCAAGGGTGACGGCAGGATGGAGATGGAGCTTCGACGGATAGTGAGCAATGCGCCCTTTCGTTTTATGAAGAGGAAGTGGACCTGCATGAATGCCCTCCCGCTCCTGACAGGCAACGAGGAGCAGCCACAATGAACCCAAAACACCACCTCCTTCTCATATTTTTCATGTTCCATTCCCTTTGCATGTGGGAAGTCGCCACAGACTTCCCAAATGCCTGAATGGTGTTCTGATCACTTCCTGTTGTGGGGGATAGCTGCACAGACTTCTCACATACACAGCCATGTTTTCATGGAAGAGAGTAGATCATCCTAGCTGTTCCCAAATCCACTACTGGTTTTTTAATAGAGCAGTAGTGAGGTAGGTGAGCAGTTTGAATTTGGTCGGAGTCCAGGTCTTGATTGGGAAGTCGGTACAGACTTCCCAGAATAGTGTGGGATAGACTTACTAGTGTGCGTTGAGGTAATTGGGTTTTGTGTGCAGACTAGGGTGTTCTATGCTTTTTTGCTGTTGAAGAGCCCGACATACACCTACTTACTTGGCCGGGATGCCAAGAAACTCAATTTGGACTTCAATCCGGTGGACACCGACATTGTGCGGAATTTCGTCAGCAAAGACAGCTGTACACAAGACCTAATGGGACCTGGTTCAGAGGCGCCAGAGAAAAAAGTCCAATGTCCCTACAGACTTTTATGGAGATGCTGACTGACGTTGGTGGCAAGATTGTCGACCTCACTGCAAACTGTGGCGCATCGATAGTGCTGGCACGGGTTTGTGGTCACCACTTACTGGCCTTGGAAGGCGATGGAGAGCTTGTAAGAGAGAAACTCATGGGCCTGCAATGTGACATGCCTGCTACCCCAGATCCCATGGCCGCAATGGACTTGACACCTGATGAGTGGTTCAGGGAATCTGGTGACCAAGCTGTGCATGTCCATGTATTGGAGTGAGTAAGTTTGATGTTCCTGTCGTTCATTTTTTTTAAATTGGATAGTCGGCGCAGATTTGGCAATTCTTCTTTGCTCTCCTTGCGTGCCATGGCTGACCATGGTTTCATTTCCTACTGCAGTGATGATATTCCCTCAATTTGCACAAGGAGGCCAGCTCCAACGACGCCAGATGCTCGCCGTGCTGCCTCGTTAATGGCTGCACGTCAGGAGAGAGAAAAGCGGAGGGCACATATTTCCGAGAAGAGGGTAGAGCTTCATTGAAAGGCAGCTGCTATTCTCTTTACCCCACCCAAACCTCTGTGTCTTCCTGAGTATGCAGCAAAGATGGCAGAAAGGCTAGCTCAGCAGGAGTCCCCCGAATTGTCGAAGAGGCCAATGTGGCCAGGTGAACGAATGTGACTGGTGCACGAATACCGCGCCACGTGGCATGCCACGAGCGACCGCTCAATCGCGGCCGTTGGCGACCGTGATATCCGCGCTAATCTCTGCATTCTCTGGGGTGTTGGAAAGGTGGGAATACTCCGCCAGTATGTCATCCGTTATCTCCCAAAATGACTCATGTGCCATGAACTCGACAAGGGCCTCCCGTGTCAATTTCATCCAATTTGTGTCTCGTTTGTTGAGGCACTTCAGGTACACCTTTTCGGACAGTGAATTCTTGTACTGCTCGACTGGAGTTGTTGCGCATAGCTCGAAATAGTAAAGCTTGTGTGCTAGGTCTGACTTCACATTGCCCTCTTTTGTCACCCTGCATAACAACAATGGAGTAAGCACAGGGACAACAGGGTGGAAGAATGGGTAGTTGGTGCAGACTTCCCACACTATGGCAGTCCACAAAATAGAAAAAGCACCATCACATGCAGTGCCACATCAACTCTTGGGAAGTCGGTCCAGACTATTCACTGCCATTGCATAGCTCTGCTTGGGTAGTCGGCACACACTACTCGAGCAGAGAAGCTTACCATGAAACAAAATGAAATAGTATGATACAACATGTAGCGTGATACAGCATGATACAGACTGAGACAACATAAGTCGGCACAGACTTCTGAGCACACTCACTGGGCCTGGGAAATCGGCACAGACTCCCCACATCCTGCAGTCGAAGTAATTGCCAGGAAATGTTTGCTCCTGAGCAGACCTCTACATGACTTACGACAGAAACAATGCTCATATGAGCAGACTATGAAGAAGCGTGAGCAGTCTTACACATTCATGCGATTCATGGCCCTTCTGACCAAGGCGATGTCCTCTTGTTTCACATCCAGAATCTTGGCATTGACTACATAGTGTCATTTCGGGGTCGTCCGCATGCTGCTCTGTTATGACCTCCATCCACGCCAAGTAGCGGTGGTTGCCGTCATAGATGTAGAGCCATTTGTTGCTCAAAAACTCCCACATGGTGCCTTTGATGGCATCCTCAAAGCACAGGTCCTCCTCCTGCCAGTGAATGTCCCAGGTCACTCTATCCTCGGGCGTGATGGTGGAAACCATTCTAGCAGTGTTGCTCATTGCAAGCAGAAAGGACGCAAGGGCGTTGTTGTACCCATCTCCCTCGAAAAAGAGCTTCAACTTCTTTATCCCGAGCCTTTCAGCTCGCCAAATTGCAGGAAGTGTCCTCATCCTACACAATGGAACATGTGGAGGGTGGCCTTTTTGGAGAAGATGCAAAATGGAGCTATAGGTGTGGTTCAGGGCGCTGTCTCTCAACGTCTTTAGGGCTCTCTGCCGTCTCTCTGCAGTGAGCACCACATCTATGTCAGGTGCCGCTGGACCCCTTCCATGGTGACCCCTGTGCGAGCTCCCTGCTCCAGGCGAGGAGCGGTTTGATACCGACATGGGAGAGGTCGCAGACTTGTGCTGCCGAGACGACGGAGCAGATGCGTCTGCAAACCCAGATTGCCCTTTCATGTGTTCCCCCGCGCCTTCCTGCTCCCGCGCGCCTGCTCGCTGCTCTGCGAATTGGAGACGATGGTACGGGTCCTCAGCACCATCTGCGAGGGTCTCTCCTGCTGAAAGTCGGGGTTGTCCTCGCTCCATGGCTGCTCCAAAAAGCGGGAACTTCTCTCGGCAAGCGTTGCAACGTACTGCTGCAATCCACGAAGGGGCAGAAGGCTCGGATAGAGTGAACAATGAAGTGAAGGCGCAGCTGCGGAAGCAAAGAGGCTGTTTAGCGGAAGACACGAAACTGACGGCTTGGTGGAAGTCGCTTCGCGGTGACGCTTGGGGAAGATGCTTCGCGCACACACCTCTCACCACGTAGGCCCCAACGGATGCCTACGCGACACGTGCAGCGCCGAAAAATGCCACACTTGGCATCTGGAAACCGGTATGGATGGGAAGTCTATGCAGACTTCCCGGCTTATTTATCCCCAATGGGTGCCTACGCGACATGTGCTGCGCCGGAAAATGCCACACGGTGCGCCTGAAAACCGATCTTTCCGGGAAGTCTGTGCAGACTTCCCGGCTTATCTAACCCCAACGGGTGCCTATGCGACACGTGCAGTGCCGAAAAATGCCACACGGTGCGCCTGAAAACCGATCTTAGAAAATAAACAGATGGCATGGGAGACAAAAAAACGCTAAGTCCCCTCTGCTCATGACTGGATGGATGAATGGATATATGGATGAATTTTGTTTTTATCCATCCATTCATGAGTAGATTTATTGAAGCTCTCAAATGACATCCATCCATCCATCCATTTTAATTTCATCCATTCATCTTTAAGTGAGTTTCACTGTCAATTGACTACAACTAACTACTGCCAAAATAAGAGACGTTCGACATCACTATGTGCTTGTTTCAGATTGACAACGTTCTTCTTTAAAAAAAAGGCCTAATCCCTTGCAAGTAAACTCATCCCAGATATGAATGATAGCATTAAACTACATTCATGCAACCAAATCATCCACAATACTTGCCACCTGTCATTCTCACACATGTACGTGTCCTAAGAGTGTGACTTACTCTACACTGGTGTGAGAGAAGTCTTGGTCAATAAGCATAGTTATACAGTTGACTTGAGTCCCTTAATCAACGTGTCCTACGAATGTGGCATAATCCACAACAGTGTAAGATAAGCCCAGTAACATTTCTCACACCATGTCTAGTCAGTATGCCACATCATATAGTTGATCCCCATTGTGTGAATTAACTTACACTATGTGGCTCATTCTCACACTGGTGTGAGTTAAGCCTTGTACACTGTTCGACACCTTTTCAGTCAATGACCGTTGACCACAGAAGGTGTGAGCTTGGTATAGACTAGTCTACACCAGACAGCTTTTTTTACACTGGCTCAATCTACACCATCAAAATTTTACAGGGGTGTCAAATTTGGTGTAAGTAAAGCCAGGTGTGAACTACCCTTGATGTAAAAAAAAAACCAGTTTCTCTTGTAGTGAAGTGCTCATTCTTAGAGCTGTAAGCACTGAAGTCATCTAAGAACACTTGCATGAAATCATCAAGAAACTCATGGAAAGATGCACTGATCACTCTCTGGAAAGTTGCTGGTGCATTATGTCGATCAATTTTTCAGATCATAATTTAGAATAGCATATTTTATGTACATTAATATATATTTTATGAAGTTTAGTACGAAATCATAGTAAGAAATCATAAATAAAATGGAATTCTAGCAATGGCAGAGCCGGAGGACCAGTCGAAGGACAACTCCTTGATTCCGGGATTGACAGACCATATGATACTAAAATGCGTTGCACGGGTGCCTCCTTGTTATTATTTACCGTTGAAAGGTGGTTGTAAGAAATGGCAGAATGCGCTACCGGTGGTTAATGACGAAGGCCGCAACGACGTCCTTGAGACTCACAAACGGGTAGGGATCAAGGAGGAATGGGTTTACATGTTGGCTGGTTTTGCACACAATGTACAGCCTCTCATAAGTGCACGGAAGTGGTGGGCGTTTGATTCCATCAGTACGCGTTGGCGTTGTCTGCCAGACTACCCTGTGGATTATACCTTTGAAGTTTCTGACAATGAGTTGGCAGTTACAGGAGGACAGTACCCTAGAGGCTACATGATATGGAGGTATGATCTAGAAATCAATGAAGAGTCTCCAGCGCCAAGAATGATTCAGGATCGATGTCTTTGTAAGTTAGCAAATGCAGGAAAGTATGCTATCTTGCTGGAGGATCTCACCAGCAGACGACTAGCACGAAAAGAAAGATAAAAAGACTAAGCTATGACTCAGAATCAGCTGTCTGCATACGAGATTGAGCAACTCGAATTGGTGTGAAGATCACCTGTCTATTCTCCACATTGAGACAAGTCAAGTCAAATGTTAGTGTGCAGGGAACTAACAGAGAAACATGCACAGTGCTAGCAAGAATAGGTGTAGAGACATGCTGAGGAAGCAAAGCATATTGCCTACCAGAAAGGATCTCAGTAATCAAGTAGGGACCATCGATTCTCCGCTTGGCTTTAGAAACCTGCTTACCTGGCTGCAATCTTACACAAACTGACTGCCCAACCTTAAAAGATTCGGAACTTGGGGGCACTCTTTATAAAATATCCGTATCACGTGCGTTCGCCGCCTGATAAAAAAAAACCCCTGTATAGGGGTCTTTGGATCATTTATACCCCTTCTGCACATACATTTTGAAGATTATAAAACCCCCTCATGTAAATATATAGAAATTTGTAAAATTTAAAAATACCCCTTTTTGTATATGTATATTTATTTTCAATCATTAAAAAATACCCTCAAATATGTATATGTATGTTTTTATATTATATCAAGTTTATTCATTTAAAAATAAAATAAAATCTAATGAATTACTAAAAAATATTTGTTTGCCTTTGACAACCAGCATATAGCCCAGTGGTAATGGGCACAAACCACGTTGGATGTGGTTGTGGGTTCAAACCACGGTCTGGTGTGTCATGAAGGTGTCCACCTTTCAGCTGGAAAGAAGTAGCCCTTGTGACGAAGTGACACCATAAGTTACGCTCCCTACGGGAGGCGTCATACTTTACTTTACTTTTTGGTTTGCCCTTGATAAATTATCAAAGATTTGGTGTGGAATCTCACTTTGAACATTAAACAGATGCAGAGAGGAAAGGGACATTGTCAATGCCCGATGTGCAAGAGGCTTGAAGAAAGTTTCCATTTTCTGATACACAGTCCTGGGTATTTTCATCAGAGTGACGCTCTTGAGGATCATCAAGACCTTAGTCACTGCACTCTGTTCATCAACTAGGACAGTTTCTGAACTTAATCTACAGTTTCAACCTTCGCAAGGTCCAATTATGTTCAAAACCTACCGTTGAGAATTCCTCTCCAAAAAGATTTCGTGCGCCTTTGCTGCCACTGTTGGAGTCCAACTTGACTCTCAGCTGGCAGAGAATGCATTCAATTTTTCAATACATGAATGTGATTTGGTATAAATCTTTTTTAAATAAGTCCAACTGCAACCTGTTAGAAAAGAAAGTTATTGACTGCTCTCAAAGGTGGGCCCCCATTCACCTATGATAGCACATTCCCCCACACCTGCTACATCCAAACTGGATGTGGTTTACAGCCTTGTGGCTACAAGATAACTCCTAAATGTGGGTCTCTAGTTTCTTCTTTCTTCCTCTTACACACACTATGCACTCATCTGGGCAAAGCTACCTGTGAGTCTAATTCACTGTTGCAAGGGGTTATCTTTTGACTGAAAGGCTATCTTGAAAGATTCACCTAAACTCTCACTGCATCTTTCATGGAGAAGCTAGAGCCTTAAGCTGTGGCCTCCCTTAGGTCTGAATTATAGTGTGCACGCTCGCATCCCACTGAAGCTAACTGTGAAAGAGTAAGAAAACACGGAAGACCAGAATAAACATCAGTACTGATGTTCAGTTCCAATCACTGGCGTGCGGGCGTTCCCATGGTAGAGGATCCGTTCACTCTCCCCTGTCCAAACCAGGGCTGCGGCAATCAAAGTTCAAAAAACTCTCTCACATTACTTGCAATAGCTCTTGAATTCCATACATGGGATAAGAATCTCCAGTCCCAATTGCTAATTATTAGGAGAAGGATGACACCCAAGCAAGCCTTCCCTCGACAATGTAGTCTACTGCCTCCCCCCACCACACATACACCTCCCAAAAGGATCTGTTGGGAAAAACACGATATCAACATGCTGCTGCGGCTACTGGCTTATAGCTTTAAAGAGCTACCCACTTGAGAGCCACAGTCAACTACACACCCAACATACTTCAAAACTGGCTTGCAGGGTTGCTTCCTTTGTGATCCTTCTCCTTGACTTGCAAACCCTCTATATGGTTAGAGCAAGCTAACAGATCCCAGCTACAATATGGGAAGTTTAGGCACAAATGGTTTCTTTATATAACCTTTTCTCAAAATAGAAAACTCTCTATGCGTCTGGCAGTTGGAGATCCCAAAAATGAGGGAATGATTCTCCCATTGCAAGCCTACACACAGAAGACCCGCCTTGCCAGTCACAAAACTCACATCTTCGCGCCGCTCCTCAAAGACAATCACCTGTCAATAGACTTGGGGTTGAGATATTACAATCTTGAACTCCAGCTTGGTTTCAATTTGCGGTCCGCCATGGAGGTGCAACTGTCAACCCCTCTACTTATCCACCTGCTTGGCTCGTCGGGGCTTCTTATTGGAAGAGTGGTTGCTGTTTAAGTGACCAGTGCGTCCCCGCTTGCTTGTTGATTTCTTTCCCCCAAACGCCGATGAAAAGACAAGGAGCAGCGCAACAACCGGCAGGGCCAAGAGTGCCGAGGCCAAAAACCAAGCAAGCTCCTTGGTGGCCAAGAGAGCTAACGCTTCATGCTTTCCTAGTGTCCCCTTTATTGAGATTTGAAGATTCTCATGGTAGCCGGTAGCGGAAGTGAGGACACGTCGATAGTGGAGATTGACCTTCTCCAGATAAGGTTCTGTAAGGGTGTTCACTCTCTCAAAATGAGGTGCCAGAGAAACTGCAGCTCGATCCACATATGGTCGACTCTTTTCCCTCAAGACTTGCACATAGGGCTCAAGACTTTTCTGCGCCTTCTCCAGATATGGGGTTACGTACTCCTTGGTGGCATCTACGTACTGAGGTCCTGCCTTCTTGATCCTTTCAAAATATGGGGCAACTGCAATTGCGATTTTTTCCCATCTTTCCCTAATCACGGGGTTCCCTTTTGTGTTCAGTGTTTCCAAGTGAGGTTTCGCCCACTCCTGAGCCATAGCCGCTTGTGCTGATGCCGATCGCTTTAGACCGCTCACCACTGGTTCTCCATGAGTTGACCAGTGAGAAGAGGCCGTTGAGTGGAGTGTGGCGACGTGGGTGGACACCCACGGAGGCAACCATGCATCCGAAACCTTCGCCAGCTCTTGAGCTTTCTCGGCCGCTTCCGATTCTGCATTTGTCATAGCAGCCTCTGCAATACGAAGGGCCCGTTCCACCTTTTGAAGCCGCGTTTTGAGCTCGGACAGACTTGTTACTGCTTTATCTTTCTCAAACAAGTGCTGCGTGGAACTTGATTCTGCTCGCTCGGCGCGCGACGTCAGAGACCTTACCTCTAGCTTCAGTTGTTCGGATTCTGCCTTCAGATTCGTAACCTCCGATTCCAATTGACTCACTTTAGCCAAAGCGGATTCAAGTTGACTTTCTGCCTCTCCAGCCCCATTCTTGTGAGTGTGAAGATGATCAAGCTCTGTTCTCAGGTCACTGATCTTCTTGTCCTTCTCTTCCAAGGTTGATTCTTTCTCCTTCAGCCCGGACTCCAGGTGCGATAACTGTGACTTCAAGTTCTCAAGTTCCTTGACAAGAGCAAGCTTCGCTGTCGTTTCTTCTGCTTTTCCTGGATGCACGCCCTCATCACCCTGGACGACCGGCCCAAAGCTCAAAACAAGGACACCCAGCAGCACAGCCAACACCGTAGACCTCCGCGCCGCCATCCCCACCAAGTGCATGTCTTGTGCATGCACAGAGAGAAACTCCAACAAGACTGGCTGTGTAAAGAGGCCACACCCGAAACCAACCCAGATAGAATACGAAATGAGTTGACACAGTATATAACTTGCCGATTCACCTAAAAAACTGAGAATTCAAGAGAACCCAACAGAAACAACAGATGAATCAACCAAAAGTGATGGTAGGAAGGGGACGTCAAACTCCCAGACCCTCTAGAAACAGGGGAAAGCAAACCCTCGCTGAAACAAGCCAAAGAGAGAGAGCCCAACACTGCAATCTACTCACACCGCACAGGGAAATCGCAGATGCAGAGAACCAGAGGGACAGAGAGGAGAAATTGCTACGATAGGTGAATACGATGGAACAAGCCCAAATGCTCTTTCTCTCTCTCTCGACCGATTCTTGCCTCTGATTCTAGACTGTTTAGGACACTGGGCCCGTATCCAACGCTCAGAGGCCTCACACGTGGCGCCTATATTACTGGCCTCGTGGAATCTACGACCGGCCCTCCACCCATCTGCCACGAAATTCTTGGTTTTCAGAGCTGTGCGAGAAAGCTCAGTGCATCAATTTCGTTTCTGCATTCACCCCGTCATACCTTCACACCCAACCAACGGGGAGAACCGGCAGCTAGTTACATGCTAGCCGACTGATTCGGAGGATTTCCTAGTGAAAATTGAAACCTTCGGAAATTTACCGAGTATGTTCACATAGGAAATTGACTATTGCAGTTACCATTAACCCTTAAGCGCCCATTCGACCCGTTTTTCGGCCGTTGTTTTGGTTTTCCCCTCTGTTTTTCTCAGATTTGAACCGATTAACCTGATTTTTGGAGGGTAGGATGCCAGCCACATGGCAGTCAGGATTCCAACGCGCGATTAGGTTTTTTTTTGGTTAGGGTTGCAATTTTTGGCTGCAGCAGGAGGTGGGGTCTGCTTCTGCAGCGATTTTGGCTTGCTCCCGCGTTTTCAGCGTCGTCTCTCTCCTTCCCGTGCTTTGCCTTGTGCTGTGATCTCGTCTGTTGTGGCGTTTGCGCGTGTTCCATACTTTGTTGCAGGTTGCCGTTGCAGATGCCTTGACAGGTTGCCGTTGGTGGTCTGCTCCGATTGCATCTTCCATTATCTCTTTCTCTTTCAGTTGAGGAAACTTGGAAATTGTGGCACCGCTACAGAGACTGAGCCATAGCTGTGAGAGAGGATGGGTCGGCTTTGCATTGATACTCAGGGTGCGCATTCAAGGCAATGTTCATTGTTTGATACCTGAGCTAGACTATGCGCAGTTAGGGCATCGTGTAGCTCATCTTTGTGTTTATCCTTGTGTGCATATGCAAATTTGTGGATGAAGGTTGAAGCTACATAGTATAAGATGGGTTCGGGTGTGTTGCCTCCCCCTGCACCTGCGCATTTGGAGACTCAAGCTGCATCGTTGCCAAGTGGGCACGCTCACTGGGCGCATCAACCGAGCAAGTCGAGCGGATTGTCGGGTGCCTGAATGAGGACTACCTCTTGTGTTTGAAGAGACCTGCTCGTGTGCGTTGGCCTGGATTTCCACAGCCCTCCAACTTTCGTTACTTGTTTAGGCGCCATTGTGCAGAGATTTTGGGTTGGGTAGATCGCAAGGAGGAAGGAGACCCTCTTGGGTTCAGCGCAGAGGTCAACGACATTTTGAGGCTCGAGGTTTGGCCTGACTTCCAAACGTCTTCTGCCAGCCACGATGAGGCTCAAACAACTGGCCAGGGAGAGAGGTAATCGTATTGAACCCTCTTTTGATTTCATGAGTGAGGAGATGGGCAATTCGACCTACTCCTTGCGCAACTCTCAAAATCCGCTATGTGATCCTGCTGGTCACTCCCAAACTATGGAGGACATAGGGATTTTGGGATCCACAGTGAAGGTGGCAGTGGCTGAGCTGCACCTTCAGGATGTGGCATCGTCTAGCAATGCCCACGAATTTGGATATGGCACTGTGGTAGACAAGACATGGAACATCCTGAATGGTACAAAAAATTATACTGTCTCTTTTTTTGGTGTCCTTGGTGTTCATGTGGTATCGTCACAATCCTGTGTTGTGTGTAATCTTGATGATTCAATGTTGTGCACTATCCCTGAGCTCTTGGGGTTGGATTCTGAAGCTGAATTGCCTGAGGGGGAAGTAGATGATAGTGAATCAGATTCTGATTGTGACTATAATCCAGAAGATGATGACCTTGTTGACATCGACAATCCTGACTTGATGGACTACTGTGTTGACACGGGGAATCCAACGCGTGAGGTGGGATTATATGATTTGCCGCCCAATTGGGAGCAGTGGAGTCCTGCTGAGTTGTTTGGTGATGACATGTGGAACTCCTCTGCTACTGAATTGCCAGACATTACATGGTTAGGTGGGGATTCGGGTCCTCGTTTGCCTTTTGGAGATTCAGCAAATCCAGTTGATTTTTTCAATTTGTTTTGGCCACTATCGGTCATGCGCCGAATTTGTAGCATGACCAACTTGTATGCCAGGACAGAAAACCAGAATGGAAACCTGAAAGGAGGTAGATGGTGGTACCCTATCACCATCCGTGAATTGAAGGCTTGGCTTGCTGTTCACATGCTCATGGGAATCAAAAAATTGCCTAGTACTAGATTGTATTGGAAAGCCAACAATGTCTTCTTCAATTGCCCTTCCATCATGCGCATTATGTCCCGCAACCGATGGGAGGCAATTCTGAGGTGCCTCCACCTTGTTGACAATAAGGATGTATGCACTATTGACACTGACCCTGCTTTTGATAAGTTAGCTAAAACCAGGTGGTTGCTACATGCACTAAATGGTTTGTATGCCACCTACATGAGCCCCGAGCAGAATTTGAATGTGGATGAGCAAATGGTGAAGTACAAGGGCAAATATGCCCGAATCCAGCAATACCTGAGCAAGAAGCCTGTGCAGTGGGGTCTGAAGGTGTGGTGTTTGTGTGGTGCATGTTCCAAATATGTTCAGAAGTTAGAGGTTTACCTTGGGAAGGATGATGGGAATGATATGACCCATGGTAGTGGATATGGCGTGGTGACAAGGTTACTAGAAGGATTTGAGGGTAAGGGCCATATTGTAACGATGGATAATTTTTTCAGTAGCCCCATCCTGTTCTATGATTTGGCAGCAAAACAGATCTATGCTACTGGCACGGTAAAAACCTCCCGATTGGGTTTTCTTACGTGCCTTGATTTGGGGAAGAAGGGTGAGAGAGGTAGGCTGGAATATCGTGTTCACATAAGTGGCAAAGTAGCCGCTATTGCCTGGATGGATGCCAAGTTGGTGACCATGATTTCCACTGCCATTTCCCCTGTCAGTCCTGATTGCTTCATACAAAGATGGCACAAAGGGGCAAGACGTGATGTGCCTACCTCCCCTATTGTGGTTCATTACCAGCAGCATATGCGGATCAGCTACGGGGTTACTACTCTGTTCAGACCAGGGACCATAAATGGTGGCACCGCTTGTACTTTCATGGAGTTGACACTTCTTTGGTGAATGCTTACATATTGTACCTGGGTTTTATGAGGGGAAAGGGCCACATTCCTCTTAGCCACATGCTTTTCAATTTGGAGGTTGCAAAGGGACTAATTGTGGGGTGAGTTCCTCCCAGGAGAACAGTAATGCCAGGGGCAGATGTGCCCAACCCGGGGTTTGTGCATTTCTCCCTCAAGACTAGTAGGAGGAGGAAGTGTGTTCAGTGCGGTATGCGTCAAAGGTATTTTTGTCACGCGTGTGGAGATGTGTATATGTGCCTTGGAGGATGCTTTGTCAAGAGCCATAGCCTTCTCTGATTATAGATACTTCTATGTTCAGTAATTGATATGGTTGATTTCTTACTGCACTGATGTGGAGACCTTTGATGCCAAAGAGGGGGTATCCTCCTTACGACACTTTTTCTATGTAGTGGTGTTCTGTCTTTTTCTAAGCAGTGGTGTGTTTGGGGGTTGGTTTGTTGTTGGTAGCCATGAAACGTTTGTACTGAGGATCCAGCCGTAGAGAGTCGCTTGACAGTCCAAGGAGAGGTTGTGCAATATTGGGGTTCACTGAGTCCTGATCTGAATGATTTGTTTGCTACTCCAGCTTTTTGCCTTAGTGTTCATGTAGCTCTGAGGTCTTTGCTGCAACAATTTTGTGTTTCAATTAGGACTGAGTCCATTTTCTTTGTGTCTAGTATAATTATGTGGTAGTCCCCCAGTCAAGCGGGGGTGCGCATAAGAGTGGCCCTTGTGTTCATGTGTGAGTTGCCAATTGGGGCAAGTTAGTGGGTTCAACTCCCACTCACACAATTCGGCGTGTAAATGTGGGTTCATCTCTACTTTTTCTGAGTCTGATTTGATGCTAGTGTTGGCCACATGTTGGTCTTTCTTTGTGTGAGCTGCCAGTTGGGGCAGGCCACTGGGTTCAATTCCCACTCACACATTTTGACCCCCCTTACTTTGACCAGGTGTAAATCAGAAAATATGAATCCATTTTTTGCATTCTATGGCTCATCAGAATGCCAATGTGCTGGACAACACCTATAAGCAGGATGAGATCCTGCAGATTTCATCCCGTCAGTGAAAATTGCAAATTCCTCCAATTTCCCTTATTGTTTTGGGAGGGGCCCAAAAAATGGGCCCCACACTCAACGGTGGCGTTTCTCGGATTTTCGCCTGATTGGCCTGCAAATTTACGGGTGTTTGGAAGGGGTAGGTATGAGCATAATGTCCGGTCAATTTTCCCAAAAACTTTTTTTTCGCTGAGATATTCTCATTTTTCTGAGCTGGGGTCCACTTTTTTCAAAAAGTCAACATTGGGCACTGGGCGCTTAAGGGTTAAGGGGAAGCAACCGACTCCCCAACCCACTTAGCCGGTTGGTTCTCAAAACGAGGGGCCATTGGCTGGTTCAACTGAAATTATTTTCCGGACGCTGTTCACACCTTCACTGCACTGCCCGCAAGTCAAACCACACTCTCCTTCTCAACTTGTCAGCCACCCCTCGCTCTTTCGCATGCGTTGCCGACGATGATGGAAACACTTAGCCCCACCGCACGAGTCCACGCACCAACCCACCCTCTGATGCTTCTGGTGCCTTCCACTTTTTCTTCTTTCTTTCTTTTCCTTCGTAATAAGAAGCTTCCAATCCCTCGCCACGCACTGGCACGCGGGTTGATTCGTTTGATTCCTATAACACAAACATTCAGTCCGCACACACGTGTGTTCACGAACAAGTGTGCGTCACTCCATTCGCCCATCTCACACACCCGGATTTGCTCTCTCTTTTTTCTTTTGTTTTTTTTGGCCAAAGGGATTTGCTCTTCCAATGCCGTCCGACAGAATTGAAATCTCATAAAAAAAATGGAAGATAATAGGAATAATGTAAGAACTTAATGCACATGTGCAAACTCTGACAGGATGGTACGCCGTTTTTGGACATGTCAAATCTCCCCACCCTCTCTTGAGAGTGACATGGAACTCCTGAGTGTAAACTCGAGTCGGGGTTACAATGGATTACACGACGAGGTGTGTAACTCCACTTGGGGTTACATCGGGTTACACGATGAGGTGTGTAACTCCACTCGGGGTTACACAGAACGGAGTACAACTTCTCTCGATGTAACTCACACTTGGTCTCGAAGTTTGACTATGTCCAAATTTGGTTTAAGTATAAAATGGACTAACGAGAGTTACATCATGAAACCGGCACTACAAAGGATTACACCGATTGGAGGGTTACACCGACCAGGGTTACACACAAGTGCCTCCCATCAAGATTCGATCTTTGAAACAAGTTGGGCAGCATAAGTATGAAGGATGTAGTCCTTTTTTGGACTCGGCATGAAATCTGCCTTGGCAAAAAAAGGCACGTTCCTCCTGCCCATAAACTGCGGTGTAGACGTCCCTCCTGCAGTACTTGGCATCCTACAGTAAGAACAAATCCACTTCAAGAATGTCAATACCAACAGAAGCACAAAGGGTCTTTCAATGAAATAAGAGAGCGAAGGGAAGTGCCTCACGAAATTAGGAGGCAACTTACAATGTGACCACTCACTCATAGACGGGGGCTCCTCGGCCTCGATCCCAACTTGTACCTCCCCCTGCTCTTTGTCGGATTCTTCCTCATCCTCACCTGCAACGCTACCACCTTACCATCATGCTACCCACCATAGCTTGAAATCCTCTTGGATTCGGAAGTATTTAATAGTTAAACCGAGGTAAGAGGGGGTGGGGAGGATTTGACAGGGGCCCCGCCGGAGGATCCGACGAAAGTACCGTCAGATCACACGAGTCCATTAAGTTCTTACATTATTCCTATTGTTGTGGGTTTTTGTGGGTCTGCATAGTAGGAGAAAAAAAATCAAACTTTGACAAAAAATTGTTTGAAATTCCTAATTGATATAAAATTCTGCAGAACATGCGGTCCTAAATTTTGTACTCAATCTATCCACGAAACCGGAGATGGGTTCACCTCTAAAAATTCCCACTGCCCCTTTGTTTCTCAGGGCTTATCCAATGAAGGTAGCCAGCCCCTGGAGAGAGCATTCATTTGCCCGCAAGTTACGATTTTGGACGCTTAAAACACCATAGCTTTCTGCCATCTGCACCAATTGTCTTGGGGCAAGTGTCAGTGGAAAGCCCTTCCGGGCTACAATTGTGCTCTTTACTGCAGGTCGATCAGATTCCAATCCAGGAAGTTACGGCGGGTTGAAAAAACGGGTGGAACCAGAAGAGGACAAAATGGGAATTTGTTGAAGGTGAGTAACGTTGAAAGACAAAATGTAGCCCTACATCCCAGCTTGCCAACGACTCCTAGAATGGTGCCAGCAGGTCAAAACACAATTTATTATGATTTTTTGAAGAAATTCCAATCAGTTTTTTCTTACTGCGAGCATCTCGCTGCCCTAGCTGCCCAGATCTGCATACGTGGCCCCAAACCGATGGGATCCGGACAACTCAATGGTTAGCGTTGCGTGGCAGGCCCGCACTGGCTGTCTGTTCAGTCACGGGGCCCGCCATGCAGGGATGGAGGACGTGGCCCCATACCACGGGTCGGATAGGGCGTACGCATATTTTGGCAAAACAGGTGAGCCCTACGTAGGGCAGGCCCAATCCGACCGCAGAAACTGCCTCGAAAGGGATTTTCCATCCAAGAAATCCTTCCCCCTCGTGGTTTCGATTCGCAAGAGGTCCTCGGGATGAATTGGCAGTGAGCGAGAAGGAAGAAGATGAGCCTGCTGGAGGATTCGCTGGCAAGGATTGAGGTTATGGCAGCTGGGGATCATTGCTCGGAGCCCTGTGTGGGAAGAGCATTATTTGGAGGCGCCATCACTTGTTCCTTCCCGAGCAGATTTCGAGTGCGTTCTCTTTTGGGTAGTCCTTTGTTCAAAGTTCTGATTCAAACAGCAGAGTGTAGTCAGAAAAGCCCTAATTACAGAGGGATGTTCAAGATTAGGCATGAAGAGAATCCTGAGCCAGATTTTGGCAGTGCTATTGTGGAGTAGCAGTATCTTGATGCATGTTGATAGCTATTCCTTCTTGCCACAGGAACTGGAGGAGTTTTCAGCTTGATTGTGCATGTATGAGCTCTAGTGAGGGTTTAGCTCCCGATTTTGCAGAAATCTAAGGAAAGGAACTTTGGAAATGTCCATTGGATGCTCAAATGGATGCTAAGGAGCTTATCGGACAAAAGAAAGCAAAGAAAAGACCGATTTTCTGTTGTGGTTACATAGTGCACACTTGCCTCTTGAACGTGAAAATATTGGATTGGATTTCTTGTCGGTATTGGAAACTCAAAGTCAGGTACGTAAGATTTGAAATGGAATCGAGGTGGTTGTGCAGGATTTGAGTGAAATGAGGGAGGTCCCCAATAATCAGGTCTGACATTCTTCTCTCTCACTCTCTACCTCCCCTCCCCCAAGAAAACGAATTCATACCTCTGACATAATTGATCGCCAAACTCTAGGTTTGTGGACAAGCTTCTCAAATTCAAGTAGATTCTTGAATGAAGACATCTCAACAATGGTTTTCAAGGTGTACAGAGGGCGCCTAGCCTAGAAACACAATCTTGTCGAAAAAAACAATCATCTGGAGCAAATTTGTAATCTTGTAGGATCAAATTAGAAGAAATTGAAACAAGGTGTATGTCGTTCGCGACAGAAACCATGACATGCATGCATTATGTTATAATAATTTTGCTAATTTGTGTGCGGCAAACAAACAATTATACACCTCTCGAACCACGGCTATTGGTTGCCTAGCTTGTTTGCATGGGGTGAGGTGCACTCTGCATATGGTATTAATTAAAGACTAAAGAAATCTGCATTTTTCTGTTAAGCACTGTGGTGATGATGATGTGAAACTTCAGGAGATAATGAGAAAGTTCTCCTTCTGATAACACGTTGGGGAGGTGCATGGCATTACTTGCACAGGAAACATTTTTGGATCCAAATCGGGATGAAAGCATAATTGTGGAGTTGCTAGAGTTCAAGGCCAATGTGCCAGATGAGGGCAGTTCACGATGGTTCCTGCAAGACATTGCTGCTGAGCAAGATTCAGAGCAGAGCCTGGTAAGCCCAATGACCTTCTCTTTTATGGGTCATCTTCATGAAAAAAACTTTGTCTGAACCAAATCTACTGAAGCCATGGGTGCTACCATGAGTTCACATTATTCCTCCACTGATTATGGGTATTGCCTCCTGTCAAGAGGTGGTGCTTGAGGCTTTGAAGGATATTTACTGTCAGCCATGCGCATGGGTGGACTATGTTGCATATCCTCTGTTGTAACCCACTGGACAAGCAATACTGACAATGAGCTTGATGGCTTGTTGGTTTTGCAATTTCAACTCGATCAGCTGCAATGTGCCTCAACCCAATTGCTTCAGCGACTGTTCGCCTAGGACAATTTACATGTATCTAGGAGCATACCTGCAGATCTGAACGGTTAGGATTTGTGTGGTGTGTGTGAGAGAGGAAGAGACCAGGGAAGATCTGCGCCTGAGCTGTATTGTTTGGGCAATAAAACAGACCATGGCATTGTTGCCATGAACCTCGAAGGGAAAAAGCGCAACTGTTCATGTTGAGTGAGAATTTGGCATGGATTTGCCATGGCTCTTTCCAAGCAAATGAGGTCCCATGACGAATTTAAGCTTTTACCCTAGCAAGGATGCATGGCCACCTTCAAAATAGAGAGAGGAAGAGAGCTATGCCAACATGGATGTGGATGAAGGGTGGAAGCAGATAGTGGAACAAGAAAGCTATATAGCAGCTGCTGATTTCCCCCCTTTGGACCCAGCCACCACTGTGAATGCTGCTGTTGGCACCCTTGTAAGTTCTGACACCTGTCTCCCACCCTCTTCTTTTTCCCTTGGGAATGCTCCCTACATAGCCCCTTGTCCTTTGAGAAAGTGTTCTTTTATTACATGAGGCCTTGTTCTCTGGATGGATGATCAATTGATGGGCTCAATATCCGATTTTAAAGATATCCTTTGGGATTCCTTCGAGCATGCCCTTGAGTGATTAGAAGGATGCAGTATGAGTTTTGATACTGGAATGTGGGTGGGGAGTGAACAGGCTATTGCGAAGGGCCGACAGGGTAATGAAGCTCGGAACCTTGTTCGTGTAAGTAGCTTTTTTTGCACTTTGATCTCTTTTGTTGTAATTGGTAGTTTGTCAACTCTTTTGACACATCAGTTACAGGCCGGGATGAGAGAATGACACAGAGGATTGTGCTTGTTGACTGTTTCCTAATTGATAGTTGACACTTATTTCTCTTGATGCAGGCTTATGTGGCAAACATACGCTTGTGTGGAGTTGAGACTGATGTTCTGATCACTGTATATGAGCCTTTGAGCATAAGGTGATCACTCCTCTCTCTTTTCTGCTCTTTGGTCTCCTTTGAATGCCCTCATCTCAACAGCTCTCTCTAAAGTATTTCTTTTCGTCAACCGGCTTTACATTGTATAGACAGTGTGGTGTTAGTAATCAAGTGAGATTCTCTGAAGCTGCTTATGAGGAAAAAGTGTTTTTACTGTGTTTTTGGACTTGGGCAGTGAGCACAGTGAGAGTGCGGCATCTGTAGGAGTGGGTCCTACAGTACCAGCTGAGCTTGCAGGGTGCATGGCAGCAGCTGATGTCTTCAAAGGAATTTTGTATACCTTCAAGATACAGGACTGGAGTCTCTTTGGGTATGCAGATGCAGAGTAAGTATGGCGCCCACAGTTTTTGCCACCAGGTTGAATTTAGATCTCACCTGGTTGCCAAGTGGCTGTACACTGGTAGGCAGATAGACACACGACACTGACTGAACACTCTGGCTGCATTTTTCAAGTAGTATGTTTACTCTCAGGCTGTTGGGAAGGGGGGCCCAAAGGTCAGCTATGGGTCTGGGCCACATTTGCGGAGTCTCAAGCTTCTAATGGTACAACACTGGATTTTTTCTTAGTGCAGAATTGGCCAGACATTTGCATTTCCTGGTGGAGTGAGTAACATGTAGGGCAAGCACAAGTCCCTTTTTTCAGATATATTTAGTAGGGCAATTTGATGAATGTTGCATGTCTAGCAAGTGTCACTGGTTTTTTGCACTACTGAGGTTGGGTCCTCAAGATTGTGAGGGCAAAGAGGATGATAGTAGGGATCATCTCTTGCCACAACCTTAAAGTTGCATCTGGTTTCCAGTTCCCAAACAAATACCACACTGTGGTTTCACAGCTACAGTCAAATAGCAGGGAAATCTCGGACACATTTCATGTGTGAGGGAGGGCCGAGCTTCGGAGGCACTGCCCATGGATTCATGACAAAAATTGTAGTACACGCTGCAGAAAACACCATAATCAAACATCATCAGCAGATGAATTTGGTGGACAAATGTTATTCCTGAAATACAGACCACCGGGAGAATTGGAGGAGACCGTAGGCCTATACCAAACATAGGGCAAGCTTTACTTAGTAACAACCGAGCAAAGCTCTCAAGAGCAAACAAGTCGCGGTCCCGGCCTCTCAGAACGGCAGACCGCCGTGTTTGCTTTGATCACTTCACCAAGTCCGATGCAAAAGATGCTTCACAACAGCTCCGGCATTTCGCAGTGTAACGGACCATCACTTAAATATTAGCAACAACACTACACTGTGGCGGGCTCAGGATGCCTGCAATGGTAGGGTTCTGCATTATATGTTGGTTCATTATAGGCAAATATTTATCCCATATCGTTTGCAGACTTCTTGAAAGATGAGTCCTATTATAACCCTTGCCTTCCATCTATGAAAATATCAGCCGGGGCTCAGCGCAGAGCGCACTATTCTTTCGCATTTTACTAAAGAATACTGTGCGCGGGGTTCAGAAAGCGGCGTACCCTAGTTTTAGGGCCGGCCCCTTCACCGGGGCCCTCCAACTAAACCCAAGTAATTTGGACTTAGCTGCCAGAGAAACGTACCACATCTCTCTCCTAAGTACCGTGCGTGAATACTATATGCAATGCAAATGTTCGAAACTAACGCAGTAACATGCTCTCCGTTGAGACACGTAAGTCGAAAACAGTGTGACGCGCACAACGATACAGCAGAGGAGGAATATGTTGTTAATATGTTGTTATATTTCACACAAACTAAGAAGAGTTACTGTGCAGCAGAGAGGAACAAAACTGTGACCCATCAGAAGGGGTGCTGTTAATGGACATATCAAGTCTTAAGCTTGAAGCCACAAAAAATGTCTGTACACTGAAAGGTCAAATTTAGTGGTCTGCTTTTCCCACCAACTCAATACTGAGTGTATCTCAATCTCCCATAGACTGTGGCCTTGGGGCCAACTGGCTCACAGACACCATGTCCTGAGCAGGGTGCGGTCTTTGACAGTGGCAGCAACCCCCAGTCTGCCTGCTTCCTTGTTCACACAGTTCAAGGCCACAAGGGTGACCGAAGCCAACCTCCCGTGAGGTCCCGTGAGGTGTGTGTTCGAAGGGGCATCGATAGTACTATCATCCATCTAGAGAAACAATTTCTGCTAGATTCTGATCCACTCAAAGTGAAACAAACTCAAATGTGACTAGTTGCAGCTTATAGATTACTTTGTCTTCCACCCATGTGCACGGGCGGCACGCTCATATGCGCCGTAAGCTTCGGCCTCCGGATATTCCTTTCCAGGTCTAGATCCATCTTTATCAATACGGCCCCCACCTTCAACAAAAGCCATCACCACTTGAACAAGCAAGCTCTCAAACGAGCAAGCAGGGCTCCAACCACTGGCAGTCAAGAGTTCCATACAAATGCTGCCCCCAATAGTGACATGGCCTGTATGCATCATGAACCTAGGAGTAAGAACCCTCACGAAGGGAGGCTGGAAAGGGTAGTTTTCTGGAAATTTGATCTCCAGCTCAACATTGACATCCTCGTTTGCATTCCACTTCTTAGTGAGATCCATGAGATCTTTCATGATCGGGCTTTGTTTGAACAAAACCTGGTGGAGGCTCACCCGCCAGCAATAGATGTTACTCTCATCTGGAATATCAAGTGAGATCCCAACAAGCACTGGGACAACCTCATCAAGTCCCACAGATGCTGCCTTCGCCTGAGCCATGGACTTCAGAAGACTCTTGTACTCCTGCATAATCGCCCGTGTTGCAGACAAGGTGGGGGTAGCATCTGCAAGCTTTCCTCTCTTTTCTCTGTGCAGCTGAGAGCTGGGTGTCCCTTTTTGCATATTTTCTGCAGCCTTCATGGGTAAGGTGCCTGTGCTGTCCATGTCCTGACCCAATTTTATCCTTCGGTTCTGATCAGCTATGGCCCGCAGGGCATTGCAGCGTGCCACCTTTCGGGCAGCTTGCTCTGCCAGCCGCCCCTCCTGATAGCTGTCACGGAGGCCCTGGTAATGACCAAAAAGATTGGTAGTTTGTGAGAGCATGTGCCCTTGGATGCTGGCATCTCCATGGACAACACTCCCTTGGAAAACCAAAAGATAACGAATTGCAACATCTGTTTGGAATTGTCGTGGAACGACAAGGATTTCGTGGTGACTTTGAGTCTGGGTGGCTTGGTTTGTACATCCCTCAACTATCTCACAGATTGCTAGACACTGGAACCCATCTCTGAGGCGACCATTAGCCCAGCCAGCCCCAGTTGCACGCGCATAGCTCATAGAAGTCATCATTTTGCGGGCAAAATAGATTCCCTCTCCATATGCAGCCCCTGCTGACATGTAGATTGTGTTGCTCATGCAACGAAGTCCATTTCTGAATCCCAACCATCCAAGCCCACCCATAAATTGTCTTTGAGCCAGCACCCAGCTGAGAAGCTCACATGCAACAAAAAATCCAGTAACTTGGGTTCAGACAGATAAGAGAGACAAACAACACAACTCCAAAGAAATGATTGAAGACCTGTGTATCAACAGAAGGCGATATACAAGGGTCCAGTAAGTCACACCTTAGAATGGAGTACCAATTGTCTGCTGAGCTTCCATGAAAGGCAAAGAAGGAGCCACCGGCTGCAGCACGCCGCTGCGCAAAGTGAGCCTCCTTCTCTGGACTGTCATGGAGCACTGCAAACTGGAATATGCAGTTGGGAAAGTTGAGCATCTGGTTTCCATCAAGAACCCGCAGTGATAGTCGGTTGGTAGTCAAAACAAACCGCATCACATCATATGCCAGCCATCGCTCCTTGGCCCAATCTGATACCTGCTGTGCACAAAGTGTGGTTTAACATCCAAGCACCCCTACAATACATTCCTCACATTTCAAACTCCCTCATGTTCTTCCCTCTCAGGCATTGGGGAACTTTGTGAATGTCATCTAGAGCCTTGTCTCTCTAAATCTTTGTGTCATTAACTAACCCTGACAACAAGTAAGAATGGGAGAAAAGGGTATACGAAATGAAGCAGACCTCTCCTAGTCTCTCTCCTTCCAAGGATTTCCTCGTGAACGAAGATTTGTCCAACATTTTCCAACCACAAGGTGGACACAGAACAAGATTTCTTCCTCTCAATCCCCTACCTTCCTGTGAGATCCAGAGAAGATACTAGTGTCTTCTTAGAGTTTCCTTGTCCCCAGCCAAGGCATCAAGTTATGAGGATCCGAAATGCTTTGCTGTAATCAACAGTAGATTGAAAAAATCTGAATAATCCGATATACCTAGAGGTTTCCTACACGAGGCACTCCAACTTCATGCAACATCGGGGTTTGGTTTGTTCTTTGTTCCCAGAATGTCTGGCCTCCAATGAATGAGAAAAATTGGTCTCCTTCTACTTTTGAGCCATGAGCCCAATAGCTAGATAGAAGTGGTTGGTGGCCTACCTGAGGCTTCTGCTGCATACCCTGGGGGCCTTTCCCCTTGAGGCCTCGTTGGTACCAAGCTTTGGTCAAGATTTTCTTCAAGGCAACCTCATCCGAGCACCGCTGGAGCTCTGTGGTTGGAGGGATGCTCCTCAGGACCCCTTTGAGCAGGTCCAGCTTCTTATTCACCAGCGGCGACTGGGTGTTGGCCTTTTGGCCATTACTAAACCAGCCACTGCGGCCTCGCATCTCAACTCTTGCTAATAAGAATGCTGGAAATGGCTCAAACACGTCCCGAGTGCTTATGGCTGCTGCTGATGCCAGTGAGAGCTCGAGGTCCACAAGCTCAGGAGACTTCTGGACTTCTTGGAGCACTGATGCTCCTAGGCCCAGTTCCTCAAACCGATACAGACTGCACCCAAAGGTTTTTGCCACAGGAGAGAGCAGCACATAAGCATCAACCCACGTCATCAACCACTTAACACTACTTTCAAGCACCCCGGGTTGAGTGCTGCCTTACCAACAGCTGTCTCAGGTGGTAGATGGGGCACAAGATTTGCCCATGTGAGAATATATTGAGGAAGTCTCACAGCATGGAAGGCAACAATAACCTATCATTCTTCAAACGTGTGCCATCTGAGGACAGTTGCAATAGATGGATCATAGCGGACACAAATGCAGAGCCAACCATGCAAACCTTACTTGGTGAGGTACCTCAGCCCACTCAGGTGACAAGGTCTATGATTTACACCAAATCATGATAGTTTCCTTGCAAGGTGGCCTATGATGTATACTTAAGGCATATTCCCAGCAGAACCCTCCCAAAGCCAGGGATGCAGGGTGTAATGAGACAGCTCACAGCACTCGTGCACCGGCAACAACAACCAAGGTGCAGGGGAGGCTCTAGGAGCAGTGCTGACAATGCCTTGTAGCATGATGCCAACGCCATACTATGAATCAACACTCAAAAACTTCCAACAGATGCAATGCATTTGGCTGCAGGTCACATTGTTGAGGAAGAAAGGCATTACAAAGCCCACAGGAAGTTCATGTTGAGAGAAAGGGGACAGAACAGGGAGAACACAGAGGAAGAGTGAGAGAAGGAAGAAAGGAGCATTAGAGATAACACTCACCATAAATCCTTGCTACATGTGCGCAGACGTGTGACAGAAAAGGGGAGTGAATCCCAGCACACTATACACCAGTTGGGCAATGCTTTCAAGCGCATTGAAATAAACCTCAGAAGTCCAAGGAAAGGGTTCTCTTCAGATACGCATGCTTCCAGTTGGTCAAATAGACTGCGGGTTTTCTCTGTCAGCATGCAGTGCTGAGTCTGGTGCAGTACGTTTGCAGGACCCCCAGCCTTCTTCCAATTTAGGGCCTCGAAAAAGGTGCGAATCAATTCAGGGAAGAGAACCTCCAACCCATATAGATGCTTCTGGTTACTCCCTCTCAGCTTTTCAGCCTCTTCGTCAAGAATTTCATCAATCTCATCAATGGATTTTCTTTTCAGTTCATCACCCTCTGCAGTCACCTCCACTCTCTTCATCTCCTGCTTTGCAGTGATGACCTCCGGACTCAAAATCTTGAATGCTGAGAACAAAGATTCTGACCACACCGACTTGCTAAACTCTAGTTGAAGATTCACAGGTTCATCCAACGAGAACCCAAGTGCTGCAGCTACCCCCTCATCGAGAATCCCTGCAAGCTCAAACTGCATCTGGACCTTCAAATATGTGGGATTTGACGATACACAGCACCACATCAACAAATCATCTCTGGAAGGGAGGCTGAGAAGAACCCCCTCGTCTGTTGCAGAAAGAGAATGTGGGAGAAACCCCTTTGTCTGTGCTGCCTCACAGGCTCGTCTGGCGTCCTCTGCCAGTGCGTGAAGGAAACCGCGAGATCGATACTGAACTTCAGAGCTCTGAATGTCCATGGGTTCCCCCATGGCCAAGTCATAGCCGTCCTCGTCATCCTTGTCCGATTCATCAAAGCCCATGAAATCTGGGCCACTCACATCATTATCTTCTGCACCACCATTGATATTCTCCATCCCAATGTTCACCTACCACAATCCAGCAAAAATGGTGAGTTCAGAAGATACTGAGACAGCTGATTTGTGGGAGATAGTCAGTATGCCCCATGGCTTTGTACCCACTACAGGAATCCCACGGTCTAGAATACAAACCTAAGTCAATGCAAGGCCACATCAGTCATCTCCCTGTATTCCCCAAGTTCCAAAACTCGGCGACAATAACACATCAGCTGTCTAGTTCTCTTAAAACAGTTTGCAAGTTGTGTCATTACCTCCATCATAACCCCCTTTGCTTGAGAAGATCCCCCTCTAGCTTTGGTGACACAAAGGTTCTGCCGCTGACACTGGCCTTTTCGATTCTGGAATTTCATCAATGCCGCAAGCAACGCATCCAACACTTCATGCAGTGCCTTAGGCCCAACCTTGATCCGCTCAACTTTCTCATTGAGAGATTCCAGGTAGTTCTCTAAACTTTCGTTGATCCTAAGACCCATCACAATGAAAACCTCGTCGGAGTCAATGGCTTGCCCGCCTACCTCAAGGACGTTAATGGATCGGAAGGTGGATGGGATGATGATTTGTAGCATGTTCCCATTGGCGTCCAGATTGAGATATGTATCGGAGGCATCTGTGAGCTTCAAAGCCAGGCCTGAAATTTCAACCTGCTTTTCTTTGGCCCATGATAGGTACTCAGATTGGCTTTGTTGGACCACCATCTTTGCCTGCATCTTGACAATAATAGAGTTGGCAAAGTTGCTAGTGCTTCAAAGGAAGAAACTCTTTGAACAATTTATCGGTGAAGCCACCCGCCCTCCTCGCCTGGCTGCCACCCCAAGAGCCTTGCCTCCGTTCCGCAATGCCGACCTACTCTGACATGGAAAATGGACATAAGAATCAGTTGAAGTACTTTTAAGGTGTGGGTACTTGCTCCAGCTGAAGGAACGGGTAAGACTCTACTGGCAAAAGTAGGACACTGATCAACGACAATATACCACAAAACCTCGAATACTTTCAGTAGAACTAACTTCGTAACTATTCAGAGGAAAGCAGATCGAGACTCCAATCTTCCCAAATGTTAGTCCAGAAATTGATGAATTGTTTCATGGTGCATAGTAAATGCTGACTGATGTTCTTGAGTGACGATTGAGCTCCAGGTTCGACTCAAAGACTGGACAGATCGCAATGTCAGCTAACCATTTCTCACATGCACTGACCTAACATCGAATTCTCAAAGTAACAAGAGAAAGAGTGCGATTCATCTAATTGTGTTCGTAAGTTATCGTTAACAACATCCAAGTGATTATAAAAGCTTGAGAAAACGACAAAACGCTCAGTTGATTAGAATACCTACTGCGAACGGCAACGGTACGTTCAGACTTAGATCATGCGTAAATCTGTGCACGAAGAAACCATACAATCCTCTAAAGCAGCCTGCAAAGAGTAGGTTTGCTCAATTCACGTGAGGCTTAAGCCCCGATTGTTTGGAGTCTCGTAGGAATTGTAACAAGTTCAAGAAACAGAGCACTGGGTACCATTCAAATCAACCATCATGGGTCACCCTTCAGAGATGCGTACACAAAGACACCTATACGACCCAAAAGAATCTGAACCAGAAGTGTGGACACGACTAGGTTCTGGAGGAAGATGAGACTCTGATACCTGGGAAAAGAGTGTGCTATGGAGGAATTGCAACCATTCCAACATAGGCATGCTGGAAATTATCAATGCAGCTCATGTAACCTCCGTATGCCGCAATTAGCCAGATTTGAATGCAAAAGCTACTTTTTCAAGCCTTACAGGCCAAATCTTCCTTTGGCATCCGAAATATAACCATATGGTGCATGAAACCTCCTCACCACCCTTAGGAACGAGAGAAACCCAAATTCTCAATCCTCCTTTGCTCTTTAAACAAGGAGAGCCCCGCTACCACTGCCTCTACTCCCTCCCACCTCTTTCTGTCCCCCCTGCCTTTCCTGTACAAAAAATCCGCTGAAATCAAAGACCCACACGGAGATTTCTGTTAAGAAGGATCGGCGTGTTGCCCACTCATCTTATCTGCTCCAGAATCTTGTGAGTCCTCGGCAGCACAGTGCGAGGCTTGCTTCGTCACAAAGCGAAGAGCAAAAGAGAAAAACGAGGCTCTTCGGGGCCACGTCAGCCTCACTCCTATTGGCCAGATCTTCCCAACGGATCCTAGCCGTACATCTCGTAACCCTCGTCGCACTCTGGTCCCCAGCGTGGTTACCGTAGTACTACTAGGGTTACAATTATAAAATAAACTAAAAACAAATCAATACACTTTGAGGATTTTTATTTTATTAACTTTTTTAGGTAGTAAAACGTTTAGAGCTAAGTACCCCCACCTGCCAATCCGGATTAAACCTTAAACTTCCCCACTTACGGATATTCTTGGGCATGTCACCCTACTTTCCTTTTTAAACAATTTGTTTGGACAAATATCGACCCCCCGGACTCAAGACCGTGGGGCCTACCATCCGCTATTTTGACAGCGGCCCGCTGTTTACGGGGGACTCGTGGCAGGCCACCCGGGCACCAAGTGCCAAGCAGCCCCCGACAATCGGGCAGCGGGCAGAGGATCTCTGGAATCTGGATTATATTCTGATGTCACATCATGCTTTTTGGGCCATAAATTTCTCCCATTCTGGCCAATGAAGCGCGGGCAGGTGGTGCTACGAGTTCTTCATTTCATGTCCTCCTTGCATGTGAAGGGCCCCCTCATGCTTTTAGCAGTCTATATATATACGTGTGTGTGTGTGTGTGGCCTCCACAAGAAAGCGTAAAATATGTTGTCTCTTTTGGCACTTCAGGCAAAAAGGTGGACACCCTTTAGACACCAATCGGTAGATTGAACCCCAGGTGGTATGTGCCCATTATTGCCTGGCTACAACTTGGTTGTCAGACAAGTACATTTAGCGCCACCACCTAGCGTATAGGGTATTGGCCCGATAATTGTGTTTACTAATACTCTTGGGCGATATCCTACCAGCCTGGTAAGTGGTTGAACATTTGGTACTTGATACCAGTATCATTTTGTGAGGAACAACCTGAATATGAGTATTGCTGGTGCACGCGGCACAAATATGGATGCGGCTCCAAGTAGAAATCAGGTGTTGGTGTTTTGATGGGGATGTGTAGGGTTTACAGCCTGTGAGGCTTGTTAGTTAGCCATAGTGTTAGAGTAAGGGTATCCCTAGTTCCAAAAGTTTTGAACGACGAACTACATTTATCGGCATCAAAGAGCCTCCATATGCTTGATACTATCATTCAATGATTTTTTATCTAGTGTGCAAGTGATATCAATATATAGTGAGTCTTTTTATACCACACACGCAAACTTGGGGGCTATCAGCAGCTACTGTACTCTGTCCCTATTAATTAATATATCTATGGTTCGTGTTTACATTTTTTTTTTGGGCCCTCCATAGCCCACTACTTATTAATTTAGTAAGTAGTAGTGCACAGTCCCAATATGGATGTGGCTTGCTTTTATTGCAAGCGTGTGGGCTGACAGGTACGGCCCGCAAGGTATAGGCGGGGAACACCCATTCCGGCCAGCGTTTCTTTTAAGGTATTTACATTGTAGCACAAGTGGCATCCATTAGAACCTTAGAGGAGCATGTATGGCGCTTGTACAAAATGCGTAGTGGAAATGGCTGGCGATAATATGAGATTTTGAATGGGTATTGGGCGAATGAACCTAAAACCTAGCAGACTTGTTGAGGCGAATCACCCAGAATTGACATAGCAAATTGGAGGGTTTAGGCATCATTGGAGACTAGGCAGAAATTATGCCAAACACCACCAAAAAAACTTAAACCACCATTCATAAGTATAAAACCTTAAATTGGCTTATATTGCATTTCAGTCAATCTACACTAAGTGGCATATTTGAACCCTCGCCCAAAAAGACCCTGCCTGATGCTACATGGCACATAGATAAGAAGTATCAATGTTTGCTCTCTTTAATCGCAGCCTTGAGTGATTACTGATTAACATAAAGTGCATGCGAAAGCACGCTCTGCAACTTGCAAGCAGCCCTAAGGCCTAAAGAGAGGAGAGGAAAAAAATGAAAGAAGCGGAAGAAGTGTGTTTCGGGGTTTTTTTTTTCCCCTAAACTTGATGACATGTGTCCTTTTATCCCAAAAACAATGAATAAATGACATTCTCATTCCGTTAACCCTATGCCAACCTTTTGATTATCATCCTCCTCTGCAGTCACCCTTTTGCCCTCCTCCGCGGCCACCTTTTTCATATTTAGGAACTTTATCATCCAAACCTGGTTGCTATCAAAAAAAAACTTTGAGGTGTTAGGAATCGAACACCAAGGCGATTAGCTAGGACTGGAGATGTTTACCACTAAGCTACCCATACAAATACTACAAACATACCACTACAAAGTTTATCTATACAGATTGTACTATACTTACCCATATATATATATATATATATATATATATAATGGGCAACCACGTCCTCCAGCGCACTCGGAATGCGGCGATGTCTTGCACGTGGTCAGTGGGATCTGGCTCCTCTGCTGTAAACTGTCTTCACTCAATATGGCGCCATATGCCTCCCTGTGGCGGCCCCTCTAGCGAATGGTGCGCCCATCAGATCAGCTTTTGGCGAAAAGTGATGATTTTTCAGCCTCATTTCCCTTTACCCCCATCGCCAAGACCCGCGCGAGGTCGAAATCTGGCGATTATTCGCCACTAAGAGAATGGCTGCTTCCGGCACCCTCGTCGGTGAGCTGGACGTCCCATGTCAAATCATCCCCACCCCCCTCCGATCCCTCCGCCAACCCGCCCCCCCCCCCCCCCCGCCTGCTTGCCCCCCCCCCCTCACCCCCCACGCTCGCCCCCGAACCCGCGAGCCCACCCCATCGAGCTCCCCCACCATCGATCCCCCAACCGTGCGCCCCCACGACCGCCCGATCTCCAGCCACGTGCCGCCCGCCCCCCCCCCCCCCCCTGTGGATCCCCTCATCCCTGGGTTCATCCCCCGTCAAGTGCCGGAGTGATCCCCCATCTCCTGCCACATGGTGCTCCCCCGAACCGTCGATCCCCTGCCCATCCATCCAACCTCAATAAAATGGATGATGTGGGTCATCCGCCCCTCATCCCCCGCCATACTCCCGCGCAGAGGATGGATGACGAGCGGATGAAGGACCAATGACACTGCCACGCCACGTGGCGGTCCCCCCGCCGTCGATCCCCTCATCCCATCCACGGCATGATCCCCCGAGATGTCGTCGTTCCCCCTCCCTGGGTTGATCCCCCGTCCAGTGCGGGAGTGATCCCCCACCCCTAATCTGCAGCCACGTGGTGCTCCCCCGAACCGTCGATCCCCTGCATATCCCTCCATCCTGAAAACAATGGATGATGTGGGTCATCCGCCCCTCATCCCCCCGCCATCCTCCCGCGCAGAGGATGGATGACGGGCGGATGAAGGGCCGATGACACTGCCACGCCACGTGGCGGTCCCCCGCCGTCGATCCCCTCATCCCATCCACGGCGCAATCCCCCAAGACGTCACCGTTCCCCTCCTGTTTTGATCCCCCGTCCAAGTGCGGGAGCGATCCCCCACCCCTAATCTGCAGCCACATGGTGCTCCCCCGAACCGTCGATCCCCTGCACATCCATCCAACTTGAAAACAATGGATGATGTGGGTCATCCGCCCCCAATCCCCCGCCATCCTCCGGCGCAGAGGATGGATGACGGGCGGATGAAGCGCCAATGACTCTGCCACGCCACGTGGCGGTCCCCCCCGCCGTCGTTCCCCTGATCCCATCCACGGCGCGATCCCCCGAGACGTCACCGCTCCCCCCTCCCTGGGTTGATCCCCCACCCCTAATCTGCAGCCACGTGGTGCTCCCCCGAACCGTCGATCCCCTGCCCATCCATCCAACCTTAATAAAATGGATGATATGGGTCATCTGCCCCTCATCCCGGCACCATCCTCCCGCGCAGGGGATGGATGGCAGATGAAAGGCGGATGACACGACAGAGCCACGTGGCTGCCCCCCCCCCCCCCCCCCCCCCCCCCCCCCCCGCCGTCGATCCCCTCCGACTATCCATGGCGCGATCCCCCGAGCCGTCGCCGCTCCCCCCCTTGGTTGATCCCCCATCCAATGCGGGGAGTGATCCCCCTCCACTAATATGCCGCCACGTGGTGCCCCCCCGAACCGTCGATCCCCTGCGCATCCATCCAACCTGAAAAGGGATTGCTGAAGCGTGAGCAGAATGAGCAAAAAATTCCGTGAGCAGAATTCTGCCCACGCTTCAGGATCTGCTCACCTATAACCGCGGACAACTGTTCGGCTTAGAGGACCTATTACTGCAGGTAGTGTCCAGTATAACATGCATACCGACAAGTCGTTATGGATGAATGATGGATGAATGATGGATGAATGGCCGATGAATGTATGTTGGACGAATGGCACATGGATGAATGTAGTTTGTGGATGAATGGAAAATTAAAAAGCATTAGAGCTGCTCCTCCCCCTCCATCCCAAGAAAATGTCTTCTTGCATACTTGCAGGCATGGAACGAAGCCCCTGCAGGAGTGCAAATGGATCCATAAAATCATGTCAGAAGTCCAAACAGACGGCCAACATACATTGACTCCGCTAATGAAAGTGACCATGATCGGTCGCACCCCTTTCTGTGACCTTCCTATGTTGCATCATTTGTTCTATCTGAATTTGCTCGACCACATCACAAAGAGTCATTGCAATGGTATGTCTGAATGGCTACCTGACTGGGTCCAGATTAAGATGGCGTTGACGCCAGCTTAATTTCCACCCCTCTAAGCTCAAGGAAACTGATAAACAGAAAAGAAACACCACTGAAGTCTTACCGTCTGTTTGTGTATCTGTCTGTCTGTCTGTTTGTTTGTGTACATGTCTATCTGTCTACCTGTCTGTCTGGGTCTGGATTAAGATGGCGTTGACGCCAGCCTAATCTCCACCCCTCTAAGCACAAGAAAATTGACAAACAGAAAAGCAGAAACCACTCAAGAACCTTGTCTGTCTGGGGGAATGCTTGCGCGTGAGCCTGTGAGCCCAGCCAAGCTCACGCCACGTCAGCAAGGTTTCCTACGTGCATGACCTAATTTCGCGGATGCCACCTATTTCCACGGAACTGTAGGCGACTACCATACCCCAGATTTGCCAACTTTATTTTCCGAGAAGTCTCATCCCTCATCCAAATCTTGGTCGGATGAGAAATCACGGGTGGTTTGTGGATGGTTTTTGTCCACGGACACAGGATATTTTAGAGAGTACAATGTCATGTTGCGTAATGAACACAAAGGAGAATGAGTTTGTTCTAACGAAGTTCCTTCCCCCCAATTCACATCCACTTTTCATTGATAGACGTTCTCCAGACAAACACCAGGAAATCCCTAAAGCGTCTTTGCGGTTTATGAAAAAACATGGTGCAGAACAGGTTGGCAAGACTTGCAATGCAAGACACGAAACGAAGAACAACAAGACCAGCAACCATACAAAATGCAAAAAACATCATAAAAAAAAGATGCTTTCATTTCTCAAATCAAGGTTGCGTCAACGCAAGGTTGATTTGCATCACCCCCCAGGAAGGAAAATAAAATAAAATAAAAAATAAAAAATCTTCAAAAAATGATGCTTTCATTTCTCAAATCAAGGTTGCGTCAACGCAAGGTTGATTTGCATCACCCCCCAGGGAGAATAAAATCATATGTCTGTCGGTGTATGTCACGTCATCAATCGTGTTGTGCGTGCGTCTGTCATTTGTTGCATTCATTCCTCAAACTCATTTGTTCATTTGCGAACACATCAAGTCACAGTCAAATGAACATTCTCGGAAATCAACCTCGTGTTAATACAAGGTTGATTTCGAGAACTTGAAATCAACCTCGTGTTAACACAAGGTTGATTTCAGTTCTAGGAAATTAACCTCGTGTTAATACAAGGTTCATTTCAAGTTCATTGAAATCAACCTCGTGTTAACACAAGGTTGATCTCTTCGGACGCCCTAAACCCTTAACCCATCTCACCTTCAGATGGTGAAATCCCACAGTTATAGGCTCCACGATTATAGGCCCACCATCTTTGTGGTGACGTGGCACGACCTTGGGTGGGTTCACGCCACATCAGCACCAGCGCCACGTTAGCGCTGTGAGCGTAGGCTCACGCCACAATCACCATTGTGTGAGCGTACGCTCACATGTCAGGCTCACGCGGTAACATCGTTGGTCTGTCTGGGTCTGGATTAAGATGGCATTGACGCCAGCTTAATCTCCACCCCTCCAAGCATAAGGATATTGCAAAAACAGAAAAGCAGCCAATATATATATATATATATATATATATATATATCAGTTTGTTTGTTTGTTTGTTTTTTGTTTTTTTTTTTGGTTTTCCGAATGTGCCAGATTAGACTGGCTGGTCTTCTGGGCTGGAATTAAGCTTCTGCCAAATTAAAATACACTTATTTAAGCTCAACAACACATACATTTTTGGGTTGTTGTTTTAATTTGTTCTGTTGGGTTGAATTCTCATGTGCCAACACGGGCTGGGAATTAAGATGGCGTTGACGACACCTTAATCCCCAGCCCCTACACACACATGCTTACCGCTAAGGTTTTTTTTTTCCTGTGTTGAAATGTTATGTGCCCCTGCTTGGAATTAAGGTGGAGTTGACGCCACCTTAATGCCTGCTTCCCTGCAAATGAATGCTTATGGGTAAGGTTTTTTCCTAGGGAGATATTTATTTATTTCATGGGTTCATTTGTCATGTGCTGACAGGGGCTGCGAATTAAGCTGTCGTTGACGACAGCTTAATGTCTGCTCCCCTGCGCATGCTCATCCCTTAGGATAGATGTTGTTGCAGTCATCCATGGTTTACTCATCTGGGCAATTGTTCATCCGAAACTCATCCAACGTTCATCCATTCCCTTTTACATTCATCCGTAACTTTTTCATCGCATTTTCGTGCCACATTGTCGTCATAGAGCCTGTCTGTCTTCACTCCGATGGAGACGAGATTGCGTCATTGCAGTGGAGTTTGCGTCCACAGCAATAGGCCCACTTGTTCCCTCAGTTTTAGGATCCGCATCAGTAATCTGCTCACGCATGGGAGAATCTGCTCATGCATAAGGGAATCTGCTCACGGGTTCTGCTCACACGGTAGCTGCCCTCAGCATGAAAAACTGGGTCATATGCAGTCCCCCCCCCCCGCATTCGATCCCCTCCTCCCATCCATGGGGCGATCCCCCGGGCCGCTCCCCCCGCGCCTCGGTTGATCCCCCGTCCAAATCGGGAAGTGATTCCCCTCTCGTCATCTGCCACTACGTGGTGGTCTCCCTTGCCGTCGATCCCCTCCTCCCATCCACGACGCGATCCCCCGAGCCGTCGCTCCCCCCTGCCTCTGTTGATCCCCTTCCACGTGTCAAGTGTCAGGGCTGTTTCCTATGTGGCTATGCTTCCGTTCATCTGTGTCGTCCTCCCCCATCCAACGGCCATGCACGTCCCCCGCCATTTTGGTCTGCGACATGAACAGAGTGGATGTATTGAAATTTAGGGTTTCTTGCTGCTCGCAGGTTTGTTCCTCTTTGCGCGCGTGTATGCTGCACTTGCGTGTGTAGTTTGCTGTTGTGTACTGTTCCTGCAGGGGTGCCGGGAATCATGAGTGCATCTTCGGAGTTGCGCACGTCATTCCTTCTATCACAGCTTCGTGGCACATTGCAAATCCCCCCAGATGGTTCCTTCAACCACAGGAGCCTTATATGGACTCCAACTATTTCAAGTAGAGGTGAATACGGATATTGCGGTCATTCCTTGGACATGGATCGACGATTTTGTGAGAGGGGAGAAAGAAAGGGCAGAGGCGCCCACTCACTTCAACAGAACGGTGCCTAAAAAGGGAAAGCATGAGGAGGCGAGCTCTTAGCTCCAAGGGCCAATAGTTGCTCTGTTGTGATAAAGTCCGCCTTCTCCTTTGTGGTTTCTGGATGGTCTTAGTGTGTTCTTTGTAATGGCATGCTGCTTGTTTGCATTGTTTGCTCTTCTATTATGTCAAAATGCATGCTCTCTTGCTCCGAGTATTCCACTCCGCCGACTTAGTTATCATCATTGTTCAAGTTCCATTGTTCTTATGGACCTGAGGACAAGCGCACAAATGTAGTACCTGCCAATAAACATTCTTTGAAGAGAAAGAACGGGAGAAGAGGGTGTGTGCTGGATGCTTCATCGCCTTCTTACAACAACCACAAAGGGCCGAGACGGAAGAAAGTCGTTCAGGGAGAGTCCATCAAGAGGGGTTGTCTCTGTCAATTTAGGATAGGTTGATGCTACCTGGATCCTTCTCTTGTTGTCATAACATACTACAACAAAAACCATGTGACAAGGTCTGCCATGGTCACATTGACCCGAGTTCAACTAACACCCGTTTCGCGCATGCACCTCACCTTAGTGAAGAGGTTAAGATGTGGATAACGGATAGCATATGTGCTGGTTTGTCGCCTATTGAAATAATGGCCCAACATAAACAACAGGTATTTGACAACAAGGTCAATGGAGAGAAGTGGTGTTGTGATGATGTTGTGCTTGAGCATGACATTATAAACATCATGGATAAGCTTGCATGTGTTAGTTTCAAGCGGCATAAGGACGAGGGGACCAGTCTGAAGATGTGGGAAGGAGGCCCAGCCCCAGAGTGTTTTCTTCTATCAAGAGGACATGCCCGATGCCCCTGCTGGAGGAATATGGCGCGGCAATGTCGACCTCAAATTTGCCATTGGCATTCAAACAGAATTTCAGAAAAAAATAATGCTCGAAATGGGTGATAAACGAATCGTCTCTTGTGATACGACCTTCAGAACCAATGAACACAAGGTGTGTGGAATCGACGGCGTGGACTCCTGGGAGCATGAGAGCATAGCATCTTTCACTGTGAAGGGGATCATTGGGGAGCATGGGCACAAGGGGAGCATAGCATGATCTGATGTGTAGGGGATCACGACACTGGGTCATCACCACGGACCTATTAATCCCCCTATCGGATTGGACAGCACGGCAGCCTCAGCCCATTAGGGGACCAGACACATGGGCCAAACTCCATTCTGTATACTGCTCTATACATGTTGGGACCATTTTGGGACCATGACGTGTACTTATGTGATTCGTAGTGAGGGGTGCGCCAACAGGATGGAAGACAACTTAGCATATGCATGCCTTGGAGGGTTATAGAGAGGAGTGATAGACGGATGGTCTCGTTCAAGGGGATCATGGCATAGCCCACAGGGGGGATCACATAATACTAAAATGAGAACAGAAGGGGTTATGGGGTTCAGGGTTGACCTCCTGTGGTTTCTTGTCATTAATTTCAGTAAAATGTTTCGCATATTTTCAAAACAAAAGTACTTACATTGCACATTTCGTCTTTGTGTGCAGTATGCCATGTATACTCTTATGGTCTTCGACATTTGGCTGAACAGCACCCCTGTTGCATACATAACATCTTCAATAAATAATGCCAACGATTTGTCAAGTTGGATGTTGGCTCTTCGTCAAAGGCTCCATGCCGATCAGCCGGATTGGCGTCCCAACGCATTCATTAATGTGGACGATGCCGATGCTGAGATTAACGCCATTCGGTTTGTTGACACTCCCTCCCCGTTACCAATGAACTTCCATTGTCTTGCCTGCTTCTGCATGAGGGGATCACTGAGAGGGGACCAGTCACAATGTTTCCTTGTTTGGGGACAGGAGGCTCGGGGGATCTAGTGATCTTCTTTGATGCACATGATCACTCATCCCAGGATCACATGTGTAGCAGTGTGGTATTGCCTTACCTGCTACTGCATGGGGGGATCAGTGAAAGGGGATCAATTAGAAGGTTTGGTCGGAAGGGATCAGTGATCAGGGGACCAGTAGGGTCAGGGTATCTTATGGCCTTTGAAGCAGGGGATCACTCATCCCAAGATCAAACTTGTAGCAGTCTAGGGTTGCATGGGGGGATCAATGAAAGGGGATCAATTATGGGATCAGTGATCAGGGGACCAGTCCAGACTCAAGGTATCAGGGGATCAGGAATAGCAGATCTTAGATCCGACAATGAGACTTGTATCAGTCTTTTACTGGCCTTCGCAAGACTCATGCATTCCTCTAGACCTCTTTGCCCAGTTCCAGGGCTGCCAGGCTCGCATTTGGCATACATGTCCACCAGGGCAGTGCTCAAAATGATATATGATACAATTCTAGCTTTGATGATATCGGTGCCATGGACCTCTACGCCCTTTTCCAGGCTGTTAGGCTCGCATTTATACCGCAGCAGAGCAGGCAGAGATTGAAATACGACCTGCTAAGACCAAGCTGAATCTCCCAAGAACCTTGTAAACATCAGGAAGAATACCAAATGATGCCCTGCGGTCGACCATCCACCCACGCACGCGGGATAGGATGGGAGAGGAGGGAAAAGAGAAAGCCCACGGGAGGGAAGGAGACAGATCGTGGGGAGAAGAAAAAAAAATAACGAAACAAAATGATGCATCGCGATGTAAAATGATTTGATCCCGCGATGCATCGCGGCCTAACCGCCGTCCTTACCACTAGACTACCCCTAAAATTCAACAACCCCCTCCTGTACTTTTATATTTAAGGTGTTTTAAACCCCCCTATGTATGTATAATGTTGTACATGGGGGGGTTAAAAATACCCCCTCCTGTGCACGCACGTGGCTGGTACAGGTCGGCTGGAGTGCACCCCCTAGGCATGTATTGCACTTTCATTGCCTTTATTGGTTCTGTATGAGGGGTTCAGTCAAAGAAGATCAGGGGATCAGGAGCAGGGGAACACTTATCAGAGAATCATACTTGTATCAGATTTGTAGTGGTATTCTTTTGCTATTCTAGTGGCCTTGCTAATGCGATTTTGTGGATGGTTCATACGTTCCCAGGGGTGCCGGTTTTCCTGTGCCTTTGGCACGTTCGAAGGGCCTGGCTGAGGAATGCCATTGAGAAGATCAAGGATGCCCAATTAAGGGTCGATGTCTTGCAAGGTATGGGGGACATCATGTACAATAAAGGTGGTCCTATTGGTGACTTTCGCAAGCATGGGCTGTGTTTCAATTGTATGACTTACAAACAAAGTATCCCGCAGCTGAACTGTTCTTCTTGTATATCCACAAATGGTGGATCCCGAAAGTGGACATGTGGGTTGTTGGAGCTCGAAATATCCCACATGCCGGAAAAGATACGAATGCTGGAATTGAAGCGTACCATGCCAACCTGAAGAGGCGCTTGTCCCAAACAAGACAGAAGATGGATGGGCGTCGACTGGATTGGTTGGTCTACATCATAACAGGTAGCCTCCTCACACATTATTGGTACATTTCGACCTTGAAAGTTGAAGGTTTCATTCGCAACTCTAGGATGGAACATTTCGTGCAAAATGTGGTGTGGATGGCTAGGCAGATACCGGATTCCAACGTGGAATTGCCCGAGCACACATGGGATCCTGCGAAGGTAAAAAACATGTCTTCTCCAGGCACTGTATGTACACTATATGCAATCCAGCATCCGAGTGGGCTTGTTGTGACTGCCCTAACGCCATGGAAGGGAACCTATGCAAGCACCAAGTGAAGGTGTTCAAGATGTTGCGGCCACATGTACCAGAGGGTTTAATTGTCCAAACTTGTGGAACAAGCCTTTGGGACAGTGAATGGGGGCATGGCCAAGCTGCTGGACCTTGATCCCCTATCTGCTACGGAGCCCCCGTGTGACACAGATCCCATGTGTGGCATTGATCCCCCCGTAGCAGACACGGTTCCGGTTGGCAATGTCTTGGGCAAGCAGCAGCCCACCATGAATCGGAGGCAAGTGTCATGAAGGCCATTGCAAATGAGATATTCGGTTTGCAAATATGTGTCAAAGGTAACATAGCCCTTCAAAACCATCTTTTGAGTGACCTTCGTGTGACGAGAGGAAAGCTAGCGCAAATGCCACATGCATGGCTGCAGGTCTTCTCCACCCACATGTTATTAGAAGGTTTCAACGTGTTCAGGATGGATCGGGAATGAGTTTGAAGAGAAGAAAGAATTGGGTAGAGGTTTCTATGTCACAGAAATCAAGACGTCTTGGATCGAAAAGAGTCTCAGCAATCCCTCCATCCTCGTCTATTTTGCATGCACTTCGTCAAGTTGGGCGTCCAAGATTGAAGGGTTGAGAGCAAGCAGGTTTATGCTCTCGTGCTCCATTCATAGCTTTCAGATTGCTGATTTCCCTGGGATTGCATTGTCATCCAAACAATTGCTAGATCAAACAATTTCTAATAATTCAAATGACTGTCGCTATGTTCAGTGACCCATGTGTTGTGTGATTGAGAATGGAATGAAAGAGATGTGGATGATCATCCACCTTTTATTGCAATTGAGTCTGTATGGATGCATTTGCAGTGATGTGCAAAATACAAATTACCGTGCACTATTAAGTTTAGCCTTTAAATTCACACTGGTCAATTCCAATACTTCAAAACGGTTGCCGGCCGTTCCTACTGTGTTTGCTGCCACCACTGCAAATGGGTTTGTGGACTACCCCCCTCCTCCCATCATGTCCCTCTTCGTGCAGTGCTTCCTCTGCTCCCCTAAGCCTACAGAGGTTCCCTGATCCCCCTGATCCCCCTTATCATCACACCTAGCCTCCTGATACCCCTGCCTTCCCACGTTGTGCTCAGCTCCCCATGATCCCCTTCCCATTCAGTGAGCGGAAGTTTGTGGGCACTGGGTCATCTTCCGACTCTGGGCTCTCGGCCATTGTCGGGCAAATTTCTGATTTTGCTTTGGAGTTTATTTTCAGTTTTTGTTGCATGCTTATGCACCACTCATACATGCGAGGGACGTGACCTTTCAGAACTTGCCCCTTCACACGTGACCTTTCACCCGTGATGACCCGATCCTCCTAGTTCCTTGATCACCTGATCCCCTCGTTCGATCCCCTCGTTCCCTCATGATCCCTCCATCCCTCCATCCCTTATGTTCCTGATCCCCTCACCCCATGATCCGCAGATGCCCCAGTTCCCTGATCCCTTGATCCCCCGGCCCGCTCCCGTCGTTCCCTGATCCCCTGATCTCCCGGCCCGCTCCCGTCGTTCCCTGATCCCTTGATCTCCCGGCCCGTTCCTGTCGTTCCCTGATCCCCCGGCCCGTCCCCGTGGTTCCCTGATCCCCATGAACGCCTTGTACAATCCCTTCTCTTCTTCATCCCGTGATCCCCCGATCCCCCGATCCACTTGAATGCCTTGTACGTTCCCTTATCTCCCTGATCCCCTGGCTAAGTGATCCCTTGAGGCACCGATCCCCTGGTTCCATGACCCCCTCATCTCGTTGATCCCCTAGTTCTCTGATCCCTCCCGGATCCCCTCACCTCTGATCCCCTTCACATGACAGTGGACGCCAATGAAGGCACAAAAGGATTACAAAGAACTGGACAAGCTTCATTTTTTTTTCATTTGGAATGGAGATACAATAGTTAGATCCGAGGCATCCGAGGCATGCACATGCAACAGTCTACGCTACAATTTAGCATCATCCAAATTATCCACTATGCATCCCCAAAGAAAATCTTGCTTTGATACTGCATATTCACGTGTGAACCAATCTGCTGTAAAGGTTGCCCCGCATTTCTTTGTGATTTTTGTCTCCAAGTATTTCTCTATGTAAGTCATTACAAAGTAGCCACACTCCCAGCCGCTTGGTTGATGTGGCACCTCAGGTTCAAGCCACTCCCATGCCATTATTTCCTTCCAAAGTACTGAGTCCGGTTCAGCTTTGTGTAGGTATGCTCTAAATGTGCGAAGACGCTTTTCAAAGGCATTTCGGCTATGGGATCTCAATGCTGTCATGGAATTCAGATGAACAAACTTGGTCTTATCAAAAACCATCAAACTCCAATGGCCCCTGCAGAAACGCACATGTGTTTGAGGCCAGATAGTACTATTGCTTTGCATTCTCGACACCAAATCGAAATCGGACAAAACGGGAATTTTTTTTTTGGGTGCGGGGGGGGGGGGGATTGATGGACGTACCCAGTGCACAAAGGAATGAACCATGTCTGAACCTTACCTGGTCCCTAGCCACTTCTTAGCCACCCAATCAACTACAAGACCTTTGCAAACCTCATGAAGGTCGTCCTTGGCAGCCTCCAGAGCCGACCATATTAGTGTGTCCATCACAACCCACCAACAACGATGACTCTCCTCCTGGGATAGCTGCAAAATATTCGCATACAAATATACCCCTCCATCCCCCGCTTCCCCATACAATTTTGACAACCGGAGGTAATCCCACGAACCCAAAATGGACTCATGTGGGGTGCATTTGAAAAAAAATAAATGAGCCCATGTCCTCTGGCAGCTTTTCCCTCAGTCTATTCTGGTTTTTGCATTTAATAGAAGTTAATGAAGTCAGAAAGGTGGGCAATTAAATCCCAGGCAATTTTTCAAGCAACCATGTCATCCCCCTATCATGCGTATAAGCCCTGCTGAATGTACTCACCATGAATTTGGTCCCCCCTTGGTCATTGGAAGCCCTGGCCCACTTACTTAGTGAGTTCTGGCCGACCTCTGTCCGGTCTGCTCCCCCTTGTCTTTCATCTGTTCCTTGTCCTTCCTCTTCTCCTTGTTTCTTTGTGATCCCCCTGCTATTTCCCCTGCAGGTGCAATTGCCGTCCACAACTTTTTGCAGCCCCACCGTGTTCGACCTGCAACTGGGCTAGATGATGGTTTGTCGGAGCTCAAAACCAACTATTGGGGGATTGGAGCAGAAACCGTAGGCTCAGGCACGTTCAGACCCATGGTGAATGTGGGGCTAGGGGTGTGCCCCAATTCAATATTCCAAGTCGGCTTGGAAGAGGGCTGGACTGAGCACTCCGGGGGCTGGAATGCGTGTTCTGCTATGGGGGAAACCAGGCTGTCTTCGAGTGCGGATAACAGCGGGACGGCTTGTGGATGACATGGGGGTGGACCTGGGAAAACAGACATGGGCGGAATAAACCCCTGCGTTGTTAGTTCGGTGTTCTTCCTGGCAATGACTCGCGTTTCGGGGTCACCACAGTTGAAATAACCTCAGCATGTATTGCCACCGACAGAGGGCTGGAAACAGGATGAGTTGAAAGAGGTGATGGGGGAGTAGAGAGGGGGGGAGCAGAGAGAGACACGGCAACCTGCGACAGAGCATACACATGGGGGGAGCAGGCATGGAATCGGGGACAACGGTGGGGGATGACACCTCGGATAATGGAGCAGTCCGGGGGGGGACCAGAGGGAGTCACAATAGCATGCGAGAGAGCAGACAGATCTGGGGAAGAAAAGAGTTCAAGAGCAGACAGGGGGGGACTAGGAACATACACAGAACCATGCAATAGAGCTCCGACCTCTGGGGGACCACAAAATAATCAGGAGCAGAAGTGGGGGATAATGGGGGAGCAGACAGGGGGGGACCAGGGTGACACACAGAGGCATGCAAGATAGAATACAGATGTGGGGGAGCAGACAGGAAATCAGGAGTAGAGGTGGGGGATGCCTCGGCTACAAGGAGAGCATATAGGGGGGGGACCAGTGGCAGACACAAAAGCACCAGATGAAGGGGGACCAAAAAAAGAAAAGTCTTGCGAGGAGGGAAATGAGACAGATGGGATAGCATTCGGAGGATAGCCACTGTGGGGAAGCGGATAATGGAAGAGGAGCAGAGGCGGGGGAATCACATGGTGGGGCAGCAGAGACAGAGAGGGCAGCAGACACAGACAGGGGGGCACAGAGGAGGGTAGCTCCTTGAGAGGGATCAGAGATTGGAAGGGGAGCAGCGGCGGGGAGATCACATGATGGGGCAGCAGAGATAGAGAAGGGAGTGGAGACGAGGGTAGCTCCTTGAGAGGGATCAGAGAATGGAAGGGGAGCAGAGGCGGGGGGGTCACATGATGGGGCAACAGAGAAAGATAGGGCAACTTCCGCAATGGGCGTGTAGAAATCTGCTGTCGGAGATGCCACTTGATCCCTCTCTGTATCCGTCGCTTCGTGGCGTTCAGGCAGAGAGGGTGTTGGCGACGTCATCTACGACGCAAAGAGGGACAACTGCGACAAATTGAAGGCGTCAACATCAATGTGGGAAAGATGAGGGGCATATGGTAACACTCGTCGGTCATGTAGTTCCTGTCTTCTCGCCAACAACACCTTGTTTGCTTGCAAGACATCGTCCATGGCATTTTGAACTCCAACATCACGAATTTCCAGCGACCATGTGTGAAGAGTTGAAAAAAACCCTTGAAAACAAACAACCAAACAACCTTGCTTCATATATTGAAAAAATCAATTATTTCCAGGGCGTCGCATGCAATGACTTGGCCAAACTGGCAGTCCCTCGGTCGCATTGCGACGCCCGAGGCATCATTTTCAAAGCAACGGTTTATACAGCGACGCTTTTGCCCCCAAGACTGACATTGCGACGTCTCATGCGTCGCAGATATGGACTTAGCCAAAATGGCAGTCAAAGGGATTGCAATACGACGCTCGAGGCGTCGTTCCCATTGCGACGACAGCGGCGTTGCTGCATAACAACGACGTTTTTTCCCCAAGACTGACCCTACGACGCCCCAGACGTCACAGATATGGACTTCGTCAAAATGACAGCCACGAGCGTCGTTCTGCGACGCTCGTGGCGTCGCAAAATGTGCGACGACAGAGGCATCGCTATATAATTATGACGTTTTTGCCCTCCAAGACTGAACTTGCGACGCCCTGAGCGTCGCAGCTAGGGACTTGGCCAAATTGGTTGTCCCTATGCCGCCTTGCTACACGTCAGGCGTCGCAAGAATCCGCTGTGACGCTCCTGGCGTCGCAAAAACCACCGCGGTCCTGCAAAAATGGGGGGAGGGGGTTTAGCAACGCCCAACCCCCCGCGCCCCATTTCCGGTGCGACGCCATTGGGGGTAGTCCATAAAGTTCTCGGAGACCCCTTAGCCTCTCTACCCACACCCGGCCAAGCTCACCACTTCACCGACCGTAACTAACTGCCTTCACCCCCACCTCCACATGCCCACATGCATCCCTAGTTATCATTCCTGACGTGAAGTGGCGCTGATACGTCGGCCGTCATGTCCGACGTGCGTCACGTCACGTCACGTCGAATCCGTTTACCCATATAATTTTTATTTATTTGTCTTTTATGATTTACTTCTACCTTTTCTAATGACATGGCAGCCACGGTGTAAAACAGACGTGGCCAATTATTAATATTTATTAATTTATTTTAAAAAATATGTCCGCCTATATTGGCGGTCGCTTATAATTTATTATTTTTTAAATCAAGCGACCGCCAGTCGCTAATTTAATATTTTGTTAAATTAAGCAACCGCCTATATTGGCGGTCGCCGGTAATCTATTAATTTAGGGTGGAAAAAAATGCAAAATTTTAAAAATATAGCCTGGTATAACTATACCTTGGTACGCATGTGATATGGAAAAAATACATAGAGTGACCCCCGTGAGAAACTTGTCACCATTAACACAAACTGGGGAGTAGAGAAGAGTAGGTATAGAGGGGCATAAGTACACCTGATGTGATGGGTACAAAGGAGGTTGTACATACTTCAGAGATAGAGGCAGGTTTGCAAGTATGAGCAGAGTAGATGGTGGTGGCACTTGAGAAAGATCCATCGTCGTGGGGATAAGAGTTGTGCCGACCTTCATCGCCGTGGATCATAGCTTGATAACCCCAGCAGGGTAGCGCCTTGAAGTTGACTGACTGCTGTTGCCGTAAAATGGACAATACACCTATAAGGGGTCGCTTAGTCCCAAGAAGACCTCCACGAGAGCCGTGGGGGCCGGGGTACTTTGTCTGTCGATTGAATAGCCATGTCGTGGAATGCAAACATCCACTGACTTGAGAACTCCAGCAGACTAATAAGGGAACCGTGCTTGTCAGTTTGAAGTAGATCAGTCTTGCAAACATCCCGGAGGGGGGTACCTGGTAACAATGTATCGACCTCCTGCTTGAGTACGCATCTTTAACGTGTTGCACCGTACCAAGAGAGGCAACATGATTTGCAAACTCAGTAGAGTGGTAGAACTGCTGTTGGCCATGCCCGATGGCATATTGTTTAGAGAGGCCTGTGCGATAAAGAAGCTTGAGTAAGGGCTCATGGGCCCAGTGCGGACGATAACCCTGCGGTGAAGAGCTTAAAACATGCGTAACAGAATGGGGAAGGGAAATAGGGTGGGGCCACAACCAGATGAGGTGATACATAGTGTGTAACGAGAGGAATAGGCGGGTAGGAGAGCTATGGCGGCAGACCTCGCTAAACTCGATAGTCTTGACTTCAGTGGCAAAACCGCTAGCAGAGGCGTGAGAACTAGTGGAGATAAGAAGAAGGTTTAGCAGAAGTGCTAGATTGGTGGATAGCTGGAAGTTTAGCCGAGAGGCTGGGGGGAGGGCGGCGCTCCGCCCTCCCATCGCAAGGACCTGTCGCTTCTTCACAAGGTACCCCGGAAACAGAACATCTGTTTCTGGACACAGATAGTATGATCCAGAAATACAACATTGTGAGGTCCAGTAAGATGCTAACAATCCGACTCAGCCCATACTTTGACTTCCCAAATATCCGTGGGTGATGCTGCAACTGCAGTAGCAACAATCACACTAAATGAAGGATATTCCTCTCTCAAAGACGTGACTTACAAGACCAGAAAAAATGCACCAAACTAGCTTGAAAAGGTCCACAGCTAAATGGAACTGAGAATGCACCACAAAATCAAAATGACCACCGCACAACTGGTAACAATGACCACATGTTGGGAGAGGTCTTAGTCAACACACCTAGATCTCTGAAATGGCAGCGCCCTCCATGGCTGCAAGGGTAGGAATGAAGCGATGCATTTCACCATACAAGCGAAGATTTGATACCAATGAGGGCTGCAGCCATAGTCATGCAGTTTAACTTGCATCCATCCCACTACCATGGGATTTGTTATCAACCATTTCTATAAAAATCAAGACGGGATATGAGAGAGGTGGTTGGGATTACAATCCGACAATAAACATAAGGGGCAGCAACTGGTACCATGCGGAGGCAAGGCCTGGATATATCTGGATGGGACCAGCGCTCAAGGCTCTCCAAATTCAAGGCATACCACGATTTGTTTCCTACTTGAGTTCATGTCATCCAATTTTGTCATTGTGAAAAAAAAATCCTCTCATGGATGAACGGCTATTGCGCCCATTGAACCGATGTGGTTCAAGCTCATCTTTTGCTTGCATGTGCTTGAATGTGTGTGAAACACATGTGCAGAGATTCAACAGGAAAAAAAAACATTTGCCTCCCCAATGACGCACTCACCCTTGAACCAATTTTGAATTAAATCAAATTTAAATGAAATTTTAGTAGATAATTGGATTTAGAATGTCTATGATTGCGGATTTTTGCTAATCATATGCTATGATGTAGATGTGTCTTGAATCGCCCTATCTGATTCTAACAAAAAGCCCTCCAATCTTCACTTCATATTTTTAAAAATAGAAAACAAACGACCGCCAATATGGCGGTTGCTTCAAATTTTTAAAATGAGAAAAAAAACGACCACCAATATGGCTTTATATTTATGAAATTAAAAATATAAGCGACCACCAGTATGGCGGTCGTTTAATATTTTTTATATTAAAAAAAGGAGTGACCGTCAATTATGCGGTCACTTTATTTATTTTTATAAAAACTATGAAGCGACCGCCAGTTTGGTGGTCGTTTTTTTTTATATATATTTCTAAAAGAAGCGACCTCCGCCGATGATGGTCGCTGGCATTTTCTAAAATACAAAATAGGTACGACCGACCGACCGACCGACGCATGCTCAGGTGGGATGGTAGAGAGAAGCACAACATCCGATGATTTCGCTTTGTATAAAGCTTTGGCCTTATTTCAAAATCAACATCAATCAAATATCAAATCATCAATTCATCAATTCATGAAATCATCAAATAAAAAATCACGGATGTGGTTCAAGCTCAACTTTTGCTTGCATGTGCTTGAATATGTGTGCAACATGCAGAGATTCAACACAAATTTTTATTTATTACATTTATTTAAAATAAATAAATAAATAAATAAACTCCCCAACGACGCACTCATCCTTGAACCAATTTTGAATTAAATCAAATTTAGATGAAATTTTAGTAAATAATTGGATTTAGAATGTCTATGATTGCGGATTTTGCTAATCATATGATGTAGATGTGTTTTGAATTGCCCTAGATCTGATTCTGACAAGGAGCCATCCAATCTTCACTTCGGATTTTAAAAAATAGAAAACAAACGACCGCCAATATGGCGGTCGCTTCAAATTTTTTAAATGAGAGAAAAAGCGACTGCCAATATGGCTTTATATTTATGAAATTAAAAATACAAGGGACCGCCAGTATAGTGGTTGCTTAATATTTTTGAAATTAAAAAGAGAAGCGACCGTCAATTGTGCGGTCACTTTATTTTCTTTTTATAAAAACTATGAAGCGACTGCCAATTTGGCGGTCACTTTATTTTATTTTTATTTGTAGAAGAAGCGACCCTGCCGATGATGGTCGCTGGTATTTTCTAAAATACAAAAAAGGTACGATCGACCGACCAATCGATCGATGCGCACATGCTCAGGTGGGATGGTAGCGAGAAGCATTACATCCGATGATTTCACTTTGTATAAAGCTTTGGCCTTATTTCAAAATCAACATCAAATTAAACATCAAATCATCAAATCATATCAAATCATCAATTCATCAACTCATCAAATAAAAAATCACGGATGTGGTTCAAGCTCAACTTTTGCCTGCATGTGCTTGAATATGTGTGCAACACATGTGCAGAGATTCAATAGAAATATATATATATATATATATATATATATATATATATATATATATATATATATATATATATATATTTTAAAAACATTTATCTCCCCAACGACGCACTCACCCTTGAACCAATTTTCAGTTAATTCGAATTTAAATGAATTTTTAGTAAATAATTGGATTTGGAATGTCTATGATTGCGGATTTTTGCTACGTAATGATTTTATTTTTGGCTCAATTTTGTTCTGTGAATTCAACCCCCGTACCATTACATCCATACAAAAAATTGGATCAAACAAAAATGAAAAAATAAATAAATAAAAATAAAATCTTCGCTCACTATTGCAGAACTCTCTAGGAAGAGTGCATGAATTTGAAGATAAATCAACTTTGGAACGCAAATGAGGGATGAAAATATGGTTTTGGGTCCAAATGGCTTTTGTTCACTTCAAAGAGAAGCACAACGACCGATGATTTCGCTTTGTATAAAGATTTGACCTTATTTCAAAATCAACATCAAATCATCAAATCATCAATCATCTAATCATCTAATCAAATCATCAAATTATTTCTGGAGGAACAATCAACACAACCAGCTTTGACATGAAACCCAATGCGTGTCTAATGAAATAATTAGCAAGCAATCCATCAACTCCACGAGTATACCACGATTTATTTTCTAATTTGAGTTCTACTCAAGGTAGAACTCAAGGGACTCGAGAGCTCTATTTGGCGGATGAAATATGATATGAAGGAGCCTCAGGAGTTCCTGAAATGTGCCATTGGGATGCACCTCGACAGCTACAAGGTGCAAGCCCAGGTGGTGGGGTCATCCAGATTACCCTTATTTCGAACCCAGTGAACATGGGACGTTCATGCAAACCAAGAGGCGAGGGTCACTGGAGCCACGGTGTTGTTGGAGATATGACGGCAGCCAAGCTACATTGTACAATTGACCGGGCCGAGTATATTTCAAATGATGGAATCCGTTTGAACAGTGTTAAAATGATTGCGAGTTCGCAAGCATTGAAAACTCGTCCCCGCTCACAATGCTTCGCCTTCTGCATTTTCGTTGCCCGGACATTGCCCTACAAATTGTCGGTGTTCTTCTGGCTGCAAATGATGCTTGCAACCCCCACAATCATCAAATCATCAAATCAAATCATCAAATTGTTTCTGGAGGAACAATCAACACAACCAGCTTTGGCATGAAACCCAATGCGTGTTTGATGAAACGATTAGCAAATTCAGTAGTTGCTCTGCTCCCTGTTCTACTTGTACAACACATTAATTCACTCACCAAGAAGCCGCCCGTGTAGGTCTTGGTCATGATGAGAATAACACTTCGGTTACTGGTTTTATGTACACGTGCAGCCTCAAGAGCCTTCACAGTGTTACCTGCTGGAACCTTTGGAGATACTTATGTCCTTGATGGTGGTAGCAGAACTCTAGGAACCTGGTCTATGAGAACCAATTCATGACTGAATAACCAAATTTTGAAAATAAAGTTGGAATTCTGGCAATAAGACTTGGGGTCTTGGTACTGGTAATTCAAGCCTCTAATGTTGGCAAGTTTTGCTTATAGACACTATCTTTAAAATCTTCTTAAGAAGAACGCCTCTAGTGCAACACTGCTAACTTGGTTGCCAAGAAACCTGCAACACATAAGGATAATGGTGGATTTGACAGAATTAATGAATTGGTGACAGTTTGATTTTCATCAACTTCCAGGCTGACCTCAGAATGGTGCTCAGGTTGCTTCAATCCTCTGCTGCTCCCAAAATCAGCTCCAATGTCAATGAGGTCCTCTATCTCAGCACTTCGTCTCTTGGATTCTGGACTCAAACACCTTTGAGGGTTGAAAATTGCTGTGGGGTCAGTGAATCCTGCTCAGTATGACGAGCCAGAAGTTGGAAAGTTAAATTCTCAACAAGGGAGGCGCTTATTTCACACATGCCGCGACCCCATAGGCAAGTAAGGGTCAAAGGGAAAAAAAAACGAGGGCGCGGGCCCCAGTCCATTGCATCTGGTTGGCATCCCATACTAGCTACTTCCAAATGTTTCATTCCTAAGTTTGGAGCTTTTCTTCTGGCGGGAAATAGGTCTGTTCAAACTGACCCAGCCCGCGCACTGCTCTCAGGCCACGTGGCATAGGACTGCATCGTATGTTGGGTCCCGGGGACGTAACCTACTGAGATGGGGCACGTGGTGGGTTCTAACCTAACACACTCATGAGCGAGGGAGCCTGCCTATCCGATGTGTGTGTTGGTGTGTGTGTGTGTGGTTGTCATTCTGATGCGGCGGGAAGAGGTGCCATCCCAGGGATTTGCTTGGTCACCATATTGTTCCCTGCTGTTTCAAGGCTGGAATTCCCGGCATGAGGATTGGGAAGGAGTGGCAAGATTTTATGTAGGCCATTGCTGTTTGTACATGCTGGGATTAGATATAGGCAGTTGCACACTCTGTTGTATGTTGTTCTCCGTACTTTGAATTCATGGTGTCCCGGAGCTTTGTAGTGTGGTCCATATCTAGAGAGTTGCTGTAAGGGAAAGGACGCGGGATTTAAGATAGGGACCTTCACCCTTTCCCTGGCGTTCCCAAGTAGAATTCTCAGCGTGAAAGGGTCGCTGTGATGGAGAGAAAGATGCGGGATTGAATTTGAGCGCCTGACTCAGTCCTTCCCCGTGCTCAGAAGTTTGCAACATCGGCTTTTTGAGGCTTAGAAATCCGTTTAAAATGGCAGATTTGCCATGTGATATAGAAGGACGGTGTATGGTTTGCAACAATGTGCCACCCGACTGTGATGTGTTGCTTTGCAGCAGTTGCAGTAGCCCGTGGCATTTGCAATGCCTGAATCCTCCTCTTTCTAGCGTGCCTTTGCGGGACTGGTCTTGCCCAGATTGTTCTCTTCCGCCTTCCTCCTCCCAGTCCGCTGGAGTGGCTGCCAAACCTCCACAGACGTCGGAGAACGATGTGGTGAGTAGGATTCGAGCTATTCAAGCGAATGCGAGTCTCAACGAGCAGGAAAAAGCAAAAAGACGACAAGAGATCATAAGCAAGAGTTCAAATGATGGGGCTGCAGTGAAGACAGGAACCATGCAAGGGGGAACAAAGAACGGTGACAGGAGGATGCGAAATACGACATTAGAAATATTAGACCAGAATCTCAATTGCATTTTCTGCATGCAGCTTGCTGACAGGCCTGTCACAGTAAGCACTTTCTATATTTGTGTATAGTGCACCTGTCGCCTGTCTGTTTAGCTCTAATTATCTGCTTTGTTTTCTCAAGCCCCCCTTCCGAACTTTTAAAGGCCGTTTCTTGTTTCTTCTTTGGGGTTTCCAATTTCGTCATGCTGTTGTGTCTTGCATTAGTATTTGTAAGTGTGCGCATTTGTCCCCCATCTCAGCAGCATCGTTTTTGACAGTCAACAATCACATCCTCCACAGCTGCTCTTTGGATGTAACCACTATGCCTGTGTATGGACAGGATTGTGATTGTGAACTTTGGAGTGGATTTTAGAAGAGGTTGTTCCTACTTGTCATGTTTCAAATTAGCACTCTTCCCCAACTCTGATTGGGCGGGGTTGCATAATTCGGGGCGACACATCCAGGAATCCTCAAGCAAGACAGTCCATTTTGGATTTCTGAAGGGAGGGAGGCTCCTATTGAATTCATATGGATAGCTATTTTTTTAACTAGACATGTCATATAGCAAGGATTTGTGAGTTTTGTTCTGGAGTTGTAGCCTAATAGCCAAAAGGTTGTCTTGCTAGAGCTTCAGAGGAGCAGTCTACTCAGAGTGAGTTAGTGACCAAGTAAGTTACTGGGTGCTGTGGACAATGTAAAAGAGAATGCGACTCCAGAAGCAAAGCTTTGGCACACCGGAGAGCAGAGGTTTGATAGTGTGATTGGTGGATGCAGACACCATGTGGTCACAACTTCTGCCTTAAATGCTTTCAAAGGTGGGTGGGACAAGGCAAGAAAACCTGTGGAAAGTGTCGGGCTGCAATACCTGCTAAGATGGGCAGCCAACCACGCATTAATTCAGCTCTTGTGATGGCAATCCGCATGGCTAAAGTAGCAGGAGGGAGTGCAGGCCCTCCAAAACCTCACCAGCATCGTGACAATGAGAGCAGGCCTGATAAAGCCTTCACCACTGATCGAGCAGTGAAGACTGGTAAAGCCAATGCTTGCAGTGGTCGCATCTTTGTCACTGTTGTTCCGGATCACTTTGGGCCCATACTGGCGGAAAGTGATCCTTTGCGAGGCCAAGGGGTTTTGGTGGGAGAGAGCTGGGAGGATCGCATGGAATGTCGACAATGGGGTGCCCATCTGCCACATGTGGCTGGCATTGCCGGCCAATCGGAACACGGAGCACAATCAGTTGCTCTTTCTGGGGGCTATGAGGATGATGAAGACCATGGCGAGTGGTTCCTCTACACTGGCAGGTGTGGCACCCTTCATTGGAACACAATCATATATATATATATATATATATATTCATTGTCCTGACAAGTTAGTGGGGGTAACAAGGATAATTGAAATGGTGGATGGACTGATTTGGATGGACTGATTCTATGAAACTTCTTCCAGCTTACAGATATGGTATTTTCCATACGGTATGCCCACCAATCAGGACTCATGTAAATTTTCCAAGAAAATCTGACTAAAAGAATTACAAATAGCTTTATGGAGTCTGCAGATGGAGGTCGGAAATGTTTGAATGTAGTTGTTTAGCTGTGGAGCTATTATTTGGCTGTTGTCCGTTGTATGCACATGAACTCAGGCACTCTTAGTGGCCATTGTAGTCCACAGGTGTGTACATGCATTTCTGAACTGTCCTTGGTTCTGAAAATCTGGTGTGGCCCTGCCTAATGACACTGCATTTGCCAGGTGGAAGGTACCATATTCCCTTGTTGCTTAAGTAGACCTACTTAATGGTTGCTTGTACCGGCTCTTGTTGCAGTGGTGGGAGAGACCTCAGTGGGAATAGGCGAACAAACAAAGAGCAATCTTTTGATCAAAAGTTTGACAAAATGAATGAGGCCCTGCGAGTCAGCTGTAGGCAGGGCTATCCTGTGCGTGTTGTCAGGTAATGTTCACTGATCCATATGATTTGATTTTTTCACCCTGCTCCAACCGCTTTTCCCATTTGTGGGCCCCTTCAACCCATCTATCATGATATTTTTGCTCATTTTGGAATGTTAAGGTGAAGTGGGTTTACATTGGTACTAAGCAACTTGCCAGACAGCAATGTAGAGGGCATCTATTGTGAACTGGGTTAGGCAACTGGCTCAAAGGTTATGTGCCTTCTGGCATGCAACATCACTGTGTTGTAGGGAACAAAATTCCTAATCTAGCTGTTTCTTATTAGGAATGTCTTCCTACCATTATGTGCGTACATCTAGCTAAAGTAATCTTAGTTCAAATTGATAGTATTATGTAGATCATGTTGGCATTTGCTTCTCAGTTTGAACTCGAAATGACACGTATTTCTTTGACATAGAGTTGGGCATGTCAGTTGGGTGTGTGAAGAGCAAGATGACCTGTTTGGCCTTGACTACCTATCAGGCAGGATGTCATGTTAAACACTCTCTGGAGCCCTCCTTGATGCTCATCAAATGCCACAGGTCACACAAGGAAAAACGCTCCTCATATGCCCCAGAGGCAGGTGTCCGGTATGATGGGGTGTATAGGATTGAGAAGTGTTGGCGCAAGAAAGGCATTCAGGTAACAAACTACGTGAACACTTGCTTACACAGCCTTGTCATGCCAAATCTCTGATTCTCTCAACATGTTTTGGTTCACTTTACTTTTTCTTACTTTACAATTTTTTACTTCGAGTTCCTTCTCAATAGTCATGGCACTGAAGTAAGCTCCTCCTTGGCTTGAGATGATGCAGGGGTATCAAGTTTGTCGCTATCTCTTTGTGCGCTGTGACAATGAACCTGCCCCTTGGACCAGGTGTGTGCTGTGCCACTGATTGGTCTGGTTTCAAACTGTTCTCAGTGATGTGAAATGCCCAGCAGTTCAACACCTAGTGTTTTGACAACAATCAGTGAGAACTGCAGGGCTTGCTTGTTGTATCTCCTTGTTGTGTCGAGTACAAGGCTTCATTTTATGGTTCATTCAAAGGTTTTTGTGCAAGGATCATGGATCTGAGCCCCTACAAGTGTGCCCAACATAATTTGGTTCTTGGTCAGTTCAAAAAATGCACTTTCTGTAATGCTTCAATCTCCCAACTGCAATGGCCAAATTAGTTGATTGTTTACTTGTGAAAAGTCCATAGTAAGCTGTCATCTGATATGGTTCAGATGTATGAATCAATGCCAAATCCAAAACTGCAGTAGTTTTCCAGTCCAGACCTGCCTTCTAGTGGTTAAGAAAACAGATATCTGCGAGCAGCTCCTGTTGGCAAGGGAGAGCAAAATAATAGGGGATACTGGGTCTCATGTGAAAGGTGAAAGTGATCAGGTACGAAACAAGGTGGTAATAATTAGTATATTTCAAAATTTGCTGTTAGTGTAGAGATACACAGCTCTGAGACCTGATGTACAAGAGAGAAAATGACTTAACAAGAGGGAAAAAAGTTGAAGTCTGATTGTTGTCCTGTGAAATGATGTGTGGACTCTGAAAATAAGCTGAGCTACTTGGCATTTTGCAGTAGATGTTGCAGCAGTGCAGACATCATGAATGTACTCATAAGCGTTTGCTGTAGCCTTGTGGCAGTTTGGGAGGAACAAAAGGGCAGTAGTGTAGACATCATGGTGCGACGGTTAGAAGAAACATAGTCTTCAGGCTGCGGCTTGTAGTGCGAGCAGTTGTTGTGGTTGTCTGTGCAGTGATGAGCAGGGAGACCGGCCTAGACCTCTTCCACATATAGAAGAGCTGAACTCAGCAGCTGACATTTTTGACAGAAAGATACAGCCAGCATGGGACTGGAAGGTACTGGAATATAATTTAATGGAACTATTATTCAGTTCTATGAAATATTAAAATAAATTTGTATTGACTTGTGATGTGGACATTTGTAAATCTCTTTCCTGATGCATGTGCTATGTCACCTTTCTAGATGTAAGCATTCTTTATGAATTGTTTGTGGAATGAATGATCTAGATTTATCTGTATGTAAAGCTATGTGCACAAGAAGTCAATGTAAGTCAGTGTTGTCACTGTGTAAAGGAGAGGGGAGAATGGGGATGGACACGTGATGCACCGGCAAGCAGGAAGGTCGGGGGAGGTGTCAGTGACTCAACTCACAAACGCAAGCATCTCTCTATTCAACAACGCCTGCTCAAAGGTGACATGCTATCCTTGCACCCATGACTATTTTCTAGTTGAGGTTGGCAATGGTGTTTAACTGGGGACAGGATCTGCAGAGTTTGGGTGCAGTGTTTGTCGCAAGGTGCTACAGCAGCCACTTTCCATGCCATGTGGCCACAACTTCTGTAAGCCTTGTTTGGACTCTGTGTTTGCTGGCCAGCTAGCCACGCGTGAGCGCACAGGCGTTGCTGGCCGTTCCCTACGCACCCAGAAAGTGATGAAGCACTGCCCCACCTGCAAGGCAGATATCACTGACTTTCTGATATCTCCTCAGGTAACATGCATTACCTGCCTTTGTTGGTGCAGTGATGCATGGTGCTCTTCTTTTGTCACACTCTGACTCAGTGATATATTAGGGCCTCCACTCCTATATCGGCACAATCCCATCACTCAAAACCTTACTAATACTTTCGGACCCATTCAGGAATGTCCAGTTTGCTTGTAAGGGATTTGAATTCCTTTACTTTTCTGATTCCTTTCACTTTTCAGTAGTCATTAGTCGACGCACTCTTTGGAATTCCGAGCGCTTCAGCACTTTTGGTGCTGAATTGATCATAGTTGGTTGTTACAGAGCATACCAATGAAACCTTCTAGGTTGTGGCCAGTCAACCTTTGGTAGGGAGGGCCAAGGCCCAAAGCAAGACAAGCAGGAAAAAAAAAAGATATTTGGAACTGTGGGGCACTACCAAGCACCAAGCTGAATTGTGATTGTGTTTCATACCAGATAAATCGGCAGATGCAGGAGGTTATCCTGTCACTTCAAAGTGGTGCTGCCTCTGAACCTGTGAGTGTACCACATGAGAATGGGGAGAAGGCATTGGACAGCAAAACAGGCAAGCCTGCAAGCATTACTATGCCCAAGGATGTGGAAACTGCTGACTCTGCTCAGAAAGCAGCCACACCAGCACTTGTAAAAGAAAAATCTGAGAAAGTGCGGGATCTTGAGCCAAATGGTGCTCCTCATAAAAGAAGAGTGCAGATCAATGGTACTGCTTTGACTCCAAGGGTCTCACGGAGCCGCCTCTGCAAGCAAAGCAGGGTTGGTGGAATATCAAGTCAACTTCAGCTGTATTCCTCAAGTGCAGTAATTGTCAGTTCTGATAGTGATTTTGAGTAGGCATGCAGAGTCTTTTCTGTGAGTAATCAAGTCAACTGGAATTGTCCTTGGGTTTGGCAGCCAATCAGATTGAAGGAGCCCGGATGAAATCACTTTTCCCAGTTTTGCTATTGATGTTAAACTGGAATGGTCAGAACATCACACCAGTCTGTCACTGTTGTCCCTCAAGAAATATTAAAGTTGCTATTGACATCTACAGGATGAGGCAAATTTCTCCCTATATATCTGTTAAATTTATGGAAAGAGTGTGACTTGTAATTGATAATGAAGAAGATACAATAATGAGTGTGTGTACACTTTAAGACGTAAACAGTTATGACTATTGTTGATACACCCAATAGGTTTGAGTCACAGATCACAACTCTTAGACAAAGAGTGGTGTATTTTCAGGATTCACCATATGAATTGTTGAATGTTAGAGTTTACTTCCAAAACCCTCGGACCTTCCCTCAATCAAGAGGCAGTTTTGTTCAACAATGTTATTAAAGTATATTCATATTATTTATTTATTTATTTGCCAACAGGGGGATTAAGCCCTGATAAATTTTATTATAAAATATTTTTGGGGGGACAGAGCCCTTACACATTATTTGGGATTATTTTGGGGAAAAACTTAAAACCCCTTAAATGCCATAAGGCGCACACATCGTATTTAATGATTAGAGAACTTGACTGGAGAACAATTCTTTTGAACCTCAAAGAAGACAACTGCGACGACATACAGAATCATGCGACCTATCCATTAATACTAGAGGCAAGTCATAAGTAGGCAAGTCCGACCAAGAAGTGCCCTGGGAATTAGCAACAATCCAATCTCCCCGGGTTATTAGTTTCAACGGTAATTGAGCCTAGATGATGTCGCTGAGGACTTAATGTGTTTCCAGTTAACCTCACGGTCGAACTCCGGGGATGTTGTGATCATTCTCCCCTCACTTCTTCTCCACACAGCTTCTGTGTGCGTGACATTTCATTATTCCACGACACGTAGTCACGTGGAAAAAAGAAGCCATTGGTTGGGTGGGGGGGTAATTTTTGCCGCGATTTCTGTGAGGTCGTTACAGAATGCTCCCATAGGCCTTACTCTGGCTTCCATGATCATTTTATTCTACAAAATTAGCTTTTAGGAACTATTCTGACACCTACTCAAACTCGTTTATGGTGAACGGTTCAGAGTTACGTCTTATTAGTAAACCTCATTTCGTGTTGCTCTGATTGTTGCAGAATGACAGAAGGCTAGGACGATGAGCGTCATGGAAGAGATGACCCCAATGAACATGGACCGCCCCTAAGAAAATCAAAGGGTCAAAGCAAGACTTGAATTGGGAAGTATATGGTGACCCCAGCATACTAGCAGAAAGAGGGCCGGGAGGATGTTCCGGAAGAGTTCAGGTGGCCAATGGCGAGATGCAAAAAATTCGTGAAGTGGTATCACATCAATCGATTGTGTCCTTTGGATAGGCATGACGTGCAAACCCGAAACAATTCCGCAGAGTCCAGGTCTTGCACGAACTTGCATTTACAACGTAGGGCGAATGAGGTGCATTGCACATTGTGGGGTCAACCTCTCTTAAAGGGCCAAATCCCGTACACCTTGGCAGTCATGTTGTACGTGGAGGTCATTCTCTTGCGTCCAGTGAATTGGCAAACTGTTAGTAGGAGGAATGCAAGGATGCTATACGATTTGGAGTACATCCCGGACACGTTTCGAATACAACCGGCTGCAACGTTAGAGGAACAACTGGCGGAAAGATACCAGCGAATCAGGATCCTGCATGACCGACTAGACTTGCAAACACTACGCATAGCCGAGTTGGAAGCTAGATTGCAAGACATGCCTCCAAACAATGAAGGCACTGTTGTCCACAATGAGGATCGAACAAACGTCGTGGATATGGACACGGAGTTTGCGATGCCCGATCGCAGTATTGACCTCATCATTCACGAAATTAATAAAAATAAAAATAAAAATAAAAATATTAGACGCCGCATCGTACCGCTTTGTGCCACGTGGCATAATGTATTTTATAATAATGAAAAAAAAAACTACGTGGCAGCCCATCTAAGGTGTCGCGTGCTATCGCTAGCTCGTGTTCTAACCCTAAGGCCACCTTATCCATTTGATTGTATTTAGAGAAGTTTGAACCTCCAACCTCTTTATTATAAGATTTATAATTCACTACCTGCTAACCAATACACCCATTAGTCATTCATGTGATCATGTGGTGTTTTAATTGTATTATACACACCAAATTATAAAACCCCTAGTAGTCATCATGACTATGTAACCTCATCCATGTACACTGTAGTCATGGAAATGACTATAGTGGTGAGCTAAATCTGGTCAATTACCGTTGACCAGCCTTCCGCCTATTTCGGAGCCATGTAGTCATACAGACGACTACGTAGATAGTCGTTTATATGACTACAGTCGTATGAACGACTGCGGGAGATCAATTTCATATAAAAACATGGTGCAGTCATGATCAAAGTCAAGAAAACCATGACTATGACGGTTTGGCAGTCATAATTACCGCGATCTGTTGTAGTGAGACTTCATACATCTTCGTTACTAATCACGTGCTGTGAGTTTCTTTTTTTCTTCACCGAGTGAAGAACCACAGGTGCAGGAATGGGAACAATGGGTTGGCTAATATATGCACTCTTGTTCAATGCACACTGTCGATCATCATTTTTTTTTTTTTATCAAAGAATAAATCTGTGTCTGCTCAAACATATCTCGAGAAAAAATAAATGCTTGTTGTATCAAGCATTCTACAGTATACTGATGCTCCTTGCATGGAGCACAGCGACTTCCCGCACGGGGATTCTAACCTTAAACCCTTTGTCATTTTCACCTTACCCGGCTGCAGCATTCATCGTAGAGAGATAAAAGTCAGAAGCAGTGAGGGGGTAAAAGGTGAGTTGTAGAGCAGTGGTTGCTGTTCCCTCACATGAGTAAAGGCGTCAGGCACAGGAAAACCCAGAAGGGCCTGTGACCTCTTTCGATAGAATGATAGATTATTCCAGAGTATGGACCTCTGAGGTTCAGAATGGATCTAATCGTTTCTTAGGTCAAGAATTTCATCATGAGCTCTGCGAAATCCATGAGAGGTCCCTGCGAGTCATGAACCAAGTTAGATTGTAGTTAGAAATGGTGTGTCTATTTCATGGGTAGGGTCCTCGGGTATCCAAGTTGTGTACAGCAGATTTTAGATGAGGCAAGCCTCAGGAAAATGAAGATGAGGGAGGAGGCAACAGCTATTAGAGCTCGTCAGGCTCGTAGATTTGTCTTGGATTTTGCTAAGGAAAGTGAGGGAGAAGAGGCAAAAGATTCTCAGGAGGTGAGGTGGACAGTCCCCCAAGGAGGGGACGGTATTTTTGAGAGGCATAGTGGAACTGATGCATCTCAGAGCTCAGAGGATGGGGAGGATGAGGGGGATGAGGAGGAAGGTGGGGCAAGTTCCTCGGAGGGTGTGGGAGAGTAGTGCCCATTCCGGCTATGACATCTGTGAGGTTCGATTGTATGCAATTTATTATTTGCAACGGAACTTTATTTACTCGGGGGACCGGTACTGCTGCTGAAGCGCAACTGATGGTGCAAGTTCTCTATTGATTGGAGCTGTCACAACCAATGTCAACAATCATATTTACGGTAAGGTGTTTGATGCTATTGTTGTTCCTCAAGCTGAATTCTATAATACTCTTTTTGCTATTCCCATGCCAACAACATCAGGTCCTATAAGACTGTCATGTTCAAACGAACGTATCAGCCACCCTGGCCAGCTTGTAGCCACGGCCCATCATAACTTGAATGAATTGGAGATTTCGTGCTCAGTTCCTGGTTTCATGTCCGTGGTGGCTGATACGGAATTCGGAATATGGTAGTCCCAGTGGACCTGATGTTGTTGGCATGGGAGTAACAAAATGATTCCTAAAGAAATTAGCTACATGAATATCGGCAGTATGAAACACCTTGCAGTACATATGATTCTTTGAGATTGTTTGCACTGGATGTGGAGGCCAACCTCAAGTTGCAGAAAGAGTTGGAGGACAATAAAACTGTCTTACAGCTTGCGAAGGAAAATTTAATTGAAGCAGGTCTTGAGCAGGAGAAGTTGCATGAAGTGCATAAGCAACAACTATATCAGTTGCAGGTTAAGCATGAAGGCAAGTTGCAGGAAGTGAAGTTGCTTCATACAGAGTTGGAAGCAGTCCATCAGAAAATGACCATACAGTGTGCCACACTAACGACTAATCTGGAGCTGACTGCACTAGAAGTTAAGAACCAAGCTGAGAGATGTTTAATGGCGGAGACAGAGTCAATGGAGCAGGGGAAACTCATTGCTGACATGAAGACTACTATCTGTCACAATGAAGATACTATTCAGCAGTTCCACCAGGTCGATGCCCAGAAAGACAGGTACATATTTGAGTTGCAGCAAACCATCACAGTAAGGGACAATGAACTTTCTGTGAGTGAAAAAGCCTGGAAAGAAGCCAATAATTTGTCAGCTGCCTATGCAGCTCTGGTTGAGCCTCATGCGAAGTGCATGGAGACTTTACAGCAGCAGTTGGACACATACAGACTCAAGGAGGAGCAAGATCTCCGTGGTGTTACACAGAACTTGGTGGATAATCATCTTTTGCAAGAGTGGTTAACACAAGGGCCAGTGGAAGGGAAGGCACCAAGAAAGCTCACCCAAGATGAGATGAATGATCTCAGGCTACGGGTGTAGAACATTGCCACAACCACTATAGACAATGTCTATAGTCGGATAGCTGAGTTGCAGGAGGATGTGAAAGGGCTGCAGACTCAAGTAGATGACTTTAGCTCCAACATTGATGAAAGGGCATTTGTTCCTGAGGAACAGCTCATGGCTACTTATTGCACGTCAGGACTTTGACTTTCCAATCTTCAGCACAGGAAATGCAGGACTTGCCAACATCAGGAGGGACTGTGGCAACCGCATTACAACAACCACGCCACGTCGACAGTGTTGATACCATGACACTGCAGCAATCACTGTCTGAGGTTTGGGGTGATGCTTCTTTTAACCCACCTACTACTCCTGCTGCACTTGAATACAATCGGGCTATAATTCTACCCTCAACCAAATTCCCATTGTTATGGATTTGGCTTGGAAAGAATTCAGTCCTCCAGAGTCTTTGGCACACTATTACCAGATTATGCGCATTTGGTTGCCAGTGGCAACTCGAACTAAAGTTCTTCCAAATGACAGACCCATTGAAGATCATCATTTTGCACGGTACTGGTCTGAGGCAGGCACCATGCTGAAGGAATTAATTGCCTTCCAGATTGTCATGGACATCTACACCAAGACCAAGGAGGTACCTAGTTTGGTCATGGGTTGTGGACTGTATTATGCTGCTTGTTTTATTTCACGCTATCACATTGGGCAGCAAAAGATGCAGATGAGATTTCAGACTTATTCCAATGGGGAGCATTGGGTGTTACCTTCAGTTCCATCACATACATATCTGTATGATGTAAGGATCATGCTTCAGAAAGATCCCCAACTTCGTTCTTGGTTTACTTTTACTCTGGAGAATTTGGCCAAAGAAAACTTGGGTCTTGACCACATTTTTCCTAAGGGGCATGAAGCCAGAAAGTGGTTACACTTTTCCAATGTCATTGGCACACCACTCAGCTATACAAGCGATGAACTGAGGGCATACACTAATTTTGCCAGAAAGGGGTTGATACAAGTCTTAAAGTTTAAGCTTCCAGACATGGTAGGCATACACTGTATGCCAGTCAGGATTCATGAGAAGCCACATAAGGTCAGCGCACCGAAAGGCCACCGGGGGGAAGATGATTTAAATACTACTGGTTCTGTGGATGGGAATTTTAACATGGCTGAGGATTATGCGATACAAATGGCCGAGAAGAAACGACGAGGATCTCCTATGCCTGAGAAGTTACCTCCTTATCAGCCAAAGGCAGGGCAATCAGTTCCATCCAGTCGGCAGTCATCCCTACCAACCAACGATATGGCTCGGGCTCACACACAAAGCCCTCCGAGGGACTCTCACCGGCAGAAGGGTGATCGTTCACAAATGTTTGCTGATCCTAAACAATAAACCGTAAGGACACGGCTTTTTGAGAGGGGGAGGGATAATGTTAGAGGGTTATCTGGGACTTAGACAGTTTTATGGGTTCTGTGGGGTACCCTTAATTTTGCGCAGACTTACGGATGGTAGACTCAGACCAATAGAGGCCTTAGGGGTGACAGACACAGGCCTTAGGGGTGACAGACATAGGCCTTAGGGGTGACAGGCACAGGCCTTAGGGGTGGTAGGCAGGCTCACACAGTCAGTTACAGGCTTACACAGCTTGTCACAGCCTGACACAGCTTGACACAGCCTTACACAACCTTACACAGCCTATCATAGCCTATCACAGTCAGTCACAGTCTATCACAGCCCGACATAGCCAGACACAACCCGACACAGCCAGTCACAGCTCGGCACAGTCACAACCCGACACAGTTTGGCACAGCCGGTCACAGCGTTCACAGGGAACGGTTATCATTGGCAGGGAACGACTATGTAGGAACGACATTTGCAGAGGGAACATGCATTTTGTCCTGGATGACAGTAATTAGTTAGTTAGGCGGTTAGAACATCTTGTAGGTAAAATAGGCAGAGTAGCGACATGGAGGGGGTCACTTCTTGGAGATCACTTCTTGGACATCACTGGGGGAGATCAGGCGGAGAGCACGATCTTGGAGCGCAGGGATAGAGATTACACAGAGGAGGAGATACGACGAGATGATGCTTGATTCATGTAAGCTATAGAGATGCACTATAGAGCAGATTAGAGACACCATGGCTTCGGCCTGATACTTGATAGATATTAATCCGATACATATTTCATACTCACACTGTGTAGAGAGACCTGAGTGAAGCTGTGGAATGAATGCTTGGGTAGATGGAACATGGAAAAGCAATCCGATACTAAAGTAACCTGCTAATATGAATGACGAGAAGGATACCAAATATGAAGCACCCCCATGATACACTAGCTGTAGGTCATGACTGATTGTTCTGAGCGGGCTGAGTGCTTAGAGATTTCCAACTCTTCTATCTTGGAGTTTCCATCTCGGATAGCTAAGGGATGGGTGAGTAAAAGCCGCTCGACACACACCCTATTCATGATCTAGCGTGTTGGACAAATGCCCCTTGTCACGTTCCAAAACATCATCAGTGCCGATGCTTGCAAAAAAAATGCTTGACTTCCAAGTCGTCAGACATTTGGTACAAGCTGATGAGAGAAGCATTTTTGGAGTACATATACACGGTTAGTATTCCTTCACTTGGCCCCCTTCCACCATCAGTTGTATGTTTATTATGCATTTGTCTGATTTCGTATTGCCTGTTGCAGCAAGAGATAGCGGAAGCTGGAGAGAGAGACAAAGCAGAGTACTATGCCAAAAAGTCGGAGGATCTGCGGACGTCCAAGGGAGTGGAGGATGCAATGAAGCTTGTGATGAATATCACCTGAAAGCATCTCATGAGCGCATTCGTGAAGCAACTGAGGATAGTTGACCCTGCTTTTGGAGGGCCACAAGTGCCTCTCTAATGATTACTACAGGCTAACTTAGATGCGGATGTAAGATGAAGTGACCCACCTGTATAGGACCCTCTTCATGGCCCCCTTGGCTCCATGCTGCTGCTTGAACTCATTTGTGAGGGATATGGCCCCGTCTTTGGCAAATTCTCTAAAAAAATAGTTGCTCCACGCAGTCGCTTTCCACTTTCTCAAATAATCCTCAAGAGAGTCTTCGGGCTCTGTCATTGTTATCTTGTAATCACGCAGCTGCTTCTCCAGCACTTGTTTTGCCCGAGCCTCTATTTGTGTGGCATATGTCGGGAGGGTTAGAGTCCTGCCGTGGAAATAAATCATGATGAATTTAAAAGAAACAGATCCGACAGATTACCTGGCTCCAGTATGTGGCTTTGTGTAGCCATGTATTGAAAACTTGATCAACTGAAGGGTTTGATGTGCCCAGTGCTTTCATCTCTTTCCCCCTTAGGGAAGCAATACGTATCCTTGACAGTTGTGTCGGAATTCCAAATCTCCAGCCACTTTACTTTCTGCTCTGGCTCCACAGCTACAGTTGACAACCGATGAAGCTTCTCTTGTGTCATTTCAGGTTTGGTGTCATTGTTCTAGTGGATCCTCACCTGGTTCAAAAATTGCAGAGTGCGTTGACGTACACAGTTGCAGAGGGCCACAAGCGCAGCTGTGGTTCATCCCCCTTGAGTCATGCTTCTGGTTTTGGAGGGTAGTTCCTATTTGCTGCCTGTCTGTGCATGGTTACTTCCACTGGGCAAATCGAAACCCTTCAGAACTGAGTGCGTTGATGCACTCGGTTTAAGAGGGTCTGATACCTGTCCTTCCATTGAGATCAGCTACCGGTTGGGGGGGGGGGGGGGGTTCCTCATTTGGTGTCTGTATGGACATGCCTGTTTGCAGCCAAGAACTGAGTGCTTTGACGCACTCAGTTTAGGAGGGCCTAATACATTGATGTTTTTCCTCTCCTTCCATTAAGTCTTCCTTGCGTGTTTGTCTCGTAGGTATATAAAAAATGTACTCATCCCAGGGAACAACCTCAGTAAATACCCTGGCTTCATTGACTTGTGGTCTCCTCAAATAGCCATACCATGTACACGTCAGGCATCTTAGGGAGTACGGGCGTTATTACCTCAAAGACTATTGTTGGTATGTTGATATATCAAAATCAGATTGCCCCTGGTATGAGTTGCAAACACGGAATTAGAATGACAATGTGGAGTCCTTGGCCTCTCTGACAGTCAATGAGGTGCATGAGAGGAACCTTCGGAACCTCGCTGAAAAAGAGCCCCCAGCCAAAAGAACTCCTGTGAGAGGCAGAAAGGACAAAGGGAGGGGAAAACAGCCGAGGGAGAAAGGAAAGGAGAAGACCACCCAAGGTGGGGATGCTCCAGGAGCTGACCCAGTGGAGACCCCAGCCCCAAACAAGGATCGCAGACGGAGGGTGCGAAATGAGCCATACGACGCAGTGGAGCACCCATCCAGAATCAACCACAAGTGTAAATGCGAGCTTGTGAACGACGCCGACAAAAAGAACTTACAAAAAAAAAACACCCAACGCCAGTACTTGTCATCAAATGCATTCCACATTGGGCAAGTGCCAATGGGGAGAATGTCCGGTACTGCCTGCCCGTCCGGAATGTCCACAATCACCATTTCTGCAGTGCATATGGTTTCTCTGCACCATTCACCCAAGACTGCCCCTTCGACACCTGCAAAGACACAACAGGCAAAAATATAATCACTAACAATCCCATTTGGAAACCCATACAAGAACACTTAGAGGTAAGTGGCATACCGACTGCAGAAATTCACACAGCTTGTCCCATATTGGCGAGGGTTTTCCACTGTAACTAGCTTTCCTGCTCTCCATCATGGCAAGGTCCAAGGCATCGTTCACGAGCTTGCATTTACACTCGCGGTTGATTCTGGATGGGTGCTCCACTACGTCGTAAGGCTCCTTGTTCTTACTGCGTATGTGATCCTTGCTTGCAACTGGGGTCTCCGCTCGGTCAGGTCCCGAAGCATCCGCACCTTGGCTCGTTTTTTCATTTGTTTTATCTTTCGGCTGTTTTCCCTTCCTTTTCTCCTTTCTGTCTTTCAGTGGAGTTCTAGTGGCTGCGGGCTCTTTTTTAGCAAGGTTTTGAAGTTTCCTCTCATGCAACTCTTTGTCCGTAAGAGGGCCAAGGACTCCGCATTGTCGTTCCGATTTTGCGTGGTCAACTCATACCAGCGGCAATCGGACTCTGGTATATCAAGATACCAACAACAGTCTTTGAGGTGATAACGCCCGTACTCCCTCAGTATGCCTGCCGCGTACATGGTCTGGTTGTTTGAGGAGTCTGACCACAAGTCGATGAAGCCAGGGTATTTACTGAGGTTGTTCCCTGGGATGAGTACATTTTTGATATACCTACGAGACAAATAAGCAAGGAAGACTTAATGATAGGGGAGGCAAGACATCAATGTATCAGGGCCTCCTAAACTGAGTGCGTCAACGCACTCAGTTCCTGGCTGCAAACAGGCATGTCCATACAGGAACCAAAAGCGGAATCCCCCCCCCCCCCGCTTTCATTAGGGATGATGTGTGTATCGACTCTCGGGTTCAACGCAAGTTCAAGGGCACCACACCGATGCCTAACATTGGTTATGGGTCAAACAAGAAGACAAGCCATGTGCTACCAAGTGGTTTCGTCAAATTTTTGGTGCACAATGTGAAAGACCTACAGCTCCTCCTCATGCACACTCTTTGAGTTGCCAAATTCATCTTGTAATATTTTGTGACAACCAAAGGGTCGTACCAATAAGCTTGAAAATTTCAGTGCTCTCTCAGGAGAGTTGAGCAGATCACACCTCACTGCCTAAGGCGACTAGGTGGCATTTTTAGTCGGGTGCCATCTAGGAACCCAAGATTTCAGTGGAGATGTAGTGCGTTGCAGAAAGTATAGTGCTGAAATGGCTCACAATCTGTCGACATTGAAGAGGAAAGCGAGAAGTGGAGCGTGTTGCACAGTGGAATGTTGCAGTAACCAGTGGGAGCAAATCAAAGATAGACATTGATTAAATCTTATCATGTGCTTCATGAGGGATTTTTCCCAATTTCGACTGATGTTTGTGCAAACAATATTGATCGTTGTGCATGGTTCACATAGATGTTTGAATGACGCCCAGCTACATGGGTCCGGTTGATTCCGTAAAACATCACCTTCGGTGTCTCATGGTAGTACTTCCTTCCATTTTTAGTCAATGTAATTATTACTCAACTACATACATCTTCAGTGGCAATGTCTTCTCATTGCACTGGGCTTGGTGAGATCTCGGCTTCGGTGTGGAAGGAAGGTAGTGGGGTGAGGCTGCTATTGGAAGAAGGGTTGGCTCTTATATTCTTCTATTTATGGACCATGTCACAGAAAGGTGCGCACTCCTCCTTGTCCATAATTTAGCGTCCAACATTCATCCATTCTCAATCATCCGTAAGATTTCATCCACATTCATCCATACTCAAAACGTGCCATCCACATTCACTCTCCTTTATCCTCATTAATTCATCCACAACCATTCGTCTATGTTCGGTCTCTACAAAACACAATCATTCAACAACATTCAGTAGAACCTCTCTTCTGCACTTCTTCTCGTCGCCCAAATATGGTTCCTTGTGTGCCGAATGTGCATAGGCCCCCTTCTGCCTGTTTTGTCCGCGGTCATAGGTCCGTGCCTGTGGAAATGACGTGGCGAGACGTGACGTGGCGTCAACCACGCTGGCGAAGACTGCTGATGTGGCGTTGGACCCGTGAACCAACGTGACGAGAACTGGTGATGTGGCGTGAGCCTGGCTGCACTCACACGCTCACGCGGAGGCATCCCCCGCCCCCAACCTCTTTCTTATAGCTGCTGATGCTCTTGGCCATTTCCTTAGCTCTAGACAAGATATCGTGGGTATGAAGGTGTTGTAGGGGCCTTCCGTTAAGCTATGCATGTACGCGGACGATACCACTCTTTTGCTGATTTTGGATGAAGTTGACCTGGATGGATGATATGGGATTACTATTCATTCATCATTTTTTACCCTAGATCTGCGGGGACGAGGATGCCTCCAACATCACCAGAGCTCGTCATGCCCTGCATCTTTTTTGTTCTCCTCTGGGCTGAGGGTCAATTGGAATAAGTCTGTGGGTCTACTTACGCAACTGCCTCCCAATGCTTCAAGGCAGCATGGGCCGCCCTGGGGGCAAGATCTGGTCGGGCAGTTGCAGGGTACGGTGGACCAAAACGACAAGTTTTTCCTCCATGAAAGTCCATATATGTACCTCAAATAGAGGGAATTTATCCAAATATCTAATTTTAGATTATAGATATGATATATTTAAACATTTTTAGTAAAAAATCCCATCCCCAAATAGGCTAGAATTGTTTTACTAGAAATTTTAGTATTTAATTCTGAAAAATAAAAAACCATTTTTATTTCTAATAATTAGAGATTTTTGAATTTTTTTCCATATATCACCTGACACCTCTAGATTATGGGTTTTTACACCTTTTTAATAATGATGATATCCCAAAAGCCTCTAAATGAGGATGATGTACATTAGGGAAAACTAGGATAGCCTGTGCCGTTGGCCCAAGTGTCCAGGGTCATCTAAGCCCATGTGCAATCTCCTATGTATCCAAATGCGTCTCCTATGTCGAGGCCCAAGTCGACCTCTACGGTAGCTTGTGCTGCTAGCCGATGTGTGAATAATTGAAATCTAAGACCAAGTGCAATTTCCTATGTATCCTAGTGCGTCTCCTATGTCGAGGCCCATCTAATTCCAAGTGCAATCTTGTATGTATCCAAGTGCATCTCTCGTGTAGAGGCCCAAATGTCCACTATCATTTAAACCCAAGTGCAATCTCCTATGTATCCAAGTGCGTCTCCTATGTATCCAATGACATCTCCCATGTGCGTCTCCTATGTCGAGGCCCATCTAAGCCCAGTGTAAAATCTTTTATGTATCCAAGTGCATCTCCCATGTAGATGCCCAAGTGTCCACTGTCATTTAAGACCAAGTGCAATTTCTTATGTATCCCAGTGCGTCTCTTATGTTGAGGCCCAAGTGCGACCTCTAGTGTAGCCTATGCCGTTGGCCCATGTGTGAAAAATTGAAATCTAAGCCCAAGTGCAATCTTCTATTCATGTATCCAAGTGCATCTCCCATGTAGAGGCCCGAAATAGACACTTTGCTCTGTTGGCTATCGCACACTCAGGTTCGCATTGGCAGGGATTGAGATTTATTGCAAACTCTGAAGGGACACTCTTGCACATTGGGCAAGGCCACATGCATCAGGAAACTGCTTTTAGAATCAGAGTTTTTGAACTCTCTCTGGGATCCCAGATCCCAAGCCGCCTCCTAGAGGAGAATTCTGCTGGGCCGAATGTACACCCTTGACCTGGTTCTTATGCTTCCCGCTTAGCAGGCTTCAATTCGACCCGGGGGAATGGACCTGGATGGACGATAGAAAAACACATCTTCTTGGGTACACTGTGAAGACGGGATACAAACTGCTGCTGGGTAATGCTAACTTCACAGCCAAATGGAATAGATCAAAATGGAACCTTGTTTGGCAAATCTAGGGATGGAACGGAGTATGGAAGGACATTTGGGCCAAGCATTATTCTGCAAAAATCAGTGCATTTCTATGGAAGCTAGCCAATATAATTTTGCCTGTGGGCGTCACTTTTCAGGACCAGGATCCATCCTGCTTAGTCGGCAATTGTGGCCTGAGCGAGTCCATTGGCATTGTTTGTTCGACTGCTACCTTTTCTCTAGAACTTCGCATCTTGTGGAAGATTTCTATTCTAACTGGAAGCATCTCCCTCCCCTGTCTGCTCCTCTCCTGCTACTCAATTTGCATAATGGCGCCACTTGGAGCAGCTGCCCGATCTGGGCTTGCCTTAGGGCGCACGACCTCTGGTCAATCTGGAAGGCTAGATGTAGTTTGATTTTGGAGGGGAAGCGCCCCAACATCAGAGTGATCATTCACAAGCTATTTTCGGATATGATGACTGAGGGGCGTAAGCCTTGGGTGTCCTTGCAAGCAGCTTCCAACCGGTGCAGTGAACGAAGGAGCCGACAACTTTTCAAGGATTTCAACCTCACCTGGGCTAAGGACTGCATCCTTTGCTCCAGGACCTTTGACTCTTGAGTCCCATGGCATGACAACCTCCCCTGCAACTGGCAAGTCGCCAGCTGAGTCTGACGCTCCCGACATCAATTGGAAGCACAACAAGCTCCACGGCTCCAAATCAAAAGTGCAACTTGATTTTGGTCACTGATTTCTGCTCAATTCTTAGGATGTTCTAAGTCTGTGGCTTGGACCCTCTTTTTTTCCCATCCTTATCTCTTTAGCTGGGTAGCATGTTCCTGCTATCTCTTATTTCGGACTTGTCCCTTCTTCTTAGACTTCTTTTTAGGCCTATCCAGCTTTCTTGCTCTCCTTCCTCGCCTCTGATTGGCTCAAATCCCGCTTTACTCCCCCTTTTTCAGCTAGGTGCTCGATGTCCCCATGTTTTCCTCCCTCTGTTCTGCTTTGTTCTTCGTACTAGAGAACGGGCCGTGTTTGGCCGATTCTGCCCTGTAAGCGGCCTTTGAGCGAGCCCTATGGCCGCGCACAGGGCAGAGTCGGCCAACGCGGCCCGTTCATTGGCGTTAAAAGCAGGTGTGGCATATTCTCGCCACCACGTGGCGCAATATGATTGAGGTTCGATTATCCCGATTGCCCAGATTCAGAGCCCTGGAGAGGATATAAAGGGGGCGAGCCTTAGGGGAAGGCAGGTGGGTTGATGGCTGATGACATGGGCCTCGGTGGTAGGTCTGCCGTCCTATGTGCGTAATCGGCCATCCCTGCCGATTCTGCCCTGGGTGGCCGATTCGGCCTGAGAATTAGGCCGAAAAAGTGGCAGAATCCGCCACACCTGCTTTTAACGGTAATAGAATTTTGCCAGGGCCACTGTCCCCTGTTCTCTAAAAAATAAAAAATAAAAAGAATGGGCCAGGAAAATGCACTTCTACGGTTGAGATGGGCCAGGTCGAATCGGACGGTTCAGAATGTGCCACGTAAGGGAGGCACCGCTCGGCAGACCTGGTAGGGTTTGGATGCACACGAGGTGCGGGAGACAGTTTGTCTAAGGCGGGATTACCCGGCCGCCTGAAGTTGAGAGTGCAAAGGTTGGAGAAGACGAGGTTGTGATTTGTGGTCTGCGCCTTCATTTCTCGTGCTTCGTGTGAGATAGCGGACATTGGAGCAGAGGAAGGCATGGCCGGATGTAGTATGACAGAGAAAGATAAGGTGGGAAAATGACGAGAAGGCAGCAATATCGCTAGTGGGGGTTGAGCTTTGAGCCCTTGGAGGAGACCTGCCCTTGGAGGAGACCTAGTTGCGGAGGAGAGTGAAGCGGTATAGGGAGCAGCACTGGGCTACCACGCTCGAAGGGCTATACGATCTCTTGCTGCCATCTGGAGGGCATATAAGCATAACTTGGAAAGGAACTTGAGGCTGCGAACACGTATCCTGTTAAGGGTTGATCGCTAAATGCTAACAGGAGCAGCGACGGAGTTTGGATTGACTCTGTGGATGCATCAGGTTATGCGATGTAGAAGTTCCAGGGCCAGTTAGGTGTTGCGATGCCAGGCACAGGGCAATTGTAGAACAGATTATGCCATAGAGGAAGGCAAGGAGGGAGTAGGTATTAAATAAGATACAATGATATCTGTCAAGAGGCTGACCGAAAGCAGTGGCAAGCCTGCGTTTGTGGTGGAATGCAAGCTTCCTGACGAGCAGCAGCACTTCTTCACGCGTTCTAAGATGTTCAAATGTATGGGTTATGATGATACGGAAGCTCGATCGAAGGCAATGCGCTTTGCAACGGCGACCGATACTCTGTTGGCTTTTCGGGAATTCCTCTTTTATGAGGCTGATGGATCTGCCCTTCCTTCTAGCGACAGGTCATCAACGGTTGCGTCGACAATCGGCGCGGCCGATTCATCGTTGAACCTTGGTGCACTTTTAAGTAAGAGCGAGTCACAGCACAGCGCCAGAAGGAGGGTGAGATCATATGTGTGTGTGCGGTACAGTCAGCTGACCCGCCTGCCTTTTGCAGTTGCCTTGTGTCGGTTGGAAAACGGTCTATTGCGAGCAATTTCTTTTCGGGACCGCTCCACGAATAACAAGGAATTGCTAGCTTCTGAAGACGATGAAGCCCTTGACCAAGCTAGCCAGTTTTTGAGGAGCGTGGCTTTCGACAACTGGCGCAAACAGGGCCTCTATGAGGCACTGCTTCAGGACCAAGGACAATTAGGGGCACAAGTTGTTAGGCATGGAAGGGAGCGGGGGTTGAAGCATGCATGCTCGTTTGTGGAGATAGAGCAAGGGGAGAAAGTGGACTGTGTATGTGGCAAGAATCACAGCCGGGGACTGATGATGGCATGTGAGCGATGTGGGGTATGGGAACATGCTGAATGCCAGGGTTTTTGCAGCAATAAGCAGGTCAGCATTCGGTCTAATGCCTACTCCCCATTTGTGTTCTGCCTGTAGGACAGCAATTCCTGGTCCCTGTGACTTTTATTTCCATGATTAAGATAACGGAATTAATGTATGATTTCAACCATGACTTCAATACTTTCAGGTGAATTGTAACCTAAAGGATGATTGCCTGTCTTCGTTTATTACTAGAATCCCACTGCCATCCTGTCCTGGCTTTGTTAGTGACTATTGCAGATACCTTGGGCCAGCTGCAGTCTCCAGAGTGACCATTGACACGGAGAGGACTTGATGATGCACAAATTAGTATTTGGCAAATATCCTCACAGGTTCTGCTCCAGTGGAGGGTACCAAGCAACCTTATGATTGAAGGAAGGAGTTTCACAAGTCTGGAGCCTTCTTGACGGTTTCCACAGAAATATTATGGCTGGTTGGATGGAAGCTTTAAGCCTTTTGCTTTTGGACATATGAACAGGTTCTCAAGAGGGAGGCCAGCTGATCCAGGATGGAAAGAGCACAGATGAGGGTTGGTTCCTAGTAGGGGTGGGTGGGGTTGGGGGGAGGGGGTGTGTCGATGAAACATGCCTAAAGTACCGGTTTGGTTTCTATCTAGCAGATTCCGGCGGACTACATTTGCTCTGCATGTGTGAGGGCGGAGAGAGAGGAGGTTGTTGTCATCAGGTTGGAGGAACAGGTTAGTCCTGGGCATCTGCAAGAGCTACTTACACCGCGGTCTTTTGTTAACAGGGGAACGGCTTAGTTGTGGAATCTATGTGCAGAGGGAGACGGATAATTGCCATTCTAATTTCTGCAGGATGACAGACAGGGACATGATACTTCGATGGTGGCATGTGGAAGTAGAGCATCATAAAGGAGCCAGCCGCTGTTAACCTGTTTGCTTGGCTATTAGAACAGAATCAGGAAAGGACATGGGAATAAATTTTATGATGGATGGATGGATATATGGATGCATTACTTATTTTGGAGCTGGCTGATGAGAGCCACAGCTTAAATGGAAAGTCTCTGCAGTCCCAACCCCAATGGTTTAGGTTGCCCTGACAGACGCCCTATTGCGCCTGCCTTGGAGTCAACTTTGCATAGTGACATTTTATGAAACCGGGCTGTCACAAGGTAATTGCCTCCAGATGCAGTAACTGGCTGGCCATTATCTGGTTATGGCTTAGCTGTTGTAGGTGCAAGTGCTTCAGGCTGTTTCAGATTTTCTGTGTAATGTGGACTAATTTATGTGTGTTCTTGGCTTGGCAGGGTGACTTAGGAAATGTGCAGTTGGAGGATCTCTGGATGGGTATGAAGTTGGAAGGAGATAAGTGTGTCTGCTGTGTGTGTGGGTGTGAAGATAATGAGTACTTTGAAACTCTGGTAGGTTTTATTCCATTCCCACGGAGATGTGGTCAATGGAATGGTGATTGTGTGGGAATGCAGAATCGTGTTGGTTAGTGCACAATATAGAATCAATCTTTGATCCCCTGCCTCCTCCTGGTCACGCCAGTTCTCACAACCCATTGCTCTTTGCATAGTGTGAATGATGTAACCTTGTGGTCGTAGATCATACACCCAGCGTGGAAGGAAGCAACAGGGAGGCTTCAGTTAGTGAAGTAGTGCTAACTGCCTGAAACCGCAAACTACTATGTCTATCTCCTGGTTAAGGAGGGCCTTGGATCTGTAAGCATGCAATCTAAACCAGGCAGTGCCTTTGTTGTGGTGGTTAGGGGGGCTTTCGTATATTAGAGGTAGTCTCAGTTCATGTGCAGGTTGTCTCTTACCAACTTAGGGAACAGTGTTATTGTATAGCTACTCTTTTTGGTACTGATGGCATAACATGTTTTGCTGTGGTCACATGTACAGATGCCTCCTTGTGCATGTGAGGGTAGCCCTTGCGTTGCTCATCCCAGCTGTCTTGTAGCTACAACAGATGGAGCATTACAGAGGGATTGGCCCTGTCAGGGATTAGCATCAAGCACTTGCCATGTTTGTGGTGGGAGGGATTCAGTTGCAAGTGGCAACGATAGAGAGATCCAGGTGAAAGCAGGGCCAAAGGATGTGGCAGCTTTGAGTAATAGTCCCTCTCAGAACAGCAGGGGTGCAAGAAGGTTTGCAAAGGTGGATCAGCCTAATGGAGGGACAAGACGGCTACGGAGTGCATTAACCAATGGAGGTCTACTAGTTAAATCAGTAACTGTGGAGAACAGATCCTTGAAGTCTAGCAAGGATGTACCAGAAGGACTGGCTGTCCCTCAATGTGGACCAAAGTCTGAGAGCCCTATAAAAAATCTTAATAAGGTGTGTCCATGTGTCGTTTGTTGTGTCCTGATGATGGTGACTTTGTCTTGCAAAGGCAATGTAGATCTTGGGAAGGTTAGTGAGTGTGTCTATGTAGAAGCAGACAGGCAGCAGTCAAAACTATTGCAGGTGTGGTGTTTAGTGGGTAGGGCCAGACTTTTAACAATCAAACTACAGGCAGCAGTCAAGAAGGTATAATATGACGATTGAATTTTCAGATTGGTTATGCATATCTTTTACCGAGGCCTATCATATGTGTTGTGTGATCCCCCCCATGGAGTATAGTATGTTTGTTCCCATGATTGGGGAGGCGGCTCATTTTGGTGCTACATGTTGTTTGCAGTCAGTTGAGCCCTTGCTTGGCCGGCGCTTCAGCGATGCAGCTGCAACAGTGCCCATCAAGAAACGCAGGCTACAGTTGGAAGTTGCTCGGTCACCTTCACCACCCGAGAGGAATACCTTGCCAATGGCTCAACCTCAGTTTACAGAAAGAAAGGAAAAGGCTGGGGCTGACACAAGAATGAAGTTGGAAGAAGACTTGCAAGTTTCTGAGGGTATTGAGATGGTGGAAGAGGTACAGTCAATGGTCAACAGGCTTGCCGCCAGTGTGGTCACTCCTGACAAGGATGGGACTGGGAGCAGAGACAACCAGGGTAAACCTAGTGTGGAAAAGGAGGAAGATGAGAGGGCCGATGAAGGAGAGGTTTTGTTGAGTATGTTTAATGGAGAGGAGAGCATAAGTGCGTGCCCAGTAATGGCTTCTGGCAAGGTTGTTGGGTCGAAGGGGAAGCGGGTTGATGCAGGCCTGCAAGGAAGAGGCAGGGCAAATACGGGTGGCAGTTGGCTGGACAGATGGGATGATTCCTGCCCTGGCAGGAGTAAGGAGGACCACGATGATGACGACAAAGAATGTGATTCACATCATGGCAGGAAATTTACACTGGAGGAAAATGCTCAAATGGTTGCTCAGTTGGATGTGCAGAAGAAGCAAGTTTTCCCAGCCAAAGAAATAGGGATCGTTGTCCATGACATGGACACGCCTCCTAAGTTGGAGAAGAAACAGGAACATTCTGCTGGTGGACTAATGATGATACCATCACCATCGGTGCAGAAATTTGCAGAAGCAGGAGCCAGTGGGTCTTCTACAGAGGGGTCTTCTGGAGAGGGTCGGCATGATCCCAGGGAGGGTGACCAAAGGGGATGTGAGGAGAGCTCCAGTAGTATGGAAGCGACTGACAGGGAGAGTGACGCGAGTCAGGTGAGATATGAAAGTGCTAACTGCCCAGACAGTGAGTTACTAGTAAGTGAGTTAGAGAATACAAATACAGGCACTGCATCTGCTTCCAGACAGAGCAGTCGCACCCGCGATGATCGTCTGCACTGGGATTTGAATATGGACATGGAAAAATGGGAAAGGCCTACAGAGGACGATAATACTGGGGATACAGAGTTGCACTTCGCTGTCACACCACAGAATATCAGAGAACCTGTTCTGAGAAGCCATGTTGGTCCTCATGGTGAGGAACATAGAGGGGTAGTTGATGCTAATGCGGGGATGGAAACGCATCAAGATCCTCAACTTGTGACTATGCAGAGGTTTCCAGATGGGTTGGCTTTACACAACGCAACTATGTGTGCTGTACAGGGTGCAGCAAACTTGAGGTCTGTTGCAGACAGCATTGCAGAATGTCAAACTCTGTTAGGTGTGCAGTCTGCTAGTTTGCAGAAAACATGGGCTACTGCGTGCTCATCAGTGAAGGTCGTTGAAAAGGAAGCAGAATGTTTGTCTTGCGATGTGGGTAGCATTGTAGCAAACATCTTCCCGAAGTTGGTAGATGACTCCGCGTGGAGAACAGCTCCACAGGAAGGGGATGCACATATGGACGAAAATATGTCGCACTTGGAGATCAGGAGCTCTGCAAATGGACAACCTTCTACAGGTGCAGGCTCAATGGCTCACAGCACAGCTGAGGGCATGACCAAGGAAGTGGCGTTTGTTCATCCTCGTTGCGAATGTGGCCCTGCCATTTTCGAGGAGGTCAGTGTGCCCCGTATAGAAGGGCATGATGGCTCCTCAAGGTCTGGTGATTCACAAGGGGGTGCCCAGGAGGTGGTTGATATCTGCAAGACCTCTAATGCAGGGTTGATCACCAAAATGGACGCCGGTGAAGAAGTCACTGAAGAGGAAGACTGCAATGCATTTTTGGAGCCTCCAGAGGTTTCTCCCATCACTGATCCAGACACAGAGTATGAGCGGAACTTTGGTGAATACAAGGTGCATGATGAAAAGGAGCCAGATCCTGTCTATGAGGAAAGGGTTCAAGATGATGTGATAGGAATGGAAGAAGAGAACTTCCTGGATGTGAGAGACGCCTTCCCTTCAGCGCATGGAAGAAGCCCCTCCTCTCTAGTGTGGGAGGGTGACACTGTGGAGGAGCTTGACACTGAGCATGTTGATTATGATGATTCTGATTGTAGGGATGGGGATGAACCTGAGGCTGTTGAGAGAGTGCAGTCTGTGGGTTTGCAGGCTGAGAGCCATGGGGAAACTGCTGGAGTGCTCGGAGAGGGTTCAGCAGATGAAGCCAGTGCTTCAGTCAGCCCCTCTGTTAGGCAACGCAACTCATTTTCTGGGAGTTCTGAGGATGAGACCATGGGAAGATCAAAGTCAGGTTCAGGGGGTGAGTTGCCAATGGAGAAAGGAAGTCAAAGTTGCCGTCTCATCTCTAAGGAGAGTTACAGAGAAGAACAGAGTGCTGATGATAAGAGACTTTGTGTGGATGATAATTACTGCAAACCTTCACCAGCGCCGAAGGTCTCCACCAATGAAGTGGATATGACTGTCATTTCAATGAAAGAGGTATTGTATTGACTAATGCTGGTTGGCTTTATGAGCTGTTGGTGTTAATAGGTCAAGATCTCGGTATTCTTGCCAATGTTTTGTGGTTGACCCTTTTATAATTCAGGTTCTCTGACTTGTTTGATTTGGATCAGCCTTTTTTCAGTCATTCTCTAGTTGATGATTTGTCGCAAGCTTTTTGTGTGATCAAGTTTCTGTCTCTTGCTAAGTTCTCCCTTGTCATCTTCTATCTGTATGTTGTTTTCATTGCTCTCTGTTATATTTTCATTAGGCTTCTCTTCTTGGTTTGTAAGACATTTGGTCATCCAGGACAGTTTGTCTGACTAAATAATTGAACTAGTTTCTGTCCTTAAAGGGATGCTATGTAAGTACCAGAAACCATCCTCTTTCAGATCCTTGTGTTGTCTCTTGTTTCTTTTTCATGTGGGGGGCTTTTCAGCCCACTTTGGTGAGTTGGTGAATTCTTGGACCTATTTGTGCGATCAAATGTGACACAAACGGAGATGTGTGGTAGGTTTCTTCATTATATGACTAATTCACTTAAGATTAATTGCAGGGAGGGGGCCATTTTGAAGGTGGGGAAGTTGAAATGGTGAAAGTGAGTTTTAGTGAGAGAAAAGGCACCACGTGTGCAAGAGGTGAGGGGTGCACCAGCAGTCATGAAGAAAAGGTGGTTTTGAAGTCAGAGATTTCTGGGAGACGTTTAGATCGTCCTGGCCGGGTGAAGTCATCAGGGTGGGATCAGCTGCCTGAAGGTTTTGAGAAAGCAGAAGATGCACTGCGTGCAGCCAAAGACAATACTGGACGCATGAGGCGAGGAGGGCTACAGTGGGCAAGTGGCCGGGGTATCAGCATGAGCCCCCGTAATGACCCCAGTAATGGCCGTTTTGGGCCAGGGCCTGGAAGGGGTTCCTTACTGCGATCTGACACCATTGGGGATGGGGTGAGGTCGACTGAGTCACCGTGGAGTAGGGAGGATCACCTGCACATGCGGCGGTTAGTAACTGACCATCTCGGTTGTAGGTTGTCCAGTTCAGAGCTCTATTAATTACAGTTGCTCCATCATTATATTCCAGCTACAGTTCAGTACAAAGACAGTAGACGATGGTTCATTAACTCACCAATTTGGTCTTTTGTTGCAGAGTCAATACTGGTTTCGCTTCAAATAGAGACATTGGAGAGGGCCCAGGCAGCAGGGGAAGGACCTTAGATTTATCCCAAAGCACAGGAAGGCTGGACCCCTGGATTCGTAACACGAGTGGGACCCCTACCCCTTGGAGGGGTGATGCTGACAGGCATCCGTCTATCCCAGACCGCCTCTCCAGTCCTGTAGGCTTCGGTCCACGTGGACCATCGAATGCAGCAGCAGTTGCGGCTGCAAAAGTGGAGAGCAGCGGGTTTGTTGTGGCTCCAGACGGCACCATCACAAAGCCCAATGCACCACACCCCTTCCCTGCCGGGCCCCGTGTGAGCACATTGTGCACCATGGGAGGAAGAGGAATTGGGGGACCTAGTATTGGTATGCCTGAGGTTGGAGCTATGGGTATTGGGGGCAGCATAAGCATGGGTCTCAGCTGCAGGGGGAGCATGGGCATGGGTTCTGGCCTGCGTGGTGGGCCTGGAACGGGCATGGCCATGGCTGGTAAAGGTGTCTCACCTCGGGGCCCAGGAATGGCAGCCAGGTCTGGGGTTTCTCACAGCCCTCGGGTAGGCGGACCACTGATGCTGACTTCTTCTGGTAGGCCTGGTGGGCAGTGTCCTGATGATTGGGGAAGGAAGGAGAGATGTTTGTCGCCACTAGTTGGCCGGCGTAACAGAATCAGTCCAGATAGAAGGCTTGATTCAGAGTTGTGTTCATGGCCCAGATCGAGATCCAGGTCTCCGCACAAGCAAATACCAACCAGGCCAGGGGACAGTGGCACTGTGCCTGATGTTGCATGTGCACACCCACCCCTCAGATGGACTGCACCTCTCATGAACGAGAGATCATTGGAGTGTCGGTTGGAAAGTGGACCAGACAGCTGTATTGAGAAACCTGTGTCCTTGGCTTCACCCCCGTGTGTACCACCACAACGCAAGCTACCCTTGCCCCCACCACCGCCTCGTGGTCAGAGGTCACCACCAGCGGGTCTGAAGCGATTGACTAAGAAAGATGGAGACCGGTGGGACAAAGATCAGGAGCGTGAACGGGAGAGGCCTTTTTCACGCATCCGCACACCACCTTGCAGAACGTCCCCTCATGTTGTGCATGGCTCTGCCCTAATGGATGAACGCGACCGTCAATTACTGGCGGTTATTTGCCAAGAGTCCCCGGCAGGTAGGTTACAGATGGAAGGTGAGCTTTCTGGGTCAGAAACAGTGCCAACCCAGGACCCATCTCCAAATACCTCTCTAGGGAGGTCCGCTGAAGGTCTCAGCAATCTCAGAAGACCTGCGCCTAATTGCCGCGGTGATCGAGAGAGAGGCACTCATGGTGTAAGAAGAGAAGCCTCAGGTGTGAAAGTAGGTGAGGGCATGAGAGAACTTTCAAGGAGCAGAAATGGCAGGGATAGAGATCGGAGAATGGATAGTAGTTCTCAAAAAGATGGAGGGAGAGAGGGAGAGAGTACTAAGGCCAGAACTGGCCATAGCTACAGTCATAGGGATGCGGAGAGGCCTGGAAGCAGCTTCAGGTGTGCCAGCAGTCGAGATGGTGGTGACGACATAGCTCCCAGGCGCAGGAGACCCTCTCCTTATTGATCTCAGGGTCTCTCTCATGTTGTTCCCCATGTAGCTTATGCCAAGTGGAGGTTGTATGGTTTTAAAATGTAAATGAAGAAAACTGAGTGTGCCCAGGGTACATCCCGCACCTGTGAGGTACATGATTTATGGGTTTGAAATTTGAAAGAGCTTTCAGTTGTTGCGAGATTGTGGGCAGGGGTGGAGATTGAAGGTTGCATTGCCTCTTCAAGACTCAGTTTGTCCCTGAGTGAAGGGTAGTCCAAAATCTAGCCCTTCCAAACTCAATCCCTAAACCCCCACCAGGCCCAAAACAGGCCTGGGGGCCTATTTCAATGTAAATTGTTTTCGTTCAGATGTGCTTCAATTTTTATGAAATTGGTGCCATATAATGGCCCCTGTCGCAGACTGCCTCGAATGGGCAGCTGATTGCCCTAATTTTGAGTTAAAGGACCGCGAGGCCCTCACAGGGCCTCAACGTGTCAATCAATCTGTTCTAGGGGCCTTGGATCTAAACCAAATCGGGCCCCACAAATTAGGTTGTCTGTAGCTTGGAGCTAGGCACAAAAGTGTCTCTCTTGATTTGCTCCTGGGCCCGCCATGGTGCCTGTGTGTGCGATCAAAGCACCACTCCCCTGACCGTTGGAAGGAAGTTGGGGAGGCGCAGATGCTTCATGGCGCATGGACAGGCTTGGCTATCTATTTTGACCTCCCCCTAATATGGCAATGTGGCAATTGGTTTTATCCATTTATCTTGAAATGGCGTTGGCCCATTCCCGCCACAGAAGCACAGATTCCCAAATCAGGCCATTAATTACAGCTAGTTAGAGGGATTTAGCCAAAAATTTGAATTCTGGCTATCGTTTTTTTAGAATAGTTTATAGAGAAGGTTGTGCGAAAGTTTGGCAGTTGTGCCATAGTTGGGCATGGCTTTCTGCTTTTAGTAAAGGTGGCTATTGCATGGCAAAATATGAATAGCCAGTAAAATGGTTCATAGCTCACCTACCCAACACCAATTGTATACAAATGAGGTCCCATCAAATCTGCTTTTTTTCAGCTGAAATTTTGCAGAGATATGCTTCACTCAATTATGCACTCGAATCTGTTCTCGCTTCCTATTCCCATTTGGAGAAACACCCATGATTTGTTTTGCCATGTAAAACTTGAGAAGACAAACTCCATTAATTTCAGCATTGGCCCAAGCTCAAACTTTATGATCTCATAGATCCAATGGTGAATTCTGGTTTTTGTTTTTGCATTGGATTACCGAGGAAGGTGGGCATCCAATCCAACGGTGGACAGGCATGGTTCGTCCCAAATATGGATATATGGTATCAAACATGCAAGGGGGTCTCGTCTACGAAGTCATTTTCCAACCACCCCGTGGTCCTTTAAGGGTTAAAGCAAAGTTGCGGCACAATGACACGCACACACACACACGTGCGAAGAAATCATAGCATGCCAGGCAGAATTACCTTCCCAAAAATGCCAAAACCTCTACCCCCTTGCTCGCAAGGTAAGGGGAATCGCCCAGGTTCGATCAAGTGGCAGCACCACATGCGTTGACCAAATTGGACTGTTTATGGGATGTAGGATGAGGGATCCTAGGGGTATAGAGCCTTTACGCCTCAATCCGACTTGATCCCCTCACTCAAATCTGGGATTGCCAAGATCTACTGTGATTTTCCGATGGCCCCCAATAATGGGCCTCACATTCAACGGTGGTGTTTTCAAGATCTGGGGCAATTGCTTTGGAAATTTTCCAATGGCTCCCACAATGGGCCCCATATTCAACAGGGGTGTTTTCTGGGTGGTATTTTCTGGATCTAGAGCGATTCCCTTGCAGGTGGGTGCATGAGCAAGGTAGGCAAATAAGCTTCTCATTGAAAGATAATAATTCAATGCGCGCACCTGCGCCTGCGACTGGCCGTGTGTAGCAGAGGGGGTCACGACGGGTGGGCAAGCCAGTCTGCTGGGGCCACAAAACACATAAAATATGCACATTAGTCCTCTTCTTCGCGCCCGAACATTTTCTCTGTGCTTCTGCATGTGCGATTGCAAATGATTGTTGGCGATTACTTGTATTTGCTTTCATGCTTATCTGTAGGAACAGAGTTGTTTTTGCTGTCATGCTTATCCCTACTCTGCTTGTCACGACTGTTGATTTGATTTGGATGGTGCCGCCCGTGTTGGGGATGACAGAGTGAAGACGATCGGGACACGGTGGTGGTATCCTCGGCTGCTCCATCCAGAGCGTTCTTCTGTGATGACAGGGAGCGCGGTGTCCAGAGCGTGTTGCTCGTATGTGGGATAGCCCATCCAAAGCTGCAGCATGTTGGAGAAGCTTGAGGAGTCGTTGTGGATTGGAGGACTTGAGACCATTGTGTCCTTTGGTTTTTTTGAGTTGGAGTGGCAGCTACCCGCCTCGCTGTTGGATTCACTCGCATCGCTTGGTGCGGGGGTTGAGAGTCAGTAGCTCTGCTAGCGAGGTGAGAGCTGTTTGCAGTGGTTCCCGGGCCTTCATAGGTGTTTGTAGAGGCAGCGGGGATGTAGTCGTTGGGGCTCCATGAGACTGCCCGAAGCTGGCCTTCGCCGCGCTTTGTGTTGAGCGGGCTTGGTAGGCATTCTCCGCTGCAAAGAATAGTTCGTCCGACGGGTGCATATCGCTGGCGTCCATGCCTTCTTCCTGGCGAGAATCCATGTCGAGGTCCTTGTCCATGGAGCGGGAAGTAGAGAGTGGGTGAGAATAAGACTTCTTACTACGGGTGTCTACGGTAGGAGAAGGGCGTGGGTTTTTCTGTATACTTCCAGCATGTTTCTGGATACTACCAAGTTTGGAGCTAGTCATGCGTGAGTGATAGTCGACAGTTGGTAACTGTGAGAGAGAGGAAGGGTATGGCAGATTGCTAGAAGTGGACGTTGCGAATTTGGGCAGAGCTGCTTGAGTTGAAGGGGAGGAGGGATTGTGGCTATTCTATTGAAGCTGCAGCCTATATGCAGGAGCGATTAGGAGGAGGCTGCGCTGCTTCGGACGGCGGGGGCATGTTGATGTATTAATCGGGGTCGTTAACGATTTGGGCCTCAGCGGCGGCTGTGAGGTTTGTAATTGAAGGGGTGTGTAATGGGAAGTGAGCAATGTGCCAGATGGTGATGAAGCTCTGTCAGTGGACAGGGCCTTACTATGTACTTTGTATGGGCTCTGGTGTTGTGGTGGGGGGGGTGGTAGCCGTCGTTGGGTTAAATTGGGTGTGGTTGTGATAATTGGGGGGAGAGCATTAATCCAGTTTAGTGTTTTTGACAGTAAGGAGGTGTTATTATCATAATCGTTGATAGGATAGAGCAGCGAATGTGGGTTAGTTGTTTGCATAGAGGGGGGGAAGTGCTGGGGCATTAAGGGGCTTATAAAGTAGGATGTCAGGCTCTCTAGGTATGTGTCCAGGCATAAGGGGCCTGACATGAGTGCGGCTGTCTGATGTGGAGGCGGGCGGAGCACAATAGTGGGGGTATGGTATATTACAGGGGTGTACATGGGGCAGGTGGTGTAGTGGGGTCTGAGGGTTGGGATGGGGCAGAGGCCATATGCAGGTGGGAGGGGCTGATACAGCCGTTACAAGTGGTATAGGAACAGATTTGATTACGTATAGATTTTTGTGGGCGGTGTTGGATGTGGTGAAATTCGTGGACTGGTGGGGCAGTTGAATGAGAGGAAGCCCACTATGGTGGAGAGGTAACATCCTGGAAGAGACATGGTAGGTTAAGGTGTGTTGGCCAGGCCAGAATGCCTTGGGTACATATGCGGTGCATATGCCTAGAGTGGGTTGATATAGAGAGAGTCGGAGCGACCAGAGAATGAGAGCATATGCGGGACATATGCTTAGAATTGAGTGTGGTATAGAGAGCCATTGGGTCGGGGTATCACAAGAGGACCATGAGGTGCCATGAATTGGATGCATTTTGATGGTAGAGGTAGGGAAGTGAAGTGAAACCTGGATTGTACCCACGTAGTGGTAGTGGGATGGGTGTGATGACCAGTGAAGAGACAGGCCTGTGCAAAGAGATTGTGGCAGCTCGAGAAATGAGTGGAGCCCGGTAGACTACGGGCTATGTTTTTGAGCAAGTGGGAAGGTTGGTGATGTGAACGTGTTGGATAAATGAGCCGTGTGAACTAGCCTTGAGGCCAAGGGCCATTTGAGTATAGACATGGAAATGTGCCTTCTGTGAAAATGTGGCAGATTAATGTAACGCAATTGTGGAATCGACATGAGATTGTAGTTGCTCCGGAGTGAAGGGGGCATTGTTCTCAGGTCGAAATCGAGCTAGCTCCTGACGCAATGTCTTGAGCACCTCGGGATGGGACTCAATTAAAGTTGCAGCAGCGAGGACGTCGCCGCATCCTATACTGCAAATAGAAAGTCAAACATGTGTTGGCCAACTTCGTCGTCAGAGTTGTGAGGTGGCATTGGTGCTCCAGTCTTCTTGGCCTCTTCAATCTCCTTCAAAATCTCGGTCATCCAAAAGTCTACAATGCATATGGCTCCTCCCCGCGATCCATATTTCTAACCTTACTCTCTGGGTTGCGCAGTTGCACAGTGTCTTCGCCAAGCGCTTCACCGCATGGGTTGCTTTGTAGAACGCGAATCCTGGTAAATATATAGGAACACCCAACAGTCCAACATTGAATAGATTGTAATCCTTGGTGAACTGCTCTTGGACTGCGGGAGTGAGATAAGGCCCCACGAAAGCATTATGTGATGTCTCCAAATTCATGTCTCGAAAGAGTAACTTGAGGTGGAAGGGTTCGTTGGTTGCAGCTGCAAGAGCCAGCCATTTCTTAATGTGCTCTCGCATGGTTTTTTCCTGGATGCACACGTAAACTCCTAGAGCTTTCTGTGTGAAGAGCGGGGCCAAGCGACATCGCAGGTCCTTGTGTTCTTCACCAGCCAGAAAAATGAGATTTGCCTCTCCAAAAATCTTCTTCCCCAGCAGATGCCCAACAAATTGGAACACATCGGGGCGTGCATTAACTTTTACATACATCTCCAAATCGTGGACCAGCAGACAAAGTTTTCCCAGCAGCACGTTCCATGAGAGACCCATACTATTTCTAGCAATTTTCCCCTACATTTCCCAGAAGCTAGCTTGGGTTGGACAGCATATCCACCAGGCTACCAACGAATGGAACCACCATCAAAGGCCATTCTTTCGCATGAAGCCAAGGTGCTCATAGTAAATGTAGGCTGCCACTAGGAAGCCCAGACACAACCACCAATCAGCTAAGCTTCCCGGCCATTGAAACACAGAAAGGTAGATCCCGCTTTGAATTTAAATTTCAGTCTAGTGTCGACAGTGGGTAAACATCCATGATGGCCTCCCCCAGGTCACAGATTAGAAACAATTTCAGGGAAGTAACTTTTTGCTTAACTTCATTTTCATGAGACAATTTCTTGGCAACAGGCGGCTTTGGACACTACAGCCTCTAAGTCAGATTAGGGTCAAGACTTGTGGATTTAGATTCAGATCCTTGAGAATCTTGTCTACCCTCTTTCACCATGACTTAGCCTGTTTGACAGCTGATGTATATGATAATTATATACAGCGGCTAAGGCAATAAGGACGCGTAGAGAAGTGATTTTGACCACAGGAGAGAAAGTATCGCCGTAATTTAATCCTTCTACTTGAGTAAACCCCCTTGCCACAAGGCGGGCCTTGTATTTGGCAAGTGTTCCGTTAGCATTAAATTTACGCTTGAAAAGCCATTTGTAGCTAGCCATAGACCTATTTGGAGGCAAATCCTCTAATCTCTAGGTATGGTGTAGCATTAAGGACTTATATTCAGAGTCTAATGCAACTTGCCATTGGGCAACATCTGGCTTGGTGATAGCATCAACTATGGATATTGGTTCATCAACATGAGACATAAGGGCCTGCGCAAAGGCATTATGTCTTGAAGTTATATCTCGATATTTAGTGGAAAGAAATTGACCTTTAGTTGACCGATGTCCTAAGAGTTGGACCGGAACTAGCGGGAGGAAGGGAATTATCACTATCTGGTTTGTGATAATAAATATCATCAAGATCATCTATAAGATTAGCTTGAGAAAGCGATATGAAGTCACCAATGGCAGATGAGCAAGACGGTGTTGCTAGTGGAATTGTAGGCGTAGATGGGCGTGCAAGATGTGATAACGTCTGTTGAATAGGTTGAGGAGGTGGAGCCTGTTGGCCACCACCCACATTATGAGTTAAGGTTGGATATTCATCATAGAAGTAGGTCAACAGAAACTTTGAGATGACTTAGGTTGGGCTTCTTACCCTTCCGGCATTCGTATGGAGTTTCCCCCTGAAGTGTAGAGCTATGAGATCTGTTTTGCAAATAACATGTCGTAGCAATTGCCTCACCCCAAAAGGATTTGGGCAATTTTGCTTACTCGAGCATCCTTCGGGCAGCTTTTATCAAGGTTATATTTTTTCATTCAGAGACTCCATTTTGTTGGGATGTGTAAGAGTTGGTAAATTGCCTGGCAATGCCATGCACCTCACAGAAGGTATTGAACTCACTAGAAATAAATTCCCCACCATTATCAGACCTAGGGGTTTCCGTCCAATCTGATTTTCAACTAAAGCCTTGCAGGCTTTAAATTTGTCAAACACATCTGATTTATTTCGAAGGAAATAAACAATCGGAGAATAGTGATCGATGAAGAGTGCAAAGTATCTTGCACCTCCAAGGGATTGTGACTGCATTGGGCCACATATGTCTGTATGAACTAGCTCCAATAACGTGTGGTTTTGGAACTTGACTCGGTAGAAAAATTGGTCAAATGATGTTTAAATGATCACCGAAAAATTCGATACTACCGAGTCCATGACTAGTAGCTTTGCTTACAGAGAGGAGATTTTTGGTCAATCCAGGCACGTGCATGACATTATTGACAAAAGCAATCTGGCATGTAGGCAATTGTATTGAAACAGAGCCTGCATCCACAACCTTGTGTTGCGTAAAATCTCCCATATAAACTGTAATGGGAGATGACATAGGCTTGTATGACTGAAACCAGTCTTTCCTATAGGTCATGTTGTGGGTTGCTCCTGTATCAAGATACCAAATATCTTGAAATTTTTGGTTGGGTGTTTCCATCTCATTTCTACCTGTCATTAGGTCCATCCACACCATAGTATCTCCCTCACCCAGCTCTCTCCCCTGCACACTCTCACGTATGTCTAGCAAACGTTCTGGCAATATATAGAAACCAACAGGCAGCATTCAAAAGCAACTCCGCTTCAAAGGAAAGGGCTCGCGCAGCAAGCGCTCCCACACCAACACTCTTCTGGCGCAAAGTATCTCTGCTGAGATGCAAATCACAATGGACGGCAATGCAGAAATGATCCAACACATTGAAGGCGAGGCGGACGTCAGTGACATGCACCTCTCAGATGAACAATTTTTTGCCTCGCCCCATGCATATCAAACACGATCTGCGCAAAAGCTTGCCGACCACTGCAATGGCCATAATGAAATTAGACCCCACTATGTAAGAAGACCCCATGGCTTCAATGAATAGGTAGGATTGTAAACCGCCGACCACTGCAATGGCCATGATGAAATTAGACCCCACTATGTAAGAAGACCCCATGGCTTCAATGAATAGGTAGGATTGTAAACCGCCGACCTATACTGCATATTGCATACAAGACGACAAAGAATCCATCATCTTTAAAGGCCTTCAATACATAGCAGAAATGGTGTGCTTCGAAGCACACCGTTTCTGCCCCATCCAAAAGGCTTTTTTTTAGGTTTCTTCAGACAGCAACAGAAAGCATGGAGGGTAATTGAAAGGGATTACATACATAGCAGAAATGGGGTGTTTTGAAGCACACCGTTTTTGCCCCACCCAAAAGGCTGTTTTTGAGGTATCTTCAGACAGCAATAGAAAGCATGGAGGGACGTACTTGAATTAGATTGAATACATAGCAGAATTGGTGTGCTTCAAAGCAATTGGAAATGGAGTCAGGCAGGATGGTGTGCGGCGCCGCACACCGTTTTTCCAACCAACCACACCACACCACTTTCCTATATTGTTGTGAACCCCAATCAGCAACCCCCATCACCTGCGCGGCCTTGCTTTCGTAGTATGCATCCTTCACATCTTCCTCCATGTCCTCCGTCTGGACCTCCTCTGTCTCTACAGGTGGGTTCTCGACAACCACTCTGTGCATCTTCCCCTGCAATGTTTCGACAGACGGGTTAATATCCGAACTGCAGAGATGGTGTGCGGTGCCGCACACCACTTTCCTACATTGTTGTGAACCCCAAACAGCAACCTCCATTCCTACCCTTCCAATACACATTCAGAGGGAGCTTCAACGGTGTGCAGCGCCGCAGACTGTTTGTGCATTCTTCTCTACTCCCTTCAACACTCCATGGAACCTTCTCCATGAGCTTGATGAGGTCCCGAATTCGGTGTTTTTCAAGGGGCAGAAAGGGTGTACGGCGCCGCACACCGTTTTCCCAACCAACTAGGGGGAAAAGACATTTTTTTATTTTTTTCCCTGGTTGGTTGGAAAATGGGTGTGCGGCGCCGCACACCCTTTTTCCAACCAACTAGGGGAATTTTTTTTTTTATAAGTTTATTATTATTATTATTTTTTCTTTGGTTGGTTGGAAAAAGGGTGTGCGGCACCGCACACCCTTTCTGCCCATTGAAAAACACCTTTTTCACACCCTTTTTCATTGTCCAGAAAAGGTGTGCGGCGCCGCACACCCTTTTTCTAACCAACCAGGGGGGATTTTTATTTTATTTTATTTTATTTTAAAAACAATTCCCTTGTTGGTTGGAAAATGGGTGTGCGGCGTCGCACACCCTTTCTGCCCATTGAAAAAGGTGTTTTTCAATGGGCAGAAAGGGTGCCCTTTTCCCAACCAACTAGGGGGAATTGTTTTTTTAAAAGTTTTTTTTTTTTTTTTTTTTTTTTCCACTGGTTGGTTGGAAAATGGGTGTGCGGTGCCACACACCATTTTCCCAATCAACCAGGGGGGAAGTTTTTTGTAAAACAAGGTAACGAACTCCTGACACTTAAAATGGCATGTGTGATTTCATTGGTGGCAGTTGTGCTCTCTGATTGACATGCACCTTCCTGAATAGTTTGTAGACAAACTAGTCTTCCATTGATAGACTCCTGCAAGCTAAAGCAAGGGATAAAAGTGGCCTAACTAAGCACTTTGCACATTTTATGGGCAATGCTGAGCATAGTACCTGGACTACGGAGAGTCAAGTTCTTAACAAGACTAGCAAGTCTATAAGATTCTCCAGCTCACAGGAATTAGTTTCCAGAGTTATAAGCTTGGTGTACATTTCTTCAAGCATAGCCCCATACTACTACAGTTCTTGGGATGTTCAATTTGTAGGGATCGCTAACAAAAAAGTAGCGTTCTTGCATGGTACCCGGAGCTCCATGACGAGCGGTTATAGGTGCCATCCGCTAAAAGGTACAGTACCTTCAAAAAACCCTAAACCAGCCACCGCTCTATGCTCACGTGAGCACTGCTCATGATCTAGCAACCCTTAGGTTTTTGGTTCTATCAACGACTCCCTGGGGGTCGCTTCCAGTTTAAATAATATTTTATTGGGATTTCAAATAAACTCGACGCTTTTTACTAGCGACCCAGAGGGGGTCGCTTAAGGGTTTTTTTCCCCTAAATTTTTTTGGGTTCTATCAGCGACGCCCTGGGGGTCGCTTTCAGTTTAATCAATATTTTACTGGGGTTTCAAACAAACCCGACGTTTTTTACAAGCGACGCAGAGGGGGCCGCTTACGGTTATTTGTCCTACAAATTTTTTTTCGTTCTATCACTGACACCCTGGGGGTCGCTTCCAGTTTAAACAATATTTTACTGGGTTTTCAAATAAACCTGACGCTTTTACCAGCGATCCATAGGGGGTCGCCTTCACTGCAACATGGAGACAGATTGTTTCCTACAATGACAGAAATGAAACATATTTAGTTTCAAGGATGGACATAAAGACTAGTTCTGTTTGAGGAATGGAGTGCACACACTTGAAAGACGAAAATGAAGATATTTTTTATGTCCACAGGAGGTCCCGCATGATGATGTACTCATCAGATGACGTTTTCTGTAGCCTGGTGGTGACGAGAGGAGGTAGACAAAAGGAAAGATGACACATTACACATGCCATTTTTCCCTGTGTGCATGCTTGCATTTTCAAACCTGATGGTTGGTTTGAATACTAGATAGTCGACGGGGAAGGGAAGTGAGCAGATTGGGTGCCACTACAGTTGGGAAGATTAGTTTCCGTTGTGGGAGTGATGTATGCAGCCGGTTCTCCCCTCCAGATTTGCTTTAGTGAGCTCATGGCAACAATTTGATGTAGGTATTCCCTTCAGAACTCAAACCTAAGGATTGTCATAGTTTTGGCTTGGTCTCGAGCTTCATTACTTCCACATGCCGGACAATGGATTCCCTTTTTTCAAGCTGGGTTTACGTACAAAAAAAAGTAGCTACTCTTAGTATGAGCTTAGTAGGGGAGCACTTCAGGTAGTTCTTCAATCCCAGCTGTACATCTAACTACTGTGAAGATCTGAGCTGGGTTTTGGCCCAGTTCAATTCTTCCCTTCTCTGGCGTGACTTGGCCTATTTGACAGGTCTGTTTTGCTTCAAGAATCAGAGTCAATGATCTTGGTGTACCTTACATCTTTGGATCATTGCCTCTTGAAATCAATTGGAGCACGCTGATTCCAGTCTTACCCCAACTGTTCTGGATAAGCTGGGATATGAGGGTTGGTTAATTAGTCCAGCATGAGCCACTTCTCTATCCATGTCTAATAGTTTAGATTTGATGGCATTTACCATCAAGCAACTCTGAGTGAATGGTCAATCACCGTCTCAGGCTTCTTTTACTAGAAGACATAAATGGGGTTGGTACCGGCTTTGTGTTGGGAAACAGGAATTTGGAGAGCAACCGTTGTTCTGGGACGAGAAGGCTGTCATATTTTATTTTTCAAGCAACAGGTGGGGGGGTAACTCACAGGTGGGAAGAGGATCAGTCATGAGCATATGAGGCTGAACAAGAACAGGTTATAGTGGCTCTGGTGGCGAATCTGAGAATTGGCCTTGGGAATATGAGCTTCCATGGTGCGGAAGAGTAAAAGATCAAGCGAGAGGGCTGATTTGGCTTTGGGACAAATCAGTGCACTTGATGGAGTATGTTGAGATTGGGTTTCAATCTCGAGCTTCAGCATTGAGAGGGCTCTTGCCATGGCAAGAAGGGGGCTGGAACAGGAGCTAAGAGGTGCGGCAAGGCCATGGAATGTGCACCTAGGGTTTCAAAGCTTGGAAGAGAAGCTCATGCATCACAAAAGGAGTGTCTTGTGGCTGGAAATATAGACCTTAGGGTTTCATGAGCTTGGCAAAGGCTATAGGGTGCTTAGTCTTGTTTTAGAGAGCATCAAGGAGCTAAGGAGCCAAGCTAGGGGGCTGATACCTCTTGTGTGAAGGGGTTGCATGTGTGGAGCATGCATTCACCCCATTGAAGCTTCCATCTTCAAGCTTGGAGGGCAAGCAAGAAGGAGGGAATGGCTGATTTCTCTTATGTGGGAGTAGTGCTTGTGTTGAGCATGTATTCAGCCTAGTTAGGCCTCCACCTTTAAGCTATGGAGAGCTAGAAAGGAAGGTAAGGGGCTGATTTGCTCTTAGGTGACAGTCCGGCACTTGTAGAGCGTGTTTTGAGTTGGGGTTTCACCTTCAAGCCTAGATAGAGCATGGCTCTTGAAGGGACAGGTGTAGGGGACTGGAATAGGCTCTATGTTATGGCCAAGGAGAGCGCATGAATTAGTGCTTACAAGGGCTGGAAACTAGCAAGCCATGGTTGCTTATCACGGTCTTGAGTGGCGTGTTCGGGGAGTTTAAGTGAGAAAGAGGGCTTGGATTGTGGCAAGCATCTGCCTCATGACTTAGAGCTACTATTGGTGGTGTGTGGGAGCCGAAAAGAGCAAGAAGACATTGCACATTTCTTCACAGCTACCATAGCTCGTTGCAAGAGAGCTCAAGGTTCAAGAACACAAACCCTAGCTTGGCGTGGCTAAACCCCTTGGAGAAATGGCTAAACTGCCATGAGCGGCCATGGATAGGGTTGTGACGGGCTGTGACAGGCTGTGGCCTTTGGGGCTATGACGGGCTGTGACGGGCTGTGACCCTGTGACCTGTGTAGGGCTGTAACAGGCTTTGACCTGTGGCCTGTAGGGCTGTGACAGGCTGTGACCCTGTGACCTGTGACGGGCTGTGACCTGTGGGGCTGTGATGGCTGTGGCCTGTGTGGGGCTGTGACGGCTGTGACATGTGATCTGTGTGGGCCTGTGCTGGTCTGTGGTGGCCTGTGTTGACTTGTGGACGGCCTGTGCTGACCTGTGGAGGCACTGGTGGACTGCCTGAGCCCTGAGGACTAGCATGTGGTCTTGAAGGCCAAATTTCGAAGCTCGTGGAGGGCGGTTTGAGGAGTATCTTCATGATATTCCCATGGTCATGCAAGTGAGGGAAAAGAGAAGAGGAAGAGTGTTGGGATGAGGGCATGCTGGGGTTAGGCATTACTTTAGCTTCTATTCCTCGTAGTTTTCCACCCTCTCATTAGGCCAAGACTTTTCCGTAGGTGGAGGCAAGAGTCAGTCCGGGTTTGGGCTGGGGTGTCATTGCAGGAGCGACACCGTGGAGTTGTTTTTGGTATGGGGGAGTTGTCGTTCTGATTTATTGTGTTTGAATCCCCTCCACACCTGCATGCTTGACTGTGCGCCATGTTAGTTTTGTGTGGGCGCTTGTTTTTATAGGTGATTGGTCCGGATTTGATCACCAGCCAGTCCTAGAGCGTGTTGTCGATGGTGAGGCTGGGGTGATGACCAGTCAGACCATCATTGTTTCTTTTGTGGTGAGGTTGGAGATGATGACCAGCCAACCATAGGAGTGCTTGCGGTGGATGCAGGTGCAGGTATAGGCTATGTTATGAACCTAGTATTCCAAACCATAAGCCACAGAAGGTTCTCTTCCCGGTTACCTTGTGGAAAGTGGGTTAGGGATATATTCATGACCGGTTGAGTGTCAGTTTGTCAATACGGAGGTGCCACTAGTTGTTGGGGAGAGTGCCGGTTCGAGCACTAGCGATACTAGTGGGTACACGAGACGAGGTGTGCAGTTTAGGCCACCTTCACCTCATGTGTCTTCCAAGGAAGGTTATGATTCAGACTCTTAATCAAGAGGGTTCACGCCGACGGTGCAAGTTACTTCCTTGCCATTGCTGTGGGATACAATGGAGGAGATGTATAGAGCTACCAAGGGGCCACGTAGGTACTCTGGAGCAGTGGGCACCATTGAGCTGGATGATTTTATCCAAGAGTTTGATGGTGATTTGTAGCAAATGCGCAATCCACAACTATTTACGCCTTTCATGGCATGGAAGGGGCCGTTTCAGCACCTTGAGGGGCCGCCCATGGATGATTACCATGAGTTCAGGCGGGGGCATGAGGTTGAGATCGAGGAGTGGAGGATGTACTGGTTACCCGACTATGTCTCCATCACTAGGGGCACTAGAGCCATGAGGGCAGTGGCTACACCTGCAGCTGCAACAGCAGCTTCAACAAACAGCAGTGGGACTAGTGAGACTAGTAGTACCGTAGCTACGACGTCCACCCAAGCCACACCAGTACCCGTGCCTGCCTTCAACCCTGTTGTGGAGTTCTTCGAAGAGTTGAGAGGGAACTACCAAGGGGTGAGGACAGAGAAGTTGCGGAGCTTATAAGAGTTCCAACGGAAGCCTACTGAGAGCTTGAGGGAGGCTTTCACTGGCATGAGGCGCTTGATAAATGTAACCCAAGGGGTTACGGAAGCTCAGGCAGTCCAATTCTGGTATGGGATATTGGACAAGGAGCTGAGGAGAAGGGTGTGGGATGCAACTCTCCTACAAGCGGCCCAACCCACCTTAGCAAATGTGTTTTTGCTGGCAGAGTGAATAGAGCTGAACATGGTGGAGGAACGAGTAGTCATGGTGGGATTTGCTAAGGAGACACCACGGGGTAGTGGTGCTCCTAGCCAACCACTACCCCAACGTGCTCAAGGCAATAAAGGGGCTCATGTGAAGGCCAGGGAATAACAGATAGGACCTCAGATGCAGGGGTCTCTCCCTTCATTTGCAGGCCAACAACGGGCGGAGGTGGTGTGTTGGACATGTGGAGGACACGGATGATAGACATAAGTTGGAGCTTGATGATGAAGATGACCCTCCTGATGACATCATGTAGTACCCACGCTGTACATTGTTACAAGGAGAATATGACAACTACTTTGAAACCAAATTGACCAACCAAGATCAGGACATCTCCCACCATGATGTACAACAATTTGCATCTGCTAATCCTATCATATTGGCCTGTAATCTGGTGTGAAGCTAGTTGTGTTTTCGTTGTTACGGCCCCTTTGCTGCGTTGAAACATTCTCGTTGGATATCTGAAGGTCATTTTATCTTGTGTGTGCTTGTACATGTTTGTATATCAGTCGGTGGGGATCCAGAGGCCCCCGTGCCGAATTTTTTTTTCCAAAGACATAATGAACAAACTCCGTACGTAGTACTTACGGGGTCAAAGAATTCAGGGGAAAGCATGGCACCTATGATAGGGAGAAGAGCATATTTGTTAGCGGACCACTCAATTTCAACGACCAAGTGTTTCCAGTGTTCCTCGATGACGAACATGCGCCTTCCTTCAAATGACGATCTCCAGGCCTTGACACCAAGCCACATTGACAACCACAAAAACCGCATTGACTAACCCAAAAGAAGGGTCCTGCTCATCATTGAGGAATACTAGAAACACAGTCCTTGGGGGCCGAGATGGGTGCATATGGCTGCCAAATTTCATCCCCGGATGGAAATATGGTGCCGAATTTCCATCCGGAGGGCCAGGGAAGAAGTCGTGTGGGGCCGATATGGTTCTAGTTGGCTGCCAAAGTTCATCCGCCCGATGGAAATTCGGCGCCGTATTTCCATCCTAGGGGCCAAGGATGAAGTCCTGGTGGGCCGAGATGGGTCCACATGGATGCCAGAGTTCATCCCTCCGATGGAAATTCGGCGCCGTATTTCCATCCTAGGGGCTAGGGATGAAGTCCTGGTGGGCCGAGATGGGTCCACATGGCTGACAGCGTTCATCCCCCGGATGGAAATTCGGCGCCGTATTTCCATCCTAGGGGCCGGGGATGAAATCCTGGTGGGCCGAGATGGGTCCACATGGCTGACAGGATTTCTGGCAGCCATGAGGCCTTGGATGGAAATTCGGCGCCATATTTCCATCCGGGGCATGATTTCTGGCAGCCACGTTCCAGCCTCGGGTGGAAATATGGCGCCATGTTTCCATCCGGGGCATGATTTCTAGCAGCCGAGTGCAGGCCTCGGATGGAAATTCGGCGCCATATTTCCATCCAGGGCATGATTTCTGGCAGCCACGTTCCAGCCTCGGATGGAAATATGGCGCCATATTTCCATCCGGGGCATGATTTATGGCAGCCGCGTGCAGGCCTTGGATGGAATTCGGCGCCATATTTCCATCCGGTGATTTCTGGCAGTCACGTGGAGGCCTCGGATGGAAATATGGTGCCATATTTCCATCCGGGGATGATTTTTGGCAGCCACGTGGAGGCCCGGGATGGAAATTCGGCATCATATTTCCATCCGGGGATGATTTTTGGCAGCCACATGGAGGCCTCGGATGGAAATTCGGCGCCATATTTCCATCCGGGGGATGATTTTTGGCAGCCACGTGGAGGCCCGGGATGGAAATTCGGCACCATATTTTCATCCGGGGGATGATTTCTGCCAGGCACGTGGAGGCCTCGGATGGAAATTTGGCGCCATATTCCCATCCGGGGGATGATTTTTGGCAGCCACGTGGAGGCCTCTGCCCCCGAGAGGACTTCATCCAACCCCCCCGGATGGAAATTCGGCGTCATATTTCTGCCTGAGCTTCCGTAACCCCTTGGGTTACATTTATCAAGCGCCTCATGCGAGTGAAAGCCTCCCTCAAGCTCTAAGTAGGCTTCCGTTGGAACTCTTGCAAGCTCCGCAACTTCTCTGTCATCACCCCTTGGTAGTTCCCTCTCAACTCTTCGAAGAACTCCACAACAGGGTTGAAGGCAAGCACGGGTACTGGTGCTGGTGCGGTAGTGGCTTGGGTGGACGTTGTAGCTACGGTACCACCAGTCCCACTAGTCCCACTGCTGCTTGTTGAAGCTGCCGGTACAGCGGCAGGTGTAGCCACTGCCCTCGTGGCTCTAGTGCCCCTAGTGATGGAGACATAGTCGGGTGACCAGTACATCCTCCACTCCTCGATCTCAACCTCATGCCCCCGCCTGAACTCATGGTAATCAGCCATAGGCGGCCCCTCAAGGTGCTGAAACAGCCCCTTCCATGCCATGAAAGGCGTGAATAGTTGTGGATTGCGCATTTGCTGCAAATCACACCAACTATCAAACTCTTGGATAAAATCATCCAAGGATTCTGGCATCCACGTGCAGGCCTCTGCCCCCGAGACGACTTCATCCAACCCCTCTCGGATGGAAATTCGGCGCCAAATTTCCATCCGGGGGATGGATTCTGGTAGCCACGTGGAGCCCTCTTCCCCCGAGACGACTTCATCCAACCCCTGTCGGATGGAAATTTGGTGCCATATTACCATCCGGGGGATGGATTCCGGCCGCCACACTCTCCCGAGACACGCTTTTATGGAGCTGACCACGAAGTAAATGCTGCGAGTCATTCCCGGGTACGGGCATATTAAATGTTGCTTCTTTCTTTGCCACTTGTCCAAATTACCACCTACACCCACTGCGTTCAAATCTGGGAAGCAGGTCAAGCTCATCTCGTCCGCTCCTCCCACTTCGTCTCCTCCCATACTCCTAGGATAGTTGGTCTGCTTCCCGGCCTCTTGCTTGGCTTCAGTCACAAAGCGATGGCGTGTCGGCATCCCAGCAATCGCCCCAACGGGGATCTCACCCCGTTGAACTTCTCGCCCAGGTCAGGAGAGATTTTCATATTCCTGCAGGATTGGGTAAACGAGTCTCAGCAGAAGCAGGTGAGTTTGACCGCTCTAGAGTACCTTCCTGGCTTCCACGATGGGCCTCACGGGGATGGGCTTACGCGGCTCTGGTGCTTGCGAATCATCGATCTGGATGTGCCGCCTGCATGCGACATCCCCAAAAGCCGCACGGCCTTCCTGTATTATTGGAGGTGCTGCCAGTGGGTCTACGACAATTGCATCGGCGCCACGTACAAGCCGCCGTGAATTCCCTCGCAAACAGTCTATGGGGACATTCTCATAAGCTACGAGGATGAGTCCTACGGGCACAGAGTTTCCACCGCCAAAATATCCATTTACAATGGCGCGTATATCGGGAGACATGACACCATTGTCCACTACAGCAAAGGGGACCGGACTGCATGGATTGTCTTCACCTACCGACACCCAATCAGTCATGAGCTTGTTGAGAGGCCAATCGAGGTTCCAACTTCTTGGTGACAACACTGCAACATGGCTGTTGGAGACTTCATTTTCAGGCCAAATGCGCCTTCTTGTCGCCCACCTTCCACGAAAGACTCCACGAATATGAGAGTTGGAACCTCGAAGACAGAAATCCGCAATGAAGATAATCCAAAGGCGACGCCATCACTAAAGGTGAGCGAGAACACGGTTGTTCACAACCTCTCCGACTCAGAGGAGGTCATGGAAGTTCCAAGATCATCCTGGAGATCAGGCAAGTCGTCAATGGACATTAGCGGAGGAGGAAGTCATAATTCCCTCTACGACCTCAGCAACTCGATCCATTCTTGATATTCTACGAGGGCTGCACAGGGACGGACACCGCTCCAAGCTGGCTGCGCTGGACTACAGCAAGTTCACAATCAAATCAGTAACATATCTTCCCCCAGACGTCGACGACAATCTCATTTTTGAGTTCCCTCCTTGCCCGGACAATAACAGAGCGTCCGGAATGTTGACATGTATGGATAGGAAACATGCAGGCACCCTTGGTGCGTGACCAGAACCACCAGCATGAAGATGATCGATGGTGTGCGGGTGCGGTACGTTCTGTGTGTGGGCGCGTTGCAGTGTTTCTCCTCAATCTGCTTCCACTATAAATCCAAAGGTCACAGAAACGAGACGGATTGGTCAGGCATAACTCCTCAACCCTTCCGAGCTCAAGAGAAAGTTCCAAACTCCACATTTAAGTGCGCGCATTGCAAAGAACCACCAGTTTGCATGTCTATTTGTAATGCCAAGCAGTACTTTTTGTGCCACCTTTTGCCAGACCTCACACGAGCTTGCATACACATTGGTGTGCACTGTCACAAATTGGCGAGGGGGAACTCGCGGGAGGCTGCCCAGGAGGCAGAGCAACTCATTCAGGAGGAGGTCAAGTTGAGACCTGGTGCCAAACCCAAATAGATACAGCTGCAGGCTGCCCACAAGATGGCATTGAGCAGAATAATGTCGGAAGATGGCTCTGATAGACTTCCTCTGGATGAGAAGGAAATGGAGGCATTGCTTGAGTCAATGCCCCACGTCTGCTCCCCCAATGTCCGCAACGCATTGTGCCCTGCAAGCAGAAAATTAGGCGAGGATCGGATATGCAGTCCATTCTGGAGGTGAAGCGACGATGTGGATATGACTATGTTCAGCGGCGTGGAGCTGGTCCACCGGATGACGAGTGGAGACTTGTCAAACAGTTGGGTCATGTTCGACCATATCATGGCATTACAAATCACCAGTGGGTGACAATGGGTGCACATGTCTACGACACCACAACATTAGCCTCAGCCTATCGGAAATTGACGAGTTGTAGCACTACCCGAAGGCCTACCCGCACGTCCCCCAACTCCATTTTCCCTTAGTAAGACCGGATGGCCGTGACGGCCAATCTTTTCCACTTACTCAATTGCCCAAAGGCACTCAAATCGACCCAGTCTCTCGCCTCTTGATTTCGCCCCCTCACATCATTATTCGTTTTCATAGCGATATAGAAATGCCCAAGGAGTTAGCTCTCTACAGAGCCCGCAAGCGTTTTGAAGATATGAAGATTCCTCTAGGCGATATTCTCTACTCCCCAGTCACAGCATACACCAAGCGCGGGAGCAAAATCTGGAATGGGCTGCTCAAGGTGGAGCTTCTTCACCCCGCCAAGGATGGTCTAGCGCTGCTCCAGCTCCAAGGGAACCGAGCCTTCATCGTGACCATGGCTTCCGGTATACAAATGCAAGGTAAAATTGAAAAAGACATGCCTATTCGCACGGATATAGGTCCAACGGGAATAGGTACCCTTTCTTCGACCACCCGTCCTCTAGCATTTGCTGACGTGGCCTCCGCTTGGGCTGACATGGCATCCACTCACACTGACATGGCGTGAGCGTGGGCTCATGCCATGTCATAGTGCGTCAGCCTGTGCTCACGCCACGTCAGCCGCGCGTGAGCGTGCGCTCATCGCTCACGCCGTAGCGTCGCTCCAAAAACCTTAAGCGATCCCCTATGGGGTTCGTACATCAGTCGGTGGGAATCCGGAGGCCCCCGTGCCAATTTTTTTTTCCAAAGACATAATGAACAAACTCCATAGTACTTACGACAGTGAAAAGACCATTGCTAAACAAACTCTTCTCCCCATTCTAAGCACTATGCTTTCCCCTAAATTCGTTGGTATGAAGGCCTAGAGACCCTGAACTTAGTTATGGGTGTTGTTGGGCGAAATCGATGGTTTTGTTTTTTATTTCGAAGCTATCAAGACCGGGCTATGGGAGTGAAGTTGGAGTGCAAGTACTTCAAAACCAAATTGACCAACCAAGATGATGTCGACCACTACGATTTACAACAATTTGCATCTTCTCCTGTCATATTGGCCTATAATCTGGTGTGGAGTTGGTTGTGTTTTTGTTGTTATCCCTCTGCTGCGTTGAAACATTATTGCTGGATATCTTAAGGTCATTTTCTCTTGTGTGTGCTTGTACAGATTCGTATATCAGCCGGTGGGAATCCGGAGGCCCCCGTGCTGAAAAAGTCTTCCAAAGACATAAACAAACTCCGTAGTACTTACGGGGTCAAAGAATTCAGGGAAAAGCATGGCGCCTATGATAGGGAGAAGAGCTTATTTATTAGCGGACCACTCAATTTCAACGTCCATTGCCCCTCGGATGGAAATACGGGCTGAATTTCCATCCGGAGGATGAACTCTGGCACTGACGTGGACCCCTAGGATGGAAATTCGGCGCCATATTTCTATCCAGGGGATGGAAAACAGCGCCGAATTTCCATCCATGGAATGAAATTTGCACCGATAAAGGAAACAAAAGGGACTGGAGGAAGGAAATTGTATGTTTTCTGGGCGAAGCAGACAACAAAACCACGAAAAATGGGAGTAAAGGGTTAAAAATGTCCAGAGTGGCACGATCCGACCGTCCTTGGATGGAATTTCGGCGCCATATTTTCATCCGGGGGATGATTTCTGCCAGGCACGTGGAGGCCTCGGATGGAAATTTGCCGCCATATTTCCATCCGGGGCATGATTTCTGGCAGCCACATTCCAGCCTTGGATGGAAATATGGCGCCATATTTCCATCCGGGGCATGATTTTTGGCAGCCACATTCCAACCTCGAATGGAAATATGGCGCCATATTTCCATCCGATGGAAATTCGGCGCCGTATTTCCATCCGAGGGGCCAGGGATGAAGTCCTGGGGGGCGGAGATGGGTGCATGTGGCTGCAAGATTTCATTCCCCGGATGGAAATTCGGCGCCGTATTTCCATCCGAGGGCCTGGATGGGTCCTCTTGATGGTGCCAAACTTCATCCCCCGGATGGAAATATGGCGCCGAATTTCCATCTGAGGGGTCTGTGATGAAGTCGTCTTGGGCGGAGTGGGCTCCACGTGCCTGCCAGAGTTCATCATCCCGAATGGAAATATGGCGTCTTTTTTCGGGCGGATGAAGTCATGTCGGGGTATGACTCGGACAGGTGTCGCCCTAGGCGAGTTCGCAACTTGTCACAGTTATTCCCGGCGGCCCGCATTTATGTTCTGCCGTCTTCCTTTTTGAACCCGGATCGTCCGCACGGATTCCATGCTAGCTTCCCGGCTACGCCTGGAGCCACTGATGTGACGTGTGGATGAAGTTCCTTTCCCCGAATGCCACAAATCATTATGCGTTTGATTTTACTGTTAGTCGGACTTATGCCGCGTGGAGAAGGGCGAGGCTCTCCTCAGAAACCCCCCATCGAGGCCGCGGCGCAAACTGAAACCTTTGTACTACGGGTCGCGACCAACGTCTCGCATGGCCAGACTGAAGCTACAACAAGAGATACCCTTGTCTTGCTCGCAGCCCATGCCAACTGAAGCCGAGCACTCTGAGGTGAGCGCATGTTTCTTCCGCTTTTTGTAGATGTGTCAGGTGGTATTGTGGCAGTAATGTGTGTTATTAATATATATTTTGTTTGAGTCTGCTGGAGGGTCTGCCAGTCCGCTGGAAGGTTGGAGTCAATCTGCGGGTCTGCCCAGTCCGCTGGAAGGTTGGAGTCAGTCTGCTCGAGGGTCTGCCCAGTCCGCTACAAGATCCGCCGCCGTAAAAGAACAAAGACTTAGGAAAATTTCAGAATCCGGTGGACCCAGAAGATGGGTTTTCCCCCTTGTGAGGGTTGAGGAGGGCTAATCTTCTTGTAGTTGAGCCTCCATGAGCCTCTCCCACCTCCATAGCTCTAGATATTGAGAGGGAGTGTGGTGAGGGCTTTGTAGGGTGGATTCTTTTAGCAAAGGTGTCCTTGGCTTGACTTAGTTTATGTGATTGAGTGGATTCATGAGTGGAGTGTTTCCATTGTGTTTACTTTCATTATCACTACAAGAAGATCACCTTATGCTTGTGAGTGCGGAGTATAAGGATTAGTTTTGCACTTGTATGTTAAGGAGTGAAATAAGAATGAACAACAAATTGTAGAGTTTTTCTTCATGAATTAGTGCCAGTCTTTTACCTGAATAGAGATGCAATCCAACACATCATTTTGTTCTTCGCATGTTTTGATACATTGTTGATACGTTGAAAGCGACGTCGTCTCAAGGACAAGAATGTTCACAGAGTATGCACAACATGGACTTGTCAAGGACTTTGAGCAGACGCAAAGGGAAGTGGTGAAGCTGCTAGATCATGCTACATTTACGAGTGCTGAGATGAAGCCGCTCATCAATTCATTCCACGACGTTCAACATCAACGAAGAAAATCCCCAGAAAAGCACTACAGTTGCAACTGCAAGCCTGGTTGGCCTTTGTTGGTGGTGTTGAGGAGGAAAAAATGTCATCAACAGAATTACAACCGAACCAGGTTTCGATGCACCCTGCTCAAGATGGCCTTGAGAATTCATGGCAGTGCAGAGCTAAGGTCCGAACTCTTTGCACCGAAGAATGTTTGTTTTCGCAGGAAGCACGATATCAAGGAGAGGGAACCTCTCTCCCGGACTCTCCACCTTTCATAATGGATGATTTTTTCTTTCCACGAGCCAACGTTCACTGACTCTTTTTTCATCCATATTGGAGGTTGAGATGGATGAGATATGTCCAAGAATAATGAATGGATGGAGAACGGATTCCGGTGGATGGATGAAGGGCAGTGGCGCGCATGCTAGCAGCTCTGACACGCCCGTCTCTCTCTCGTTGTCTCTCGTCGTACTGCCTGCCGATCATTCTTCTGCAACTTCCTCGCAATCTTAGACGAGTCAAAGATTTTGAATTTGTGGCTGGTTTTAGATTTTTCAAGGAAACGTTGCATCTCACCAGTATCGTCCCTCGGCATGTTTTCTTGGGGGGAGATATGGCAACCCTTGCTTGTCTGCCGCTTTCCCTTTATCCGAAGTCCTTAATATGCCCGCAACGCTAGATTTTTGGTCATGATGTCTTGCACTCGATTTAGTGCGGGGCGGGGGAAGGCGTTTTAGGACTCTGTTTGATTGTTTCTACGCACATCCTTACATTATTGAGACATTGTGTACAGAACTTGTGGCTCTTGTTATGTGTGTCTTTCATGTGTCTGGGAGCTTTTCGCTGCTCTTAGGACGTACTTCCTGATATTCATGTCCAGTGACTGTAAGAGCTGCACCGGAGTCGGTACTTCAATCGTATTCGAAGACTTCGCAGGAAAGAGTGATGCTTCAGAGAGAGATGACTCACTCAAGGTTTCAGCGGGTATCTGATGTAAGAACTGCAATATACGAGGGCTGTGGAGTCGGTACTATGAGATCAAGACCAAAATTTGGCCTATTTTTTCTTGTTGCATGAAGCCCAAGGACTTTCGGATATGGAGGCTTTGGAACTTTTAGACATTGATTTGGAGGATGATAACCTGTTGGGTACCCCAAGTCCGGAGAATAAGGATGCGGAGTCTGTCCTAGGCGTGTCTCCACCATCACCTTCCCTCATTGGTGGCAAGAAAAAAAGGTTACCGTCTGGAGAGGAAAACAGTTTAGGTGATATCCAAGGGAGAGCAAATTATTTGCAAGGGAGAGCGAATAATTTGAAGTGCATTGTTCATTGCTCGCACTATTCCGGTGTGGTATCTACGGTGTTTCTCTGTCTGCGTGCCTAAGCATTCATAGAGGTTGTTTCGAGAAGCATTTTGTATGACGACTTTGAGAGCATGTTGTGACAACTTCTCAGGCTGTACCGACAGCCTGCGCAATGTTCATTGTGTCCTGTCCGAAGGAGGGGAGCATTGCTTCTGGCATGTTGCAGAGTAGGTCACTTTGGAGAGCTGAAAGTTAAGAATTACGAGGCTGAATGAGGTGTTGAATACTATGATCTTCAATGCCTTCGTGTTCTGCCAGGTGGGCCACTCTAACTGTTATGCCAATTTGTTTTGTATTTTATACAAATAGAGAGGGTAAGGGGTAGTAGCAGTGGAAGGAAAGCCTTGGGAAGTTTTCTTTGCCTAAAGGGCAAGCCATGGCCTTTCAGGTAAGCATGATGGACTGGATGACTGTGGAGGGTAGGTGCTCAGAGTATAAGGATTGCTTAGACGGGGAAGAGGCGCTAATTTATGCCAACTGGAGTTGGCATCCGCTGTCTTCATGTTCTGTTGAGGGGCTAGGCGTTTGATGTGTTGGTCATTATGATGCACAATTTAACTCTGGGAGTTTTTCTTCAGCTGTAAATTGTATTTTGGGAATGAATTGAGCTCTGTTGCTTGTTGACAAGTAGAGTTTAGGCTTGGTTATTCAGCAAATTGTGCACTTCAGAAAGAGTTTAGCTCCACTTGTATTCATTCATACTTAAGGTAACAAAGTTTCTTACTCTCACATTCCTTGGTTCCAAATCTCTACCACTTTTGCTTCCTGCGGTAGAGGAGGGAATCTTCAATGATAATTGGCGCATCAAAGCTCTGTGGAACTTTTGGGTGATCTGCTGTTCAAGGTATGTAATTGTTGCATTTCACAATGTGAATGCAGTTTGCAGGCCTGCACTGTTGAGCTGAAGCAGAACAAAGAAAGTAACTTTGTAATGTCCACAGGGTGCCGCAAGGGCCCATGAAAAAAGAAATGATCATTTCAGTTAGGGAGTGGAAATTGTAGCTATTTTCCATCTTTTCAACTGAGTGGTACTGTCATTGGCTGCCTGAGAAAAATACTTGCTAATCTGGCACACAATCTCACAAGGCTTGATGACCTTGGACTGTAGGTGGCAAGAACTGAGCAAATCTGCAATCTAAATTTTTGTCTGACAGACCATCTAAACATCAGTGTAGAAGCTAAGCATGTGGGTTATCCTGGCAGCTAGTCACTACATTTGGGTTTCCTTATTCCAAGTCCTTCTCCGTTGGCATTCGCTCTGTGTGGTCTATATTCCCACCCAACCTACTTGCACTAGGCCTTCAGTATTTGGGCGATGTCACAGCCACTAAACAAGACTCAGGCATCAGCTGGTCCGATCGAAATAAATGTTCAATACATGATAGTGATTGTGTTTTGACTGTGGTGAGTTTCTCTCCTCTTGTGTGGTGCGAATTCAATCAGACTGGGTGGATTTACTTGGTGTGCTTCCACTCTGTCTGAGTTCATGTTTCACATCTTGTGTCCTTATTCCTCATGTTTCACGCAAACTCCCCCAATATTGACCCATGACAGGGTAATCTACAGCCTAATGTCTTGGGTGTGGGGCATGTAGAACGGCATCTACTCGTGGCTCACAGGCACCTTCTTTCTATGGCTTTTTCTGGCAATCTATTTTGATAACACACTCCCCGATGTCAATGGTGTGCGCAAGCCGTGGCTCTACTTTCTGTTCCCATCTTACTGGAGTGGACCAGGGGCAAAGTCATCTGAAGGTATACTTTCTCTTGTATGTGGCTTTCTGTACTCAAATATTTGCAGTGATTTCAAAACAGCCCAGAATTGAGTGGATTCTAAAAGAAAACATTTTCCATTCATCACTCTGAAATTTGCTTGGCACGCTTCAGGGGGACATTCTTACAGATGCACAGGCTCTTGTTCCCCGCATCCAATTAGGGAAGATGCTGATGATCCAGATGTGGCTGCTGAAGTTGAGTTATTCATCACTCTGAAATTTGCATGGCATGCTTCAGGGGGCAGTTTTTGCAGTTGCACAGGTTCCTTGCCACCGCTTCGAGTGAGGCTGGTCTCGGTGGTGGGTCCTGGGGTAGCCGACTGTCTCAAGGACAACAATGCACCCGTATGGCTGCTGAGCGATGTGCAATCCACCTCTTCCAACTCCCTCGGGGTACATATTGGATATTCAATTGTGGAATGTGTGGGCTTTAAAACTGAGAATTAGCTTTTAGCACACTTGGCCTTAGTTGAAGTACACACTTGGCCGCATTGACCCCAAAGCAAGATGTTCAAAGATTTCTAGCCCAGTAGGGTTTCATTAATGTCAGTTTCAGGAAAACGGTAAACTTGTGATTCTTTCAAGCCTACTACCACCATGCCGAATGTCTGTTGTAGGACTTTATGCAGAAATTGTTTTAATGCTAAATGAACATTAGGGTGAAAAAAGTCTTGACATGACCAAAAACATTATTTATGTCATAAAGGGATGACACAAATTTCACACGTCTTCAATTGGAGCGATTATGTGATGTGTGGAGTGTCAAAATGATGTCCAGGTGATGTGCACTAATGTGACATGTAATTTGTCATTTATTCGTGTAGATTTAGTTACAAATTTCACACGACAATTGCATTCAACCTTCGTACAAGTATCGTACGAGGCCAATGTACACGGATTCTGTACATTACCGACGTTGAAATCGGACACAACACACTCGTGCATTAAGTATACGGAAATAGGGTTTGTCAACAAGTATGGAAGTATAGTAGTGAATTTAACCTGTCAGCGACCGCTAGGGAGTCGCTGTTACATTTTTGAACAAAAGCCCTTAAGCGACCCCCTATGGGTCGATGGTAAAAAACTTCGGGTTTATTTGAAACCCCAATAAAATATTGTTTGAACTGCAAGCGACCCTCAAGGCGTCGCTGATAGAACCAAAAAAAATTAGAACCAAACACCGCACACAATCTGAAACCATCAAGGTGCTCTGGAATTACGTGTAGCACGGTGCTTTCATCTCTGAAGCTAAAGATCGAATGCCAAGGTCCACCTACTCGTAACCAGCATCGCCTCCGCTTCTAAGAACCACGAACTTGATGATGCTCCTCGCATCCCAACCTGATTTATCTCATTCTCAAGCAAAAACCACAAGTGCTACAACTAACTCGTATCTGGCACTCACAGATACGAGCTCATATTTCTCGAGTGATAAACAAGAAGAATACAAGCTCTCTCGAGCTCACAAACTTTGCACATGAAATCATCACTCATATAAAGTCAAGCCAAGTACACCCATGCTATGGGGAATCCATACTACGGCGCCATGGCTAGGCGTGGTGAGGCTCAACTCGAGAAAGATGAGCCTCCCCGCGCTTGCCGTGAAGATAATCACTCCAGGGCCTAAATCTGCCTTGACCCCTGGATTGACACTTGGGCCAATCCCAAATGTCAATATGTAAAAGCTAGCTATTTCCTAGCTAGTTTCACACTAGTGGTGAAATAACTTGACACCCAGTCCCTATCAACCAGACACTCGATCACGATGTTGCCGACACCACAAACCCAAAGCTTCGTGTTATCAGCAATCATAACTGGCCACTTGCCTGAAGCAATCTCCTCAAGAGTATCGAACCACTCAAGCTTATCCATCATATGCTCAGTAGCACCACCATCCGCATACCAAAGTGTTGTCACTATTGTTGCTAGAATTGTAGGGATCGTAACAAAGGCAGCATTGTCAAATTCTTTAGAGGCGATGATGTTTGCTTCACTCTTAGATTTCTCATCTTGTTTCTTCTTTTTGCACTCCCTTTCCCAGTGACCTTTGCGTGACAATAGTTGCATCTGGTCCTCTTCTTAAGCTCAGCGATTCGTTGGGCACGCATTTTCTCCTCCGTTGTGGTAGCCTTTTGCATGTTGCTATTGCTTGGGCGACTAGAGAAAAATGCTTTGTCATGACCTCCTTCCTCATATATGTCATGTATGCGATTGCGACCTTCCTCCTTCAGCAATCGGAGGGTGAGGTTTTCGATGGTCTGCTGGTCGGCGGGGATGTTGTCCCATGCAGAGGCCAAATGTCTGTAAGTTTGTGGCAAAGTTCCTATGATCTTGATCATGACAGCTTGGTCTGAAATGGACTCTCCAAGATCATTGAGCTAGTTCGCCATGACCTCAATGGTGCTGATGTGGTCGACAACATTGTCATCAGATTTCATGCGAAAATCGAAGAATTTTTGCTGGAGCAGCTGCAGGTTTTCGGTGGCATTCTGCTCATGCACGGTGCAAAGGCGTCGCCACATTTGTTGGGAGGTCCTGCAAGACATCAACTGCTGCAAAAACTTAGTATCCACAGAAGAACAAATGATGGACTGGCAAATATTATCCTTATCAGTCCACTCATCCTCATTCGCTGCATCATCTATAATGGCAGTCCCGACAACTATATCAAACAGCTTCTTGGCACGAAGCATGACACTCATCTGAAATTTCCACATGCCGAAGTTCTCTCCGTTGAACTTGCTAACGTTGATCAGGTCCCGAGCTGGATCATTTCTGGTTCCCATCTCTTGCTTCAAGGTCAGATAGGATAAAAACGACTACTATCGATAAACTAACTATGACTCAACGTAAAGTGCTATCAGTGGAAGTCAGAAGTGTCACAGTGGGTACAAATCTACCTATGGAAGCTGCAAAGGCCGTGGGCCCATAACCTATAGAAATTACTGACGAGGATAGACTTGCACGAGTCAGGAATGCCACAAGGAACTTGCAAATTCTGATTCAGATCACAAGAACTACATAAAGCTGAACTCACACGTTTTGCATAGAATGAGATAAGAGTCTAACACAAGATCAAAGACTATATACCTAGCTTCCATACCTTAGCATGAGTAAAGGCAGGAACAAAAAATGAGTACTGTTCAATGATCAGAGATCGTGCTTGGGGCTATGAGTAATAGTAACACATACTGGTGTGCCCAGTAAGTGGCGAGTCTTATAAGCGGCGGAGCTAGGAAGTGGATCGTGGCTTTTTCTAGAACATGAGTATACTCCATCCGCAACCTAAGACTAAGCCGCTGAAGACAAGAGGATCAAGCTAAAGTAGATCAGAAGATCAAGACGTCACCCCACCATGTGCCCCTCCACATTGATACATGTAAGATAAAAACCAACTCAGAATGCACTAAATCTATCAAGGAAATAGGTTCATCCCGCACTTCAGTATTGGACCCAAGTGTGGAAGACGGAGAACATGTCGCCCACGTAAAATCTGATAGATCAAGTATGGACCATCGATCTTGAGCTTAGCTTTGCATGCATGCTTACTATGCTACAACCGAACGCACACGGTCTGTCCCACCTGAAATAGGTTAGAAAACTTGACACGCTTGTTAAAATTGCGGGCCTGGGTTAGCTGAGCTTTACCAATGTTCGTCCCCTGAGAGGATCCTCTCTCTGGCACATTTGGAAACTATGTAGAAACACCTTCTCGAAAGAGACAAGCACAATCTCAGCTCTGCTTTCAAATATTTTCTATGACCTGCAGACTGAGGCCAGGAAGGCGTGGGCAAAAACGTGTGCAGATATGGAGAGGAACGGAAGGAATGCAGCTGCGATCTATGAGTCATTCCAAAACACCTGGGGCCGCCAAGGCTTCATATGTTACTCCCCTTGGCAGGAACGATGCATTTGGACCGAGCTCCCTCCTGCAGCATGGCGAGATCATCGCGCCCCCTTGCGCACTCCCCAGAGTTTGAGCGTGAAGTTAATTGGAAACATGTCAAACCCAACACTCGCGCTTCCAGACTCAATTATAGATAGATCGTACTGGCTATTTTCAAGTCAAAAGACTTTACTTTCGTTCCTCTTTGGCTTAACACTGCCCTTTGGTCTGGCCACGATGGCATAACTTGTAGGAAGACAGATATCAGGTGATTAAGTGGTCTTCTCGGGAAATGGTCCCTAGCAGGTTTCGTGACAATCGTCCCTTACAGGAGGAATGGTTCTTCATACACTGATTACGGTGTGTGTGCCTTATGGCGTTATAGGGGTTTTAATTTTTTTCCCTGGAATAATCCCAAATAATTTGTAAGGGCAAAGTCCCACTACAACCACAATAAAGTTAATCAGGGCGACTTTCCCCTGTTGTAATAATTTTCTTTAAAAAAAAAGAAAAAAAAAAAGAAGGAATTGAATAGAAGGTAACTTACGTAATTCTTCCATTTATACCAGACCAAAAAAATAAGGAATCTCAGCAATATCCACAACACGTCGTCACTATATTGTAATTTTTCATATCCGACACTCAATCTTTTTCTTAATATGTATAAATTCATGAATAGTAAATATGTCATGTAGTTCAAAGAAAGCCTACAGAAAAGTAAATTTTGAAGATCTCATAATTTGATATTTTCAGAAATTGTATAAAATGAATCATACTTTCACGATACAATATTGAAGCAGTTTTAGCATAACATGGAATCAAACAAAGAAGCATATTACGTAATTAGCTTCAAACATGTTTACATATTTGCTTTGGACTTAATATTCTGGAGGTATCAATGTGGGGTTTGACAAACCAAACAACATTTGTCAAGTATCCTCATAAGTATGATCCCAATAGTTGTGCATGGTCATTCAGACGAAAGAGTCCAAAAACCAAGCCAAAGAAATGATCTTTTCTCATTTAGACAAGAAATCTCGATTGCAATTGGTTCCATACATTATAATTTTCTCTTGCTTGGCGGATCATAGGTAAGCATATGGACCAAGAGATTTAGACCATGCTTACATGTCATTCACTGTTATATTAACAATTTAGGATTTTCTGGTCTGATTTCAGCCATTGACATAGTCTTGACATCTTATAATCGACCTTCGCCATCCCACATGATTTCGAGATTATATACAATGTGTCCAGCTTCCTCGTCACTCCTGTGGGGTCATGATGACTTCATTAGACATGATATTTTGATTTTGCTAATTAATTCTAGTGGTGACTAAAAGTCGGAGACTAATTTTAGTGTAGAGGTGCCTCGGAGAAGAGGCTCTTATTTACTCTAGCTTCGGCTGGCATTATATATATATATATATATAGGTGCCATAGTGTCATGTCATCATCAGCCACGTCATCAATGTATAATCTTTTGAAGTTGCCCGAATTGCTGAATTATGAATTATAAAAATTATTCTTGTTAAATATGCTCTAATATTACTTTCTTTCTTTTCTTTGGTTTCTTGACATTCAATGTAAATGTTACAACACTTCTAAATATTATTATGGTTTGTAATGAGCAAGTTTTGATTTACTAATATATTACAATAGTACATGTAAATATGATAATGATAATAGTTAATAAAATGATGAAACTCTTAATATTGGAATTTTGTCTCTTGTCTATATTTTGGACAATTAAAAATGTAGATATATTAATATATTATAATCTACATCAACAAACTCTATGACACCTAGATGTATGTACATCTATTTAGTCTTTATGTTTAAAATTTAATTCTATTTGTTAAGATTTGGATTAATAAAATCTTTCTAAGAACCCTCCCTGATAGGGAGCAGTAACCATAAATTATGTGGCTCTTAATTACGTTAGCTCTAGCCAGAGTCTTCTTTTTCTATAATAAAAACAGTACCATTATTTGATTTGAAATTAATAATATTTTTTAATTTAAAGATTCATATGAAATAAAAAATAATTATCATTTTTTATTTTAAAATTTAGAATATAAGTGAGATTTCCTTGATTGTATGCGGCGCTAGTTAATGATGAGCATTGTTGTTTGTTTCATCTATCAGCGTCCGAATACAGATTCAACGATTTTTACACTTTGATAGCAGAATATGAGAGTCTTATTTGTATTTATTAAAGTACAATGATGTTGATTGCTAGTTTGAAGCGTACTTGGGAACTGACAGAGAATAAGAATTAGCCATTGGCTTGGAATTTGACAATAGGTTTGGGAGAGAATTACCATCACCAGTCAAAATCTGTCTAACATATCTCATGGTTGGTCTAGCATTGGGATCAGGACGACAACAAAGAAGCCCAATCTGTAGTACACACGTCATTTGTTCCACATCAAAATTACTTCCGAGCCTAGGATCCACGACATCCAATAATGCATTACTTTCGTGGGCATGCCACACACAATCCAATAGGACCATTTCTTCTTCAGGTCTTCCGCAAGCGACCTCCAGTGTCAAGATCCCAAAACTGAAAACATCAGATTTTGTTGTTGCCTTACCAGTATGTGCAAATTCAGGGGCCAAGTAGCCTCTCGTTCCTGCAACGTTAGTGGTTTGCGAGGTTTTGTTGTGATCAATGAGCCTTGCAAGACCAAAGTCTCCAAGGTGTGCAGTGAAATCAGCATCCAAGAGCATGTTGGGCTTTACATCCTTGTGGACAACGCACTGTTGCCATTCTTCATGTAGGTATGCTAGGGCTGCAGTTATTCCACTTAGAACATTGTACCGTATGTCCCATGCGAGCATCGTGCTATTGCCCTTAAGCAACAGTTGATCAAGGCTCCCATTTGGCATGTAGTCATAGACAAGAAGGAGTTTCCCTTTTCCATGGCACCATCCTTCCAACTGAACTAGATTACGATGACGAATTTTGCTAATGATGGAAACTTCTGCAAGGAACTCACGTTCTCCTTGCTGAGAATCTCGTGCCATCTGCTTTACTGCAACAAGAGAAATTTTACCTGCGTCACGCAAAATTCCTTTGTATACACTTCCGAACCCACCCCGCCCCAACATTTGATTTGGACTAAAAGAATCAGTTGCATTGCTGAGTTGCCTATATGTGAACCTGCGCGGACCATCCAAGACCTGTTCCAGATCATATATTGGTTCTTGAAAACTTTCATTGTGTTTTTTTCTATACGCACCCCATGCAAGACGAGAGCTTATAAGTCCGATGACAACTAGAATAGCGCCACAAACACTTATAATGACAATAAATAGCTGACGAATCCAGGGATGATTCTCGCAACTGCCTCCACCTTTGCATAGGTCTACTGGTGACCCTCTTGTTGGCCCCGTCGTTGCATTGGGATTAGAGTCGATGGCAGGCAAACCACTGCTTGTGAAGTACCATGAGTAGATGGTGTGCGACTCTTGGCAATGCCCAGTGCTTCCCGAGAATCCTACATACATCCGATCCAAAAATTTGTCGTACAAGCCCAAATCGGTGATATGCAGTAAGGATGGAAGATCTCCCGAGTTTGACGCAGCCCTGCTCAGTCTGACATCAAGTGTATCAGATGAACCATTCTAGTCGATCCATGCGGTGAAGTTTCCGGTGGAGACTAGAAATGAACAATTTGGAAAAGGCAATGAACACAAATCATAATATTTAACCGATGTCAAATTATTGATGTCAACACCTATATGACTGTCGCTTGGGTCATTATATATGAAGTTTCGGTGTGTGTCGAATTCTACTGCAAATATGATTGCTAAGGTTACCAGTGGTTCTTGTACTGACAAGCCCTAGATTCCCACCACCTGAGTATGGCATTATTGGTTGATCATCAGGCCCAATCATGAATGTAAACCCATCACCGAAACATAACCCGTTTTGATGTATGGAAAATAAGAAAGAGGTGGAAAAAGAGGCTATACTGCGGGTGTAAGGATCTCGAAACTGCACTGCTTCATAGTACAAAGCCCTACCAAAGCTCGATACGTTTGTATCAAATTTTGAAGTTTGCGAATTTAGGACGAGAACAGAACCGTTGATGACTAGAGCTTCACTAGATACATATGTAATAAATGCACTTTTGTTGGTAAAATTGTCAAAACTAAACCCGGCGTCTTGATTCTGACCAACAACAAAGGTGGAAGGTACAATGCCAAAAATAATAAGAGAAATGTATGTTGCGAGCAACCTAACATCACCATCGAGCATTATAATGTGCTTATAATTATGTTATATACACATGTATGGAAGAAGATGGACGAATCTATTGCAGGGTCCACTCTAGAAATGGTCATTCAAATAATAGAGAGAGAGGGAGATCTTTGTTCTACCACATCAACCCACAAATGCATACAATGAAATAGTTGGGCCCATGAAACTTCAGCAATTATAAGAAATAAAAGACGCCAGACATGAAAAACTAGAGTTGACAGATTGTAGGATATTTAGAAAAACTACATGAATCACTTCAGGTCTAGATCACTCAAACCTCCTATGGAATTTCCTGGGCTAGGAGTAGATTGTCGAGTATGTATCTACCTTTGATGAAGCCCGTCTGACTTGGGCGTATGATGGCTGGGAGGTGGGGCTGCAGTCGGATTGCCAGGGCTTTGGCTATCTTTGTAAGCCATGTTGAGTAGGGTAATCGGCCTGTAATTGGCAATGCTGGTTCTATCACCCTTTTTAAAGAGTAGGATGATTACTCCCTGCGACAGCTGGGTTGGCATGCTTTGAGACTGAAAGATGTGGTTGGCCATTTCTACAAAATCCTGGGATATCGTTGCCCACATGGATTTGTAGAACTCTACCAGGACTCCGTCTAAACCTGGTGATTTGCCATTCTGAAGATCAAGTAGGGCATTCTGCAGTTCCATGTCCGTGAAACGTCCCTCCAGTGAGGCCGCTGCAGTAGGGTTCAACAGTGGTGGGGTACGATGAAGGCACTGGGCTTGTGTTTGGGAGAGTGGTGAAAGGCATGATTCACTATGGAACAGTCTCTCAAAGTGGGTGGCTGCCATTGCAGCCAGTTCTTTTGGAGTGGTTGCCGAGACTCCCGAAGCAGGGTCCTTGAACTCTGCAATCGAATGAGCCACCCTCTTCTGCCTAGCCTTATCAAAAAAATATTTGGTCATTTTCTTGCCTTTGGTGGACCAGTTTATTCCAGCCTGAAGCCTAAGTTTCTCCTCCTTGAGTGTTTGGAATAACTCCAAATTCACCTTAGCTTCCTGGTACGTCCTGAATATGGCCTCATCACACCTAGGGGACTCCATCCTCACTTGGCAGACTCTGAGGCATTTAGTAAGGGCCTGAAATTTCCTTTTTCTGGCCTCAGAGATTTCTTTGCTCAGGGTTTTACTGATGGCGGTGGTTGCCCTAAGTTTGGCCAAGAAGCGGTCTGATGGATTGTTGATTGTGTTCCCAGTTTGAGTCCATGCCAGGGAGAGTCTTTGTTTAAAGGCCGGGATGGCTAACAGCGATGCGTTCATCCTGTAAATGCCTCTGCCTCTTGCCTGGGAGTTCGGGATTGTAATCATGGCTGACACGTGAGCATGATCAAACCCCACTGGGATAGGTTCTTGCGTTTGCCTGGCTGTCCACTGAACTACATTTATTGAGGCATATATCCTATCTAGTCTAGCCATTTGGAGGTGGTCCAGGTCTCTTGCATTTGTCCATGTAAAGAATGGCTGTGGAGTGCTTTTGGTCTATTGGTGTATCCAGTCAGCCCTATGGTTTTGGGACAGTTGCTGCCATCTATCCACGTCCTCCATTATGGTTCCTGATCCATGAGCTGCGGGGTTTCTTCTATCGGAGGGTTGCTCCACCATATTGAAGTCCCCAGCTACTATCCATTGGCTTATTCCTTGCTAACCTGCATTTTGGTGTCAAGCGTATCCCAAAAGGTCTCTCTTTCTAAAGGGCAGCTGGGGGTGTAAATGTTTACTAAACTGAGTGATCCAAGGTTGCTTGGCAGGGTAAGGGCGCAGAACTGCATTCTTCCGGGGGCCCAGGATTCTTCGGAGAGAATGAGTGCGTGGGTGGAGGGGGAGAAGAGCATAGCAGTGCCACCTCTGGTCCCCTCCGAGGTAGGTTTCCATAGGGCTAGTGCAAGACCTGGTTGATGGAGGAACTGATGTGGCCACTGTGGATTTGCGACTCATCTATGTGAGGTGGGGGGAGGTGTATGGCAGGGATGGACTGTCTAGAGGATGATCTATGACCAGCAGCCTCTTTCCTGCAGAGTAGCCAACATCTTTTGGAATCATGCAAAACTGGTTGGTAAATAAAACAGGGGAGGGTGAGAGCTGGAACCTGAGTTTGCTGGGGATCCTGCGTCTGTGTTGCCGGCGGGGGTGAGTCTTTCTCCTTAGTAGTGGATTTGGACTCCCGAGCGAGTGGGGCTGGCGAGGTGGCCATGCCTGCGCCCCTGATACCGAATCCACCGATGAGGCTGAGGCTGTAGGGAGTGCGGCCCTTCCCAAAAACTCTCTGGTCCTCCGCAGCTCCATTCTATGATTTTCCTCCTCCTTATCCATGTCCAGCCTCATAGGGAGCAGGGTGAAGGTGCTTCGCAAAGCATCACGTGTTCTGATCTTGAATCCCCCTTGACCCCATACCCTGATCAGTGCAGTTTCATTAATCCAGAGAGCTCCGGGAGGGGCAGGGGTATGATACACCTCTGCCTCTTCCAGGAGGGCGAGGATGTGAGTGGAAGGCTTAGTTGTGAGGCCAGGGTGGATTTCCTTGTAAGAACCCTAGGTGATCGTGGAGTATATAGTGACTGAGATGCGTCCTGAAGAATTCCTTGATTTTTGTTGTGATCATCGGGTGTGGGTCACTGTTTGGCGGGCATGTGGCAATGAATGCTTTAACATCAGGCGTGGTGATCCACAGAGACTCCAGACATTCAATGTTACCCGAGGAGATGAGTATGGATGGTGGCTCACCTCTTCTAAAAATCAGTGGGGTTACACAAGAAGCCCTTGGGATATCATCGGAGTCCAACTGTGAGCACCCTCCCAAAATTAGTTTGGGGTAGGTATTTAGCCTTGTGAGGCACAATCTGGCCAGGATGGGGTTACTGGCGATGCCTGTCAACATTTCTTTGTGGATACCCCGGGGGTCGAGTTCTGGTTTAAGGCCTGCTCCCCGAGGGTTTGACTGTTTAGCTTGTCCCTGCTCAATGCACTTCTGTTTACCCTTGCGGTCTGCCTCATTCAGTTGTGCCTTCCCTGCTTCGAGATGCATTGGATCTGATGATTGGCCTTGCTTCTTAGTCCATCTCGGTGTTGGGCTGATTTGGAGGAGGTCTGTGTTGTGAATCTCCCTGCCTGATGTGATTTGAGCCTTAGCCAGTGGCTGGGGATCCTTCCTTCTCCATTGTGAGTTGGTCGGCGACGGTGTCCCATATTTCCCCCCCATCCCTGGGGATCTTTTCCTCTTTCCTGTTGGGCAGTCTGCCTTTATGTGGCTTGTTTTGCCACAGTTAAAGCAGGCAGTTGAGGGTGAGTCTTCCAGCAGACGGATTGTGAAATAATTGCCCTTTTCATAGATGGGAAGCCTGACAAAGTCAGGGAGGATGTCCTCCTCTGGCATCAGGAGCACCATTTTTGCAAATCCATTGTCATTTAACCTTGATGCTATTGTGGCATGTTTCCATGCCGGGTGTTTCTTTATGCTATCAGTGCACATTAAAAGGATCAAACACCCCCAAACATCCCAGGTATGATCCGAAGTGGTTGGCGATATCGAGAATGTTGAGCAGGTACTGGTCCGGGATAAATGGCAGGGATACAATTCTGGGTCCCCACAATTTTCCATTCTGGTGGCCCATCTTTGCCGACGATGGAAAAATATTAACATTAAACCCCAGGAGATGTGGATTAATCTGGAGGGCTTTGGTGGCAGCCTCCTGCGTTTCAAATTGAAAGGAGAAGAATCCCCTACCTTTAGCATGACAGAAATGATGCTGGAGATCCCCTCCCCCCCCCAAATGTCTGATTGCCCAGTCTCTAACAAAGGATCTTCCTACCTTCTAACCCGGGAAGTGGACCAGGATGCCATTGTCTTCCATGTTGGCCACCCTGTTGGTGAGATCTGGGATGTCCATCGGAATCAACTGGTGGTCCCTACCAAGCGCCTCCTGCGAGGTAATGAGCTCGTCCGTTACTGGGTCCTCTTCGACATGGTTTTTGGCTCAATTGCTTCACTGTGATGTCTTGCAGGTGGGAGCAAGAGCATGGGCGTCATTGCGTTTCCAGTTGACTGCGCTGGTGGTGGGCCTCGCTGGGCAGCTGTGCGGGCGGGCGGAAGGGGAGCTGCGACTGGAGCGTTTGACTGTAGCATTCTCTCACCGACAGAGGATCGGGCTTGATGCGCAAGGTTCCAGAGGTTGGGTGAAAAGTTGTCGCGAAGTGAAAGCGTGTGGGCCCCCTGTGTGACCCTCTTCCCCGGGCCCGACTCTTTCCTCTGAATTGAGCCTGGCTTGGAGGATCCACGGAGGTGGAAGTACTGGGGTCTATTAACCTTGAGGTCTTACAAATGAGGACTCAGAAGGGTAGACGATCGCAAGCTGGATGGTACTGGGTAGCTGTGAGAAGAGAGTGAGAGTGAGAGTGAGGTTGATGGGTTAGAGAGCGCGGGAGCTAGCTAATTTGGAATCGTTAGTTAATTAGTTTCTCCCTGTGCAGCTTCTTCATGGAGCCGACTTGAGAGTAGAGGCAGCTGCTTGACGTGAAGGGTCGTAAATAATGGCGGCCGCTAGATTTACATTGCCGACCATACCATTGAATGATTGCTGGTTGAAGAAGTCGGATGAAGAAAGATGAACTAAACAGCTAAGGCAGTCGGCAGTAAGGAGGAACACACTAGATCTTGGAGTGCAGATGTATTTGGGGTGTATTGGGAATCGAACTGAGGTAAGGGTCGCCTCCACGCCCTCCTTGGTGGAGCCTAGCGACGATGGAGCCGATTTAAAAACGGGAAAATGGTGGTGAGGTAAAAGGAATCAGGAGAAATAACGCAACCTATGGATAGAAAGCTAAGGATGAGTAGAACTTGAAAATGACGAGATACGGCTCAACGGGATGGGTCCTCTAAGGAGAAAGGGAGAGATCTGAAGGAAAGAGACGAAGCGACCGTTGGGCGCCGCTCCGCCATCGCCCTCCCCTCCCAGGTATCTTAATTAGATTTTCTAGAATTGTTTTATTAGAAATTTTAGTATTTAATTCTGAAAAATAATGATGATATCCCAAAGCCTCTAAATGAGGATGATGTATATTAGAGAAAATAGGCCCAGTCTGGCCCAATGTTTAGTATAAATTAGTCCATACCTCTCATTCCTTGATGTTTGTAGTCTATATAAAAGTGCATTTCGGTAGCTTTCAAAAATGGCACCCCTAATGTGTTTTTTTTTTTGCTATTACTTAGGTGTATATGATGTTTTTTTAGTCCATATGGTTTTTCATGTGTAACATTGCAGTTCATAAGATTCAACTTTAAGAGTCCATAGCTCTTCCATAGATGATCATTTTTACAATAAAAATGCTGGAGTATGTCTCTACTGTAGTTACAAATCTTAGACCGCATAAACTTGTATGAAATATTGAGTTGTGATTTTACCATAAAAGATACCATGAATGGAGGTCACTGCAGAAATTGCCATGTTACGCAATTTTTTGTCCACCGTAGCCTGTAACTACCCAGGTGGCGAACCTGACTTGGGATGTGGAGAGGTTTATCTCCACGTGATGTGCAAGAAAGCTCGTCTTCTTCTGATCGAGATTTCCAAGGTCTTTCTCGCCGCCATAGCTCTAGTGCTTGAGATGGAGTGTGGGTGAGGTTTGTATGGTGGAGTCCTTTAGCAAAGGTGCCGTTGGCTTGACTTATATAAAGTGATAGAGTGGATTCATCTTTTTTCACCATTTCCGTATCATTGTGGCATAGCTTTTTATGGCTATATGCTAGGAAGTGTGGTTGGACAACGATGCGTGTTGTGGCACAATGTTTAGGTGCACGACAGTTTTTTAGACTCCTTAGTGTAGGAAGAAATGAACCGATGGTTGTGGCTCATGTAAACCACCTCACCCTGCAGATGCCACAGTCGTTTTGATACCTCGAGCCAAAAAGATACCTGGGTAAATTTATGTCCCACAACTTTCTCTTGGGAAATCAAAGTATGCAGCGGTAAGTACTTCTCAGGTTTGTTGGGGACACACAGTCCCACCCTCTTTTGATCAAACATTGAAGCAGGAAAAAATTACATCATCCCTGGACGAAAACCGAAAGTTGTCATGAGCTAGGCCCGTAATGGCCTCTTCCCAAGTGAAGTCACCAGAATGCAGCGTCTCGTCCCACTCTGGACGAACGTTCGTTAATGCAGCTGTCGAGCCACATTTGACAAATTCCCAAAGGTAAAATGGACTGAGAACAGTAGGAAAGCGGAAGCTCTTAAGCCTCCCGGGTCGGTCTTTCGTCACTACAAAGGTGGGTACTCCCAATTTTGCCCAAGAAAGCAATCCACCCGCTTCTAGGCGTTTCCGAGCAGCAGTTAACGGAACTCGCTTGGCGATTTCTTTGGCATGAAAGACCTGCCCACATATGTTCTCTGCTTGAAAACTTCTATTTTTTCATACCATCGTCTTGCTTCAGCTTCAGTTTTCACAGCTTTGCAGGACTCATCAATTGCCGTATGCTCAAACCTCTCAATCCAATAGTTAGAATGAACATCAAGGGGTATTTCGGCCCGAGGTTTTCTCACAGGCAGCTCCCCACCATCAACATCAGCTCCGGGGGTGTCTGATCACGCACCACCTCCAAGAAGACGGATTCGAAGGTAGCAATAGTTTCGTTCTTAGCAGTAGCGTCGTTGGAGCTAGAAGCCATTGACGCTCAAGGGTAGAAGAAAGTTAGATTCTCCAGGTACTAGCAATGTGCAACAATCAGGAGAAGAACAAACATGTACTAACGCTGCCATCACTACAACAAACTCCGACTTTTACGACTGCCACTTTTGGCCAGTCGTGGCATATCTATCTGCAAAATGCCAATTGCAGTCGTCAATGCCAATGAAGCTAGCCCAAAGTAATATACGTGACTACGTGATTCTTCGACTTGCGGATCTGCGGTCAAATACAGTTGACTGGATGCATTGAGATGGTTGATACGACTACGAATCATGTCCAACACTATACTAAGATGACGTGGGCATTCCAATGTATGACTGCATGACTGTACGACTACACGTGTTGAGTGTGAGATGGTACATATGACTAATAGTCATATACATGTCTATGACTGGATGACATGTCATAGCCATATATTACTACATGACTGTGACTATGATGTCATGTTGTACTGTATATATGACTATGATTAGACATGTCAAATTTGGTTTTGTGGATGTAATTGAGATCACCTGTCAATTGCATATCTTTTCAGTGACACATTGTGTCAAAAAGTCAATGACAAAAATATTTTGAAGTACATATATTTCATACGTCTTGATTTACAAATTTTAAGATCATACTTTGTGATATGATTACAAACTGTGGATAGTTTTGTTTAAGAAAACATGTTTGTTACGGAATATGTATGAACTTAATACACACGTGAGATCTGATGATATTTTCGCCCGATTCAGGCAACGCCAGCTTATATATTTTAGAATGCAAAGTGGTTGCTATGCAGTGATGAAGTAGTCTCTTGGTAAGTGATGGCAGCAGTAACCACATGGTGTAGTGTTTGATTCTTGATAGATGACTGTGTCACCCTAGAGTGTGCGAGCTATGTCACCCCGTTGTTTGGTGTAACTTCTCGTAATATATATTATACTTAGTCAACTCTCATGACACCAGGTGAAAATTACACCAATTGGAGTGACACTCCCTTCAGTGTCACTCTGGATGATGTCACCCAGTCTGTGTCACTCTCGAGAGGGGGTGGGGAATATTTGATATGTGTGAGACCTGCGTACTGTGCAGTCAGAGATTGCACTTGTGCATTAAGTTCATTGTTAATGTTTCTTACTAGTATCTAAATGGTAATATATATTATACTTAGTCAACTCTCATGACACCAGGTGAAAATTACACCAATTGGAGTGACACTCCCTTCAGTGTCACTCTGGATGATGTCACCCAGTCTGTGTCACTCTCGAGAGGGGGTGGGGAATATTTGATATGTGTGAGACCTGCGTACTGTGCAGTCAGAGATTGCACTTGTGCATTAAGTTCATTGTTAATGTTTCTTACTAGTATCTAAATGGTAATCCTACATCAAATAAGACTAAATTACAGGATAAGGTAGTGACATGATAGGACATGGACATGAAAATGCAAATATCATGTAACACATCCAAAGGTGCCAGTAGAGGGGGCCGTCGCAATATGAATTATATTTTATTTGAGATTACAAACTGGATGTTCCAATTTACATCATTATAGAATTTCAAGTGCAAACAATTTTGTTCGGATTCTCTAAGTCATTCGGTTAAAAAGATGTTGAAAAGATTCTATTTCTAAAACTTGATCACCTTATAAAAGACTCAAAATAGTATAGTACTAATGTTGCAGGCTGAAGAAAGGCATAAGCTATTCAACAGAAAAAAAATAGAACAAGGCAAGTTTTGGTTTTGGATGTCTATAGTCCAAGTTGTGAGCAACGCTCACAAAAAAGTCTAGCTCTAAGCTCTAAACTACAGTTGCAATGTAAATCCTCTTTGGTTTCACAAATAATAATAACAATAATACATAATCAAGTACCCTTTGAGAAGATTTGATGATTTAGATATCAGAAATAAAATACCATGAAAAATCATAATTTATTTTAAATGTTTTCTCTGTAACTCTAATATTTAGAGTTATATAGAATAAATTAGACATTAAGATACAAACATTTAGTAAACAAATATTTATCCTCAAAAAATTATTTTGTAAAAGGTTAAAAAAAATTCAAGCTTCATACTACACACCAAAAATCATTAAATTTGGTATTGATTTTGGACAAGCCCCGTTCCAACATTTACTAGAAGATAGTTTTTTTTTCTCTTTCAATTTCTGGTAAGAGGCGACGGCACACCATGTTAACTTAGTTGTGTGGTTTTGATGAGTAGGATACAGTTGTCTGCAAGTGCCAACGGGCGAAGGCAAGGGCATTGGAACCATCGCAATCTATACCCAAACATGCAAACAAAATAAAACGGTGTGCATGCACAAGACCGACTCGTCATTCCAGTGTGATGTTAGTAGCATTTTAGGTAGTCTCCCTTTGTAGTTAGAGCCGCATTCTCATCAGCTAGCTAGATATAGGCCATAGGCAATGTGTATGTGGGCTGATGACACTTGGCCATATATGACAGGATTGGTAAAATCCAAATATAGCTAAATACGCAGCGTAACCGGAAGGGTTTCGAGGGTTGTGGGCATACCCCTAAACAGATCCCTTGTTCTCTTGTTTGGACTGATCTCTATATATAATGTTGGAGTCATCGTATTTTGATCTATTTCTAGATATTCGTCGTGTTTGGCAGAGGCTTGTAAGAATATATCTCTCCATCTCTAATTTCTTTAGGGATGATTTCTTGCAACTTTTTTTTAGATGTTCTTTGTTTCTCTTCATTACACATGTTCTCAGTTATGTTTTGCAAACGAAGTCGTTATCCAATCTATGCCAAAAAAACAAACCAGGCTATAGCGATGCTCCTCCTTGACTTTGAGAAGGCATTCGATAGAGTGGAATGGTCCTTTCTCCTTGGGGCCCTCCATAAGATCGGTATACCTCAAGCTTTCTGCTCGAAGGTCAGAACACTATTGCTGGGATCTTCAAGCAGAGCTCTCCTAAACGGGCATCTCTCCAAATCATTCCCCCTCCTACGCTCAGTCAGACAAGGCTGCCCCCTCTCCCCCTTCCTCTTCATCATAGCAGCGGATACGCTAGGCCATATGTTCCAAAAAAGCCAAAACATCCAAGGGCTTCACATCACCAACCATGTGACCAGACAACCTCAACAAATAAAGGAGTCCATGTTTGTGGACGATACCTTTCTGGCCCTGCAGGCCACTAAAACTAACTTGGATAATGCCAGTTCCGCCTTGCAGTCTTTCTGTCAAGCCTCCGGTTTTAGGGTGAATTGGGGCAAAACATGCGGCTTGCTTGTGGGAGACACTTCAGCCTCAGCAATAGAGACTGACCCCACTTGGGGCCAAGACAAAGGCCTAAGGTGGCTGAAGCCCGGAGAAACAACCACCCTGCTAGGTTATACCTTCGGGATTGACCTATCGGATCAGCAGATATTTGCGGCAACACAAGCCAAGCTAAGAAACAAGCTGGCATACTGGGGCTCCCAGCACCTGTCAATCACTGGAAGGGTGCTCATAGCTAATCAGATCCTCTCAGCGGGTCAATGGTACTTTGCCTCGGCCTGGAAACCCAACGCCACTCAGATCAAAGAAATGAAAAGGCTTCTGCGGAATTTTGTGTGGGGGCCAAGACACCCCGCAAAAAAAAGGCCTCAGATTGCGTGGAAGCAAATCTGCTTGCCAAAAAAGAAAGGAGGGCTGGGCATAATAGACCCAGAAACCCAGATCACGGCAATACTAGCTAAATGGATTCCGAGAATCTTGGGGCCAGAGGGAGGAGCCTGGAAACACCTCGTCTGTGATAACATGACACTCGCCTCGCCCCTGAAAAATGCCCCTTGGTTCCCTTCCCTTAGATGGATCACCAATGGATTCAAGCATAAAGTGAAAGGATCTTCCCTGTGGACATCCATCTGGCATGCTTGGTCCAAACTCAGACCACACCTTATAAAATCGGCTCCTGATTCCTATGATGAAACCCTCCGCCAATTCCTTTTTCTCAACACAAACCCTGCACCGCAACAAAGAAACCAGGCTAGAAAATGGTATGCATGGGACATCAGAGGGATTCGCCAAGTGAAAGACATCTGGAAGGAGGGGGCATTCATCCCGTCAGATGGAAGCCAAGGTAGGGAAAATCAGAGCAGCATCGTCTTATGAGACCTTACTGCAATCTTCATCTACACTTTGGATGCCCATTCTACAGCTAGGCCCATCGATACCTGATGCCAATTTCTGGACACTAGGAATCATCAACAACACAATCACGATCATGTTTGTCACGGAAGCCAACAACCTCCTCTATAAGGGATACCTCTTTCATTGCGATACCAATACAATGAGGCTCACCCTCCAAAACAGGCTCCAAGGCTCCACACCTCGTTTCACTTACACCCCCATCAGAGTCTGCTGGTGGTCATCTCCCGCCAAGGAAATGAATCCTCTCCCGCCGCTCAATATACCACTGCTAGGCTGGCTGGCTACGCGGACATTTGTATGGATCTGTGGAAGACCTCTCCACGACCTTGATGTTGACCCCAAGGAATGGCAGTGGCGATTTCAACCCGCCCCAATGCCTTTTTTTGCCTTCAACACGAAGAAAGCATACAATGCCTTGTTGGACCCTCAACCCCTCCTAGGTAAATGGAACGATCAATGGAGCCATCTGAACTTCCAAAACGAAAACTGGAAAACCATCTGGAGCACAATTTGGAACAAAACTAGACCGGCCAAGGTAGCAGCATTCCTCTGGCACATAGCAAATAGGGCCCTAAAGGTGGGTGAATGGCTCGGATACAATGACGTACTGCTCTGTAAATGCTGCTCGGCCACGTTGATGGAGACGGTCGAGCACTGCCTGCTCCACTGTCACGCACCCTCCGCAGTATGGCCTCTGGTTACCGAATTCTACCGGCAATGGGGACACATAACCCTATCTCCGGCTACAATACTCTTGAACTACAATCAGACAACTAAGACTAAAGCCCAGCATTGTCCAGTCTTTGACACTCTTTGAAGCACCACTCTCTGGCATTTGTGGAAGATAAGGTGTGACAAATCCTTCTCTGGTAAGACAGCTATGACTTCAATGGTACTGGCTAAAATCTTCTTTGACATTCAAATTGAGGCCAGGAAAAGCTTGGATAAAACTCTCTACAGATATCGAAAGAGCAAGATCAGACGAACAAGCAACCCAGCTCCACGCTACCTTTGCAAGGACTTGGGGAAGAGAGGGGGTTATCTGCTACTGCGCCTCCCCTGCACACTGCGAATGGAATAGGCGGCCTCCGAGGGCCTGGAGGGAAGTCCGTGGTACCGTCCACCGCCACGCCGGAGTTTGACAGGGATGTCAACTGGAAACACCTTAAGCAGTCATCAAAGATATCCAGGCTCAATTTCCACTAATCATTCGAGCACTCAGAGCCTTAATTACGACCAAACAGGGCTACCTTCTTCAACCACAAATACCCACATCTGGCAGCATTCCTTTCACAGTTTATCTCGCAGATTGGGTAGTAATATGACAACGGAATAGTTTCGCTACAAAGGCCTCGGGCCTACATAGTTCGTTCATGCTCAGTTTAAGAGTTTCGGTCCTAAGTCACTGACTACGGTGTGTGTGCCTTATGGCGTATTCCGAGGGTTTAATTTTTTCCCTCCAAATAATCTTGTAAGGGCTATGCCCACCAAAATATTTCAGAATAAAGTTAATCACGAATCTCCCTGTTAACCGAAAAATAAATAAATAAAATCTAGCCTATTTGGGATGGGACTTTTTAAATATATCATATCTATCATTTAAAATTAAATATTTGGATAAATTCCCTCAATTTGAGGTACCTATATAGACTTTCATGGAGGAAAATTTTGCCTCTTTTGGTCCACCGTACCTTGTAACTGCCCACCTCACTTGGCACATGGAACCAAATGAAGTCCCAATGCCCACCAAATACAAATATAAATGTATAAAGTCTTAATTAGCTAGAAATAACTATTTCTAACTATTCACAAACAAAACCATGACAGCTGTCGTGCACCTAAGCATCGTGCCACAACACACATCGCTGTCCAACCACATTTCCTAGCATATAGTCCTAGAAAGCTATGCCACAATCGCCCCCCTAGTTGGTGATTAGGTCCTCTAACACCGGATAGCTGGCAAGTATCCTCCCCAATAAGATCATCGTTTGGTCTTCAATCGCACAAGTCCCAGAGTTTGAAGTCGATAGAATAAGAGGCCGGGTGCAAAAGTAGCCCCATCGTTAGTCGCCTTCCTGCAATCCAGGGTTTTTAGTCGAGTATCCATGGCGTTGAAGCCCCACCAGCTAGATCTTGGATCACTTGTCCACCTCACCATTTGTCATGCCCACTACCTCTGTCCAATGCATCGTGGGCAAAACCATTCTCCGATAAGATACTCCTCAAGTGGCAGTGTAAAGTATCACATGTGTCACCCCCTTGTGCATTTATCACACACCAGCATGGTTGCGGCACCACCAGCATGCCCACATAGCATGCAATGCAACCCTGCAGGTACCACTGCAAGGTTGGGATCTATCCTCTCATCCACATGTGGAAGGTGACATGGCACACACTTGCGCACATGGTCCTGAACCATACCATGCCATCTCGACACTCCATAATCAATACTCCTAAAGGCAACACCTCCTTGACCTCTAGAATCACACGTCTTGCTGTGACATCCATGCACCACCGCCTTCATTTCCTTCTCATGTGTCGGCCACTGCCTCTCCATCTCATTTAGTTTCTTACTTTTGTAAGTCAGTGGACGCCCATCCTGTATCAGCACACCCCCAATCGCGAAGTCCGACGCATCTGTCTGAATCTCAAACGGACGGTCAACCTCCGAAATCTTCAAGACTAGAGCCTCTGCCATCCGCTGCTTCAATTCGGCAAATGCTTGGCCACAAAAGGTGTTCCACACCCATACCTTGGATTTACACAAGAGGTCTGACAGCGACCCCGCGATCTTGGCGAAATTCCTCATACTTTCGGTAGTAGGAGGCGAGTCCCAGAAATGATCGCACCCCCGGGACCGAAGTCGGAGGCTCCCAGTCCAAGATCACCCTCACCTTTTTGTCATCCATTTTGAAAAATTCGTACGAACCATACTTGTCCTGCATGTTGTCTTTTCCTAATCTCTTCCGCTATCCGAATCTGGTGGTAACCTGAGCGCAAATCGATCCGGCTGAAATACTTTGCTCCTGCCAACCGATCGAAGAGGTCGTCAATCCTTGGCAAAGGGCACCGGTTTTTTATAGTCACCTTATTCAGAGCCCTGTAATCGACACACATCCGTAGCGTCCCATCCTTCTTATCTGCAAATAGTACCGGGGCTCCGTAAGGTGACTTACTCGGCCGGATGTACCATTTTGCCATTAGATCCTTGAGCTGCGCCTTCAGCTCGACCAACTCTCTATCGCTCAACCGGTAGGAAGCCTTAGCAGGTGGCTTCGATCTCGGCATCACCTTATCTTGTGATCAACCCCTCTTCGAGGTGGCAAGCCGCTCGGTAAATCCTCCGGCATCACATCCTAGTATCCATTTGGGCTCGGCTCCCTATTGACTTTTCCTTCCACTTGCCTCACGTAAAGCAAAAACTCGGGCTCGTGTGGCTCCTCCACGGCCCACTCCCTAGCCGTTAGCAGGTTTATTTGCCCTCCCACTCGGTTGGGCGTTTCCGATGTTTTTAAAACTTCGCTACCATTCCCACACGGCAGCGTGACTACCCTCTTGCGGCCATCTATGACCGCTCCGGATTTGCTCAAGAATGACATCCCCAAAATGAGATCCACTCCATCGATCTCGCATATAGTGAAGTTCTCACGCCCCTCCTAACTCCCTAGCCGAAGAGGGACGTCGAACGCCACCCTCGTCGCTAGTTGTGGTTCTCCCTTGGCAGAACGCACTTCAATAGAGGCCCCCACGTCACTCGGGAGTCCCAATTGAATAGGATGGCTCTAACCTAACAGCTGTCAATTGCTGGTACGATCGCCACGCAACAATTAATAAACCTAACTGTCTTTCATAGCTGATTTGATCTGTCGGCTGAAACAAACGGCGACACCCCTATCTACTCATGATGACCTTGTACCACTCGTAGTACTACCCCCCCCGCCCCCCGGTCGCGCACCTCACTTTGGTAACTCCCCCTTTAAGTCATAGTTATTCACTTCGATGCACGCGCCTAACTCCCAAACTGGCCGCCGGGCCAACTCGGAGCTTCTGGCTGCTCACCGGGGCATAACGGTCCCCCTTTGCTCCTCCACGAGACCCTTGCACACTTTGGGCCTAGTGGAAATTCCTTTTGGTTGTTCCGTGCCGTTGCCGGTGTCATGAAGGAGTGCGACGCTCCTGTGTCGACCAACAATGACACGTTAGTTCCGGAAATTACACCGCTAACGAACATCAACTGACTTCCTTTATGCAAAGCTCCCGTCTCCTGCTATAACTCACAAGAGTAGTTGCCTACCTTGCAAGTCTTGGCGACCACCGCCTCCACCAAGTGTCTGATGGAGTCTTCGGACAGCTCCGTGGTCGCCCGGGTCATGTTCAGCTGTCGGGGTTTCGGGCATCTTTTGGCCATGTGCCCGGTCTCCCCGCAATTGAAACACGCCCCATCAAAGGTCGCCTTCTGCCCGCCATGAGCCGTCGCACCCGATTTTTCTTTCGAAGCACCGGGTGCCGTCTTGACATGTGAAGGCCCTCCCTTTGATTTCCATGAGCCATTGTTGCCGCTTGGCTTATCCCACTTCTTTTCCCCCTAGGGACATCCGAGAAACATTCAGCCCTTTCAATTGCCTTGTTCAAAGTCTTCGGTGGCCTCTCCTCCAACTTCTGCCTGGCCCATCCTCGGCACTATGTCCCAAGCCCTTTCAAGATAGTGCCGCGGGCCCGGGCTCCCGTCCTCATGCCCGGCCTAGCTTGTTCTTGGCTCCCTGCCACGTCAGCTCTTCCTGATCGCTGCCTTGCCTTCTAGCTAGCTCCCTGCCACGTCGCGAAGTAGCTAGATTAGATCTAGATGTCAAACGAGATACCGTAATCACAACTTTGGGCTTAAGCAGAGCCCGCGAGGAAAAATGATAAGTAGTTTCTGCCATCCGAGCTGCCATCTAGACTGGGTTGTTGGGTGAAGCAAAGTTTGTTTGCAAGCAGGGTGCAGGCTATTGGAACCCATCTTAGTTGTAACCCATCAAAGTTCAAGCTGTACATCGCCTTGGGAGTCAGCCCTCGGGATCAAGCTTGTCAAATAAGGTAATCGACAATTCCGCTGCAGGTACCAATGAGATGAAAACACTGGTCAAACGTAGAAGGGACGGGACGGTTGGACCTCGGTTGGTATGATCGATCTAATTCCTGGAGAGTGCAATGTCAAATTCGGGGCCATCACCCTTTCTGGTCCAAGTCCAGACTCCAAACACCTTGAACATGAGGTCAATGGACTAACAGAGATGCGGACGTCCAGATTCATAGTGCACAGCTTGTGAAATGAGAGCTACTGATACACATCCATCCTGCACGTCTGACTTATCACACTCTCTAACTCGGAAAAGTAGTAAAACCCTCTAAAGCTGGTCTTCCTCCAGATCTAAGTGACATATCTGTTCACGACTAACTGGTCGAAGAAATGCAGAGACTTCGTGTTGTTGAAAATGAGTGCTTCAGAATAAAATGCTTGTAGATCCACGGGTAACCGGTTTTTCTTCAAGCCAGTGTGTTGGCTTCCATCACTGCCTCCTTATACTGGGACCCAGACAACAGTAACCTCCTACACTAACCTACTCCAATATGATCGCCCCAGTGTTCGGGCTCCGCGGGCCAGCAAGAGCGCTGGGAGCGCGTCGCGGGAAGAGCTGACCTGGCAGAGGGGCCAGCCAGCAGCCCAACCCGGGCATGAGGACGGGAGCCTGGGCCAGCGACACTATCCTAAAAAGGCTTGGGACATAGTGCCCAGGCTGGCCCATGGGGCCAGTCCCGCAACAAAATTGAAGACCATCTTTGGTTCCGCCATGTCCGCGACTTCGAGCAACAGCACATTGAAAGCCTGAACATAGCCCCGAATGTCATCTGTTTGCCTCAAGTTCCTCATCTTGTCTCAGGCGAGCCAGGACGCGTTGAGGGGCACAAATTATTTTTTCATGAGTTCCTTGAACCCACTCCAGCTCAAGGTCTCTCGGTTTGGCCCTTGGTCATGAAGGCGTTTCTGCCACCATTGTTGAGCATAGCCCCTCAAGTAGGTGGGTGCCACTTCCACCCGGTCCTCGTCACTCAAATTGACCGCCCGAAAGTACTGCTCTAGCTCTAGGAGCCAAGTATTGAGTGCCTTCCGATTTCGGACGCCCTCGAAGATGCCGGGTTCCTTAGGCTGAACACCTTAAACTTAGCCTTTGTGGAAGTGGCGTTGGCCGCCTTCATTACGTCCTTTAGTGTCCCGCCAAACTGCGCCAAAAGCCCTTCCCAAAAAGCTGTTGGCATTGGAGGCATCTGTTGGTCCATCGGAGTCTTTGGAAGGTCCTCAGGCTCCGACTCCCCAGACGCCTCTGGCTCCCGAGTGGCCTCACCTTCAGAAGCATAACTTGTCTCCTCAAGTTGCCGCTCCGGTGACGCGTCGCCCCCACCGGACTCACTAGGTTCATCGGCTTTCGGGTCATTCCGCTTTTGCTTAGCCCTGCCCGACCCCATGGTGAGGCCGATCTCAAGGACGATCGCGTACTAAACACTAGGCTCCGATACCAAGTGTCGCGTACCTCACTTTGGTAACTCCCCCTTTAAGTCATAGTTACTCGGTTCGATGCGCGCCTAACTCCTAAACTGGCCGCCGGGCCAACTCGGAGCTTCGGCTGCTCACCGGGGCATAACGGTCCCCCTTTGCTCCTCCACGAGACCCTCGCACACTTTGGGCCTAGTGGAAATTCCCTTTGGTTGTTGGCAGTCCGGAATAGCTCCCCACACCTTGGTCACTTTCCGGCTCGCACGCTTACTCACTAGCTTTTGGTCACCAACGGGCTTGCACCAGGGGTTACCATTCCCTATATATACTTCTGTAGGTGTCCGCGGGGGTTCCACAAACAGCCAAGTCCAAATCTGGTGCACCACCACCTCGACCCTTGACTCCCTGTGATGAGTCGCGGTGAGTCTTGGCCCACCCACCACGGCCCCAAATGGACCGTGGTGAGTCCCAAGACTCCCCACATCTTCCACCAGAAGGCCTCAGCCTCATGGTGTGTCCTATGCCACCCCCACTACGACTCCCTAAGCTACCACCACCCCTTGTGGAGCCCCCCCATCGCAACCCGGTTTTCGGGGCTCCACCTAGTGAGCGCCTCCGCCTCCTTGAGTGCCTTCGGCACTCAAGGGTGATTCAACTCCCTTTCCTATTTGCTGCCGCTGCCCCCACCAGAGGGGCAGCCCCTCTTGTGTCCCGACCCCCCGCCCTCAAGGCAAAGGGCCGCGACACATTCTCAACCTCTTCAAAAACCTTGGTCACCTTGGCCTTCAACTGATCATACGTGTATGGCTCTTCTCACTCCTCATATTGCTCCTTGAGAGATCCAATGACTCTCTCTCTTTCCGCATCTCATCCCACATCTGTCATGGGTGTTTGCACCCCACGATCCTGTATTTGCCCCCACTCACTACCTCAACCGTCCCGGTTGGCAGGGAGGATGCACCATCCAATGGGAGTGACGAAGTAGCCACAAATGTTTGCAATCTCCGTTACTCAGCCATGCATAAGCCAATGACCCATGTCAAGCAATTTAGATCCATTGCTTGACCCAGCACATGTCGGCGTGATGCCTCTGACAGAACTGGCACAGCTGTAGTGCCCGTAGCAAACCCTATTGCCCGCTCTCGCTCATCCGCATTGAGCTTCACCAATTGTTGTAGCACACTATTCCAAATCAACCCAGGACCATTGTCTCGAAAAGCATGAGGCGAGGGAAAACTCATGAGCGTAGGTAAGGCCCCAGTTATCAGCGTCACGTCCGTCAATCAGCGTCACGTTACATCAGACCTGACGCTGACGGGACCTTTGTCACGTTAGGTTCCGGAAATATTCTAGTAAAAAAAGTACTAGGTAAAATATTGTCACTTAAGCAGCCACGTCGCCGACATGGTGGCGGTGGCAAACACATTTTGAAAAATAATAAAATGAAAGCGACCGCCAAATTTGGCGGTCGCTTCATATTTCAAAATATATTTTAAAAAAAAAGCGACCGTCATATTGGCGGTCTCTTAATTGTTTTTTAATTTTAAACAAGATTGGCGGTCGCATTAGCGGTTGCCTAATTTTTTTTTTAAAAACAGCGACCTCCGTAATGGCGGTCGAATAATTTTAAAAATATATAAAAAATAAGCGACCCGCAATAGGCGGTTGCTTAATTTTAATTATATATATATGAAACCAAGCGACTGCCAATATGGCGGTCGCTTAAATATACAAATATATTTTAAAAAAACCAGCAACCGCCATAATTTGGCGGTCGCTTGTTTTTAAAAATATATAAAAAAACCAATGACCGCCATAAAGGCGGTCGCTTTATTTTTAAAATATAAAAATATAATTGACAAAAAAAAAACGACCGCCACACCGAACGGTCGCTTATTTTAAAAATAAAAAATAATGGCGACCGCCAAACTGGGCGGTCGCATAAATTTAAAAATATATGAAATAAAATCGACCGCCACACTGGCGGTCGCATAAACTTAAAAATATAAAGATTGAACGCGACCGCTGTACTGGTGGTCGCTGTATTTTCAAAATATTAAGAATAAAAGCGACCACCGTCTTGGCGGTTCCTTTTTTTATTATTATATAAAGAAATAAAGCGACCGCCATATTTGGGGTCGTGTCATTTTTTTATTTTTTTTAAAAGCATCATAATAAATATAAGCGACCGCAATACCGACGGTCGCATTATATTTGGAAATAAAAAATAATAGCGACCGCCATACGGGAGGTCGCTTAAATTTAAAAATATACAAAATAAAAGTGACCGCAATATTTTTGAAAATCAAAGGAAATAAAAGCGACCGCCGCAATATTGGCGGTCACTTGTGTTTTATAAAAAATAAAAATAGTGACCCCAGTATGAGCGGTCGCTTAATTTTAAAATTATAACAAGTATGGTTGTACCGCCTTTTTTGGGTGGGCGCTATTGGTCGGTCATATTTTCATTTCATTTCACTTTCATCCTTCCTGGAGCGTATATAAGGGAGGAGGGTCACCAAGCTCCTCACTTCTTTTGGCGCAAACACTTGAGGTTGCTTTGGATATTCTCTTCCATTGAACGAGAGTGTAGCCCTTACCATGCTCTTTTGGAGAGATGTCTTACTTTTCCACCATAGCTTTCCCAGGTAGAATACTTGAGGTGTGCACCTTTTGCCATTGTGGCTTCCACCAAAGCCAATTCAGTAGGTTGTGTATAAGCTCAATACTACAACGTGCATCGACCCACTTGGGTTGGTGACAGGTGTAGAAGTGTTGGGTTGTTGCATTGCACTCTACATTCACAGTTTCATATATAGGTCACTGTTTTTTGTTGCTTACATCACTAGGGCCCAGGGGAGTGGATATTGGGTAAAGATGAGGAAGGAATGGAGCCCTTGGTATACAGTAATCCCGAACACTGTCAGTGTCACTGAAACTGTTGGGTGCAACCTATGTGCACTGCAGCTTTCTTATCGTAAGGATCGGCTGCTCGCTCACCTCGGCTATAGAGATGTGAAGAGCAATGTGGTGGGTTTATGCCCTAAAGCATCTATGCGGGTAAAAAGCCACTTTGTTAGTGTAGAGGCAATATTCCAATGTCTCTGGATCTGGACACGACCTCTGAGCAGAACACTCCATCTTCCCGTCAGGATGCCCCGATTAGTTACCAAGGGGATTTTTGTGAGGCTTCAGGTGTCCTTGGACAAGTGGGTTGTTCCGGAGCAACACCTGCTTCAACACCTCTTTATACCCCTACACTTCAACGGAGTAGAGGATTACGGCAGCAATCCATGCAGGAAGGTCTTAACTTGTCTACGAAAAGGCAGTTGGATAAAAAATGGGCGCAGTTTTTCTTTGAGGGCAACATACCGTTTAATGTGATAAGGCTTCCGGCATTTGTTTTTGCCGTTAGAGCAACCTCGGAGTCCAAATCCACGTATGTGCCTCCTTCTTATCACAATCTCCGCACAAGATTGCTAGAAGACGCCATGACAGAGCGATATGACGGGCGAGTCTGTGAGAAAATATGGAAGCACTATATGTGCCGATGGATGGAGTTCTGTTACAAACAGACCATTGTTCAATGTCATGCTCGTATGTCCAGCTGGGGAACAGTTCTTGGGATCGGTGGACACTAGTAGCGAGAATAAATATGGACGTTATCAATGTGGGCTATTGACGGACTTCATCGATCAGGTCGGAAGTGATAGAATCGTGCAAATATGCACGGACAATGCCGCTAACATGAGGAACACTATACATGTTATTGGCACGATATCCCCACATGTACCCCGATTGCAGGCGTCACGTCGGCGTCAGCAACACTGATAGGATTTGGGTCCCACGTTACGTTAGTAGATAAAGACATGGGTAAAACATTGCCACGTCCTTAGATAGCATGGCACAATTGTCGGCGAGCCCAAGGAGGTGGCATGTGTGATGCCAAAGTGGCGGTCACCTCGGAGCCAGTGAACTGGCATCGGTCGCCCTGGAGCCGAGTGAGGTGGCGAGGCAAGCACCCGCCTTAGTGGCGGTCGCCACTCTGCCGGATGTGGTGGCGATCTCGGCGACCACCACCATGGCGGTGGCCTTCGAGGCGCCTGAGGTGGCCATGTAGGTCGCCGGCGGGACCACCACGTGGCGGGTGCATGCCCACCGCCGTGTGTGGGATGGGCGGCCGCCATGTGGCAGGATGCGGGTGGAGCGTTGAGTTTGGGGGTATGGGCAGGGGGGAGGGTGGAGGGGCTATAAAAGGGCAGGCCTCCCCCCTATTTTTTCTCCTTTGCCTCCCCATTCTCGAGCTTGAGGGTACTTTGGATGCTTCGCGTTCTGAGTCCGAGAGTTCGAACTGGAAGAGGCAAGGGTGCTTGGCATTTGAGAGGAGAGGTTTTTGATTTTATTTCCCCTGAACACACGAGAGAATTGGTTTAGGCAAGGGTGCTTGGCATTTGAGGGGGGAAATTTTTGAGTTTTTTATCCTTGAACTGACGAGAGAATTGGTTTGGAGTCAGGTCCGGCGTGTGACCGAAAGGGTGCACAAACCGATTTGCTATATCGGGAGGGGGAAGGGTTTAGGCCGGTTGAGGGGGGGTGTCGGGAGTGACAATCTATTTTTGTGCAATTTGTTCCAAGATCTGATTTCATTTTCTTGCCATACCACACCAAGCAATGTCTGGAACAGGGTCTAGCACTAGGACGGGAAGTTCATCAGGGAAAAAGAGGAAACATGGATTGGAGCGTGATAGCGCTATCAACAGAGATCATTACCCCAGCAAAGCCGCCGGGGATGTTGTCAAGGAATTGGTGCTAGCATATTTTATGGAGAAGAGCATGATGTACTTGCAAAGTGCGTATGTCCGGCATGGACACGAAGGATTCTGCAAGTTTGAACTGCGGATGGAGGAGAAAACCCGGGAAGCTTTGGCCAGGGAGAAGTGGACAGAGGAGAGGGAGAAGCGCAAGTTCAACCAGTGGGTGGAACATCGAGCGGGCGACATCACATGGAATCTCAAGCAGTTTATTGGTTCGATGGTGAAACAAACGACAAGCGGTCCGGTGCCGGCTTGGGAGAAGGACTTGTTTGTGCGAGTTGGCTGGTGGGCGGATTCAGCGAAGGCCCACGGAAAATGTCGCACCAAGTCACTGACACGGAGGCAGCCCGACAGCATTCCTGGAGAGGGAGCGGCATTGTTGTGCCTCAGTTCGAACGCAGTGGTGGAGCAGTTGGATGGAGGGGGGCTTCGGACGAGTTCGTAAGGTACGAATTGCATTGCGGGTGATATCCGAATTAATATTAATTGGCAATTGGCGGAGAAAACACCTAAGGAGAAAGATCCTCATCTTGCTAGGAGGCAACATTTTGAAGAGGCCATGGCTGTGCGATTCGCACATCATGGGATTATAAAATATATATGTGTTCATCCACGAGACTTGGAGGGTTACACATTATGGTGGAATGGGGGTTCTCTACGTGATGTTTGGAAGAGTGACGAACGTTTTGGGAGCCGGGTGGATAACAGGGAGGTGTTGGCAAAGCATTGGACCGAGCAAGAACGAGAGCAGGTGAACCGTTTGGTTCGTTACTGCCGCCACCAGAGTAAATTGGCTTGGGCACTGCTGAGCATTATGGATAGTGTTCATAAGAACCACGTCATGCACAATGACCTTTCACCCAGTAATATTTTGTTGCATTTCCCGGATAGTATCGATTAGGTGTACATCGGGGTGTGTGATTGGGGAATGGCAACCTCCACGGAGGCAGCGAAGATATCTCCATATCTTCTTGAAACTACCAGCAAAATGAAGGAGGAATTGCATCGACGTTGGTGGGTGACGCCAGAGATTGCTATGGTCCACGTGGCAACAATTTGTTGGATGGCACACCGCGAAGGCCCACCCAGAGCATGGCTTCCGAAACATTTGCTGTTGGTAAGATAGCACACAAAATCAATGGTGGCAGTCATTACGATGGGAGTGCGTTTGAGGATAAATTCATGGCAGAGTGTTTTGCTCTTGCTCTAGAGTAGCTATGCGATGTTGTTCAGGAGACTCGACCGACGTTGAGCGCCATAACGCGAAGTTTCATGTCGCCACCATTCAACTGGATGAAGCCTCACGATTGCTATAGGAAGGACATGTTGTAGGCAATTTTACAAGCGCCATATGCTATAGCATGATGGTTCATGGAGTTACAATTTTAGATTGTACCCAATTTTCTCGCGTGGTTATAAAAGCACTATGACATTTTGAAATTGCGCATTGAGATCTGGAAACCGGGGAATGGTCCAGGGTAGCCATTCAATCCGATACCATGGATGATGTCGATCGCGTTATAAGGCAGCGGGATATTGCCATGGCAACTGCATTGCGGTTGTCCAAAACATTGGAGATTCAGGCATGGGTCCCATTGAATGGCGATTGGGAGAATTGGGTACAATGGGTGATCCAGTTGGCCTCCAGAGAAGCATGGGTAGAGCGGGCACTGTCAGCCTTGCAACGTGTCGCACGCATGTCAAACCGTAGTGTGGATAGCATTTATGACAACATGCAAAGGTATAACGATCTCCGCAATGCATCAAGCGTGTTCGCCGGGTATACCAACTGGGCAAATGTAGAATCTATGTTCGATCGATGTGAGCACAAAATTTCGGGATCAAACAGAAGCACAAACTGGGAATTGGAGATAGAGGAGGAGTGGGACACCACAACGTCAAGGATGAGCAGCCATATCAACGCGGCCGAGAGGGAGGAGATACCACGAAGCGTTTTGCTATCATGGATATCAAATGGCACAGTTTGTTCGATGTGCAGGAATCCACGGTCCAGAGGGATGCCATGTGCTTGGATCATGTGGACATATGTTTCATCTCACATGTCTTATCCCGCAAGCCTTGCGGATGAGTACAGGATGTCGTACACCAATCCATCGCCGTTTCTATGAGCTGGTGGGCTTGGAGGAAATGATGCCCATAAGGTTTGAATACAATCGACACAACCTCCCATTGGATGGGCAACCATTTATATTTTCTGAATTGTATGCATTGGGGCAAGAACTTGTTATGGGATGCAGACAGAGAAATGCATGCCATACATGCCGAAAACCCGGCATACGTTAAAGATCCCCAGTATTTCTGGGTCACCTCTGACTAGGAGATAACGGTACGTGCGGGAGGCATTCCCGATTGGTGGGAGAGAGAGCAGTTTTGCCGCAATTTGGGAGGGCATTGGAGTCAGAGAAGGTCCAGGTTTATCCGGCTCCCACATGTTCCAAAGGTGTTGAAGGAGAAAGAATTGTATAACCGAGAACCGATTGAGAGACATTTCTTGCTGTCCAAACTGGAAGATGTTATAATATGTCAACGCTGAATGAATGAGGCGTACGAGGCGGCTTATCGTCGAAACGACACAATGATTAGGGACAGGGCCCGTGAGAGGCAGTTGGAAAGTTTCAAGGGTATCATCAAGGCAGTTGTAGAGCAATGGATGCGACTATGGACATACCGTTATCGTCGTGTTTCGGGGGCTCTATTGTCAAATGTGGACGGCCTCGTTGCCGATTTGCATGCAGCCCGAGCACTTGTTGTCGATCCACCTCCGCCACGTCGTAAGAGTCAAGAATAAAGTCAACTTTCACCGCGAAGTAGACGGATGTTGGCCAGAATTGATCACATGGCATTGGGCCCAAGAAGTGGTTCACCCTGTAAACAAATTTACAATGGTGTCATATTTGGTCATGACGTGTATGTGGGTATCTGCAATGAACTCTGAAAGCTGGAAAATTGATGTTAACCAATAAGTTATAATGAGTTATGAATGGTCGTCTTCCAAACAAATTTCGCTTAGTCTCGTATTTCATAATCATTTTACAAATTTTATCTACGTATGACAAACATACCCACAAAGTTCTCGAAGCACATAATTTCGATTGAGCTCATATTACTCTGGGACCTGTCAGATGGTACGTTGAATATACTGGCCAAGTCTCGAAACGAACGAAAATCTTTTGGATGGGCAACCATCCGTTGCCCCATTGTGTGAATTTTGATTGATCTCATATTACTCTGGGACCTGTCAGATGGTACATTGAATATACTGGCCAAGTCTCGAAGCGAACGAAAATCATTTGGATGGGCAACCATCCGTTGCCCCATTGTGTGAATTTCGATTGATCTCATATTAGTCTGGGACCTCTTAGATGGTGCATTGAACAAACTGGCCAAGTCTCTAAGCGATCCAAAATCATTTTGATGGGCAACCATCCGTTGAGCCATCGCATGAATTTTGATTATCTCATATTAGTCCAGGACCTGTGATAGGGTGTACCAAACGTACTGGCAAAGTTTGAAAGCAAACAAAAATGATTTGAATGGGCAACCATCCATTCACCCGTTGAATGAATGCCGGTTCATCTGCTATTACTGTGGGACCTGTTGGACTGCGTTTTGCGTGCTCATGATTTTTTTTTCATTTTGTTTTTTAATATTATGTGTAATGACGACATATGTAACGTGCGTGCCAAATTTGGGAGCAAACAAAATTCATTTGGACCCAGAACCACAGTTTCTTCCCTGTTTTGCACTCCAAACTTGATTTGTATTCTACTTCATGCACTCTTCATAGAGAGTTCTGCAATAGTGAGCGAAGAGAACATTTTTTTTTCATTTTTTTGGTCCAAATTTTTGCAGGGATGTTGCGGTGGGAGGCTTAAAGCCGCAGAACAAAATTGAGCCAAAAATAAATTTGATACGTGGCACGAACCCCCAATCAAAGGCAGTGCAAACCTAATTATTGTCTTCAAATTCATTTCATCTCATATTACTCTGGGACCTCTTAGATGGTACATTGAACATACTGGCCAAGTCTCTAAGCGATCCAAAATCATTTCGATGGGCAACCATCCGTTGAGCCATCGAATGAATTTCGGTTGATCTCATATTAGTTCGGGACTTGTGAGAGGGTGTCCCAAACGTACTCGCAAAGTTTGAAAGCAAACAAAAAAAATTTGGATGGGCAACCATCCGTTCACCCGTTGAATGAATTCTGTTGGATATGCTATTATTCTAGGACCTGTTGGACTGCGTTTCGCATGCTCATGATTTTTTTTTTTTTCATTCCGTTTTTTAGTTTTATGTGTAATGACGACATATGCAATGTGTGTGCCAAATTTGGGAGTGAACAAAATTCATTTGGACCCAAAACCACAGTTTTTTCCCTGTTTTGCACTCCAAACTTGATTTGTGTTCTACTTCATGCACTCTTCATAGAGCGTTCTGCAATAGCGAGCGAAGAGAACATTTTATTTTTTTCTCATTTTTGCTTGGTCCAATTTTTTGCAGGGGAGTAGCGGTGGGAGGCTTCAAGCCGTAGAACAAAATTGATCCAAAAATAAAATTGATACGTAGCCAAAACCCCTAATCAAAGGCAGTGTAAACCTAATTATTGTCTTCAAATTCATTTAAATTCAATTAAATTGGTTGAGGGCTGAGCACGTCGATGGGGAGGCAAATGATTTTTTCTTCTGTTGTGTCTCTGCATATGTATTGCACACATGTTCAAGCACATGCGGGCAAAAGATGGGCTTCAACCACATCCGTTCAATGGGTGCAATAGGCGTGCACGCATTGCAGGATTTCTTTTTCGGAATGAACACAAACTGGATGACAGGTGAACGCCCCATTGGCCCATCGAACGAATTTGGATTGATCTCATATTATTTTGGGACCTGTCAGATGGTACGTTGAACATGCTGGCGAAGTCTCGAAAGGAACGAAAATCATTTGGATGGGCAACCATCCATTGGCCCATTGAACGAATTTTGTTTCATCTCATATTACCTTGGAACGTCTTAGATGGTTCATTGAACATACTGGCCAAGTCTCAAAGCGATCCAAAATCATTCGATGGGCAACTATCCATTGAGCCATTGAATGAATTTCGATTGCTCTCATATTAGTCCGGGACCTGATACATGGTATGTTGAACATAGTGGCAAAGATTGAAAGAAAACGAAAATCATTTGGATGGGCAACCATTCGATCGCCCATTGAATGAATTTCGTTTCATCTCATATTAGACTGAGACCTGTTACATGGTTAACCTTTTGAAGCTCTTTTGTAGTGTCTCTTGCTTCGTAATGTGGTGCTTCTCCATGTCCACTTTATCCAATCTGTCGATGTTCTCCACCTGGAACAGATCCACACATGTGTACAAAAATCCTTAAATAACCAAATGACCATCGCAACTTTTATAAGCTTCATCCCCAGCTTCAAGTTTTGATGGTCATTTGGTTTTTTAAGTATTTATATACATATGTCATGGGTACCCTGCCTTTTGAAGCTCATTTTGTAGTGTCTCCTGCTTCGTAATGCGATGCTTCTCTATGTCCACTTTTTGCAATGTTGATGTTCTCCACCTGGAACAGATCCACACATGTGTACAGAAATCCTTAAATAACCAAATGACCATCACAACTTTTACAAGCCTCATCCCCAGCTTCAAGTTTTGACGATCATTTGGTTTTTTAAGTATTTCTATACACATGTGTGGATCTGTTCCAGATGGAGAACATCAACGTTGGAAAAATAAGAGCTGGAGAAGCACCTCATTACGAAGCAAGAGAGACCTCTGCATGTTGAATATTTGGATGAAGAACCTTGCCCATCGTCACTTAGCACTTCTGAAATGATCACATGTTTGTTGGTGGAAGCTAACGCGTCCTCGTCTCCCAACCATGTTGCCCCCTAGACCACATTGATGTATCAGGAGCAGTTGCATGGTATGTTGAACGTAGTGGCAAAGTTGAAGCAAACAAAAACCATTTGGATTGTCAATCATTCGAGAGGAGATGAATGATTCGATCGCCCATTGATCATCCATGGGTGCCCTGTCTTTTGAAGCTCTTTTTGTAGCGTCTCATGTTTCATCATGCGGTGCTTCTCTATGTTCTTTTTCTAGTGCCATTCTCGATCTGGAAGAGATCCACAGATGTATAGAAATCCTAAGAAAACCAAATAACCATCAAAATTTGAAGCCTCGTTCCCGGACGACAGCTTCAAATTTTGATGGTTATTTTATTTTTTAAGGATTTCTATACATGTCTGGATGTCTTCCAGATCGAGAATGTCATCAAATTGGAAAAAGAAGAGCTAGAGAAGCACCGCATTACGAAACAGAACACATTACAGAATACCTCAGCATGTTCAACATTTAGATGATGTCAGATGAACCATTTCGTTGGTCACTTGAAGCGTTTCTGAAATGATATCATGTTTGTTAGTAGGACGCTAAAGGTAATGCGTCCTCGTCTGCCAATCATGCCTCCCCGTAGGCCACATTGATCTCATACTAGTCCAAGACTCCCGTAGGCCACATGGAACGGTTCATGTGATACATTTTCACAAATGCGATGTGATACATTTGTGAAATTGTATCACATCAACCGTTTAATGTGGCCAATGCACCTCTTCCGCACTATGGCGGAAATGTTCGTCACTTGAAGGCACAAACACAAATAATCCGTGCAAACAATCTCAATAATCATATGTACTGCAAAGTGTTTCATACTGCCAATGTTCATGTAGCTGATTTCTTTAGGAATCATTTTGCTACTCCCATGCCAACAACATCAGGTCCACTGGGACTGCCATATTCTGAATTCCGTATCAGCCACCACGGACATGAAATCAGGAACTGAGCACCAAATCTCCAATTCATTCTATTTGTGGTGGGTCGTAGTATGTTCCAATGTTCCAACGTTTCTGATAAGGTTCTGAGAAAAATGATGTATTGGTTCCGTAGGAGTTAGACAACCTACGTTCCATATCTCATTCTTATGTGCGACACTACCATAAGAGGCATGAGTCTGTAAGTAACAGATGTATATGCGACCGCCATTTGCTGGACCTAGTATCGAACGTTCGGACTTTGGAGGTCGCATGTGCACATGTTACTTTCAGACTCATGCCTCTCATGGTAGGGTCGCACATCCGAATGAGATGTGGGACGTTAGTTGTTTAACTCCTACGGAACTAATACATCGTTTTCTCAAAACCCTAGCGGAAACGTTCGAACATTACAAATATAAACAGTGAGACAATACACAAACCATTTATGTTGCGATGACAGGTGCCAGGGTCGAGCATATGCAATGTAGTATTTACAACGGGATTTTATTTATTACATGCACGATCAAAATTGAGTTCTGTCTTCACAAATGAACCATTGTACCACTGCAAATCTCATATCTACAAGACTATGGTCTACTCCGTCCTATATACGTCTTTGGGCTCAAGCCAATTGAATGGCTTGCCCATGAACTGACATACTACCTGAGCTAATGTGACTCTATATTTCTTGGTGTTGTTGTACAACCTTCGTAGCATTGAATCCCAACAACATCCCGTAAATTGGTCCTCGAACATACTTTGATCATAATGGGCGCCGTCATTTATTCGTACCGCTATCTTCCCAACGGCAAAAGCCTCTGACGTCATGTCCTGGGGGGAGGGGCGTGGCATTCGCATTAAAAATCGATGCAATGTCTTTTTCCACCCACCATCTTTTCGCGAGTTCCCGGTCCAGCTTGTCTTGGTTTTCAAACTGGTATGGCGAGGTCTTGCGTATGCCCAATGGGGTGGCTAAGCCCCAATCACACACCCCAATCTTGATCTCCTCCGTGCCATCTGGAAAATGCAACAAGATGTTGTCGGGGGACAAGTCATTGTGCATGATACCGTTCTTATGGACAACATCCATGATGCACACCAGTGCCCATGTAAGTTTACTGCACACTTTCCGAAAACGAAGCAAGCGATCGCATTCCTGGAACTCTGCTTCCGTTCATTTTTTTTCCAAAATCACCCTGTTGTCCCAATTGTTGTCCTATTTTCTATCAAGGTTCATCATGTCGCGTATTGTCCCCCCATTCCACTAGCGAATATAACCCTTTACCTCACGTGCATTCATAGCAAAATATGAGATAACACCCGGATGCTGGAACTTCACTGCCAAACACTCGTCGTTATGTTGTCTCAACGTCTTTTCGGGATTTTTGGACTTGGGTTTTTTTCCCGCTAGCTCCCAACGCTCCGGTATTCTAGAATCGCCAACAATCCTACACTGACGGACCTTAGTATACCTTACTTCTTTGTAAGGGCCAATCTCTACGACCTTCGCACTTGAGTTCACGTAATAAAGACCAGTTGTGTCTCCCCCGCCCAATGACCCCGTCTTCCAAGAAACAGCCCTAGTCTGGCGATGTGAATTCTGACTTGCCGAGTAAGCCCAATACTCGACACTCCGCATTAATTCAGCTTTGGCGGAGGGCACCCAACCCTCGGTTGTTCTACACTTCCATGTCGTCATTAGCTGCCTCAAATTCCACGTGACATCTTTCGCCCTACTTTGGATCCACCGATTGAAATTCGGCTTGTCCACCATCTGCCGTCCACTTAACCCCCCGCCAAAGCGTCCGTCATTTTCCTCTCCATATTCTGCTGGAAAATCTGAAACCCTTCCCATCCATGCCTGACATAAACACTCTCCAGCCTCATCATGTCTCTACCCCTGAAATAATCCACTACCACTTCTTTCACCCTATCTAAGGCATCCGGTCCTGAGTAGTCTTGCTTGTTGACCTGGCTATCCCGCTCGTGGGCACATTTTCTCTTCCTCCGACCCCCAGACGTCGACCCCGCCCCAGAACTTTAATTCACAACCCCCGACATTGTATAAACCTTTGCCCACTACAGGGGACAGAACCTCAGAAAACGGCAATGGACGCGTGTGAATGGTATCTTCGTAGTTTCTGAAAAAAAAACAGGTCATCGGAGATCCAAAAACGGCAAAAAGGTACTACGATGATTGAACCGTGAACAAGGGCGTGGGACTGACCAATATAAAACCGATAAAACCTCTCCCCCCCCCAAATAATTACCTTCGCACCTCCCGTTGGCAGTGCCAAGCAACGAAGTCCGAAAGGACTCCAAAATGCCAATGAACCACACCATGAGAGGGGCAAAAGTGATCAGAAAAGGAGCGGGAATGTTTATATAGGCACCCACCACACACCCCCCCCCAAAAAAAATTAAAATAAAATGGCATTATGGTGAAAAAACGTGACAGGCCAGTGGCACCTCGCCACGTGTCAGCGCGGCGCGACTAGCCAGTCGCACCTCGTCACGCGTACCCACATGGGAAAGGTCAAGGGTTCAAAAACACCTCCCCCCCCCCCCCTTTCGATTTGTTTCGTTTTTCCTGTGGCGCCTCGCCAAGTGGCCAGGAAAAGATTCATGATTTAAAAAAAAAAAAAAAAAAAAAACGACCGCCACACGACGGGTCCCTAGATTTCAAAAAATAATAATACACGCGACTGCCGCATGGCGGTCGCTACATTAAAAAAAGTAAGAGCGACCACCACATGGCGGTCGCTGCATTATTTAAAAAATATTAAATAAGCGATCGCCAAACCGCGGTCGCTTAATTTAAGATTCGAAATAGAAAAAAACGACCGCCGCCAAATGGCGGTCGCTAGAGTTTTTTTTTTTATAAAAATTACCGCCACATGGCGGTCGTTGCATTTTTTTTAAATCTATTTAATAAGCGACCGCCAAACGGCGGTCGCTTTATTGAAGAATCAAAATTAAAATAAGCGACCGCCGCTAAATGGCGGCCCCTTGAATTTTTATTTTTAAAAAAAAATAAAAAAAAAAAACGGTCACTTAATTTAAAAATACAAATATAAATATGCGACGGCCGGTGAATGGCGGTCGCTGCATTTTTTTTAAATATATTAAAAAAACGACCGCCGGATGGCGGTCGCTTCTTTCAAGAAACAAAATAAAAAGATGTGACCGCCACTTGGCGGTCGCTTCATTTATAAAATAATAAACTAGAGCCCGGTTGGGCCACCTAACTGAAACACTCCATCATGATTGTCTACCAGGACTACCCCAAGAGTCACTATAAATCTGCGCTCAATGGCTGGTCTAGCTGACAACTCCTATAACCTTGCAGCTGACGCTTGCCATGGCGCAGCTGTGGCTGTCTTTACCCTTAAATCCAGGGCATCCATGCACTGCACCTCATCCGCTATCCCCGCAGATAATGTCGATACATCACCACTCTCACAGAGTGCAACCGCCAGTCTAAACAGTGCAGCTGGCCGAATCCCCGGCATTGCAGAAAACAATGGAGCTTGGCAAATTGTCGTAGCCGCCCCAACAATGTATTGGCTGCACCTTGCTTTGCAGCACCACCCACTGGCATTTCCCGAGCTACACCAACTCTCCCCAATGACACTCGTGGCTTTACCTCTGATACACTTGGGCGAGCGGGTGTCATCGATGGCGTAGTTGGCACTGTCTCAGCCAATGTGAAAGATTGTGGAAGCCTTGTCTGATTGCTTCCCCCATTTGTGGATCAAAATCCACATCCGCTCCTCTTGGCTCAGGAGCACGCGTTGGCTGCTCGAGTGACAACAGCTGCAGAGTCCACATACAATGGTCTTGCAAGTGCGGCTCCACACATGGAGTCCATACCAAACTGATCTGCCCTAGGCAATGCAGCCGTAGGGTTAAGAGGTTGTGCAGGTGGGGCTTGAACCTCAGACCTTGGAGCTGGCGCAACATGAGTAGTGGCCATGGCAGCAATACGTTTCTCTAGTTAGACAAGCCTGTCTACCATGCCTTGGTCATGACCTTGACCTTGACCCTGTGCTCCTTGATTTTCGTTACGACCTCCACCATGACCTCTGCCTCCTCTATCTCTCTATACTACATTGTCTCATCCTCAGCTACCATTGTTCCCTTGGAACTGACCTGGCCGTAGCTCAGGATACAAGTCATAACAATGGGGCTCCCCATGCCCATACTTGCCATAATGCCCACACTGTAGTTATGTAGGTTGTGCCTGTGCCGGCCCTTTGCCTCTCTCTGGACAATCTCTCTTAACATGGGGTCCTCTACAATCCCAGCATGTTACAACCAGTGTTGAGCGGGTATACGATTTACCCGGGTATACCCGGCCGGTATATTCGAGTTAGGTTATTCATATATACCCGGATCGGCAGGTTTTGTTTACCCGGACTCGAACCCGGATGAAGGGTAAATCATCAGCATTTACCCGACCCTTAGGGCGGGTAATGTTTTTCTTGACGGGTATTGGAATCTGGGTATAGACTTGCTGACCTATGTTCATGGGCCCAGGGCTGCCTTCACTCCATTGCCATTAAATATATCTCAAGGATAGATCGCAAATCCTAAAGCATTAAATAGGTACTAGCGCGGTTTTCTAGGCTGCTTCACTTTTAAAACTTAGATTCTTAACATTGATTTATTATGCTCAAGTTATATTTTGAAATATATTCACTTTTAATTTTTTCTGGTTAGAATCTCATTGGTTCATATTGGTTATGTTGCCAATTCATCTGAAATCCTTAGGAAAATTGCCATTTACCCTACCCTTACCCTACCTAAACTTATACTTATTTGGTGGGTAATACCAAATTACCCCGACCCGTTAAATAACCTTCTCCTCTGACGAGCCCTGAGCGCGCACGATTAGGGTGACGACATATTAGTCTAGGGGGGTCGTGGTAAGTTGCGGTGTAGGTTGGGCTTACTGAACCGCCTACCCGACTGCGGTTAGTGCAGGGGGTCCGTGGTCGTACATGGTGGCTATGATCACTATCTAAGTCCTACCGACAAAAAGAAATCACGTACTCCTCTTCACAGGGCGAGTTTGCGTTTCTAAGTCCTACGGTATCCTACAATCTACTCAGTAACTGTCTTCCAAGTCTTTGTGTTTTATTGTCTAATTCCTATATAACGTGCACCACGTGCATCTATCCTATTTAAGCAATTTCACAAATCAGAAATGCTGGAAAATAAAAGAAATTCAGAAAATGAGGAAAAATACCTCCCCTATGGAAAATCATGTGGGAAATCCAAAGATACCCTTGGCGCCTAAAGATGTCATTGGGAACTGTGGGAACCCAATGAGAACCGAGGAACACCCGAGAACCGTTCCCTGCCGCGGGGAACTGCTGCGGCCCTATCGGATGAATGAATCTCGCTGAGAGCTCATCCCTGTCCAGAACATGCATGTATAAATAATAAAATAACCACTTGTGGGTCCAAGCCAGATTTCACCCCTTTACATTATTTCAAGGCGCTGGTGCGCTTTCCCTCCGAGGAAAAAGTCATCATCTACCTTGGGCTCTGACATAAAGGCGCACTGTAGCCGAGTTTTTAGGACAAAGTACTTTCTCTCCTCCTTGTGTCTCGAGGTCTCCGCCTCTAGCTCACTGCTCACAGGCCCGCTTGGCTCTCTCTTGGAATCATAAGAACGCTCCCCTCCAAGGCTACGTCCTCCCAAAATCCTAGATTTTATCTACCACTGGCGCCTTAGATAATGGCTCCTAACCCTTAGAGGGGTATAAATTGAATCTAATAGCTAAAGGTAAAAATACCCCCCTTTAAGGGAATTTGCAAATGCATTATCCGCTGGGTAAAACGCCCCCGCCACGTGGCCGGGCGCAGATCCGCGTGTAGCGGTCCAAGCCATGGACCGCTGCGGTTAACGCCGGCGTCCGCCGGTCCGTCGCAACTTTTGGTTATCCTGCGGGTAAAGACCCGCCCTCTGCTCGCACGCTTCAGGGCCTCACGCCTGAGCCACGCGGCTGATGTACTTGATCTCAGTACGACTTAAGGTCAACGCTGGGGCCCCGCTCCCCATACGTCGTGGCTGGGCCACAGCTGCCTCCACGCTTTTAGTAATCGAGTGCCTACTCTCTAGGCGCAGCACCCGGGCTCCTCCCAGGCTGCTCGCGACCTTGGGGCAGCTGCTGTCAAGCGAAATCAACCCGCCCAAACCCCAAGACAAAAAAAAATACAACCCACCCTCCCCTAGGCCGCCATGGCTTGCTAGTGGGGGGGGGGGATTAGCACATAATGGCCTTATAGTGGCCTTATATCATAGATCCAGCCTACTGGCCTACATTTGCTAGAGCTGGCTATATTTCAAATTAGTATTCAAACAGTTCAAATACAAGCCTCTATTGGTACCCTTTCCAATAGGCTATGGGGTTCTTCCCCTTGTCAATTCTAGACATGAAATAGTAGGATTCCACAATGCACTCTCCTCTTTTGAAGAGCCTAAATCAGATTTTCAACTTCAAGCTTTGCTTGGAAAATAAATGAATCACATACATAAATGGTAATGGTAAGATGGGATCAACCTTTCTATGCGAGAGTGCTTGGGATGCTCTATCGACTCAAGTAATGGTACTCTATGCGGCCTCCACTTGGGCTCTTGTCCATAAGTCCACACCAGCCCCTCCTACTCGTCCTCAAGTCACTTTCCTCTACATGAAATTGCCCTCTTCCTTCACAAATGAAATGGCTCAAAGGCCCACAAGCTAGGCCACTTGACTTAGCTCACAAGAATTCTACCTAACTAGGAGCTTCAAGCTTCACTCCCTAGCATCTAGCCTCCTCAAGCCTCAAACTAACAACACTACAACAACAAGAGGAAACTAAGCAAGAGAAAGAACTAGATGAAGAACAAGGGAAGCCTTGCCCTTCTTTTATACTGTTTTTGAGCCTAATAAACTAATGGAAAATATTCATTAAACTATTGTTTCATTGGAGGATCTATAATATAATATTCAACATGGATGAAAAGTTTTAGAGGCAAATGAAAGCTGGCTTTTCATCCATCCAATTGGATGACCAGTTGGTGCAAGTTGTCATTTCATCCATCCAGCTCCTCAAGGCGAATTCCAGGATTTTTCATCCATCCAAGAAGTAGAAATGCAAATAATAGGCCCCGTGAGTGCCGTCGACTCAATAATTTGGCCCTGCTGCTAATCAGCTCCATAAATCACCAAACTTGGTGACAAACTACAACTATATACCGTGTATCAGCCTGTAAATTCTCAGCTCCATCGGTGGTAAAAAATTGTGCTTCTCGCCATTTGTCATATTTTCGCTACACACATATTTTGTGGTATTTTTGGAAATCAAATCCCTGGTGATGGCTCTGGGGTCTTTGACCCTGCCACTGAGTCATAGGTTGTCCGGAGTCCCCTCCAGTTGTCCCGCACCGCTAACAAGTCCATGCTTTGCCGTTTGAAGTCGTCCTGACCTGCTGTCATTCCGATGCGCCCAATTGCTTTGTTGCAATATTTCATCGCTGTACATGTCGCTTCCACCAATTGCCAAGCTCCTCGCCGTGTGTTCCTACTGGACTTGAAAGGCGGGAGAAAGAGGGATCGCAATCTGGGACTGGAACAGTCATCTTGTATTGTTTGAACAGGATTAACTTGCCGTTTCTAGTACCGAATTGGCAGCCTAATCTGCTGTCGATGCAGCTTCCTACGGTCATCTTGATGCCAAAGTTCCACTCCATGGTCGTCGCAGACACTGTCTAATTTCCTACGTGCTTTACCAACGATTTCCAGACAACTAACAAACTAACATTGTTTGGCAGTACAATGCCGAAACCGCTTGTCTTATGACAAAAAACGATCTGAAAAGAAAAGTGTACCAATATATGCATCTACATATATGGCGACCAATGGGGAACACTCGTCCCGAGTGTAAGAGAATCCAGGATCTCTGGTTCGTAAAATCCCCCCTACTAGGGTATCCCTGATATCCATTTGGAGTCAACGACTCCCTTGAGTAAAAATAAGACTAATTCCCCTCTGGCTCTTCCTCCTCGGAGAGAGTTCGAGTCTTCCGGGAGAGAGGAGGAAATAAAAGCAAAAGCCAAAAAATGTTTCAAAACCACCCAGCTCGCCCTCTTCAGAGAGAGTTGGAGGTCCTAGATAAAAAAATACTTCAAAACCGCCATTCTCCCCCACCAGAATGGGTTCGAATCCCCTAGATGATGTAAGAGAGATATGCGCGGTCCAAATTGATGATTCTACTCTAAAATAGCCTTGGAATGACTTTGGTTCTACCCTACTTGACATGGCTTGCATGGACCTCTCATGGATGTGCACAGCTCATTGTAACATGTTGGGGCCTCGACTCGAGCTCAGACGGGCTTAAATGCTCCTAAACAGGATGCTTCTGGGAGTCCTAATTCTTGGCTCCCGTAACAATAGAAAAGATTGGATACCCGAGGACCCTACCCATGAAATAGACGCACCATTTCTAACTACAATCTAACTTGGTTCATGATTCGCAGGGACCTCTCATGGATTTCGCAGAGCTGATGATGAAATTCTTGACCTAAGAAACAATTGGATCCATTCTGAACCTCAGAGGACCATACTCCGGAACAATGTATCATTCTATCTGAAGAGGTCACAGGCCCTTCTGGGTTTTCCTATGCCTGACGCCCTTCACTTATGTGAGGGGAGCATCAACCACTGCTCTACAACTCACATTTTACCCCCTCACTGCTTCTGACTTTTCTCTCTCTACGAGGAATGCTGTAGCGGGGTAAGGTGAAAATGACAAAAGGTTTTAGGTTAGAATCCCCGTGCGGGAAGGTGCTGTGCTCCATGCAGGGAGCATCAGTATACTGCAGAATGCTTGATACAACAAGCATTTATTTTTTCTCGAGATATGCTTGAGCAGACACAGATTTACTCTGTGATAAAAAAACAAATGATGATCAACAGTGTGCATTGAACAAGAGTGCATATATTAGCCAACCCATTGTTCTCATTCCTGCACCTGTGGTTCTTCCCTTGGTGAAGAAGAAAAGAAACTCACAACACGTGATTAGTAACGAAGATGTATGAAGTCTTATACTTGGCAATTGGATGGTCATAGCTTTCATAGCTTATGCCATATCAAACGAATTCTAATTCTACAAGGTGGGTTATATTACTGCACTCTATGTGCCCCGCATCCCAAGGTCTGTCCTTGTGGATTCCAATAACTACCCGAAAATTCACTCTGGAGAACAAACCACCTCTTTAATGCAACTGCGTTGCCCCGCATCCCAAGATCTACCCTTGGAACTCCAAGAAAGGGTGTCAATAACCTACTTGGGTAAGAGCCCTACTGACTTCTTCCCATTGGAAAAGTTTCATTGGATTATTGCAACTTAGTGGCCCCGCACTCCACCTCGTTGTGGAGCTCCAATAACCAATGAGTCAATGGATAGGAAATACCAACATTTCCTTCCGACAAACCGGGACGAAATCCTAAAGATCTCTCCCTTAGGGGAACGCCTCTCCCCGTAGTGTCTCCAGCTGCAACGAACATCTACCCCATGTCTCGAAACTCCTGAGGTAGTGGCAGCTGGGACATTGAAACTTGTTCAGAGCCCCATTGGGTCATCCTAGAAAGCGCCTCACCCTCCATCAACGTGTCGACCAACTGCGTTGCTGGCTCCGATGTAAAGGTTGATCCAAGCTCAAACCTGGATCCATTCGAACCCTGCTGCAAAAATGGAGTGTAGGGGGTGCTATGTCTAATGACATCCCTCTCTAGGTCGGCCTCTTCCACAATTTTCATGTCAACTATCTCGCCGTTCTCCTCCTGAGAACCTCCTGTTCCTGCAAACCAACCTGTTTGGCGAATAGGGAAAGAGCTCGGTCAGTAATTCGAACTCTGGAAGTGCATCGGTTGCTACTGAGTGTACCATCACCTCATTGCCTTGGTTTTCTCCAAACAACCAGGCGATGCAGTCCGCATCAGACTCGCATTTGTATAATCCCGGACCTAGGGACCTGACTGCATCCTCTAGTCCTACCTTCCTTCACTTAACCTCCCTGCGAGGCGCGGTAGTTGTTGCCAGTACTCGGTGAGCATGTGGCTTCGCAGGAATTTCCTCATCCGACCACAAATCTTCTTCGCTCAAGTCAGCAGACTCTTCATTGGAGCCGATTGCGCCACTGAGCTCATCCTCATCCGTAATGACATGAGGTGCCCTTGAAAGAAATGCAACAGTAGTAATGTAAGGTCTTACCCCGTAAGTGATGGTGCATGCCCCCCAGTCCGTTCGTGCTCGAGACTGGACCAACCATGGCCTCCCCAATAGGAGGGCGTAAGAATATTCGTCGATGGGAAAGTCAATGATTTGAAAGTCCACCGCATACGTGTAGCCACCCGTCTTCATTTTGACGTTCGCTATGTGGCGCACTGGCCTGATCCTCCGTTGATCGGCCATCCTGATAGTCAAGGGGGATTCCCTTGTCATGTTCAATCCTAACTTGGACAAGGTGGAGAGATGCATGATGTTTACCGAACTCCCGCCATTCACTAAACAACGTCGGATAATGCAGTCAACGATCTTCACTTCAATCTCGACTGGTCCCGGATCAACTTGCGTGCTGATATGATGAGATTGGGCTGAATGTCCAATCCTTTTCCTCACTAATGAAGCCTTGAGTGCATGCCGAATTGTTGGCACCATAGTAATGAGTTGGGCAAGAGTAATGTTTGCCTGAATGTGGCGCAGATCCTCCAGTAGATTGTACGGCTCTAGCTCGTCGGTGAACCGCATGGTCGAGGATGTTCTTCTTTTGGGCAACTCTGCCGATACTGCCGGTCGAAATGCCGAAACCTTCGGTCTTGCCGCGGGTGGAAGGGACGACGTTGATTTCACCACTAAGGGGTCTGCTTCTGCAAATGCCACCTCCTTCTTCTTCGGTCGTATGTTGTCTTCTTCGCGAAGCACTGTCATTGCTACCTTCTGGGTATTAGACTTCATCATGGCAAAATCTAAATCGTCCTGCTCCGAGGCAGAGGACGTGGACTCAGGCACCACATACCCAGGTCCTTTACCTAGCGTATCTCTTTGCTGCCTGGTCATAATTGCATAGCTACCTTTCTCGGGGCTAGCTTATATGGTTAGAGTAGCCCTCGGCTCGCTCGCAATCCAATTCACCTTATGCTGCATCTCCGGTTGGCGCACCGCTTGGTTTTGTACGTTGGTCTGTTGCTGCAGGGGCGCCGCCAAAGTCGACACCTGATGTTCTTTCTGCACCCGTACATCTTGAGAGAGAGACCATATGTTAGAAGATCCCTGGGCTATCTGAGCCGCAGGATTGGAGAATGCTCCTCGGGACGCTTGCTCGGTAGCTGCATTGCCTCTGGAATATGATGGGCTTACTTGATCTGATCTAGGCCGTTGCACAGTTTGTGTTGGCGTAGCGAAATGCCTGCTAGGCTGCAGTGGCACAGAAGTTGGTTGAATAGTCGTACACTGATCTGAAAAAAGAGCCCCTTGCCTATCTAGATTTCTCTCCACTTGTTGTTGAGTGGCAGGTGTGGGTCGGTCCACTTGCCTGTGGGGACATTTGTCAAATGAGTGACCTTGTCTACCACAATGACGACATACAATGGTTTTCCAACATTCTTCTATTTGGTGGGTCGTTCTCCCACGTTTCTGACGATTTCTCTGATCACAAGACCGGTTGTTCTGATCCTTTTGCCTACCCTGATAGTTTGGGTTTCGGCTTACCTGCCTTTTCCAAATGGGATAAAGACAATGTTGAGAAGCGTGACCTGCTGTGTTGCATTTGGAATACCAGACCTTTGCCGGATTGGGCCCCGATTCTTCCATTGGGACCGCGTCTCGATATTCGACATAGTTGGTGATCTGTTGACCGATGGAACTCATGCGATCAGTCATAGTCTCGACCATCTTCATGAGATGTGTCACATGTGCTTCTAGATGGCCCACCCGCGAATCGGATTGTCCGGTTGAATCCGCATGTGAGTTGATGGGAACTGCATGAGCATACTGTGGTACTGAAGAGGCCGCAACTGGTCCTCTAGCCGTTGCTGGAACATATGGCCTCGCTCCCCCGACATACGAGGGCAGATAATGTACAGCTGGTTGAATGGCCGCTAGTGGAACCGGCTTAGTGGCGGGCTCGATGGTGATGTAGGGAGGTAATGCAAGCTCCGGCCTCTTGGCTCGTTGCACTTGCTGGTGCATGTTGTCGAACTCCTTCCCTGCATTAATAGCGTTTGCTAGTGTTGCAGGCCTTTGCTGCAAAACATAAAAGTGAGTAGCTTCTCGTAAACCACTCAAAAACCAATCTTTGAGCACCTCATCGTTTAAGGGTGTTAACGGATTTTGGAGCCCCATAAGCTCCCGGAATCTCATCACGAAGTCTGCTACCTCCTCTGCAGGGCCTTGGCGGATCCGCGCTAGTGCCATCAGAATGCTAGTGAATTGGTGTACTCCACGGAATTGACTCAAGAAGGCATCCCGGATCTGGTCCCAAGTAACAAAACACCCATTGGGCTGTTGCCAATACCAGGTCAACGCCTTGCCTCTTAATGTACTGGGAAACCAAATAAGCCAATAAGCATTATCAAGTGCTTGGTTGTTGAGTCATTTGAGGGCTAATTGGAAGGCTGTTTGGCGTCCTTGAAGGCCACTATTTGACCAGCTCTTGGGCCTTTCGGTGGACTGTTTGGAGTCCAAGTTTGCAAACTTCTTGAGCCTTGGTGGGTCTATGTGAGGGGCTCATTGAGGGCAGATTTCAGAGATTCATGGCAATAATTTGAGGGCTCGTTGAGAGTTATTTGAGAGGTCCTTTAAGGATAGTCTTATCTATTGCTCAAGCAAGAGTGTGTGTGAAGATAGGGGGAGTAATGGGATGAGATCATTATGGGCTTAGATATTGCTTTAACTTCTCTTCTCCATAATCTTCCATCATTCTTGTAGACCAAAGCTTTTCCATAAGCGGAGGCAGAGCTAGTTTGGATGGAGACTTGGCCATCTTGCAGGTTTATTGGAGCCGCAAGGAGGTCGATAGATTTAAGGTGTGGGAGGTATTGTTGTTTGAGTTTCCTGTGTTTGGATCCTCCTCCCACACATGCATGCTTGACTGTGCGCCATGTTAGCTTGGTTTGGGCGTTTGTCTTCATAGGTGGTTGGTCCAGAATTATTGTGGCCGGCCAACCCTAGAACGTGTTGTCGGTGGTGAGGCTGGGGTGATGACCAGCAGACGATCATTGTTTCTCTTACGGTGAGGCTGGGTTGATGAGGTCAGCAGACCATAGGAGTGCTTGCGGTGGATGCAAGTGCAGGTGCAGGTTTATGCTAGGAATCTAGTATTCCAAACCATAAGCCGCAACAGGTTCTCTACCCAATTACCTTGTGGAAAGAGGGACTAGGGACAGGTTGACAACCAGTTGAGTGTGAGTTTTCATCACGGAGGTGCCACCAGTTGCTGAGGATAGTGCCGGTACGAGCACCATCGATACTAGTGGGTATACAAGACGAGGTGTGCAGTTCAAGCCACCTCACTTTCAGTGTTTTCTGATGAAGGTTCAGACTCGGAGTTGGGAGGATTATCACCGAGGGTGCAATCCATTTCCGTGCCATTGTTGTGGGATACGATGGAGGAAATATATGGAGCTACCAAGGGGCCACGTCGATACTCTGGTGGGTACCATCGAGCTCAAGATGATTTCATACAAGAGTTTGATAATTGATGTGATTTGTAGCAGATGCTATTTACGTCTTTTTATGACGTGGAAGGGGCTATTCCAGCACCTTGAGGGGCCGTCCATGCATGATTACCATAAGTTTAGGCATGGACATGAGTTGGAGATTGAGGAATGGCGGGTGTATTGGTCACCTGACTATGTCTCCATCACTAGAGGCATAAGGGTAGTGGTGACACCGGCAGCTACACCGGCAACTTCTGCAAGTAGCAGTGGGATAAGTGGACGGGAACTGGGAAGTCCACCCAAGCTCCTGCTGCAGCACCAATACTCGTGTCTGCCTTTAACCCAGTTTTGGAGTTCTTCGAGGAGTTAAGGAGAAACTACCAGGGGATAAGGGCGGAGAAATTGCGGAGCTTGCAAAAGTTCTAACAAAAGCCTACCAAGAGTTTGAGGGAGGCTTACACACGCATGAGACGATTGATAAATGTAACCCAAGGGGTTACAGAAGCTCAGGCAGTCCAGTTCTGGTATGGGATATTGGACAATGAGCTGAGGAGAAGGGTACGGGATGCAACTCTCCTACAAGTGATCCAACCCATCTTAGCAAATGTATTTTTGCTAGCAGAACAAATAGAGCTCAATATGGTGGAGGAACGGGTGGTTACATGGTGGGATCTGGTAAGGAGATACAATGAAGTGGGGCTCCTAGCCAACAACAACCACTACCCCAATGCGCTCAAGGCAACAAGGGGGCTCAGTCGAAGCCCAGGGAAAGACAGAGAGGATCTTAGATGCAAAGGTCTCTCCCTTCATTCTCAGGCCAACAACAATCAGTTGTGACCAGTGTTGAACGGGTATTGAATTTTTATTTACCCTCAGGGTAAGGGTAACCTGAATTTTGAGAAAAAATTTATCCGCCGAATCAGGGTATTATTATTTTTCAAATGGAAAGTAAGGGTCGGTTCTGGGTAATGCACATTTGTAGAACACGCTCGTTCAGGGTATAACCGGGTACTCTCAAAATATAACCTGAGGGTGTAGATGCATATATTGGTACACTTTTCTTTTCAGATCGTTTTTGATTATAAGACAAGCGGTTTTGGCATTGTACTGCCAAAACAGGTTAATTTGTTAGTTGTCTGGAAATCGTTGGTAAAGCACGTAGGAAATTAGACAGTGTCTGTGACGACCATGGAGTGGAACTCTGGCGTCAAGATGACCGTAGGAAGCTACATCGACAGCAGATTAGGCTGCCAATTCGGTACCAGAAACGGCAAGTTAATCCTGTTCAAACAATACAGGACGACTGTTCCAGTCCCAGATTGCGATCTCTCTTTTCTCCCGCCTTTCAAGTCTAGTAGGAACACACGGCGAGGAGCTTGGCAATTGGTGGAAGCGACATGTACAACGATGAAATATCGCAACAAAGCAATTGGGCGCATCGGAATGACAGCAAGTCAGGACATTTTCAAACAACAAAGCATGGACTTGTTATTGGTGCGGGACAACTGGAGGGGACTCCGGACAACCTATGACTCAGTGGCAGGGTCAAAGACCCCAGAGCCATCACCAGGGATTTGATTTCCAAAAATACCACAAAATCTGTGTGTAGCGAAAATACGACGAATGGCGAGAAGTGAAACTTTTTACCACCGATGGAGCTGAGAATTTACAGGATAATACAAGGTATATAATTGTAGTTTGTCACCAAATTTGATGTTTTTTGGAGCTGATTAGCAGCGGGGCCAAATTATTGAGTCGACGGCACTCACGGGGCCTATTATTTGCATTTCTACTTCTTGGATGGATGAAAAATCCTGGAATTCGCCTTGAGGAGCTGGATGGATGAAAAGCCAGCTTTCATTTGCCTCTAAGACTTTTCATCCATGTTGAATATTATATTATAGATCCTCCAAGGAAACAATAGTTTAATGAATATTTTCCATTAGTTTATTAGGCTCAAAAACAGTATAAAAGAAGGGCAAGGCTTCCCTTGTTCTTCATCTAGTTCTTTCTCTTGCTTAGTTTCCTCTTGTTGTTGTAGTGTTGTTAGTTTGAGGCTTGAGGAGGCTAAATCCTAGGGAGTGGAGCTTGAAGCTCCCTAGTTAGGTAGAATTCTTGTGAGCTAAGGCAAGTGGCCTAGCTTGTGGGCCTTTGAGCCATTTCATTTGTGAAGGAAGAGGGCAATTTCATGTAGAGGAAAGTGACTTTTGGACGAGTAGGAGGGGCTGGTGTGGACTTATGGACGAGAGCCCAAGTGGAGGCCGCATAGAGTACCATTACTTGAGTCGATAGAGCATCCCAAGCACTCTCGCATAGAAAGGTTGATCCCATCTTACCATTTCACCAATTATGTATGTGATTCATTTATTTTCCAAGCAAGTTTGAAGTTGAAAATCTGATTTAGGCTCTTTAAAAGAGGAGAGTGCATTATGGAATCCCACTATTTCATGTCTAGAATTGATAAGGGGAAGAACCCCATAGCCTATTGGAAATGGTACCAATAGAGGCTTGTATTTGAATTGTTTGAATACGAATTTGAAATATAGCCAGCTCTGGCAAATGTAGGCCAGTAGGCTGGATCTATGATATAAGGCCACTATAAGGCCACTATGTGCAAATCCCCCCCCCCAAACTAGCAAGCCATAGCGGCCTAGGGGAGGGTGGGTTGTATTTTTTTTGTCTTGGGGTTTGGGCGGGCTGATTTCGCTTGACAGCAGCTGCCCCAAGGTCACGAGCAGCCCGGGAGGAGCCCGGGTGCTGCGCCTAGAGAGTAGGCACTCGATTACTAAAAGCGTGGAGACAGCCGTGGCCCAGCCACGACGTACGGGGAGCGGGGCCCTAGCGTTGACCTTAAGTCGTACTGAGATCAAGTACATCAGCCGCGTGGCTCAGGCGTGAGGCCCTGAAGCGTGCGAGCAGAGGGCGGGTCTTTACCCGCAGGATAATCAAAAGCTGAGACGGACCGGCGGACGCCAGCGTTAACCGCAGCGGTCCACGGCTTGAACCGCTACGCGCGGATCTGCGCCCCGCCACGTGGCGGGGGCGTTTTACCCAGCGGGTAATGCGTCTGCAAATTCCCTTAAAGGGGGGTATTTTTACCTTTAGCTAGTAGATTCAATTTATACCCCTCTAAGGGTTAGGAGCCATTATCTAAGGCGCCAGTGGTAGATAAAATCTAGGATTTTGGGGGACGTAGCCTTGGAGAGGAGCGTTTTTATGACTCCAAGAGAGAGCCAAGCGGGCCTGTGAGCAGTGAGCTAGCTGAGGTGGAGACCTCGAGAGACAAGGGAGGAGAGAAAGGACTCTGTCCTAAAAACTCGGCTACAGTGCACTTTTGTATCAGAGCCCAAGGTACAGGATGACTTTTTCCACGGAGGGAAAGCGCACCAGCGCCTTAAAATAATGTAAAGGGGTGAAATTTGGCCTGGACCCACCAGTGGTTATTTTATTATTTACACATGCATGTTCTGGACTAACGAATGTAGTGGCAGGGATGAGCTCTCAGCGAGATTCATTCATCCGATAGGGCCGCGGCAGTTCCCCGCGGCAGGGAACGGTTCCCGGGTGTTCCTCGGTTTTCATTGGGTTCCCACAGGGTTCCCAATGGCATATTTAGGCGCCAAGGGTATATTTGGATTCCCCACATGATTTCCCATATGGGAGGTATTTTTCCTGATTTTCTTAATTTCTTTTATTTTCCAGCATTTCTGATTTGTGAAATTGCTTAAATAGGATAGATGCACGTGGTGCACGTTATAGCCTGAAGGGCGTTGATTAAACTGATTGAACTTATTGAGTTGAAGGGCTTAGAACCACCTTATTGAACTTGGTGAACCTATTGGATTATGATAGGTATTTTGGCCACTCCTTTGCTAAGACAAAGTATTTTAGGCACTGGGGTAGAAAGCGTTGGCCCTTCCATCAGAGATGACTTGAACTTAAGCACTCGGTGAAGGAGGGGCATTGGGAGAGGAAGATTTTCCCTCTTCTTCCTAGGCTCATCAGGTGCCTTGTGAAGGGATTAAAACATGTCCCGGCTATAGGCGGCTCGGGGGCCTAGGCGGTAAGAATTAGACAATAAAACACAAAGACTTGGAAGACAGTTACTGAGTAGATTGTAGGATATCGTAGGACTTAGAAATGCAAATTCGCCCTGTGAAGAGGAGTACGTGATTTCTCTTTGCCGGTAGGACTTAGATAGTGATCATAGCCACCATGTACGACCACGGACCCCCTGCACTAACCGCAGTCGGGTAGGCGGTTCAGTGAGCCCAACCTACACCGCAACTTACCACGACCCCCCTAGACTAATATGCTGTCACCCTGACCGTGCGCGCTCAGGGCTTGTCATATAAATGGTGCGTCTGTCGGGAGGTGAGTAAATAGTCAGGGTGTCCCGATATTTGAATGGATGAATGATCGCTATTTGTGCTCATCTTTGTTTTTGCTTATGTTTTCCACATGATATTGCTTCGTTTTTATTTCTAGTTGCCACACACTAATGAGGATGGATACCCCAGTGTAGTAGGCATTGTTTAAATTTCTTGTGAGTACTAACGTTGTGGCTATAGTTGAGATCGACAGGGCATGCCTAAATACGCTACGACGATAAGGTATGAGAATCTCAAACATTATTTTTAGCCAGTCTTGAGCGCTATTTATTTTGTCCATTGTGGCAATACTTTAATCTGGTAAGCCAGATTTTCTTCGCATCATGGGTAATGGTGGGAAATATAGGAGATGGATTACCCAATATTGCATGTGGTTTATTTGCATTTGTATGCGCACTTTATGGAAGACTGTTAGGTCAACCTTGATAGGAACTACTTGGGAGATACCAGATCAGGAATTCGAAGACATTATAAGGATAGAGAAAGAAGGGTGGGTTGAGAACCTGGATGAACCAGTCATTGAAGAAATCCCACCTATTAGTTCTAACTCTGACTTGTCTTCAGTCACAACACCATTAGTGCTATCTCAACCAATTTTATCTATAGTTGTGGAGGTACCCATTGTGGTACCTATTGGTTTGAGGCCTTTACAAATTCCTGCTAGTTTACCTTATTTTTCTGGAGAGGCTCAGAAAAACCCCAGAAATCATGTTCAAGGGTTTATTCAAAGCTACCCAATATGACCTCCAAGAACCTCCAAATAGTCCTCCAAACAGCCCTTAAGAAGCTCCACAAATCTGCCAAATATTAGCTTCAAAGGACCCCAAATAGTCCTTCAAACAGCCCCAAAAAGCTCAACACGCCTGTTAAGTATTGGCCTCAAAAGACCCCCAATAGTCCTCCAAAGATCTCTTACAAAGCTCCACAAGTCTGCCCACTATGGGCCTCCAAAGATCTCCCAAATAGGCTTTCAATCAGCCCCAAAAAAGCTCCACAGGACTGCAAAACATTGGCCTCAAAAGACCCCAAACAGTCCTTTAAATAGGCCCCCAAAAGGCTCCAAAAATATCCACTGGCAGTCGATATATATATAAGACGCCTCCCGAAGGGAGCGTAACTTATGGTGTCACTTCACCACAAGGGCTACTGCCTTCCAGCTGAAAGGTGGACACCTTCATGACACACCAGACCGTGGATTGAACCCACAACCACATCCTACGTGGTATGTGCCCATTACCATTGGGCTACATGCTGGTTGTCCACTGGCAGTCGATTTTTCATCCGTTGCTGACTGAAAGTCATCCAGAACCGTGATTTTTCATTCGTAGGTCCGATATTTCATCCGCCGTCGTGATTATCATCCGTTGGCGCGTTTTTTCATGCAAAACCGCAATATTTCATCCGCTCGCGCAGTTTCATCCGCCGGTGCGATATTTCATCCGCTGCCACGATTTCATCTGCTGACACCGTTTCATCCGCCGGCGCGATATTTCATCCGCGGCCACGATTGCATCCGCTGACACAGTTTCATCCGTTGTGACCGATTTTCATCCACAGGCTCAATAGTTCATCCGATGGCTCAATAGTGGTGCTCCCAGCCTGGGGCACTGTTCCCACGCATTCCCAACCGTTCCCACGAGTTCCCAAAGAGATCCCACGCGTTCCCAAGCTAGGGTCACTTTGGCTCTGCGTTTGCTGCCAACGAGCTATGGCTTCTATGAAGCAATTAGAGGTGCCGCTCTTGATTTCTTGGGCATCAATGGACCACCAAGAGTGCCCTCTAGCTCCCTGAGGCGTAAGCTATTTGCCACACAATAATCTCTCTTTCTCCATGGAACTCATTGAAAGAAACATAGAACAAGCTATTGAGCTTTCCATGGCATACCCTCTTCTAACCATTGTATGCACTCATAGTGCTCCCTTCCATGGCCATAGTGCACCCCTTAAAGCTCCTCTTCCAACCTTGCACTTGCTACTTCCATAGACATGCTCTTCCCAAGCTTGAGAATATTGAAACCCCAATTCAAAGCATGCTCTACAAATGCACTATCTTGCACAAAAGAGAAATCAGATCTCTCTCTTCACTCCTAGCTCTCCTAAGCTTGAAGTTGAAGGCTCCCACAAGCTAAAAAGCATGCTCCACACATGCTCTGCTTGCTTGGTTGCCACCCGAGCTCTTCTCAAACCCTGCAACAACTTGCAGAACACGAACTATCTTCACAAGCTCTCAAACTTTGCACTAGGGCTCTCCTTGAAGACCTCCATTTGTGCATAACCACCACAAGGGCTTTCTTTGCAAATCCTGCAACACCTTGTAACACAGAAGGCATCAATGTATATCAAAGCACACTCCCACCTGAAATTTCCAAGGACAATATCCATTAGGCGCTGTAAGGTAGAAGTTGCATTGGACAAATCAAAAGGCATGGTCTCATACTGGTACTTACCCATCCTACAGACAAAGGAGGTTTTCTCTTTTGCTTCCTCAGTCAGAGGCACTTGCCAAAATCTAGAGGCCAAGTCTAAGGAAGAAAACACAGTGCCTCCATGTAACATGTCAAGGGTCTCATTGATCTTGGGGAGGGATATGCATATTTCTTGGTGACTGTATTGAGACGCCTGAAGTCCACACAGAAGCGAGTACTTCAATCTTTCTTCCCTACAAGGACTATGGGACTGGCCCAAGGAGAGATGGAAGGCTAAATCACACCAGCATCAAGCATTTTTTTTATTTCCTCTTGCACAATAGCCCTCTCTTTCACACTCTCTCTATAGGCAAATTGCTTGACAGGAGGTCCCTCAGTCTCAATGTCATGCTGCAAGATATTGGTCTTCCCAAGGTCAGAAGCTCCAAGACTGAACACATCCAGGTTGTGAGCTATCAAGGTCTCAACTTGTTTCTTTTGGGCTTCCTCAAGTAAGGGGTTGAGTTTGATCTCACCAAGGACTTTGGCAAGGGCTTCTTTTTCTTGAGCATTGAGTCTATTCTTGAAGCTCATGGCAGGAGAAGAGTGGCTGGAAAAAGTAGTGACTAGATCTGATTGATCATGGACAATGCCTAAGGCTTCAAAACCAAAAGCAGGTTGGACTTCACCAATCTCTTCTAAGGGACGGGCATAAATTCTAGCAAGCATTTGCCCCTTCTTGATGGTCACAGGAAACCTTTCAGGATTGGCTATAAGAAGCTTGACTTCCTCTTTGTAACCTCTATCAAGAATTCCAGTAGCAACAAGGCAATGTTTTAAGGTAGTAAGCCTCCCCCATCAACCTCAAGGTAGTGTCCCTTAGGACAAAGATAGGCCAATTGGGTCTTGACCACTCTCTGGCACATAGATGGAATAGTGACAGGGAGCTCTAATCAAAGTACTATTCTTTTGCACCACAATGGGAGCACTAGACTTTTGACCAGAGCTAGGTATATGCCACTCATACATCAAAGCAAGATCTAGCTTGTATTTGTAAAAATCCACCCAAGACATGTTGTGGTGGGTCCTTTGCCTTACCTCCCTTACCATGGCTTGAACTTGGAAAAGGGTGGCAGTAGCAGTGCCTGCATGCATTTTGACAGTCTTAAGAGGCACTACAACTTCATGTCCTTCTCCATTGGGAAATCTTAAGAAGTTGTCACCAAGGTTGATGGTAGCTTGAGCCCCTGTCATCCAATCCAATCCCAACAAGAATTGGTCTCCTACTGTAACTATGCAAGTAATCAAGACCTCTTTCTTGTGAATTCTAATAGGGACAGTGACCAGCCCCAAGGGCTCATACCTTGACCCACCTGCAATGATGACCTCCATGCCTTGTGCATGGGTCAACTTGAGGCCCAAGACTCTCACTACCTGCAAGGGGATGGCAGACATGGTACATCTAGTATCTACAACACAGGGAAAACTCAAATGATGCACATGACATTGTATGATCAAGGGACTTATGTCAGGCACTTGACATTTCTTGGCTAGTTCACAATGCAAAGCCTTAAAGTTAGTTGACAACATGACCCTCTTCTTACTTGCATCAATAGGGTACTGCTTCCCATGACCTCTTGTCCCCTGCCCAAGAGATCTTTTTAGTTTAAATGTGTGTGGGCAGCCTGGTTGGAAGACCCTGCCTTCTTCTTCTCTTTGACATAATCAGCATAGCCCTCACGGTCAGGACACACCTTAGTGTAATGCTCATCACTGCCACAAATATGACAGGGAGCAAGCTTCCTCTCATAAGTGGCCCCTGTTTGAGTCTTACCTCTGAACCCTCCACCTTTACCTCTCTGCTGATCTCTGGGCTTGTATTCAGCCCTTTGCTGGTCTTTGGGTCTCCACTGAGTCCTCTGCTGATCAGCCTTCAAGGCTGCAAATTGTGTAGCTATGTTTTTTCCCAACTCACCCACAGTGTGAGCCAGTTCTTGCAAAGCAGAGTCATTAGACTCAGACCCAACAGGAGAGGTCTATCTCTCATCAAATGTGGCGGCCATGGTGTCTTCATGATCCATATAAGGGATCTGAAATTTCACATGGTGTCGCCTTTGCTTAGCTTCAGCCAGGTCCCTAAGCTTAAGACTAACCTCATGCAACATCTCATCACTATCCCTGAAAGTACGACGTTGTCCCCAAGCTTTCACTTCTGTTGGCATGCCTATCAAGAAGTGTCGTCTTAGCAATCTCTCCCTAATAACAACATCTTCAGGCACTTGTTCAACAACAACAGCCCTCAACTCTAAAAAGTATTTGCCAAAGAGACTCACCCTCCTTGTATGGCCGGCCACAAAGTTTGTCAAGGCTATCCAAAGGCCTCTCCGTAGGTTTAAAGATCATGAGGGCTCTTCTCTTTACCTTGGCCCAAGTCAGGTTTTCTTCACCACTCAAAGCAACATGCAACAAATCATTGGCTTCTCCTTGCATGCTCATACAAAATGTACCTATCATGACCTCTTCCGTAGCTTTGTTCATTTGAGCACTGACTTCAAACAATTCCAGAAAATTCTCTATTTTCTTTCCCATGTTATACTCAGGATAGGCATAAGTAATCACCGGTGCTACATGGTATACAGAGAGAGATGACTCTGACAAAAAGCTAACTAAGAGCCACTTCACCTTGCGGCTACTGCCCCCTGTCGGGGGTGGGCCCTATAAGTGTAATAGGTGTCATGTGGGACACCAAGTAACCGGGGGGTCGAGTGGTATCAATGGTACCCCAAGGTACCAAGGGGACCCTGGGGTTCCTAGGGTGCCGGCGTGGAGGTGGATTCCAGTTGTCGCTTGTTGGTGATGATAGCTGTGAGGGAGCGTAGGGCCGTGAGATGAATGGCTTTGAAGCATTTGTGAATAGGGGGGAGGGGAATGTTGAAGTTGTTATGTAAGGCGTCGATGCTGGCATTGTGGATGCCACCTCTAGTGCCAGCAGTGATGACAGTGAGAGGGCCAGTGGACCACCCCTATGGTGGAGTGCAAGGATGAGTGGTGCGTATTTTTGCCGTTTTTCTAGAATTGAATCATGGGGGTAGCAGTCATGGCAGTATGTGAATTCAATGAAGTGAATGGTGGGGGGGGGTAGGAGAATGGTTAGGGTGGATTCTTTTTGTCGGAGATATTTGGGGGAGGGGGGGGTATGCACGTATTTAAGCTGGTTCGGTTCGATTGTAGTGAGTAAGTTGACTCCTTGCGGGAGGTGTAGGAAAGGGTGGGAGTCATTGGGTGAGTGTTGTTGGGTGAGTATGAGTATGGTGAGGGCATGGGGAGAGGAGTGAGCAGCAAACCGTGCCCATTGGAGGGCTTCGTGGGTGGGGGTACCAGGAGGGGGTGAGCAAAGCCCCTGCCAGCCCAAGTATGCTGCGTGGCAGAGCCAATGGCTCCAAAGATGCAGTCCCGAGGGTGTGGGCTAGCAAATGTAGCTAGCTCCGTAGGCATGTGAGCGGGCTAGAGTAGTATGAATGGGTAAGGTGGAATGAGTGGATGAGTAGGGAGAGGATGTCTTTAGGTAGAGTGTTGTGGGCGCATGCTGCTGTTAGTCTGTTGGGAGCACGTGGTTTTTTTTGGGGGGGTGTCTTTGAGGTAGCGTTCTACCAGCCAACATATTTTGGTGGCAAAGTCTTGTTTGGGAGGTTGTAGGATGTGCGAGTGAGTGTAGGTGGTGGAGTATTTCCCCCAGAGCCAGGTGAGCCTGTCCTTGGGGATGAGACCAATAAAACGACCATTTTGGGCATAGATATGCGAGAGACGAGGGCCAATATGAACCATTGGAGAGATATGATCAATATCCTTGTCCGGGTTACATTCAGTCGTGCATATGTGTATATTGGGGGCCGGTAATGGATTATGTATGTATCGGTTATCGGTTGGTTGTGTAGGGGAAGCATGTTGGTGGTGAATGTGTGTGAGGTAATTGGTACCGGTGTGTTTGTGGAAGGCGGTGAGGAGGGAGAGATTATGGTCAGGGTCACAGTCATCGTGTGCTCCAAAGAGATCGTCCTGATTTGGCATGTGTTGGCGCTGGATGGGTAGCCGACCCATTTACAATAGCAAAATATGTCAACACAGGTGGCACCAAATTAGTCAATTGACGTTTGGGTTTTAGTACCAAGAATAGCTTCAATGACAAAGGCGTTGGGGTTGTCTGGATCACTTGGGGGTGACGTCGGCATTGGCAGGGAGTGGGTAGAGATTTCAGGCGAGTCGTTGGATGGGGGGGGGGGGGGGGGGGTCATGGTAGCGTATGGCACGGTGGGAGGAGGGTGGCTGAGGGGATGAGTGGGAGGCGATGTGTGCGGGAGGGTTGTAGGAGGCTTTAAGCTTCTGGAGGATAGAGGCAACGGGGGCAGATCTGTATTGTGGTAGTAAATCTTGGGGTGTGTGGGGGAAATATACGCATGGGATGTCACAGTTCAAGGTGCATGATATGGATGGGTGACAGAATAGAGTACGAAGATAGAGTAGGTATCGACTTATTTTGACCGTAGATCTTGAGTGTTTAAGGGTGAATTCCGTTGGTGATAAGAGTCGGTGTCCAGTGGCGGTAGTGAGTTGAATAAGAGTGGTGCTGAATTCCCAAATTATTGTAACCTGACCTCGCACCTCCATCCTCATGAATTGCCATCCCTCCCATAGCCCGGGAGAGAGGTAATATAGTAGGTGGGGTACTGTACCATGACTGGAGAGCTGGTTGACTCTGTGCAAGCACTTGGCTTCGCACAGGGCCAGACCAAGCGGACTCACTAGCCACGTACAAAGGATGAGATGCACGAGAGGAGGTGTCAGGCATACCTTGAAATTGAGGATTGTCATGCAAGGAAATAAGCCTCAATTCTGCCGGTGGAGCGAAACTCGAAACTGAGATGCTAGGCTGACCTGCAGGTGACTCCCCTATGCGATCCAAGCCGTCCATCCGTTGTGCATGGAAATCCATGGCATATAGGTTTGCCCCTCGTATCATCTGCAACATCCAAGTTTTCCCGAATTCTACCACCCAAGCCAGGCCTGGTGCTAGTGGTTGCTGCAGGTCTAAGACCATTAGAAGCCCTAGCCTGATTTCTACCATCAACCCCACTAAATCCTTCTTCCATTGATACCAAATCTGACTCTACAAAAGTCCTATGTCGAGGCTCAATGACTGGAGATAACACAGGAGCAGCAGATATCCTATTTCTACCTAAACGTAACCAACAGCTATTGGGCGAGTTGGACATTAGCTAGGAATCACCACCTTTAGAGATCTTCAACTTCCACCACACTGGTACACTGCCAAGCTTGTGGAGTCACAATCCTCAAAAGCTTGTGTGTCTCTTGATCGTGCTCGGCAAGAGCCAACCAATTCCACCTGCGGGAATTCTTGAACCAAAAACCCACATACGAGGTGTAGTCTGACCCCCTGTAACGGTCACTTCTCCAAGTTCGAGACAAGACAGTGCTCGGAGGCCAATGCCCGATGGAGTAAAAAACGTTGAGTTTGCGAATCGAGCAGAGAGCAAATTGCTCGTGAGGAAGAATAACAAGATCTCCTTGAAGAGTCTTCTCACTATGACCCGTGAGAGAATCAACAAGGTCGCGGGTAGTAGGTGTACACATTGCAAGACTCCCAAATCTTAACAATCGTAACAAAATCGCATCAATGCCAATGGTGAACAAAGCCAAATGCCAGGGATCCACAAAATTGCAGGACACCAGCGGAACGTCAAGGGATTGCACGGAGATTTGTTCGCAAAGCCCAAACTGCCTGAATTCCAGGGCACCGTAAGACAAAAATTGACTTTTGAGTTCGGGGATAGGCACCTTGAACTGTCTCCTCAAAGCTAGCTCTTTGTCAATCACGCTATGAACTTCCCTCACCAGTTAAGCAGGATCGCTGATCCAAGCAGAGACTCTCTCCCGTTCAGTAGCTGAAAAACGTGAGACGTCCACAAAAAATCGAGATTCAAATTTATTGATCCACACCAAGTCGTCACTGCTCAACTGGAGCTGCTCACTGTCAAACACAAGAGAGTCCTGGATTTGTGAGTTAACATCAGGCAGCCCCTCAAGATCGTAAGCAAGCTCAACGTAGCCCAAACCGTAATCAGCTCTGTCAGGGTCACCGCTTGGCAAAGAGCCCGAACTCACTGAGCCACGAGTCGAATACAACGCTCTTTCTTCAAAGGCCACTTCTGCCCTGGCATACGCTGAGTAGTTAGAGCCTGAAGAGGTAGGTCTTTCAATGTCTGGAACATAAACCCCTGGAATCAATAATGGAACACGTGCGGCAGGAGCTGCAGGCACTTCCGAGACTGGATGACCATCCACCACCTGCAAACTGGGAGCAGATACAGGAACACCTACAACTAACTGGCTGGAACCCACCACGTTAGAGCCTGCAACCTCCACTCTCAGTTCTATCTTAACCAAAATTGAGCCGCTGTCCTCTCTCTCGTTTGACAAGCTACAGAGAACTGCAGACGCCATTGCAACACACAACGAACAAGCAAAACAAACAAATGCAAGTGCACAACGTGAAGAGTGAAGCTGCCGCCGCCATCGCAACTTCCTCTTGAACCAAAAACTTCTTCAAAAACCAGATTGAACCCTAGGTAACCGCGCAAAATCACTGTACGTGCGGAGCCGCCACTACCCGCCGCCTCCACCATATTTTGTGCTTGAATGAGATTCTCCCGTCTTCACAAGTGCACGTTAAACTAGGGGTGTAAGAGCTCGGAAGGAGCGGGCTTTACAGCACGAGAAGAGAGATGAACATGTAGAGGATCCCACTTACAGCATATGCAGAGCTAACACATACACATCCAAAGCTCACAGAGCATGTCCAGAAGCTCGTACACCAGGTTGTACATACAAGAAGAAAGGCCCTGACTCAAGGTCAGGAACAAGCTTATACCCAAAACCTAGGGTGAGGCAATACCCCCATGTGGCAGCATGCCACGGGTTGCCTAGATTACAAACAGATCTGGCCCGTAGACTAATGAAGGGGCCAGATGCAGCCACAAAGCTCTAGGATAACCTCAAACAAGTATAGGTCAGGCGGTATATAACGGTCTCCCGCTGTAAATACTAATGACATGGGATGAACCTGTCATACAGTAATGAATAGGCTGAAAGTCAAGCCATGAGAACATGAGCCATCCTAAGCTCAAGCTGGGAGAAAGTTCCTCACGTGATCCATGTGAGCATTCCGGAGAAAATCAGCTTTAAATTTAAACCACCTTCCCCTAAACTACAACAACACTACAACACTAGTCAAATGAGTTTGTGGCGATGGCCATCAAACTGGACTTCGCACTACACTACCTACCTAGTCAAAGCGCCGGGAACCTCCACGAAAGCCTTTGGAAGGAAGCCTAGGTACAGCTCCGCAACAACTCCTTCTTCTTCATCAACAACAGCTCTTGCCTCAATGTGGATCAGACCATCTAGGTGACGAACTCAAACGAGGTGAAGGCATGGGAAGGCAGCATCTCGAGGACGACGATGGCCTACAGCTTTTAATGAAGTGTCGGCGTGCTGGAATCCAAGCTCTCGATTTAACGATCTAACCCTAATACGGGAACGCCGTCCCTAGAGAATTCAAGACCATTGCTGGTGACCGGTGACCATCGGTCACCGTACTCCGCAACCTACCTTCCAGTTCCAAGTACAGGGAGTACCTTCCTAAAGTACCTAGGTATGTACTTAGGAAGGTAGGTAGGAAGGGGTACAAATACGAGGATAACACAAAAACATCCGGTGTCGCGGTGGTGGTGGTACCGGGGCGGGCGGTGGCACAGGCGGCGAGCGAGCATTAAGGGAGTAATGGGGCGCTAAGAGCGGGGCTGCAGGGCGCCGTGCCGCGCGCTGCTCGCCCACCACGCTACTGTGTACGCTCTCGCCCTCCTTCCCGATCTCTCACCTCGTTTCTTGCACTCTAGGGCTGCTGCGTCCTGTGTAAGTCTGCGGGTACAGAGAGGTTGTCTCGTCTGCTGCAGTTGAGGGTGTTCAGCTGTTTTTTTCCGGGGCTTTGGGGGTGGAAATTTGGATTTGCTCAGCCACAGTAGTGGCAGTCTATTTGTCTTTGGATTCGTGAGGCTGTAGGGAGGTCGAAGGGGTTGCGGGTTTTGTGTGTGATGCTGGTTTGTTGGTGGGTTTAGAAATGCAGTGATTTTGCTGTTGTCGTTTTGGAGAGATGATGATTTTTCTGCCGTAGTCAGCTATGGCGAATGGTGTTGATCTCTGTTGCTTGTTTTGTAAGGTAGTTTTGAGGGCCCGCCAGAGACTGGCTTCAGTTCTGAGTGAGATTTTCCTTGCTCGTTACGGTGTCAATGGTATGCCTCTCTCTAAGGAGCTGAGGTCTTGTGTTGTTTCGCGTAGAGAGTGATAACTTAACCCTTTTAGTAGTGCACATTACCAGCTGTTTATGAACCGCGAAGGATCGTCACTGAAATCTGAATCCATGATCGGGTTGAACCTTCGACCTATCAAAGTGGCATTTAATCGACATTGTGGAAGTCGAAAGCAGAGCCTCTCGTAGTGGGAAGTGACTTGCCATTTAGTTAGATGAATTAGACATAACACACGGAAGGTGTACCCTGCGACAGGAAGTGTACAGTGGTTGTCATTCCTGTTGCCATTCCTGTGTTTTTTCTCAACCACAATGACACAATGTACATATTTTATGCTTGCTTTGATCACAATTGAAGTGACGTAGGTTCCTGGGAAACAATGAGGTGGTTTTCATTCTCATTGTTCATGGAATGCTTAAAAGGTATCCACTTTCTGGTATCCCTTGAATCTGACAGGCATATGTATATATATATATATATATATATCGAGTCTCCACAATCTCTCTGTGCCTTGTGTTGGATTCCCTCCCCGCCTCCATGATTGTGTTTGATCCGTTGGCATCGTTGTGGTCGAGCATAGCTCAGTTGCACTTACATGCACGCCTGGCTGTCTTCCTATTATGACCGGGAGACCAGGAAAGGCTCCTCAAACTGCCTCTTCTGCTCATGGAATTAAGCACCTTAGAGGGCACCTACATTTGACTAATTGTATTCATCTCAAGAACCACGTGCACATGCAGAAGCATGCCGTGATGATGGAGGCGAGGAGGCCCCCTCAGCTCCCACTTATGCGGGAGTTGACGGCACTGCGGAATGCGCGTTATCTACGGGATCCCTCCACAACCTCGTCTTTAAGCACCTTTTCTGTGGGCAGCTCTGGGGGAAGAGTGGATGCCAGAGACAGTGCTCTAGCACACAGGGATGAGCACAAAGGGGTAAGGGTCTTATCAAATGGTGAATTGCAAAGGGATTTGAGGAGAACAAAGCTACGGGAAGGGCAATCAACCCGTCATGATGGGCGGAAGGATAATTACAGGGGAGGATATTTGCGGTCTGGGGCGTGTGTTGAAAGGGATGGGGCCATCGAGGATATCCAAAGCACTGGAGAGAGAAGGAAAGATGGCAATGGGAATGGAAATTCACAAAAGAAAGGTCAGTTGGAAGGCAATCGACGGAGATATGAGAAATCCGCAACATCTACCTGGGAGAGTCAGCTAGAAATTGGTGCTGGTTCCAGGCTAGGGGACTCGAGAGGGCAAGGGCTTAGGGCAGAAAACGGGCATGAATGCTTGGCACAGAGGGGCCATCTGACCACCGGCAATCTCAGCAAAGTGAGAGAACATTCTTGGGAGGGCAGGGGGGAAACCTACAGGGAGTCCAGGGACAATGGAAGAGGCGGGGAATCACTTAAATCAGAGGACAGGTGGCGAGGGGATGCTGCAAGGAGAGGAGACATTGCAAGAGGGCATGTCTGTGAGAAGAATGGTTGCATGCATTCTCCTCTTTCTCATCACTCTCTTGCCCCAAATCTCACTCAGGACCAGGCTCTTTCGTTACTGGGGCTTGGGGACCATAGGAGCGATGCAGAGGAAAGCTTCTATGAGAGTGAAGATGGAGAGCTGCATTTGGTGGCAAGGGAGATCGATGGAGGAGCATCGTCCTCTCATTTGGAGTCCAACTTTGAATCCCCTTTGATTTCCAGAGTTTCAATGAAGCCTAAAATTCAGAGAAAACCCCGCATAAGTAATAGGAGGTTAGAAGCTATTAGGTTCAAAGAGGGGATGCGCATGGGACTGCACTCTCATGGTCACCTATGCAGTCAAAGGTTGGGCCAGCCCGGGTGCTACAGGGAAGCCCCTGTTCTCACTATGAATGATGAGCTGGAATTGTCAGAGCTCCCTCAGCAAGGGTGTGGAATTCCTTGGCATTGGTCATGGATACACAAATATAAAGCTAGAAGTTTTTTGGATCTTGCTGGCAGGGGTCTGAATTGTGCATTTACAGAGTCGATGAAGAGAAAGGGGGACTCAAAGCGAACATCCCGAAATGGGTCTTTTTCTGGGTCGCACCAGGACTTGGAGGCTGCAGTCATGTCAGACCAGTCTCTCTCTTCATTGGATTCAGATGCAAATGTTCAGCCTCGGCTCTCAGGCGAGAATGACTCTCATGCCAGTGACAGTCCTCCTGCATTTTCCTTTGACAGCGAAGCACCTGCGCGGGAGCTTCCAACAGACTTTGGGCTGATGTTGGCAAGAGTAAGAGGTAGAGAGGGAGGACGCAAAGGTACCACACAGAACCGATTTGAACCCAGTACAGATGGGGCCATACAGCTGCATGGATCAGTGGGAGAGGATGTGGATAAGCATAGAAGCTTGAGCCAGAAGTACCGTCCAAAAGCATTCAAGGACCTTGTGGGTCAAAGCCTAGTTGTGAAATCCCTCTCCACTGCTGTCACTAAAGGAAAAATTGCACCAGTCTATCTCTTTATGGGCCCTCGTGGCACAGGGAAGACCACTGCCGCACGAATCTTTGCTGCAGCATTAAATTGTCTCTCCTCAGCGCCAGATTGCCGACCATGTGGACTTTGTCAGGAGTGTGCCACCCTCACCCTCAATAGAAGCCCAGATGTGAAGGAGATAGATGCTGCGAGCAACCCAGAACTGGAGAGTATGAGAGCCATTCTGAGCAACATGGGCTTTTCCCCCTCCCGTTCACGATACAGAGTTTTCATCATCGAGGGTTGTGATTTCCTGAGTACGGAAGTGTGGAATACGTTCCTCAAGTGCTTGGAGGAGCCTCCCAGCAATGTGGTCTTTGTTCTAATCACCACTGATTCTGAGCGTGTGCCTCTCACAGCTGCTTCTAGGTAAATTACAATTGTATTCTTGAGTGGTCTTTGGTTGCCCTAGACCAGTGATGCCCATGATGGACAACTGGTGGGGCATCCAGCATAAAATCAGTATCTAGGTGTTTTTGCTGTAGGCAGTCTTGTAGGTTTTGGGCATGCTCGTTCTCAGAGTATTTACTATTTTACCATCAATTCTATGCGATTCCTCGACAGTGATCTGCTCTCTTGACAGTGCAATCTGCAGTATGGGAATTCTTCTTGCCTGTTCTTACCTACCAGATGTCTTCAATGTTATGGGATACAATGTTTTTACACTCACAAAAACCTGCATTGCTATTGTGCAACCTTGAAGGTGTCAGAAGTTTCCATTTTGCAAAGTGAAGGAGACAGACATAGTTAGCCGACTGCAGATGCTTGCTGCCAAGGAGAACGTGGAAGTGGATGAGGGTGCACTGTCGTTGATTGCATCCAGGGCCGATGGGTCTCTTCGTGATGCAGAAACCACACTGGATCAACTGAGCCTTTTGGACAAGAAAGTTTCTTTGGCTATCGTTCAGGAGCTGGTACACGGGCTTTTCCATTACAGCTGACTCTAGGAGTGGCACAAAGTGCAGGAAAAAGTGATGTTGTAATGGGTATAATCACAAGGTCTCAGCTTATGCTTCGATGTAAGTGGATGGGTTAGGTGGCTGAGGTACTGCTTCTGAATTTCAATTACTAAATGAAAAGGATGTCTTCTGTCATTTCAGGTGGGACTAATCCCAGACAATAAGTTACTGGATCTGCTCGATTTGGCACTTTCAGCAGACACGGTGAATACCGTGCGACACATGCGAGAGATCTTGGACTCGGGTGTGGAGCCTCTATCTTTGGTCTCACAGTTGGCCTCTCTGATCACCAACCTTTTGGCTGGGAGCTTTGATATACAACGGGAGACACGCAAAAAGGGATTTTTCAAAAGGAATCTCTGTGAGTGATGCATTTACCCTCCTTTCATGGTGTGTTGATCTCAGTGTCTGTGCCTGCAAAGATGTTGTTGGTTGTATGATATTTTGAGGAAATTAGTGCATCTTCCCTCCCTTTGTTTGTCTCTTCCAATTGAGTAAGCTTGGTTTTGCACACTGAAGGGTCCACCAGCAGTCTCTTTGTATCTTCCAGTGGGAGCTATGGAGAGAGAGTCCGAGTCCTTGAAAGAGCTAGTCTCTGGATATCCTTGTTCGATCAGATCTTGTAAGTTATCAGCTCATCAGACTTATTACCTGCCCAGTCATCTCGACCTAGATTAGATGATGGATCATCATGCAACATTGTGTTCGGGCGGTGACTGACTCTCGTCAACTGTGAGTACCCTATTTGTTCAGCAAAGAAGGGAGAACAACAGCGGCTTCGTCAGTCATTGAAGGTCTTATCAGAAGCAGAGAAGCAGTTACGGGTATCAAATGACCGATCGACATGGCTGACAGCAGCACTCCTGCAGTTTGCACCAGATCGGTCGTATCTGCCCTCTTCTGTGGACACCAGTATGCTACCAAGTCCTATTGCATTTGACACATTTGAAAGAGTTGTGAGTGGAGATGTCGCTACTCCAAGACTTCCCACTTTGGAAGAGCCAGTTGAAGCCCAACATAAAAATCAGAATCCAGAAAAGGAAATTTTGCCAGCGTTTCCACGCTTACAATCTTCAAGCCCAGCATTGAGTCACACACTCTCTGCCTACTTACAGAGTCGGAGGAAGGGTCTTCCTTCAGCCATTCAATCGGATGCTAAAGTGCACCCTGCTGAGTCACCTCTGGATTCTCACATTAGACATGTCAACAGGAGGTTAGAGAAGGTTGCAAGGGGTGTTCTGTGGGAGACTGCACAGGACGACTCTCGGGTGATTTCTGATGTGTCTAGAGCAGCAGGCACCCGCGAGGCTCTGGCAAATGTGGAAGAGAGTCAATACTCGCCTAGAACGCTACGCATGATGGCAAGGGTGGACCACACAACACTGGGTCCCTCTTTGACCACTCAAGCCCAGGCTCGAGCTCTCCGTACTGGTGGAGACGATACCCAGAACTTGGAAGAAGTCTGGACTAAAGTCCTACAAGGCTGCCGTTCAAATGTGTTAAGACAGCTGCTGCAGGCTCAAGGAAAATTGCTTGCTCTCTCTGTTGCTGAAGGTATGCTTGACTCCATGTATGCATCTTTTTTCTATCTCTCTCTTGTACATATCCAAGGTAACTATGCATCATGCGATCTTTGTCAGATTTTGGTCTTGGTCCTGATTACAGATATGGGGTGGCATGAATCAGATGACACCTATGCAGTTGCGCATGTGGAGCTTCGGCATCCGGATCACAAAGCCAGAGCAGAGCGGCTGCGAAGGAGTATTTGCCATTCTTTTCAAATGGTGCTTGGTTGTCCTGTTGAACTTAAAATTAGCCTGGCATGCCAGCCGGGTGCTGCAGTTGAGGAGTCCAATCTTTCTCAGACCCAAGGGTTCATCAGAGACTTACCAGGCTCATCGAGCAGCAGCCAGAAAAACCATAAGTTGAAAGAGGCTATTGTTAAGGGATTTGTTCCTGAAGCAATGACAGCTGTAGACTGTCCCCTGCCACATGATCAACGGCAATCGAAGTCATTTAGCAATCAGCAACCATCGGACATTAATTATGGCCACAGCCTCGACACAGGCAATGCAACCGAAGCAAGGTCGGTCAACCACAGCCAACAGTCAGCCCCTGAAAGGGAAAGTAGTGGACTCAAGGTTGAGGGAGAAAGGGGGCAGACTGGTGCGTCGTGGTTACAGGCAGCTCAACAATATGCTGGCCAAGAGCCCCACAGCTCAGATAATCACGTGGATCCACTAGATGCTCCTGAATTGGTAACTGCACACAAGTCAGGCAGGAAGATGTTGAAACAGCGGTTGGATAAGCTGGATGAAAATCATGGGTGGGGAAACAAGTCATTCAAGCGGAAGAATGTGAAGTTTAAGGATGGCGTTCTGAATGGTCAACAAGAAAATCTGTAAGTTCCAGGATCTTACTATGGCAGATTTTCATTTCTATGTTTTACTGTTGTTCTAAGCAGTGAATTTCATGAATCTCAAACTGCTGGAATATATTAAACATTTTTTATTTGGAGTTGTATCCGTCGGCCGACCTGCTTGGGTGGCATATTCTTGTCCAATCGTTGACCCCCTTTCTCAAAAATTCAGAAGAATGAGTACAACTAGTTTGTAGGTGCTTGGCTTAGTTGAGCAGAACTTAACCTATTCATATCTTGAGACCAAGAGCCATCCTGACAAGTCAATGCCCAATTGTCTTTCAGTTTATTGGTATGTAATCAGTTTCGAGGCCATCTATGCCTCGGAATTTTAACTGAGACACACACTGAGGTAGGCTCTGACAATAGTAGCAAGCGTATTAGTCAGGTGTAGTTGTAGGTTTGGTGCAAATGCAGTTGATGTAGTTGTAGAAAAGGACCCAGGACTAACTGAGCAGGAGACTTCACACCTGCTACCTGTCATATAGATGAGACTTACGATCACAGCTGATGCAGTGTCATGCTTCCCTCTCATCTTTGCTTGCTCATCAAATCATTCAGGAGGTTGGAATCTCGTCTCGAACCCAACAAAGGGGGGGGTCTCCTGTGCTGGAAAGCGTCCCAACCGGATAAGTTCAAGGTGCAAACCCACATGCACTCTCCTCGCACAGGCTTGCCTTGCCCATCTCTTTCTCAGGTCTGTATGTCATAATGAGAGATACAACAACTCAGTCATACCCATGAACTCACATGTTGTGGCCATGCACATTGGTGTAGGTGTGGTGGGGTGCCCCTAGTGACAACCAACCAAATGACAGTCTTGAAAAGCCTCCATAAGCTTCGGGCTCCTGCTCATCACGACCAAATTGACCCATGATTCAGCCACTGCATCCTAATTTGATCCTCTGACAATATGCTCCAGGCACCCTCCTAAACCTTTGCAGGGGATGGGTTGCCCTATAATGTGTAACTCAGTTTTGGTGTTGAACCCTTTCACCAAGCTGATTCTCGAACATGTTCTCTGAAATTCTTTTCCTTTGTATATGCATTTGCACGATCTTAATCATTGGCTTCTTATCAGTTCTCCTGCTATGGTTGTGACTGTAGGGAAAGTCAAAGCGACGGACAGCTCAAAGAAGGGGAGACTTTCTCTATAGACTTGTTCCCTGTGCCAAATCCAACTCCCACTGATGATGGGCGTGCATCCAACAGCTTGAGTTGTTCTAACCTTAACCAAAATCTGAGCACGGAGATGTCTACATTTGGGGCCCAAACCTTGCAATTACCCATGGGAGGCCCTGCAGGAAGGTGAAGGAGCTGTCAGCACTGCTAGCCTTGATGAGGGGGAGAAGGAAAGAGACAAGGCCTTAGCCAAGCAAAGACACAAAAAACTAATGGAAGCTGCCAAAAGTGTGGCCAGCTTCTTCCAAGGCAAAGTAATTTCATGAAATGGAATTCATTGTGTACATGCCTTGAACTGCTGGAAGACAACAATATACATCAATGCATCAGCTTAGGTGGGAAGGTTTACTGCTTATTGCAGCAAGACAACTACCTTCGTGTACACCAGAGACAGTAGGAAACCACATGTGTTGCTTGTAACATCCTACAGCTGATATACCAGATACTTGACAAATGAGAAGGTTTACTTTTTCGAAGATGTTCTACAGCCTCCCCACCTGAAAAGTGCAGATGATTCCTTTTAAGAGACTAGGCAAGGAGGCCTTTGAATGAAGAAGGCGAAGTAACTTCAACATGTATTGAGTCGGAAAACTCTTTGGAGCTGCACATTCACTCTGCATGAGAGTCTGCAGCTCTAACCCTTGGCAATGCGATAGTCAAAAATGTCCCAGGTATTTTAGGGAACATGAGGCATGCTGATAATGTCAACACCAGCATACTGTGGTTCTGTTTGAGTGCTCTTACTGTTAGTTCCCAACTTTTTGTAAGCTGAATGATGCCAAAAGTCCAGGAAGTTGCATGAGCTGCCCATTAAAGTATCATTCAGTTCACATGGGAGGATCAAAAGTTTCACAGGTGCTTCGCTCCTGCATCAGCTTCCATGAAGTAGTTCTTGGAAGGATACAAAAAGTACTGGATGATTCCGTTGTGCTGACTGTGTGCACTCTTCTATTGATTGTGAATAAAATTCTCAGTCTATCTCTCCGGTCTCTGGGTCTGCGGTCAGTAGGCACTAATGTATCCAAGTGTCCTCTCACATTTCTCATTGACCCGGGGAGGAGCTGTGGTAGTTTGAGATTTTGAGCAGCAAGGTTATTATGTATAGGGTAAGTCCCCCACCCGAGGGTGTACCGCGGTGTGAGGGGAGTGACGGGAGGCGCAGCCCGAGGTCACGAGTCACGACACGAATACCAAGGTACCAGCCCGAGGGTGGGGGACTTACGCTGCGTAAAGACATAGGGTTTCTTTTCGCTGTGGACGGCTCAGATTGGGGCATCTAACATAAAAGATGACATTGTAAGGAAAAGATGGCGTGCATAATCTCCCACGGGACATTACGCGTAGTAGGAAATTACGCGTAAGATCCCCGGGCCTGCGTCATATCCCCCGCCCACTGTTGACGTGACATTCCGCCAGGTAAGCTCCCTGGAAATACAAAGAGAAAAAACCCGTAGGTTTTTTGTCAATGGTTGCCCTACATCCATGTCACAGCAATGAATTACACTTATGGCTACAGAGAGCTATCACCACGGGTCTGGGCATTGGCAAGGAGGCCTGCGAAATTTAGTTCTTTGTAGCGTTCTGGGGCAGTCTCAATTTAGACACCAGTTACCTCAACACTTTAGGACTTGCTGTTCTGAATGTAAGAGGTAAAGCTCCTGCCCTAAGTGTTTTCCCAGATTTCGAGGAGAGGAGCCCGAGGTGCAGCATTCAAAATCGCCGGAAACAGACAGGCAGGAACTTTACTAATCTTGAAAATATAGCTGCCATTTCCTGGGGCATGCCTGGGGCAAAAGCAGGCATATGCTAATCGAGTTCCTGGGGCAAAACCATAGAATTTGTGGAATTGTGGACAGGAAGGCACTCGATAGGTCAGAAGGCAGACGGGGATTTTTGCTGGAGGCAAAATGGTCCGCTGCTCACCACCTACGTTGAAGGTGTAAACGCAGTTGCCCGAGGTTACAACAGCCTGGTTTATGAGAGTGCAGAAAAGTGCATTCTTGTGATTGAGAAACTTGGTATGGTAGAATTGAGAGTATCCAGCGTTTTTGACAATCTTAAAATGTAATATATGATAGGTGCTACACTTGACTTTCACATAATTCCTCTGGAGATTGATTTAGAGGAAACCTATGACTGTAAAAGGACAAGGAACTACCCTTAAGTTGACAAGGCCTTTGAAAGGAGAAAGGAGGGGGTGACGATAAGAAAAATTTATCCCATGAACTTGGATTGCTTTGCCAAAATGCATTGCGTCTCTGTGACGGGTTCCATCCTCCAAGGCCTGCTCACGCTCTCTTCAACCTGCTTATGGCTTCAGAAGTTCTTGGACATCCAACCTTAATCAACTACAGTCCCCGCAGCTCTTTGTATTGGTCAGGAGTAAGAAAAGTTTTGGCAGCCTTGACCCAGTCCTCTGGCCTGGGCATCATGATTGCAATGTAACCTTCCGTACATGCCTGCGTTGAGCCAACCCATAAACTCTGTGAGTCCCTCTGTGTCTCTTGATTTTTTTCCGTCTTTTCTGCCTTTCAACTACTGCATCCAGCCGTCAGTGCTACTAGTATCCCCTATCCTTTCTCCTCTATTTTGCAGCCTGGTCACGTTTCTCCTATTCTAACCACCAGTGGGGCGTCTGGGCAAGCTCGGGCAAGCAAAACTTGGAGAGACTCTCGATTCCTGTCTATACCAAAGAGGATCTGGTTGCAAGGCTATGGCAGATCAGCTTTTACATCTGCAACAAAGAGATTATACCCGTGAATTGAGCAGACCAGCATCCTTGACCAAGTGCGTGTTTACTTCAAGGAGCACCCCTCTCACACAGCATCTGCCAGGGTCACCAGCACCATCAGCAACAATTCTAGACACAGAACTTACGGGAAGAGACACAACTGTAGGGCCAGGTAAAGAAAGCAAGAAACTTTACAGCCCCCATGGAAAGGTCAAAGAGCATAGACAGAGAAAAGAAACAATTGTATGAGTTGGAACAAGAAAGAATCTCATCAGTAGACCTGATCAAGTAGAAGGACTCCCCCACCATCACTTTGCAGAGCACTGAATTGGGCTCCAGTGTTACTGCATTCTGAGCTTCACCCCACCCCGGCATCCAGGATATCAAAAAAGGGAGTGATTTGCATTGCAGACCAAAGATTCAGACTCGACAAAACGGGAGGACAAGAGCAAGGAAGAAAAGGGGGAGGGACATGAAGCACCTTTTTGCGCTTGCCGGTAACTTTCATATCAGTGCGACACTGTTTCCCAACATTGAAATCAACACCTGTGACTGCTGGCACGGGCTTGAAAGCTGCATGAGTCGGTAACAATCCTATGACACACAGCCTACCACTCCATGCCCATCATCTTTCAGTTGAGCCACACTGGTTGACCCATAATACACCTCCCAGGGTTAGCATTCAGTGGGCAAGATCAATGTGCCTATTGACCATTTTCTGCCAAAATTTGGACATTACTTTAATCCCTGTGGGCTGCTAACCGACAAGAAGCCTGTCATAGGATTTCCACGTAGAGAAGGTCTGAAAATCACACCACAAGTCCGCTATGAAGTGCACACAGCTGACTGAATCCCAGTTCATTTAATTATGGGCTGGCATTGGCATTACGCTAAAATTCTGGCACTGCTAATGTCTACCTACATGAGAGAGAGAAACTCTCCAATTCCGGTGTGTAGTGGTACACATGATTGCAGCTCTTTGCAGCTTCCAACACCAAGACTAGTAGGAAGGGAGAATAAGCAACGAAAAGGTAACTACCCGTTGGCATGCCTGTATACGTACTGATCGTGAAACTCCTTGCCGCCCACATCTACACCGACAAGCGATGTCACTTCATTATTACCAAAAATTCAGATGCCTCTATCTATCTCCCAAATGGAAGGCGGATGTTCAGATACCTTACTAAGTACATCTCTCTCCTTTCTGCTCCTCAATTCACCCGTCCTTTACCTACCTATCTCTCAATCCATTCAAAAGCCAAGGGTTTGAGGTCACACACTACTGACGCATCTCATTGTCTCTCTCTCTTTTCCTCCCTCAATCAGTGATACACGTACCCACAGCAACCCAGTGGGTGAAATTGCATTCGTTGGCAGGGGGTGGGCGAGGTGGAAGCTCGTGGGCCAGCGGGAATATATCATTTTCTCCCGCTCGGGAGAAACCATTCGCCATGTCTACATCTTTTCCACCCTCAGCAGTCACTGGTTTCTGTCTGTCCAGGTCGAGAACTTCTCTGGCTTCGGCCTTGCTCATCGATGCTTCTCCAGAGAGTTTGTGAGAGATCCATGCAATTGGGTCCTCTTCTGCAGGATCTTTCACACCGCCGATACCAGTTGCAAGAGTGTCTAGGGAGGGGATGGGGAGCCCCTCCTTAACATCCATGGTCCCCAAGCTTAAAAAAGAAAAGTAGGAAGCTTCATGGGAGCACATGTTCAGAGAGGGAGCGATAAAAGTTGGCCACCTATTCTCATACATTTGCACATTTGATGGCTACTAAAGCTCCTTCAAGATTGCAGTGCAATGCACCACCCTGCTGCAAACATGCAATCTACCGTACTGACCTAGCTTATTAGGGAATAATTAATTCGAAATCAAGTGCCTAATTAAATTTAGAACATTTTTGGAAAATGTGCCTAAAACTTGGAAAATTTTCCCTGAGAAGTGCCTAATTGCTCAAAAATTGTGAAAAACACCAAAATGTCCAAATATGTGGAAAAAATGCCTAAATTGTAATATTTAAGGAAGAGACTATGTTTACCCCACGAGTTTAAGGCAAGTGTGTGAGATGGTGGGCCCGCTAGCCGGAGTTATGAGAGGCTCCGGCAGCCTACCAGTCAAATCTCATCCCCATTAAGAGCACTAGTGGCAGTGAGTCCGACGCCGATTTCAAACACACCAAACCAAAGAAGGGGGCAAAAAAAGGTGAAGATAGTTCGTACTGTACCCTCCGTGTCGCGCACCTCACTTCGGTAAGCTCCCCTTCAAGTCATAGTTGCTAGCTTGATGCGCGCGCCTAACTCCCAACCTGGCCGCCGGACCAACTTGGAGCTTCGGCTGCTCACCGGGGCATAACGGTCCCCTTTGATCTCCCAAAGAACCCTCCACCGATTTGGAACCAGCGGGAATTCCCTTTGGTAGTTGGCAGTCCGGAATAGCTCCCCACTCTTTGGTCGCTTTCCGGCTCGCTCGCTTACTCACTAGTTTTTGGTCACCAACGGGCTTGCACCGTTCTCGGGGTTACTACTCCCTATATATACTTCTGTAGCTGTCCGTGGGGGTTTCACAACCAGCCATGCCATTTTATGGCGAACCGCCACGAAAACCCTCGACTCCCGGTGAAGAGTCGTGGTGAGTCTTGGCCTACTCACCACGACCCCTATGGACCGTGATGAGTCCCAAGACTCCCCACGACTCCCACCACGAGGTCTCCGCTCCCATGATGAGTCCTATGTCACCCCCACTAAGTCCCGCTAAGCTACCACCACCCCCTTGTGGAGCCACCCCCACCACAACCCGGTGTGCGGGGCTCCACCTAGTGAGCGCCTCCGCCTCCTTGAGTGCCTTGGGCACTCAAGGGTGCTTCAGCCCCCCATACCTATCGCTGCCGCTGCCCCCACCACAGGGGCAGCCCCTCATGTGTTCCGACCCCCTGCCCTCAAGGCAAAGGGCCGCGACAGTTGGAGTGAGTCCGACGCCGATTTCAAACACACCAAACCAAAGAAGGGGGCAAAAAAAGGTGAAGATAGTTCGTACTGTACCCTTCGCCCAATTGGCGAGAAGCAGAAATGGGGGGATCAATCATGGGGGGGGGGGGGTTGGTCTGAAACTCAGGGGGGCCAATCCGAAAAACAGGTGCAGCATGAACATGGGGGAGCAGACTAATTAGGAGGAGGGGGAGCAACCTGCCAGTCCTTCCCCTCCTGCAGGGGATGAGGCCATGGACGTTCAAACTTGACAGCGTTGGAACTTGCTAAGCAGGTATTTAATTCGCCATGGGATGTATGTCTGCACCCGAAAAATGGCATTCTTTATATTGCAATGGCTGGGCAACATCAGATTTGGCAACACGACATTTTTGAGGGTGTTACAAAAGTCTTCAGTGGAGATGGCTATGAGCGCAATCTGAATGGCCGCATGTTCTCTCCTCTTTTGCCACATAGTCACATCAAATGGATGAGGACTACATGGAGGACCATGACACACCTTCTCCAGTTCCATTAGAGTCTGTGAGGGGCATTGCCTGTGACATGTGCAGAGTGGGACTGTCACCACATGAGAGAAAGTACCAGGCTGGAAAGGGTGAAAGGGAGTGTAGCATTTTGTGAAGAAGTATTGGCCCAAGAGACAAGGAAGTAGTCGTCCCTTGGGCAGGTATATCAAAGGTTCTTTATGAAGTCCAATATTGCTTTTCCATCTCAGCAGCTATTTTCAAGGAGGGGATTTTATGGTATGATGGGTGTGCAGGATGCACAAGAGAGAATTTATTTTCTTGAGATTTTTTGCATTAAGCTGACATTCTTTTCAAACTTGACATTATTTGCAACAGGAGTCCATGTTGATCAGCTTGGGACCTTCAAAAAAGAAATGTGAAGTTGAGACATGAGCTACATTGATTTCATACTTTTCAAGGTGTAATTGGCCTTTGAGAGTAAATTTCATAGGCTTCACATCAAATAGAAATCCAACAAGGATATCAATGTTGTTGTGAGAGCTACAAATGAGTGAATGGACTTGAATAGTGATACTTAAGCACCATATTCGTGCTTGGAATGAGGTCAATCAAGCACGCACAGTGATGGTGTGAATATGTTTAAGCCATCACTTCCATGTGAAAAAACTACTTAAATGATATGAATTGCACTGTCACTTACTTTGTGTTGTAGTAATTTGCATTGTTAAGACATGAAATTCGTGGAGATGAAGTTAAGCAAGATTTTGGCACGGAAGTAGTATCCCAACACTATGTATTAAAACTCACACGTAATCCATGTCGTAATAGAGCAAACGTAATTAGTGTCATTCTCATGCCATCAAAGTAACGTATATCACATGGATAATTTGTTTGACGACATCCGTGCCACAATCGTTAGGTAGTCGTGGCCTAGCAAATTTGAGATGCAACCCGGGTATCAATACTGATATCAACCCGGATAGGTAATACCATACCCGGGGTAGGTACGGTGGCCAATACCCGGGCAATACCATACTAGGGGCAATATATACCTTGCTCTATACTATGGTACATACCATACACGTCTGGTATAGCAATGGACAAGATTGGTATTGATACCAGTATTGCTGCTATGTGAGCCTCCAAAGGCACATTAGGTGTATATGTGGAGTTAGGGCAAGGGAATTCAAGGGCACTTTAGCATTTATGGCATCTACTTTATACTCATGTGCAATGTGCAAAAATACATGTATGATATGGTGTATTTTAGCAATGTGCAATGTGTATGAGCAATGTATTTGGTATGTGCATTGTGTTGTAATTGTGATCCATCGTGAAGGTCAATTCTTTTTCTCAGGTTATTGAATATTTTCTTGAATCTACTAAATATTTCATATACATACCCCGACAATATTCATATTCCCCCCACATGAGATGGGAAAAAATAAATATTGATACCCTACTAATATACATCCACAATTTTATGCTATATACCCCTCATATACCCTACCCGGCCCCCTTACCCCAATACCAGGACCATAACAGTACTGGGAAATGTGGGCCGTTGTGATACCAAGAGCAGTCCGGTATCATATTTTCGTGATACCAGTCCAACACTGGTGTGAACACTTGATTTTGTACCTAGGCTCTTGGACTATATAATACGTGAACAGTCATAGTGTGGACTGTGTCGTTGAGCATATACTATACAGTCATCTTATCTTCCAGAAAGAACCAAGTAATTTTCTTTTATGAATTTATTAAGTATAACAGATCAAATCATTGTCCGAGGAAAGCCCACTTTGCTATTAGCCCATGTTGCAAGAGTATAAATGTTCCAAGAGGAGTGGGGGAAGGTGTGTCGTCAACCAGCTTCTCCAAATTGCTGACGACCTCAACTTGAAGATCCAGCGTACAGAAAGTACTGTATATCCAGCTGCTTCTAGACACCATAAGCTCATGGAGAGAGTCTAAACTAATAGGCTCTAGATAAGCTTTTTGCAACATTTTCACATTACTGTTAACAAGTGATCTGTGGCTTGTAGTGCAGCAACATCAACAAAAGATTTGTGCAAAGACTAAGTACCTGCGATGCAACTTTCTTGCCACCTTTGTAATCATTTCCCTTTGTGCCATCCCCAGCAAGTGTCCGGACTGTCTCATGTACAAAGTCAATCTCCCTGCAACCTCCACATCTCTCTTCTCAGCTCTTTTCCCTGATAAGCTATACGTTGTTCACAGGCAAGAAGTTCAAATTGATGCATGAACTGAACAAGTGATGTGCAAGTAGTGGTGAGAGAGACTTCTCCTCACAGCACAACAGTCCAAGCAGGTCCTCCTGTCTATTTAGGAGAAATATCAGCTTATAGCACACTACTGGCTCCACAAACCACGGCAACCAGACATGCAATATTTAAAGGGCTCTTCAAAAGCTTACACTATAAACTTTGAAGTTTGCCACTGAGCAGATGTGAAAAGTTCACATGGATTTACACTATATTTTCCAGAATAGTCAAGTAAGCATGCAGCACTTGCATGGAAGTAAAGAAACCCACCTAAGAGCATGATTCTCAGTGTCTGCAACGTAGAGGACATTCTTGGTTGCATTGTATGCCACACCTTGCAGGTGCACTCACACAAGCATTTGTCATCCCTCTCCCCATTCGAGGAAATGCAGGAAATGTTGCTCCCCACTCTCTCTATGTCACTGGCCCCTCCCTCCGACATTCTTTCTTGACTCATGTACATAAGAAGCATATGCACAGGTGTACTCACAGAACAATGCCCTTTGGCATCTCTTTGTTGTTCTCCACTAACAATACTGATCGCATTTTCTCTGTTCATTTAAGTGACATTTGTTAAAAAGTATGAGGTTGATACTGATAACAATGCACAGAGGCTGTAGGACAAGCCTACAGCTAATGTCCTCAATTACTGCAAATTCACGGGTAGTTGTTCACTGTCATCACCGATGTGCAAGACCAGCAAGCAACACACACTAGTAATTTCACCTAGAGTATATTGAAAACACAGTTGCTGTTCACACTTCTCTTCAGGATCTAACATCTTTCATTTTGGGTAACACCTGCCCACACAAACCTTTTGGTCCCAGTTCTTAGCCGGTACCAAATGACAATCAATTTGAAATATTTGTCTTCATTTTCTACTTGGAAGACTGTTCCTTCACTTTGCTCCTCTGCAAAAGCTATTAAGGCCACCATCCCGACACACGTGCGCACCCGGTACAGCTTCTGCGCCATCTCGGCATCACCTCGCTGGACCGCATTGAAGTCCAGCTCAACAGTGTTCTGCCACTAACCTAGGACTAACCTATACAGCAAACAACTGTCACACATAAATCAGCATCTCAAGGAAGCTAAATATTTCCCAGACTTGAAGTTCACGATAAACACACTATCAACCGCGTAATACTACATCGCAATTGTCCTCTTCATCGAGTGCTAGGGGGATTGATGCTGCACTGGTGTTGCATAGTTTGCAAGGTTGGAGATTACTCTCTCTGATGGTATCTGCAGACGCTCTGAACCGAGACAAGAATTCTCTGATTTGCCTGTGGTCACCACAAGCCAAAGATACATGTTATCATTGTCCATTGCATGTCAAACCCTAAAACTGCTCAAGTACTATCAAAAGGCTTTTGCTTCAGTAACACCTTCCTATACAAAAATGCACCCTACCAGATACCTGTCAACAGATCTATCTGCTTCACCAAAGCGGAGTTCACTGGGATGGAAGAAGTAAGCACAGGCACAAGGCAAGCAGACAGACAAAGACAATAAAAGAGATGGGAGCAAGAGAGCTGATTTGATTCCTTACTTGGTGGAGAAGCAACCAGTCCAAATTTGCTCCAGTAAGGCCAGCCTCCTCTAATGCTGCTTCCACCACCTGGGGCACTGCTCGTACAGGAAACCGGAAGACCTCCTTCCCATTCATTTGAAGACATTTGTAGGACGCTCTGGCCGGCAACTTTGTGAGGGTGCCATTTGTTGCAGCTCCATTCTGTAGGGAAACTTCGATGTTGTCTAATTGTACATGCAAACTCCTGCATTTCCCCTCATCTTGTCATTCAAATGTACAGCACCCTCTCTTTGCTTCTCTGAATGCAGAAGTGCTCAAAGCAGGGAATCACTTGAATAGATATGCAACTCACACTGCTTCTTAGCTAAAGATTTGATTGCATCATTAGCAGTGAGGGGGGGCATGGCTGAGTGTGCATCAAATGACTATGAGGGCCTGCTGGTTGTAGTTCATAACAATAGGTGATTTCTGGTATCAGCCCTTCCATGTATATATGTCAGCAAAGGTTATCAGAACCCAATTTGCTGACCATAGCAGCTACACAGAGGAGAAGTAAGATAGAGAAGACTCACTTGTGGCCACCTCCATCACTACGTAGATCAAATCCAAGCAAGCTGTCCTGATCGTCACTTGCTGCCTGTATGCGATGTATCAGCACAGTGATATCAGTGCACACAAGGGAATCACTTAGAATAGTCAAACCTCTGCAATAAAAACAAATAGTAACAAAAGGTCTCCACTCATGAAAGTTAGACCCAGCCACAAACAGTATCTCAGCAGTTTGCTGTCTGAGATTGTGCAGCTCTCCCCAGAACTGGTTGTCAATACAACTTGCACTTGTAAATGTGAAATTGGAAGTCTTCTGTATACCTGCAAGACCAAAGCCCCTGAAGCATCCCCGAAAAGGATGCAAGTGCCTCTGTCTGTCCAATCCACATATCTGGATAGAGCATCTGCACCTATCACCAGCGCATTCTTGTAGCCTCCACCTGCACCCGACCATTCCTCTTCCTTTTCAGGATTAAAGGGTACACAATGCTGGCAATCACATATCCTAAGAGGTGATGCTTGTGATAGTCTCATCCTCTGCATCCCTGGCAAACCTCCTCATTAGCACAGCTACAGTCGCAATAACAGAAATATCTTGTAGACACCCATAACATAGCTAGACCTTGCTAGTTTCAGTGGAATACCCCCAGCAGGACTATCTACGGTCTCTGTATTGCCCTTGTGAGCCAGGGACCTCCCTTGAAATCCGCATCACAGGGGGTTTTCTCGACATAGGTAGCGTCAGGTTTCCCAGCCACTCGAAATCTTTTCCTTCCAACAGTAAACCCTTCTCTGTAGGCATCTGCTGGTCCCGGTATTGTAATGGATAACGTTGCCTCAGTTGCTGTGGTAGCTACCTGTCCGGTCCTTCCTCCGATTTCAGTAGATAGTCGTCCAATTTCGGACTGCAGCGAAGCAAGAGCTTGTTCCAAACGCTTCAACACTTCAGCGCCTTGATTTCTAGTTTGTAAACCTAAAGCTTCTTCTCTCTCATGCACATTTCTGTACGGGTTCGGGTCTGGGAGAGAGAGGGCTCGGGAAACACATAGTAGTCTCTGGGACTGCACCTGATCCCGCTGTTCGGCAATATGATTTCCACATGCTGAAAAACCAATACCTTCTTCTCTTCTACTGTTTCTCGAACATACAAAATCAGGCTCTTCGGTTGTCGGTGCAGCTTGTGCAATTCCAAACACCCCTGTTTCTGGAAAGAAAAAAGGATTGTCGAGCTTCTCCTGACTAACTTGAGATAGAATTTTTTTTTTTCCTTCCCCTTGCCAAATCAGATCAAAGACATCTGCCTCCAACTCCGCTCCCATGTCGACATGGAATTCAATCTTGCAAGCAAACCCTCACTCGTCCTCCAGGGCGCCAAAAATCCCCGTACTATACTATACGGTATATAATATATACCATATATATATTTACATATATTGTTCCATCTTTAAATCATGCCTTCAAGTTCACTGTCCGATCCTGGCTGCCAAAGCACCAAAATCCCCGTACCAGATTTATGTCCCAATGATGGCCCGGTATGTTAGGTACGCCGCTCTCCAATGTCCATCACCATCCTTTCCGACTTCTCTCTTTGCCTGCACTGTGTGCCTCTCTCTCTTTTCCTCAGCTGCAGTTTGATCAAGATCCACTTCAGGAGTGCTGTTGTGATCTTGGAGATATGGGGAGTCAGTGAATTGCCTAGAAATACATGTGCCAAGACCTGAGCTCCCAATTTCTGTTCTTACATTGGACAATGGATAATCATTTCAGCTCACAGACACTTTCTTTGTTATACGCCTTCCACTGCTTTCTCCTTTGGCTCCTGTCATTGTGCCGCCTTAAACTAAGTGGACAAGGAGGGATAGTTGAGCTTCATGATGACTAAATTTGGTATCAGGTATAGAGAGGGGCATGCGGTGAAGTTGTTCTTTGGTTTCAATTATTACTTGGCCAACTTTCACTAACAGCGAGCTTTGGACATAAGGAACACGGCATACATCATTATGACCCGTCCGCTGCTTCGGTACCATGGTCGAATCTTTGTCCTAACATTTAGCAAGGATCTAGGTTTGATTTTTAGCTGGAGGATTCCACCTGGAGTCGAGAGGAGCATTTGAATGGAAGTGTGAATCATAACACGCACAAAGGTAGTTCCGTGACATTTGTTGTTGTTTTCTGCCAGTGAGAAACCTAGGAGATGTTACGTTTAGACTGCATCTTACTCGGGGCGAGAATCTCTTTCAGATGACAAAAACATTCAAATGACAGTGAGTGCCGTTGAGGTGTCTCAGAGGCTTTCCCAGGGATGTTCTTCCATGTGGTAAAACCGATATGGATCTCTCCGGATGTGTCTGAGCTTCGGAAGCATGAGCCAATCTGCAGTGGAGACTCCATGTGGTGGCGTCCTCCTCTTCAGCATCCTGTAGCATTGTTGCAAGAAGTACCTTCTACCCCACACTCCAGTGTGCATCAAATGAAATTCTTCCCCTTCACTTCCAGTTAATGTTTTCCTCGAATCTCCACGGCCACATTTTCAGAAAGCCTGCATTGTTTGCCTGCTTTACATCTGGATGATAGTCGTTAGCTTTTTTGGCTCATGTTTATTTGCAGCACCGAACATGTACAAAATATCGCAGAATACAATGTCCTTCACATTCTGGCCACTTGGATTTGGTGTCTTTGCCCCCACATGATTGCCCTCACACTATCACTTCCTCACTCAGCCACCTTTTCTGAGAAAGACAGGCATGCAGATGGAGGATATGGACAGTGAAATCCAAGTTCCGTTGCTCCTAGACCAAGCTGAGGATATCTCCAGTGACCACCATGATGAGATTCTTGGAGTTTCCACCTCGGGTGGCTAAGGGATGGGTGAGTAAAAGCCACTCGACATTTGGCGACCATACTGGGGAACTGAGTCAAGAACAACCAGATGTGACAGGCATCTGGTGGGATCATGGTGGATCGAGAATCAAGGAATTTGTAGTTTAGGGCACTCCCAACAGAAAGTGCAAAACCAGCGGCATGTCTATGGGTAAGTTTCTCCTATTCAGGTGTAGTTTTCACACAACTTAACATTTGTTAAGCTCTAGGGTGAAACAATTATCTTCAGTTCTCTTGCACCTCCACTTCAGCTCAGGTGCAAAAGGTTTTGGTTGGCTCATCTTCGTTGAGCATTACAAGCTTGTTGCCATTTGGTTTTTGAAACAGGAGGCCTTGGCTCAACTCATGTAAAGTCTGATTGAGCTTATAGAGGCATTACTTTTTGGGCTCTCCTCATTATGCATCGCTTCCTACATTCATGATCTCTTCTAGAGACATCACTCAGCGAATTTGGAAGTAAATCTCCTCTGTTCCAATCAGAAGTTGTAGAGCTTGTTTAGTAGAATTTGAGTTGACATTGACTGTGCTCACCACAATGCCCTTTGTTGGCCACTTGGTTGGACCTTTTGTATCTACAGGCCACTCTTGAAAAACTTTCTCAGCTGTATCAATTTCAATCAATAATTTACAATTGATTCTCACTGAGAAATCTGGCACTGGTGTGTGGGTGCGGACAGGTACACGGGCTTCACAGTTGCCAAGTGGAGCATCACAATAATGATTGGTGTTCTTGTCGGTAAGCCCTTCCCTACCTTGTACTTCTTAAGGGGCCCTACAAGTCCTATTTATTGTGAGATAAAATATTCTAACCACTGGTCCCCCCCTCCAATGCAGTAACAAAAGCATGCGTACTTTTCTGGGCTCTCGTACTCCTGGTTTCAGGGCTAGAGAGAATGTAAGACTTTGTTTGCCATAGCCTTGTGGCCACAGACCCCGTGCCCAGTTTTGACGGAAACATAGGGAATAGGCACTACCTTAGTGAGGGGCTCATCCAATAGGTGACTTACCTAGAAGCACTTAGTTCAGGCTTTCCAGCTCTTCACACGAGCATCAATTTGCTGTGTGTGAGCAGCTCAGAATTTTAAACTAGAGAGAGAGATGTACTCATAAGTCGTTGTTTTCCGTAGCCTTGTGGCCATTGACCCCGTGCCCAGTTTGAGTGGAACAGAAATCTTCCAGGCTTTGCGACAGGGGAAATTGACACTCCTCCCTAGTTTCTCTTTATCGTTTCAGAGTCTTCTCAGGGTGAGTTGAAGTCATTGATTCGTTCAACTCATGGCTGTATGATTCCAGCCTTTATGGCCTATGGTGAACAGAACATGAGTGTTGTGAGTGTTCATTTACTCTTCATTTGCTGTATTGTATTCAGTTTGGCAGCGGAATTCTAAAAACATTCAACACTTTTACACATGCAAATACAATTTGCACCATGTATGTGCTTTTCTTGTTCTTATGAGACTGTGACAATTAAAGTTGTGTTGTGTGCTGAGAGGGAGGTGGAATATCAAATTGCTTTATTGAGGTGGTACATCCTGCTCTTAGTGATACTGTGGTTTGTACGTTTAACTCGGGGCTTACTGGCAGATATGGGACACAGAGATGATTCACCCGGGCTGAGGGGAACAGTTTTACAACTCCAGTCTGCCAGTCATGACTGAATCCATCCTCAACAACGTCACTGTATGAGACCCCTCCTTCTATTTCTTGTTTCTTTGTTTATCTCAGAATGTGCAGTTTCCCTCGCTATTTCCTATCTGCTACAGGTCCTTCCCTGCATCTTCTCATTTTCTGTCCTTGGCTTGACTACCATAACCTCCCCATGGATGGAATCTTTCTGGATATAAATTGCTTCAACTTTGTCCCCAATTACTTCTGTCATGCAACAAAGACATAGTGGTACCATCAGGAATCGTTCCCACACTAAATTCTTCGGGTGCTGAAGGCGAGCGTCTGAAAGAAGCTGCCAATATTTACAAGTCCCTCTCGACACTCGGGTAATTTTAAGCTTCATGTTGGGATTGTGTGGGTAGAGAGGCAGAAAGGAGATAGAAGAGGCACATTTATTTGGTCTCTATCCTATTGTCCTCATGATCCGTGCAGCCTTGTCATCATGATCTTGGTGGAAAATGGAAAACTGCGTCATGTCCCTTATCGTGATTCAAAACTCACATTTCTTCTCCAAATACTCCATGAGCCCCCTCTCTCTCTCCCTCTCAAATCGTAACATCTTTGGTTTTTGCATGAGTTTTAATCTGAACTGTTTATAGTTGGACTGTGTACTGCTGTTCACTAAATGACGAATGCTCAACATGTAGGATTCTCTGGGAGGCAACTCAAAAACTACCCTGATCGCCACTATTAGTCCTTTGAGCTGGTATGTAACCAGAGTCTGGTCCGTGCAAATTTTTATTTTTTTAATTTTAATTTTTTCCTCTCTCTCTCTCTCTCTCTCTCTCTCTCTCTCTCTCTCCTCTCTCTTTGTTGAGAGGGTTGATTCAAAATAACCTGCACCTGCTCAAGTCTCCAATGAATTATCTACTTTCCTATCTTGGCAACCATCTAACATGGAGTTCTGGCTTGACAGCAATGCACTGGAGACGCTAAGTACCCTCAAATTTGCACAGCGTGCCAAGCTTATCCGTAATACTGTATGATGCTGATCCTCATCTTGTTCCCTATGGGTATGAGCAAAGCATGTTTAGGAAATACAGACAGTTGTGCTTGTATGTCTATCTATTTTATGTTTGGGGGTTGTATATGTAGGGGTATGTGGATGACTTCAATTCTGGACTTGATTGTGTTGACAGGCCATTGTTAATGAAGACGCGTCTGGTGATGTGAAAGATCCTCTCAAACGGAGGATACAATTGGGAAGTGACAGATGTGTCTCTTCACAGCTCAATTGAAAACAGCACTCAACTGGGGAACAAGGCTTCGGATTGCTATGGGTGTTGCAGCTGGCCTGCAGGTATGTCAACTGCACTTTTGTTTCTCTAGTTGACTTATTTAAGTCAGTAGTATGGACAATAACAATTAACACCTTCCAAAAAATGTCTGTATCTTTCCAACCCTTGTAGCTTTTGTGTCGTTATGAGTTCTGCATTTCAACCCAAATGGCTAACTTGATGTTGTGGTTTCACCAGTGATATGTTGAAGGTGGAGGTGGCTGACTGCTACAGGGCTGAGTGGGGCTAAGTGGCTGAACTTTCTGTAGGAATACGCAGGGTACGGTGGATGCGAGTGGCGAGTGCTGGTCTTGTCCCCCATTGAACCTCAGCATTGACTGTTCCTCCGAATCCAAACAGGTTTTGAGGAACAGGGATGTCAAATATCGGTTGGTTTTAGTACTGGTAATGATCGGATGATGAGCATCGCCAACAACAATCATTTACAGTCATTTTATGCAGCTTCCCAGAAGTACCCTAGTTTCATGCTCTTGCTGTGGCCGCGAGCTTCCAATTCTCTGCTGATTCAATGCGAGACTTCAGTCGTACCAGAAGCATAGTAGTGGCCAGGGCTGGAGATTAGGTGAGGTTAGTTATTATGAAGTTTTTCAGCTCTAGCTCACCCTCACGGTGCTTGTCCCCATGCTTGACCGACCCATTTTCTTCTTTTCGGTATGCTTCACATCTCTAATTTGAGCTTATAGCAACATTCTAGAAAACATTCCAAAATTGAGAGCTCAAGGGGAGAACTCTTTTGAGGGATTGAGTTCTCTTTGGCTTACTTTGTACTCAGCTGCGTACTTCTTTGAATTTATCTTTTATTTCAATTTGTTTGATCAAAATTGTCTAAATAAATCATATGGATTATTTATCAATTCAAATTTATCAACAATCTACACATAAAGCTATTACAATTCTCCAGAAGTGCACAGTGCACACCAATATAATGCTAGCCAAGTGCCACACGAAATTAACATGTCCTCCGTTGCCCACAACTACTACAATATCAATTTAGCATAGATACCATGAACACGCTGGGAACACATTTTCAATGACGTTGTCGTGTGAATATGCAAACCCATATTGCACGAATGCAATAGGAAATTGTGCGAGATGGACACAATCACAGTATACACGCCAATCGCATTATTTTGGTATAATATTTGTTAAAATCATGATGATATCATGATCGTGTGGTTATAATGTTTAACAAGATGACACGGATATAGTTTGGATGTAGTACAAACCTATGAAACTCCGAAAAAAGTGTCGTATCCGTTGAGTATCCGTGGCCTGGCAAATTTGAGATGTGGGAGGATCAGTTCAAGGATTGGGCAGAAATTACTTGGACATGGCAACCTTCGAGGCCCAGGAATACAAGAATGTGTGGGATGACGTCTACGAACAATTGGGGGTGAGCGGAGAAGATGTGTTCTCCCAAACTGATGAGGAAAAGTTCATTGTAGCCTACCAGGAGGAGAGGGCTAAAGAGTTGACCAAAGATATAGAGGAGATTGCCAGCAAATGGAAGACAGTCTTGATTGTAGGGGAGACTTCGGAAGGGACTCCCACAATACTCGTTCCCAATCGCCTCACGGGTAGGGGAGAAAACTGCCAAGGATACGGAGACAGGGAAACTCATAGCGCCTACGTTGGAAGATCAGGCACAAAGGGACCTGAGGGTCAGAGGCGGCGAACAGGGGGAGGAGAAACCCCCTCGTATCCGATGAAGTGACGCCGTTGGCCGTCACAGGGAGAATGCACTCGGAAGGGCCTACGGCTACAAACCGAGAGGAAGCCGTTGAGCTCTCAAGTGACGACAAGACCACGGAGGAAGAGAAACTGGCACAACAGATGGGAGCTGAAGGAGTCAGGGAGCAGTAGGAGGAGGCTGCAAATGATCAGGGGATGGAAGAAGGGGCCAAGGAACAGGAATAACAACCCGGGCCGGAAGCAGCAAGGGCAACGGAGCCCAGTGTCGTTCAGGAGGTCCCAAGGAGCCCGGCTAGGCAGCAGATGATGGCCACATTCCCATGAAGAGGACCCCCCACCATGGGCCCCGAACAGCAATTGGCACAGCTTCCACTGTCAAGTGGTTTCATGGGAGCCATTAGCGCGCCAGGAGCATTTACCACAATGTTAAGGCAGCAAGAAGAGGTGGACCAACAAATGTCATCCGGAGGCGCCCCCCTTGGTCGCACTAGGAAAAAGGTGCAAGTGTTCCCGAAGAAGAAGAACACCACGGCCGATCGTCAAGAAGGGCCACCTCAGGCTCAAACCACGATCGTCCCAGCACAAGGAGGAGAGGCACTGCCCCAGACGCAAGAGATAAACTCCCCAGCGCAAGGTAGGGAGGCACCGTCGCTGGAAGGAATCAAACGCCCGACATCGGAGGTACCATTTCTTTCCCCTATCTTTGTTGATCACATTGACACGAAGGGATTGCCTACGAAGGGTACTTGCACCCAAATTAGTACCTGCTGGCCCTGGAGACCTTACTATGTGCAATATTGCCCTTACCCGAGGCGCCAGAAGGATTATTCTTGGCCCCGAGGACGATCATCTTGACCCGCCATCAGTTGGCGATACCATCCCAATGAGAAGAGTGGACGACAAAATTTCTTAATGCATACTGGCGCAATACTCGAGGTACAGGTCTTGCGAGACTTAACTGCTTTCAGACTAGCAGTAGGGGACATACTGCTTAAAGGACCC